>OX596239.1:50969857-52169857 GCA_951394345.1 Salicornia ramosissima | reverse complement strand
TCAAAAACTCTTATCGAAACTCGATCTCTTTAGAAAAAGTAGGGTTGAACAACAACTTTTTTTAATAGATTTTTTGAGAGAGAAAACTTAATTGATTGATTTGTCTACATATTTAAATCTAACATATTATTTTTAAATGTTCATAAATGACATTTTAATTACTTAACAAAATTTTAACCAGTCAGCTAAGTGTTACCAAACACCTTTATGCAATCAGCTATTTAAATTAGTAGTCAAAAATTTTCTGAACAAAAGCGATCATCCTCTAACTACAAACGCTAACCTCTAAAATCTAATCATCAAACAACAGAGCCTTTACATCCATTTTCATTTCCAAAATTACCAACAATCTAATGGGCTGTAAGAGTAATCTATTGGTATATCTGGAAAATTTCTCATTACACCCAGGGTGCATGGTGTAATGTGTGAATTTTGCACCGTGTGCACAATTAATACAGTGTACCTCCATTTAAAATAGAACATTCATACTCTGTATTAGGCATTTACAACATTTACATTGAACTTTTAGAACATTCATGTTTTACATTTAATTCCACTTAATAAAATAAAAATAAGTGTTCTAAAAGTAAAACATAAAATATTCTAAATGTTTTAATTTTAAGAGCAGATGCATAGTGATTACCAAACATGAAAATTTATTCGTGTACCTGGATGCAATATAATTATCGTGCACTTGCACTTAACAGAACGTTCATGTTATTATATTTAAAACATTTATGTTGCGCATTTAGAACAGTGACACTTTATATTTGGAACACTTAATTACTTTATAAAATTAAAGTACTAAATGTAAAAAAAAAAAAAAAAAAAAAACAAACAAAAAACATGAACACCCTTAACACAACTTTTTATTCAAGTACCTTATCACATAGCTAGCTTAAATATTTTTACTCCTAAAATTTTAGTTGTTGGTGCATGATGTTTATTGCACACTTTAGGGCTCGTTTACATTAGATGAATAGAGATGAATTGAACTGAACTGAACTGCACTGAACTGAATAGAATTGTATTAATTGAACTAAATAGAGATGAACTGAACTGAACTGAATAGAAATTAACTGAACGTACTGAACTGAATATAACCTGAAGTAAATAAGCCCATAGTGTAAAATTGACGGATTACACCTTAATTTCTGGCATATGTTGTTGACTTGTTATTATTATTATTATACTTCGGTCCATCTAGCTGGGAATTTATGTTCAACACCCGGCCCAATTAACTTACTTATTTAAAGTAGATTTGTAGAGCAAGCATTATGCATGAGTTATGACCAGTCAATATGAAATCGAACATGGTCAATTTTCGTATCAAAATATCGAAGAACATATTTCTAAGAAGTTCCATGATCTTGGAAAAATAGTCACATTCAAGGAAATTTGAGAATACATTGCTCTACTTTAGAGGACAACAAGACGGCAAGAGTTACTTTGCACTTTGTATATATACTAACTACTAAGGTCTAAGGCAAGAATTAAACTATTTGTATTAAGGTATTGTTACTTTGGAAAATGCCTCTCCCCTTGTTGCTGAGGACATGGCACTCCGGAATGGTATTTTATTAGTCAGACAACATAATCTGACCAACATTTTTATTGAAGGAGATAATCTAACGGTTATCCATGTTTTACAGGGTAAATTCAGCTGCCCTTGGAAAATCCAGTTGCTTCTGGATGATATTCTCTCCATCCTCCGATATTCAGCTAATCACGCTGCAGATTATATTGCGTCACTCGGGCATTGGACCCCCACACACATTGATATCAATCCTTTCTTGGATGCTAAATTCTCTTATTTTTTAGCTTTAGATAAGTCAGGATATCTCTTTGAGAGGAAGAATTCTTGATTTTTAACAGTTTATATTTTCTCCAAAAAAAATAAATAAAAAAACTAAGGTATTGTTACAAACAAAGGTTAGCTCAGTTAGGAGCAACTTTACTTTTTTGGGGCATGACCCGGGACCGAACCTTGGTACCCCCCCCCTCCGATCCCCCACCCCACTACTTGTATCCTGAGAAAGGACATGTATATGTAGGACCAACATGTTTATCTTACTGTAAAAAAATCTTCAATTCATCCATTTCTTTTTACTTGCAATAAACTCATTTGCATGCATTTTGAGGGAGAGATTTAAGGGTATAAACGTACATATTAATTAACATAATTTAAACACAGACAAAAAGGGAGATAAGAGGTTACTGGTGTTAAAATTTTTAAAAATTAATTCATCTGTTTACACCCTTAAATTTATTCATCAAAAAGCATGCAAATGGGTTTGTTGCAAATAAAAAAACGGAGGTAGTATGAGGTATTGTTTGGTATTGCATATAGAGATTTGTATATTAGAAAAAATGTTACAAGCCCAAAAATCCAATTCAAAACTAGATGAGGCACATTAGGGTTTGAGGCTGGATTATTTATGGAAGATGTAACATCCCATCTTTTAACAATGATGTTAGCTGAAATAATATTACACAAAGTGTTACTAACTAATTAAACTAAATATAGTAAACCAGAAAAGTGGCTAAATCATGAAAATTTAACTAAAAGTCATGCTAAAGTACGTACGTACTAAACGCCGAAGTTAACGAGGTTGTGAAAATCTCTGCCCGTAAAGATGCACATACATCGAAGTTAACGAGGTGTTTTCAGTATTGAATCCATCATCTAGAATATGCACTCTGAGTATGCTTTATATAGTTGTTTTAGATATGAATCTTGTTTCTATATTTTAGATTTTCTTGAGCTATGTATTTATATTCGATGTAGATGTCGTATGACTATTTATGAATAAATTTAACTTTGTTTCTTGTTTCTTTTTTACATACTCTGGTATTTTTATTCCGACTTTGTTTTACGTTTTTCCAATAATATATTTACATTTAACTTTGACCTTCATAATTTGAAATATATGCCAAAATTGGGTGAAATATTAGTCTCACATATAATCACTAGCTTGCTCTAAGTATGGATTATCTCTATTATATAAGTGAAGGGGGAGCAATGGTGTCCCCCCTCTAAATGACTTAAATACCCTTAATGAATACAATTTAATTTGAATTTTTTTTTTCTATTTGTCATACTAAACAAGGTTAAAATGGTATATTGGTATATGCCTTAAATATTTCACTCAAAATTTAATTGAAAAAATAAGTAATATCAATCAATAAAAAGAAGGAAAGTTTAATTTCACATCAAAGAGTTGATTCGAAATTTATCATGGCAATTGATAACATTTCTAATTGAATTCAATAGATAATAAGTGAAAAATGTTATTTTTTTTCGACTCATATATAATCAACTAAAAATATTTAATTTTAATTATCTATAACAAAATAAACACTATAATTATGTATTAATTGTGACGTAATGTATAAAATATTAAATCATATTAATATAATGTTTATACATTAACACCAATCAATCTTTGTTCGTTATTCAATTACAAAAAAGAAATTACAATATAAACATGATAACATTTTATTTATAAAAAATTATAAATTAACGCACGCATTGCGTGCATATATGGCTAGTGGAATAAGAAACAAAGGTTAAAGTTTAATGATACAAGAGTTGTTAAAGCACATCAAGGCAAAATACATGGACTAGGGGTGTGAAAGAACTAGGTCATATAGCAGAAAAAAATGCTCATTTATTAAAATAAAGAAACAAAGACTTTTATACACATTAATTTAACAATATATTACATTTAAACTATTCAAAATTTTATCATATATAGTGTTAGAATAAAATAATTTCTATAAATTATTTATTACTCCCTCCATTTTTTAATAGATGTAACATTTGACTTTTCACACCTGCCGAAACATAATTTTGAATTATAATATTTATTATTGTATAATTGTAAAAATTATAAAAAAAATTTGAAAATAGTGTATATATAGACGAATCCAAAGAGATTATACATAACTATTTTTTCTTAATATATAAATAACAATTGATGGTCAAAGTGACATAAATAAATAGTGTCAAAAATCAATATTTACATCCAAAAATTGAACGAATGGAGTATGTTTCTAGGATAAATCTTTGTAGCTTTCTGAATTTTATTAATCTTGAATTGAAGAGCTATATATAGCATACATGATGATAAGAAAAACATACATACATTAAAATTTATAGATAGAAATAGAAATATGGGATTATAAATAAGCTCACTTTCACAAATTCATAGGTTTGATACTAGTTAAAAACTTAGAATCAATCAAGTCAAGAGAAAATGGCTTAAATACATGTGAAGCTTGAGCTTCAATGAAGTCAATTTGTTTCTTGTTAAGGTGCATGTACACAACCCAATCTCCATTTTCAGACGGAGTTGGCATAGGCATCACATAACCACAACTACCTCCCCAAGGAAAATGGTATGATCCGAAAGTTGGTTTGCCCCACCCGAAATCCATTTTAGAGACCGGAAACATAAGGCCCGAAGAAACAACAAAAGCCGGCCCATCACCTTCTTGGTTGGCATAAATTTTTGACAAAGCAGGTTCAGGGCGGTGGGCTTCAACCCAATCAATAAGGCCCAAGAAGTGGTCCTTTGTCACTCCATTTTCTAGAAATTTATGCACCAATTTTGTCATTTCATTTATTGGCATCTCAATTAAATCCCCAACTTTTTGTTCACCAAATGGGATTGACAACACATTTCCAAAATAGGAAGCAAAAGCTTGTGTTTTCTCTTTGCTTTCTCCCTTGCTCAATCTGATTCTTCCTGCAATCATTTTTGATGCAAAAAAAATGAGTTTTATAATCTATAGTATTATATTCAACAAAGCTAAAAATAATAATTCAAATATTTTTTTCCTACCAAAATTTAACTGTTTTTATCATTTTCTCTTTATCCATTTTCAAAATTATCATTCAACATTTTTCTGTTTTACAAACAATACCATTTGTACTAGACAACTATAACAAGAGTCACTAGTTATCAATATATTAACCCTATATGTGAAAATATAGTTTTAAAATTATGTACAAAATAAAAGGAAGAATGACAAAAATAGTGACAATTCATTTGATAGGCAATAATAAGAATAGGTTTTAAGTGTAATTTAGCAAGAAAAACAAAATTATAATCCCTTCGAAATTGAAAGGTTATCCCTAAACTAGATTTTCTTCAATTTTTTCGATACTATTATTTTTATGTAGGTACTAAATGAGATAAAATTGTATGATCAATGAAGAAAGATTAACAATTTGGGATAAAGTTACGTTCGTTGTTGTGGAAATGAATAGTAATTTTACTGATATATTCTAAATTCATTCTTATTATCATCATTTACAGAAATTACAGCCGAAACTGAGAATATATGTAACAAAAATTTAAAGTGCATGATGCTTACCATCAACAACAATGCCCATCCTACAAGTCTTGTTTTGATTTTCCACATCAATTTGACAAGAATTAGAGGCAATGAGTTGCCAAAGGAAAGCACTAAAACATTGAAGTTTACTACTATTCTTCTTCTTACAACTCCCATTTTCATCAACCTTGTCCAAGTCTTCACAACACAATGATTGAAGCTTGTTAAGTTGGTCTTTTGAGACTACATAAACCCGGCTAATAAGCGGGTCCGAATCCTGTTGAGTTTGATTTGGGTCGGGTTTTGGAAGAGATGAAATGGGCAAATACATTTCATCAAAACAAGTAGTTTTATTAAGTGGGCTTTGTGGGCCAAGAAGAGATCGACGAAAACATGGTGTAGTAGAAATGGGCTTGGAAGTTGCCATCTCGGCCCATGTGACCAAGAACATGTTTGTTGTGTAACGACCCGGAATTTTGGGCCAGAAAATTTCGTGGTTATTAATAGTATTTATTCAGTTTTAGTCCAAGAGGCCCATTAAAATTGGACTGTGTTATTTTTAGCCCAACCTTTTCTCTTCCAAATTGGGCCAAAGACCCAATTTCTTTCCTTTTGTTTTTATGGCCGGCCACCCCGTGTTTTTGGGCCAAGGTTATTTGGTTTTGTTTAATTGATAATGATTAATATAATTTTGATAATTAAATTAATTAAATTATTTTTTTAAACCCTTTTTAAACTTGATCAAAGTTTGTTGAGCAAACCCAACAAACTCTTTCCCCCTTCTTCCTTATTCACGGCAACCCTAGCAATATTTTAGGGTTGTTTGCTCTTCCTATTTTCCTTTATAAATAGGACCCCTTGCATTATTTTTAGGTCCTATTGTTATTTTGCTCCAAAAACTCAAATAAATCTTCTCTTCCTTTTCTCTCCAAAACCGTGACCTCCCTATAGTTGCCTTGGATTGATTATGCGATTAAGGTAACTAGCTTTCCCCTTTAATTGTAGGGTAGCTAATCACATAGTTAATTAGGAATTAAATCATGAAAATTGTTAGGAATTTAATCTAGTTTTGCATATAATTTTCGAGTACATGATATGTGTTCTTGATTTATTTTTCATGTATTTTCATGATTTGATGCATTTCTTGAAATCTCTAATTGTCGAATAATTACTTGTATGAATTTATTTATTAATCAAATCGTGTTATTTCTTGATGAAATTTTCATGGCAGTTTCTTTGTTGTTTTATTATGAATCATGAATTATTTCGTGACAAAATTCGTCCTTTTATTGCTTGAAATAATTTAATCTTTCAAACCGGTAAAACTGTCCAGAATAGGTTTACGAATTTATTAGTGTACTTAATCAATTCGGAATGCTGCGAAATTTTATATGGAAGTCAGTGATAATGTTTTACAGTTTGTGTTAAATTTTCGTAATTTTTAAAGATCGTTTGATATGGCATAAAATTCTGAAACCGAATTCAGCATAATCTGACTGGTTAGTTATAAAATCACTTAAAAATAGTAAAAGATGTTATTTTTAGACGAAATTTACGCACGTAAATACTTGAACCCATATTTAGCTCCCATAAAAATTTCCAGATTTTTAGAGATCTTTAGATGGTCGTTTTTAATTTAATTCTTTAAAAATCAGATTGTATAAAATAGGGCAATTGAATTATTAAAATATGCTATTATTAATTATTGAATTTTCGAGTGGTACAAAATTTAAAGGAGGAAATAAAAATGTTATTTTTTTTATACTAATCTTGAACATGCTAGATTAAATATGTGAATCTTTACTTTAAATCTTTATTTAATTCCATAAATCTTTAAATCTTGAATTTGTAATTTTGTTCTTGAATATATGTATGTGTGCCGTGTGGATGAGCATTTTGAGCATGATAGTTTTTGATGAATTTTAATTGATTTATTTGTATCAATTATAAACCATAAAAGCTACTTGTTCTCGGAATCTTTCCGAGTGAGCCAAAGATTAAAGAAGATGGAAAAATGTTATTTCTATGTGTGCATGATCATATTGTACTATTTTGTTCTTTTATTCCAATTTTTCGAGTGAATAAAAAAAATAGGGTGAATAGATTTTTATTATTAGTTTGGTATTTTTGGTAATTAAATTTATTAATTAAATTAGTTTAAGAAATTAATTAATTTTGTTGTAGAATTCGAAAATGCCGTGTGGAAATTATAGATATAGTCAAAGTTTGTTAATTTTTGTTTATTATCATTTTAGGAATATTTTAATAATATATTTTGCGGTTAAAACAATTATTAGGGATAAGTTGTAAAGTGTAGGGATAAAAGGATAATATTAATATTATCATAATAGGGCCGAATTATTTTAGTATTAATATGATTGTATTTATTTTGGATAATGTTATATTAATTTGGGATAATATCCGAATGGATAAAGTATAAGTTTGTGGATAATGTTTGAGGATAGTATATGATAAGTTTTAAAGATACCTAAGATATTATTAGGGATAAGAAAGGAAACAGGGTAATAGATATACATGTTATGTTTCGGTCTCTGGCTAGGAAAGACTTGGTATTTAAGGTGGCCAATATACGTGCCGCACCTCTCTTTCCTGGGACTCCGAACATTTCATTTCCTATTACTGTCACCTAGTATTTCCCAATATATAATAAGTTATGATTTAATAAAGATATAAGATACAATATAAAGATCGCCCTTGCGATGACGCATTGGTCATCAATTGGGTTAATGAGATAAGGACGCCCTTGCGATAACGCATTGGTTATCAATTGGGTTTAGTCGATGCCACTGCTCAATTGGGTCGGACGCATTGGTTCCCCCGAGCAGTTCTTGGTCTTAGAACATGTAGTCGTCTGGTAACCGTATCTGCGAGCCGCTACCAGGAGTTATGGCCATAGCTTAGGCTTAGTTCTCGCATTGGAGGGCTACGGGTGGGACGCATTGGTTCACCCCGACATGTTTTAGGAAAGTTGCGAACGCATTGGTTCGCTACGAGCTGTAGAAGACAGTCCGCAAAGATTTATGTTAAGTTGTGATAATAAGTGCATATGTAAAGATCAGAAGCTATTATGCCTTATTATAAGATCGATGTGAATATACGATATGATTATGATGATATAAGATAAGACATGAATATGCGTTATATAAGTTATGGAGAAATATGTTAAGTATGATTATGATACGATGAGTATATATTATAAGATGAGTATAATATAAGCTAAGGTTAAAGCTAAGTAAAGTTGTATAATATAAAGTATAAGAATTGTATTTTATAAGTCTTCCGATGTGTTATATTTCGTATTTATACAAGTATGTATACGTATGTGGGTACTTGAATGATGTATGTATTTCGTATGTATTCTAACCGTATCTGCAGGGTGGTTTGTACGTATCTTTATACGTAGAATATACGTATTTCTAACCGTATCTCTGCAGGTGTATTTATACGTATTTCCATACGTACTTTTATACGTATTATTATACGTACATTTATACGAGTTATTGTATGATTGTGTGTAAAACTTGTATTAATTTTCTTTACAGTTTTTATGTGATTTTTCTATGCTATTATGTGTTTGGCGGTCCCTTGATTAAATGGGACAGCCTAGTTACTCGCCACTGATGGTGGACCCCCCCCATATTTCCAGGTGAAGATGCAGCAGAATAGAGCGGGCTTCGCAGGATGGGCCTGAGAGATTAGCTTTCATTCTTAAGTTTTTTGTTAAATCCAGAACAATTTAGTTTTATTTAGTTAATCTAATGATCCCAACATGTTGGGACAGCACTTTCAGTTTTTCAATGTAATTTGATTATTGGATTTTGTGGTTTTTTTAGTAGCCTTTTAATAAAAGATACTATCTCCATTTACTTTTTATTTAATTTAAAGTATAATTTGTTAAGTGATGATCCGAATGTCGATTCCCTTCGTAAATCGACAAGCTTAAAAAGTCGGGTCGTTACAGTTGGTATCAGAGCCCATAGGTTTGACCCTAAGTTACTTCTTCACAAGTAACTTCGAAAGTTGAGCGCTTTATGAACCCGAGTGAACCTTAGCTTAATATGGAAAACCTAGATGAGTGAACCATGGGTAGAAGCCAGGGTTAAGACGATTTATCGTTCACGTTTCGCGTTGGCGCCGTTTCGTATGTCGTGTATTTCTTAACGCAATTGTTGTTCCAGGATGTCAACCCCACGACCTTCAAGTTCCTGCCGTCGTCATCGCAACCTAGAAGACGCAATTCTTACTTTGGCGCAGTTCAGCGTGCGGGTCCAGAATTCCCAGCTGTCTTCCTTCGATCGGATTGCTCGTCTACGTCCTCCGACGTACTATGTGCTTTTGTGAACTAACAATATGAATGTTTAATTTTGTACGTACAGTATGACGCCCCCAAGGCCTAACCTCGGACTTCGACGCCGGAACCATCAATTAGTAGCCGTGACCGGAGTTATCAGAGTGGCGCAGCGGAGGTGTAGTAAGCCCATAACCCACAGGACCAGGATCGAATTTCTCGTCATCGGCATCCTACCAATGATGGCACGTCTGACCCCGTGATGCGCAAGAGCTGGATTTGAGAGATGGAAGAACGGTTCGACGTAATCGGTTGTCCGGAAGATAAACGAGTTCAGATCGCTAGCTACTACCTTCGATTAGAAGCAGACGACTAGTTGATAACGGTTCGCCGCAGGGAAGAGCTGTGAAGAGCATGAGACAAGAAGAGCTTACCTCCAAGCTACGAGAACGTATCTTTTCCGACGAGCTTAGGTGGCGAAAGCTAGAGGAGTTCCTGACGCTCACTTAGGGGACCATGTTAGTTCAGACTTTTACCAACAAGTTCGCGAAGCTGTCCAGATTTGTCGCTGCAATATCTCCATCAGAAGCTGAGAAGATGGAGCAGTATTTCAAAATGACGAGTCCTCGCATTAGGGTACACGTTAAGGCAACAGGTCAGCATCGTTTCAGAACGCGTACGAGATCGCCGTAGAGGTTCAAGCATCGTTCGAGGAGGAAAAGGCTACAAAGAAGAGAACCAGGGAAAGCCAACCAGCTGCAGTTGAGAAGAGACCACGAATCGAACCATTTCAGGAGCCGCAATCGCAGAACGGGCAAGCAACCAACGTTTCCGAGACCCCGATGTGCAGAGGATGCGAGAACGAACGTCATTCCAGAAAAAGGTACGACGGGTTACGATAACGTGAGGCGTGTGCAGTCAAGGAAGGCACAAGATTTAGGCGTGACCGAAGAACAACCGGCAGCAATGGTGAGCCGGGTGCAAGCGAAGAACCGAGTCTTCTACGTGACCAAGAAGAGGCGGACGCGCAGCTGACGTAACTACGTGTACGGTCCCCGTTTACGGCTGATCGTTTATGTTTTAGTTGTTCCATTGTTTTCTTACGTGAGCTTCTTTAAGTAAATTTCGAGGACGAAATTTATTTAAGGAGGGGTGATTGTAACGACCCGGAATTTTGGGCCAGAAAATTTCGTGGTTATTAATAGTATTTATTCAGTTTTAGTCCAAGAGGCCCATTAAAATTGGACTGTGTTATTTTTAGCCCAACCTTTTCTCTTCCAAATTGGGCCAAAGACCCAATTTCTTTCCTTTTGTTTTTATGGCCGGCCACCCCGTGTTTTTGGGCCAAGGTTATTTGGTTTTGTTTAATTGATAATGATTAATATAATTTTGATAATTAAATTAATTAAATTATTTTTTTAAACCCTTTTTAAACTTGATCAAAGTTTGTTGAGCAAACCCAACAAACTCTTTCCCCCTTCTTCCTTATTCACGGCAACCCTAGCAATATTTTAGGGTTGTTTGCTCTTCCTATTTTCCTTTATAAATAGGACCCCTTGCATTATTTTTAGGTCCTATTGTTATTTTGCTCCAAAAACTCAAATAAATCTTCTCTTCCTTTTCTCTCCAAAACCGTGACCTCCCTATAGTTGCCTTGGATTGATTATGCGATTAAGGTAACTAGCTTTCCCCTTTAATTGTAGGGTAGCTAATCACATAGTTAATTAGGAATTAAATCATGAAAATTGTTAGGAATTTAATCTAGTTTTGCATATAATTTTCGAGTACATGATATGTGTTCTTGATTTATTTTTCATGTATTTTCATGATTTGATGCATTTCTTGAAATCTCTAATTGTCGAATAATTACTTGTATGAATTTATTTATTAATCAAATCGTGTTATTTCTTGATGAAATTTTCATGGCAGTTTCTTTGTTGTTTTATTATGAATCATGAATTATTTCGTGACAAAATTCGTCCTTTTATTGCTTGAAATAATTTAATCTTTCAAACCGGTAAAACTGTCCAGAATAGGTTTACGAATTTATTAGTGTACTTAATCAATTCGGAATGCTGCGAAATTTTATATGGAAGTCAGTGATAATGTTTTACAGTTTGTGTTAAATTTTCGTAATTTTTAAAGATCGTTTGATATGGCATAAAATTCTGAAACCGAATTCAGCATAATCTGACTGGTTAGTTATAAAATCACTTAAAAATAGTAAAAGATGTTATTTTTAGACGAAATTTACGCACGTAAATACTTGAACCCATATTTAGCTCCCATAAAAATTTCCAGATTTTTAGAGATCTTTAGATGGTCGTTTTTAATTTAATTCTTTAAAAATCAGATTGTATAAAATAGGGCAATTGAATTATTAAAATATGCTATTATTAATTATTGAATTTTCGAGTGGTACAAAATTTAAAGGAGGAAATAAAAATGTTATTTTTTTTATACTAATCTTGAACATGCTAGATTAAATATGTGAATCTTTACTTTAAATCTTTATTTAATTCCATAAATCTTTAAATCTTGAATTTGTAATTTTGTTCTTGAATATATGTATGTGTGCCGTGTGGATGAGCATTTTGAGCATGATAGTTTTTGATGAATTTTAATTGATTTATTTGTATCAATTATAAACCATAAAAGCTACTTGTTCTCGGAATCTTTCCGAGTGAGCCAAAGATTAAAGAAGATGGAAAAATGTTATTTCTATGTGTGCATGATCATATTGTACTATTTTGTTCTTTTATTCCAATTTTTCGAGTGAATAAAAAAAATAGGGTGAATAGATTTTTATTATTAGTTTGGTATTTTTGGTAATTAAATTTATTAATTAAATTAGTTTAAGAAATTAATTAATTTTGTTGTAGAATTCGAAAATGCCGTGTGGAAATTATAGATATAGTCAAAGTTTGTTAATTTTTGTTTATTATCATTTTAGGAATATTTTAATAATATATTTTGCGGTTAAAACAATTATTAGGGATAAGTTGTAAAGTGTAGGGATAAAAGGATAATATTAATATTATCATAATAGGGCCGAATTATTTTAGTATTAATATGATTGTATTTATTTTGGATAATGTTATATTAATTTGGGATAATATCCGAATGGATAAAGTATAAGTTTGTGGATAATGTTTGAGGATAGTATATGATAAGTTTTAAAGATACCTAAGATATTATTAGGGATAAGAAAGGAAACAGGGTAATAGATATACATGTTATGTTTCGGTCTCTGGCTAGGAAAGACTTGGTATTTAAGGTGGCCAATATACGTGCCGCACCTCTCTTTCCTGGGACTCCGAACATTTCATTTCCTATTACTGTCACCTAGTATTTCCCAATATATAATAAGTTATGATTTAATAAAGATATAAGATACAATATAAAGATCGCCCTTGCGATGACGCATTGGTCATCAATTGGGTTAATGAGATAAGGACGCCCTTGCGATAACGCATTGGTTATCAATTGGGTTTAGTCGATGCCACTGCTCAATTGGGTCGGACGCATTGGTTCCCCCGAGCAGTTCTTGGTCTTAGAACATGTAGTCGTCTGGTAACCGTATCTGCGAGCCGCTACCAGGAGTTATGGCCATAGCTTAGGCTTAGTTCTCGCATTGGAGGGCTACGGGTGGGACGCATTGGTTCACCCCGACATGTTTTAGGAAAGTTGCGAACGCATTGGTTCGCTACGAGCTGTAGAAGACAGTCCGCAAAGATTTATGTTAAGTTGTGATAATAAGTGCATATGTAAAGATCAGAAGCTATTATGCCTTATTATAAGATCGATGTGAATATACGATATGATTATGATGATATAAGATAAGACATGAATATGCGTTATATAAGTTATGGAGAAATATGTTAAGTATGATTATGATACGATGAGTATATATTATAAGATGAGTATAATATAAGCTAAGGTTAAAGCTAAGTAAAGTTGTATAATATAAAGTATAAGAATTGTATTTTATAAGTCTTCCGATGTGTTATATTTCGTATTTATACAAGTATGTATACGTATGTGGGTACTTGAATGATGTATGTATTTCGTATGTATTCTAACCGTATCTGCAGGGTGGTTTGTACGTATCTTTATACGTAGAATATACGTATTTCTAACCGTATCTCTGCAGGTGTATTTATACGTATTTCCATACGTACTTTTATACGTATTATTATACGTACATTTATACGAGTTATTGTATGATTGTGTGTAAAACTTGTATTAATTTTCTTTACAGTTTTTATGTGATTTTTCTATGCTATTATGTGTTTGGCGGTCCCTTGATTAAATGGGACAGCCTAGTTACTCGCCACTGATGGTGGACCCCCCCCATATTTCCAGGTGAAGATGCAGCAGAATAGAGCGGGCTTCGCAGGATGGGCCTGAGAGATTAGCTTTCATTCTTAAGTTTTTTGTTAAATCCAGAACAATTTAGTTTTATTTAGTTAATCTAATGATCCCAACATGTTGGGACAGCACTTTCAGTTTTTCAATGTAATTTGATTATTGGATTTTGTGGTTTTTTTAGTAGCCTTTTAATAAAAGATACTATCTCCATTTACTTTTTATTTAATTTAAAGTATAATTTGTTAAGTGATGATCCGAATGTCGATTCCCTTCGTAAATCGACAAGCTTAAAAAGTCGGGTCGTTACATGTTGAGTAGGCGTCTGCAATTCGGTGATCAAATGAACAAGCTACCACTATTCCCCCACACTTTAACTTTGTCACCTACATATGTAATAATTGTTAATGTTTGAGCTCAATATCAATTAATAGCTTGTTTCTATATATAAATATAAATACATACATATATTTGATATGATAAACAAGATAGGGTGTCTTTCATAGGCTGAACACACGGCTGCATTGCCTTACATTCAGTAGCGGATTCAGGGATAACATTTAGTGAGGGTGAAAATGTGTTTTATAAATTTTATTGGGGTCTAGTGAACAAATTTTAAGAAAAAAATAAAAAAAAATCTAAATTTTATAGCTAAAAATTTTCTTTCCTCACATCCAAGCGGGTCAAGGGATCCTAGTCAAACGCCCTAAATCCGCCCCTACTTGTATTTATGGGAGAGGGGAAGTTAGGGCCTTAGGGGTATGAGGAATTGATCCTGCACAATCCAAGTCCCACATGAAAAAAAGAGGGAGTTGAAGAGCTCCTTATTATGGTTAGTTCACCACACTAGTATGATGCCTTTTGGAAAGGAACCCAAAAACAAATCCGTGAGGGCTTGGTTGGCCCAAAGCGGACAATATCACACTACTGTGTGCGTGAACGTTTGACAGCGACCCAACACACAAGTTTGGAGGAAAGGGAGCTAGCCAAAAACCACTGTTCTCCACTCGAATCCTCCACTTGTCTACATTATATAAATGAAGGAAGAGTGATATATATCCATATACACACATATATACATTTATATGTCTCACATACACATATATATTATAAGATGAGGAGAAGTGGATGG
Source organism: Salicornia ramosissima (assembly GCA_951394345.1). Lineage (NCBI taxonomy): Eukaryota > Viridiplantae > Streptophyta > Magnoliopsida > Caryophyllales > Amaranthaceae > Salicornia > Salicornia ramosissima. The sequence continues at coordinate 52,154,705 of OX596239.1, read as the reverse complement.
CTCAGTAGAACACATCCCCACCTTGCGACTTTAAGGTCAGAAGGTCGATTCCTCCTATGGACATTTCCAACTCAGTTAGTCCTAAGATAAGAGTTGTCCGTTAGGACCAGATATGACCATACGTCGTCGTATAATAATAGTCCATTTAATGTTGAACTGAATTGATATAAATTCTAGACTTAACAGAAGTTGAACTAATCTGAAATAAACTAAAATAACTATAAAAGCACAACACACAAAACATTAACGTTTGAAGTCTCTTCCTACAATCCTACTAATTTCCCAAAGAAAAAAGAAGCTACTAGTATATAGAATACTAGAATATATATGAAGTTGTGACGTTATAATGGATTGGTTACACTTGCACTGCAAACATAAAAAGTTAAATATGGACCCCTTATAGTATATTAAGTTAATTAGACGACCAAACCCCGTAGTAATATATGGGAACATATTTACATATCCACGTACATAAAAAACTTAAGAAGCAAGCAAGCAATCAATATGAAATTACATTACCAAGCTACCTTGGTTGATGAGTGAGGTATGGAACAATATATTTAATGACCCTCAATGGTTTAATAATTTGAGGGTTGATGTTAATTTTTCATGCATCGAACGGGTCTGGGTTGCATGAACCCAACAATGTAGAATGATTGTTCGATACACTTATTGTTAAAGGATCATCGATCTCAACCAAAAACTTAAGCTGATAGTTGAAGTCCAGTAATATGTTATATGACATTTGTGTCACGTTGGCTCTGATACCATGTTAGAGGACCTCACAACCAAAAGCTTAAGCTGATAGTTGAGGCCCAATAACATGTTATATACTCTATTATTGTCAACAATTGAGGTTTAGTCAAGATCCTTTCTCCTTATCTTTTAAAATAAAAAAAATAAAATAGTGAAGCTACGTACCTGAACCGATAATATACCATTCTTCTTACTAGGCACCAATTTCCCTTCAATACTTTGATCTGGATTGTACAAATCAAGCTCACAAAGATCAACATTGGCTAACGCTTCCACAAACACCACACCGCGGTTGTTGCACAAAATCTCCGGCTCATCGGCCGAGTTCTTAACAACTTCACCTGCAAAAGGATAGAAGTATGCAAGTGCTTGTGCTAAAGCCTTTTTTAGAACACTCACCTTATATTTAAACACATTTTTATTATTATTATTATTGTTGTTGTTGTTGATGATGATGTTATGGTTACTATCATTTTGTAGTTCATTATTTTTGTAGCAAAAAAATACATTAACATCAACTGGTGGCAATAAAAAGTCCAAATTTGATAAGTTTAAAACGTGATCTTGTAGTGGCATGGCTGCCGTAACTACATGATTAGCTTTTATTGTAACTTTGAAATTTACTTGACCTAGACTACCCATGTTTAATTTACTATTTTTTGTGAGAAATTAAACTATATATGATAATATGGTGAAGATTGGAGAAATTAAACTTCTATTTAATAACAATGAAAATATGATATTGTGGGACTGTTCATTCGTACTTAAGAATGATACACGTTATAAACTCTTGCCTCCATCGTAATGTATATATAGCCTACTTCCCAAGGTTAAGACGTCTATTTAATTCATTCAATGTTTATTTTTTTTGTTACTTGACCAATGAAATTAAATGTTGCATGTCAGCATGATGCATGGATCATACAACTTGCTAACCCTCCACACACAATTGAATAAAATACTAGTTTTTTTTTAATTGCTACACTCCTGCTTTTCACACTTGTCGAAGCAAATGTTTATGGATTAATATATCTAATTATGTATTTGTTAAATTTATAAAAACAAGATTCTAAAAAACTACATATTGAGACAAGTCTAATAAGACCTTACATGACTATTTTTTTCCATACATCTAAATCATAAATAATGGTCAAAAGGCACGATGTACGTGAACAATGCCAAAAGTAAAAAATGTAACAATTAAAAAAACACAGAGGGAATGTGGGATAATATGTATTTTGTATTATTATATATATAAATTAGGAGAGTAATGAAATTAATGATTTAGTGTTAGTTGAGGAATAATGGATAATGCAATTATAAATGAGTTAACAATGATGGAAACATTATTCCATAAAAATCTATAGAAATATATTATGTAATTCCATTGAAATATCTGAGAAAAAACTCTAGAAAATTCCTGTTACATATATAAAGGGCTAGACAAAGCATGCAACGGAATTATCTAGAACTATCTAGGATTAAATATTCTCAAGTCTTATTTAGAAAACTCTAGATCAGTTTATGTCATGTACCTCGGCCCTATATATATGATAGTGTTGTAAGTTGTAGAGTGTAAAGTCATTTGTACATTCCACCAACTAAGACTTCCATCATCAGATAATGAGTATCACGTGTAACAAAATTCCCTATGAAAACTTTCACATTTCATAATATTCGGGTCCATCAAAACTTACGCGTGCTTCCCAAAATTTATATCAAACTATTCTTAATAGGGTATACTAAATGACATTTAATTGAATTACAATACATAGCATTAATAATCGATGATCCATGGGAAAGATTCGGGCATGACTACATCTACCCGGTGGGTAATCTACCCACCACTAATAGAAGCATTAAAAAATTATTAATCATGCAAGTTGCATCCCACTATTATTACTCTATATTAGTGGTGGGTATATTACCCGGTGGGTCAACAAAGTTTTTTCCGAAAGGTTCATTGTATTATAGTGGGAAAAAAGATTGGAAAAAAGTCACCTTTGACATATTTTGTCCTTTGAAATACTAACGGCCCGTTTGGTAGTCGGTTATAAATCATGGTAATGGGAATGAATTTATAACTAAATTTGGAAGGAAAATCAAAATTCATTCCCATTGTGGTGCTACCTTAACTCCAATTTATCTAATTTTCTTCACAAATATCTATTCCCATCAAATACCACATTCCCCAATGGTAATGGATGGGAATGAAAAATGAGAAGGAAATCGAAGTTTGGGAATGAAAAATTGTTTTCCATTGAGATTATAAGGTTCCTCCTTAACAAAATTACATTATAAATCCATTACCATTACCACGATTTATTACCAACAACCAAACGGGCCGTAAATGTATTAAATGCTTTCTCGAAAAAGAAAATAATTAGGGTGATAGCGGATAAGCTGGCTCATTTTGCTATGGAACTTCTCTTGGAGCCACTATGCTGTTCTTCACTTCGGAGTTCGGACACCCCCTCCTTGTATAAGGAGTAGTTTTATATATTGTAATGTAATGGGAACTGTATATGTTTATGATGACTTAGGCTAATTTGTTATATTTTAGTTGTTGTTGTATGTTCTAAACGCTTTATTTATGCTTTATAAAAGTTCCACTATTACCAAAAAAAACTTAATTCTTATATTAACCTTTTTTATAGGTACCTATAATTATAATAAATTTTATCAAATTTAGAAAAAAAAATAATTACCAAAAGCTAAAGTTAACAGAAAAGTTGAAAAAAAAGTTAATATAAGAATTAAGTTTGGTTAAATTTGATAAAATTTATTATAATTATGGGTACCCATGAGAAACCTTAAAAAAAGTGGGTACATCCGAGAATTTCAAAAATCATAGGAGTATTTTTGAGAAAATCACTTTTTTTAAGAAGAAAGGTGAACACTCACCTGGAGTTCGAGGTGGGAGACCTCAGTTCGATTCTAATCAAGCTCATTACTTTGAGATTTTTCCCTTATATGTTAAACGCTGGTCTGTTCACTTTGAGAGATTCTCATCAAGCTCACTTTGAGAGTTTCTCATGAACCCAAGTTTGTTCACTTAATTTGAGCTTTGATCATCTTATAATATTATAACTAGATTTTTGACGCGTGTATATGTTGAGTGTATATGTACACCACTATTCTAGCATTTGTATTGGTTAGTTGTACATAAATACAATATTAAAAGTTAGGGTCCAATATCGCTCAAGGATTAACTAGTTAATACCATTTGAGGGTCTGTTCTATTCACCTTATTTTTACTTATGCAAACTTATTAGAACTTGTTTTGTAAGAGGAAAAATAATAATACAAGTTTCTTCTTTTCAACTTATTTTTAATTATCTTAACTTATCTAAAATTATCAGAACTTACTAATCTATAAATAAGTAAAAATAATAAGTTGAACAGAACAAACTCTAAGAATAACGTAGTGTGTGTGGGGGGGGGGGGGGGTTAGATTATATATACTTGATGCATGACTCCACGCACTTTTTTCTACCACTAACACCTTTACTTATATATATTAATAAAAATTGTAAAACATTATATATTTTTAAAAAATACACATAGAAAAAAAAAATCAAATAAGATCCCTTCTATATATCAGTGATATGAAATTATTTTGCCTTATAAAATAGTTCGAATGATATAGGGAATCTATGTATAATGAGTAGAAGAATAAAAATAGAGAAAAGGGATTAATACTATTGGTGATACATACGTAGCTTTAATTTGAGACATGCAACCATAAACTATCAATTAGTCCAACTTAGAAAAAACAAATAAACTAACCCACTACATGACTAGTTTTTTTGATGCTTACATGACTAGTTACTAGTTAGTGAGTATATAAAAAGTGACGTTGATTCTGTCAATGAAATAGATTCCTTATTAATTAATTAGCATTTAATTTATTTTTTAGTGCATAATTTAATTGCTTTGATGAACTGCCTAATACATTAGGATGATAAAGTAAGCTACGTACGTACGGAAAAAGTGGTTGGGTTTATTGCTGGGACAAATTATATATAAAAAGGTTGGTACAAGTCTAATTGTATATGAACAATCATGGAGTTAATCACTTTCAATGATTCTTTAATCTATTCATATGCTTACAACATTGATGAGGTTAATTGACATTGTTATTAAGATTATTAGGGTTACATATAAGAATTAATATTTTAATTTTAATTTTTATATTAATTTTAATTTTAATTTTCGTTAATGAGTCTCCAAGGCTTCTTTCTCGGTCTTTTAGAACCAACATCCGCAGCGTGATCAGTCTCAGAATCACCTGTATTATCAATAACAGGCTCATCTGCCAACTGACTAGTAGTCACCGAACTCTGCTCCACCTGAATCTGCATACCATCCTTAGCAATAGACAAAGGTTCTATCTCAAACTCATCATCACGAACAATGCCATCATCGATCCATATCATGTTGCCTGCATTTTTATTAATATAATAGACACACACATAGTATTTTCATCAAAAGATACATCTCTACCAGTTATGATGCGACTTTCTGATGGGGACCAAATTCTATATCCCTTGAAACCATCTCCATATCCCATGAAACAACCTTTTATGGCCCTCGGTTCTAGTTTATCATCATTAACATGATAATAAACTACACACCCAAAAACTCGCAACAAAGAATAACCAACACTTCTTCCGGACCACTCCTCACAAGGTATCTTGCAGTCAATACCTGTATGAGGAGCACAACTCAGCAAATAGCAAGCCGTTTTCACGGCTTACCACCTAGTCAAACCTGCATCAAAAAGCATACATCAAGCTCTCTCAAGCAATTCAAGGTCTTATTCAACCTCTCTGCAACACCATTCTGCTGTGGTGTTTTCCTAATGGTACGATGTCTTACAATCCCGGCCTGTGTTCCTGCAAAGAGCATTGAACTCATCACAAACAAATTCAAGACCATTATTCGTTCGGAGACGTTTAATTTTACCTTCTTGCCAGTCTGATTTTCAACTAACACCTTCCAATGCTTGAAGGTGTTTAATGCCTCTCCTTTATGCTTCAAACATAAAGCCATGTGTACTTGGAGAAATCATCAATAAAGGTGACAGAATATCGATATCCCCCAATATATACCTTCAACCCGAGACGGCCTCCAACAAACAGAATGAATATAATCCAAAGTGGCCTTTGTGACATGCAACCCTTTACCAAACCTGGCACGATGTTGCTTACCCAACACACAAAATTCACAAAACTCAAGGTACGAAACAAGTAAAAATGGAGGAATTGCAAAATCATGGGAATTTTGATTTCCTACGACACATGGGAAATCACTTACCAAGTAATCCATTGGTTACTTGAAATTCTCATGAATTGTAACTTCCTTGATTCCAACCAAACAAGAAATGAAAATTCCCATGAATTTTATAAGGAAAATCATTTCACATGAAATAATATTTTCTTTAGAAATTTAATTCCCATTGGAATCAAACAACCACTTAGTTTATAAAAATTCACTCCAGCTAAGTTGATAATTATTGTAGAATTTTTCTATGGAAGAAGCTATGGAGCTCCTCATTATGGCCAAAATGGAAGCTTTTCTGCTGGAGGATCCTTCAGGATATCCTTCCCACACGAGAAAACCTAGCTAGAAGAAACATTACTAATGACTCTAATTGTGTCTTTTGCAGCTTTAATAGAGAAACAACAACTCACCTACGTAAAGATTGTCCAATCTCACAAAGGATCTGGGTGGCCAATAACTTAGGGTTGGGCGCTTCAATAATGCACAAGATACTCCAATCAAAGACTGGCTGAGAAATATGATACTTTATTTAAAGTGCCAAGAGCGAGACAAGGATAGGAAATTAGCTACTTTAATCTCCACATTATGGGCTATTTGGTTACATAGAAACGAGATTATCTTCAAAGATCAAAGCCTCAACCCGGATCGCATCATGCACATTCAGAGAGATGCGATGGACTAGAACAATCAACCACAACATTGTCAGGAACCTGTACAACACAACACTGGAACATACCTTACAAGAGTGGAAGTGGGGCACTCAAAACTCTCTAAACCAATTCAAGTGCAAGTGGACGGAGCATGGAAGCAATCAAAGCAAGACTCTGAAGGGAAGGTATCAGCAGCAATAGGATGGCACTTCAAAGAACCACACAAAAATCGCTCGGGAGGAATGAAGGTAATAGCAACATCAGCTCTGCAAACTGAGGCTCGAGATCTGCTACAAGGGCTACAAGAAGCAAGACAACTGGGTAGACGGATAGTACAAAACTCATCCAAGCACTAAAGCAACCCAATAAAGCAGATATCCAGATTCAGCCAATTATTTAAGATTTCAAAGACTTAGTCGTCACAATAATTAGTGTATGGGTGTCTAAAATAGATAGATCCTTGGTGAATGATGCTCATGTAATAACAACCGATTTTAGGAAAATGTAATTTATCTTCACCCGTTGCCAAAAAAAAAAAAAAGCCTAAATTGTCTTTCATTGACCGTGAACAATCATCATTTTTTTTTGACTTGAGAACAATCATCAACTTGTAAAATGAAAAAGTGAATGTAATGTGCTTGGCTGCTGCTTGCAATCAATTGCATGATCCAACAATGAAGCTGACAACGGCTGCTACATACATTATTTGTTGATATGATTTGAATTTTTTTTTTTTTTTTCCTGAAATGCAGTTTTTTTTTTTTTTTTGATTTGACTAAATTTTAAACATGTATATACTCTAATTCATAAGAACTAAAAAATATGTCAATTAAGATATTATTTTATTTGTATTAATATATACTCTAATTCATAAGAACTAAAAAATATGTCAATTAAGATATTATTTTATTTGTATTAATGAGTAGTTTTCAAATATATAATTTTAATAATTATTTTGTTATGAAATCAAAGATTTTAAAAGTTAAATCAAATAAAATTAACATGACCGATATGAACTTATTTTTTTTTTCCTGATCTAATCTAATATAATTAATAAAGCACTGAAATAAGGTGAATCAAAGAGTAATTGACTAATCTTAAGGGTTATTATATTTTTTCATTATTGGTCAAGAATATATTTATTAAAACATTAATTTTATCCAAATTCTAATGTTTTGGTTTGATATGATAAACTCAAACATTATATTTTTGTCAAGAAAGGCCCGAAAAACATCAAACATCGAATTTTGTTTTCCACATTTTATTTTTGTCAAGAAAGGCCGGAAAACATCAACATTGAATTATACATCAAAGTTGACGTTGACCCTTAGTAAGTAGGCTATATATACAATTTATAATGTCTATTATTCATAAGTAAAAACAATCCCATACATCATATTTTCAATTGTTAATTTTTTTTGTACTTGTTATTAGAAGTTTAATTTCACTGAATTCCATATTATCATATATAGTTTTATTTATTGCAAAAACACTAATTACTTAAAATGGCTAGTCAAGCAAATTTAAAAGTTACAATAAAGGCTAATCATATAGTTACGACAGCCGTGCCACTGCAAGAACACCTTCTAAGTTTATCAAACTTAGACTATATATTGCCACCAAAACATGTTAATGTGTTTTTTTGCTACAAAAATGATGAGCATCAAAATGATAGTAACCATAAAAATAGTGTGTTCAAATATAAGGTGAGTGTTCTAAAAAAAGCCTTAGCACAAGCACTTGCATACTTCTATCCTTTTGCGGGTGAAGTTGTCAAGAATTCAGCCGATGAGCCGGAGATTTTGTGTAATAACCGTGGTGTGGTGTTTGTAGAGGCGTCTGCGGATGTTGCTCTTTGTGAGCTCGACTTGTGCAATCTAGACTTAAGTATTGAAGGAAAATTGATTCCTAAGAAGAAAACTGGTGCATTTTCAGTTCAGGTAATTCACCATTTTAATTACCAAGTATAAGGTTTTTTTTTTGCTCTCTTTAGTCTAATTTCTCTTATTCTTATAAGGTCTTCCTCCACGAGCAGGTGTATATTTATATTTTATTATATATCTATCTTCTATCTATACTAATATAGCACATACGAGCAAAATTTTCTCCTAACTTACCATTTTCCCTCTCCAAATCAACATTTAACCATTAACTTTTCATTTAAATTTAAAAAACTTTTTAAATATGCATTCTCCGCCTAATAATTAATAGTGAATTCTTATCTCTTTTTTTCCTTATCCTCCTTAATTAGTTTAGTTCTTTGTAATTCCCTTCATTTGAAAATTACTAATCACTTGATTATTCAAAGTGATTATTAATTAATTGTTAGCCCTTTTTCCCATCCAAAATTTTCTTTTATATACACGACCTCTTAATATAATAATTACATAGAAAAAGGAACTATATTCTTATGTGTTCATGTCCTCTTATTCAAATAATTGTGTTGTAGAAATGACCGAAATTTTGATTAGCTACTTAAAAACATATGGTTTTATTAAATAGTTAAATTTTACAAATTCATGTTTTACTAAATATGTTGATTAAAATTAAAGAAAAGCTGAGCAATCGCTCATGCATTAACTAGTGATCTCTTAGCTCAGTGGTAGAGCAAGGGATCTCTGGGGGTGATGATCTGATCTTGGTTCGATCCTCACTACGCCCAAGGGGTTTACTAAGCATCTAAATGTACGTAGATGCATTTATGTGTATTTAAAGGTGTTTTATTGCTTATTTTAAATAATTTTTCTAATTCTAAATCTTAAAATGAGCAAAAAAACTAATTAAACGGACAAAATTACCTTTAGATATAACATACACCCGAATATATGTATAAATTTTGACGTACTCCATGCCCATCCTCCCCACCTGGCCAAAGTTAATTCCTGATATAAGAGTCTTGTGCCTATCATGTATAAATTGATAATTTGATATTGTGCTCAAACATATATGTAGGTAACAGAATTAAAGTGTGGGGGAATAGTGGTAGCATGTGCATTTGATCACCGAATTGCAGATGCCTACTCAGCAAACATGTTCTTGGTCACATGGGCCGAGATGGCAACTTACAAGCCCATTTCTACTACACCATGTTTTCTTCGATCTCTACTTAGCCCACAAAATCCACTTAAAATATCTTCTTATTTGGATGAAATGTTTATACCCATTTCATCACTTCCAAAACCCGACCCAAATCAACCTCAACAGGATTCGGACCCGCTTATTACCCGTGTTTATTTAGTCTCAAAAGCCCAACTTAACAAGCTTCAATCGTTGTGTTGTGAAGACTTGGACAAGGTTGATGAAGATGGGAGTTACAAGAGGAAGAGTAGTAGTAAACTTCAATGTTTTAGTGCTTTCCTTTGGCAACTCATTGCTTCTCATGCTTGTCAACTTGATGTGGAAAATCAAAGCAAGATTTGTAGAATGGGCATTATTGTTGATGGTACGCACTTTATTTAAAACTTTGTTAGTCACAACTTAATCTTAGACTCCTTAACTTATTGACTTTAAATTTAGGGCGGCTGTGTTCCCTTCAACTTATTTGACCTGATCTGATCTGACCTGACCTGACTAGATTAAATCTATTAAATTTGGATGAATTATAACTTATTAAACTTAATCTGACTTGACATGTTCAAATCTGATAAATTCTGAGATCTAATAAAAAAAAAGTTGAAGAGAACGCACCTTAAACATATATGCAAAATCAATATTCATTTTCACGGGAATACAATTTTCCAAAATTGGTGTTATCGAAAAGCTTTCATTTTTATAGGGATTATGATGTTGATTTTCTTGTTAAATTACGTCTAAAATCATTATTCTTATTACTACATACAAAATGAATATTTTGTGTCACTCTTTATTTTATTTTGTTGATATTTTTGAAAAGTATATTTTCTCATAATTTGATATAAAGATAAATAGTGACTCGTTTATAGTTATTTAGCACAAATTGACCCTTATTATTGGCTATTTTAGTTTATTACTCTATTTTTAAAAGTAATTAATGTTGAATAATAATTTTTAAAAGTGAACAAAGAGAGTATAATAAAAGGAAGTAAATGTGGATTATTGTTTTTAGTTAGTTGGAATATACATAAAATTTAAACTACAACAACATATAAATCTCATTTCTTTTGCAAATGATTGCAGGAAGAACCAGATTAAGTAAGGGAGAAAACAAAGAGAAAGCACAAGCTCTTGGTTCCTATTTTGGAAATGTGTTGTCAATTCCTTTTGGTGAGAAAAAGGGTGTGGATTTAAATGAAATGCCAATAATTGAAATTGCAAAATTGGTGGATAAATTCCTAGAAAATGGAATGACAAAGGACCACTTCTTGGGCCTTATTGATTGGGTTGAAGCCCACCGCCCTCAGCCTACCTTGTCAAAAATTTATGCCATCCAAGAAGGTGATGGGCCGGCATTTGTTGTTTCATCGGGCCTTAGGTTTCCGGTCTCTAAAATGGATTTCGGGTGGGGCAAACCAACTTTCGGATCGTATCATTTTCCTTGGGGAAGTAGTTGTGGATATGTGATGCCTATGCCAACTCCGTCTGAAAATGGGGATTGGATTGTGTACATGCACCTCAACACGAAGCAACTCGATTTCATCGAAGCTCAAGCTTCACATGTATTTAAGCCATTTTCTCTTGACTTGATTAATTCTAACTAATGTAAACTCTATTGGTAATTTGTAAAGATAAACTTACATAACATATTTATTTCTATTTCTATGAAATTAGATATGTATGTGATAGCTCTTCAATTCAAGATTAATGAAATTAAGCTATGTATGTGTTTATTTTACATAAAAAAATATATATCTCGAATATGTAAATAAATAAACACCACGACAAATAGCTTCAAAAGGGACAAGTGAAGTCCCCTCCGATATAAAATGTGCCCCTAGGCTAATGGGGGTAATTTTAGTATTGTATTTCCATTGCCCTTTTGACCTCATTGTATTAATAAGCTTAACATACTATCTCCGTTCCAAAAAAAAACGCAAAAATTGTCATGGCACGGACTCCTAGGCATTTTTTTGTTGTGGGTAATTAGAAAAAGTGAGGGGTAGTTGAATAAAATAAATGGAGAGAAAAGTGGGGACAATTAAGTGAGTTGTGAGAGAAGGTGGGGACAATTAAAGAATTGGAGAGAGAAAAGGTGGGGACAAATAAAGAATTAGTAAAGGTATTTATGTTTTTTAAGTGACAATAGTTTACTATATATGTAACGACCCGGAATTTTGGGCCAGAAAATTTCGCGGTTGTTATTATTATTTATTCAATTTAAGTCCAATAGGCCCATTTGAATTGGACTGTTTTATTTTTAGCCCAACTTCTTTCTCTTTCAATTTGGGCCAAGGACCTAATTTTTGGTCCCCTTGTAGTACATGGCCGGCCACCCCATGTTTTTTGGGCCAAGGTTATTTGGTTTTATTTAATTAATAATGATTATTATAATTTTGATAATTAAATTAATTAAATTATTTTTAAACCCTTTTAAACTTGATCAAAGTTTGTTGAGCAAACCCAACAAACTCTTCCCCCTTCTTCCTTTTACACGGCAGCCCTAGCAATATTTTAGGGTTGTTTGCTCTTCCATTTTCCTTTATAAATAGGACCCCTTGCATTATTTTTGGGTCCTATTGTTATTTTGCTCCAAAACTCAATTAAATCTTCTCTTCCTTTTCTCTCCAAAAAAAAAAAAAAACCGTGACCTCCCTATTATTGCCTTGGATTGATTATGCGATTAAGGTAACTTCGCTTTCCTCTTTAATCTATGGGTAGAAAAACACATAGTTAATTAGGAATTGAAGCATGAAAATTGTAGGAAGTTTAATATTGTTTTCATATGAACATGTCGAGCATGAAGCATGAATTTCTTAATTGATTTTTATGTATTTTCTTGATTTTATGTATGATCTTGTATAATTTATTTACCAATCAAATCTTGTTATTTCTTGATTAATTTTTCATGGTATCTGGTTTACTGTTTGATTATTAACCATGATTTATTTCGTGGAAAAATTCGTCCGTTTATTATTTATAAAAATTTAATCTTTCAAACCGGTAAAACTGTCCAGAATAGGTTTACGAATTTATTAGTGTACTTAATCAATTCGGAATGCTACGAAATTTTATATGGAAGTCAGTGATAATGTTTTACAGCTTGTGTTAAATTTTCGTAATTTTTAAAGATCGTTTGATATGGCATAAAATTCTGAAACCGAATTCAGCCTAATCTGACTGGTTAGTTATAAAATCACTTAAAAATAGTAAAAGATGTTATTTTTAGACGAAATTTATGCACGTAAATACTTGAACCCATATTTAGCTCCCATAAAAATTTCCAGATTTTTAGAGATCTTTAGATGGTCGTTTTTAATTTAATTCTTTAAAAATCAGATTGTATAAAATAGGGCAATTGAATTATTAAAATATGCTATTATTAATTATTGAATTTTCGAGTGGTACAAAATTTAAAGGAGGAAATAAAAATGTTATTTTTATACTAATCTTGAACATGCTAGATTAAATATGTGAATCTTTATTTTAAATCCTTATTTAATTCCATGAATCTTTAAATTTTTGAATATGTAAATTTGTTCTTGAATTATATTCTAAAATCTACTTACTCTCGGGATTCTCCCGAGTGAGCTAAAGATTAAAACATTAAAAGTTGTGTTATTTCTTGTTTATATGTATATGCCGTGTATGTATGATTTTAATCTTGTTATGTTATGTTAAGTATAATTTTTCGTAAGAATTGTTTATTTAATTTAAGTGTTTGCTGTAGATTAAATTATATGAATTAATTAAATAATTTTTATTAAAAGATATTAAAACGTCGTGTGGAAGAAAATTAGGAAAAATATGATTTTTATTTTAATTTGCTAATTTTTAGTAATTAGTTGTTTAATTAAAATAAATTAAGAAATTAATTAAATTTTGTTAACATTCTGGGAATGCCGTGTAAAATTGCTGGAAATAGTCAAATTTAGTTGATTTTGAATTGTTATTAATTTAGGAATAATTTAGTAATATAAGTTACGGATAAAATAATTATTGGGGATAAGTTGTAAAGTGTAGGGATAAAAAGGAATAATAATATTAGTAACATGTTTATTAGGGCCAAATACTAATAGTGTTATTAATACAATTATCTTACTTTGGATAAGGTTACAAATTAGTATATGATATAATATTAAAATTAGTATCCGAAAGGGTAAGATTATAAGTATATGATATATATATTTTAAGGATAATATATTATATGAGTTTTGAAGATATATAAGATATTACTAGGGATAAGAAAGGAAACAGAGTAATAGATATACATGTTATGTTTCGGTCTCTGGCTAGGAAAGACTTGGTATTTAAGGTGGCCAATATACGTGCCGCACCTCTCTTTCCTGGGACTCCGAACATTTCATTTCCTATTACGGTCACCTAGTATTTCCCAATATATGATATGATATGATTAAGTAAAGATATAAGATACAATATAAAGATCGCCCCTGCGATGACGCAAAGGTCATCAATCGGGTTAAATAAGATAGGACGCCCTTGCGATAACGCAAAGGTTATCAATTGGGTTTAGTCGATGCCACTGCTCACATGGGACGAACGCAAAGGTTCCCCCGCGCAGTTCTTGGTCTTAGAACATGTAGCCGTCTGGTAACCGTATCTGCGAGCCGCTACCAGGAGTTATGGCCATAGCTTAGGCTTAGTTCTCGCAAAGGAGGGCTACGGGTGGGACGCAAAGGTTCACCCCGACGTGTTCTAGGAAAGTTGCGAACGCAAAGGTTCGCTACGAGCTGAAGAAGACAGTCCGCAAAGATGATATGTTAAGTTAAGTTGATATAATAAGTACATATGTAAAGTTAAGAAGATATTATGTCCTTATTATAAGATTGATGTAATGATATGATAAGTGCATATGTTAAGATAAGAAGCTATTATGCCCTTATTATAAGATTGATGTTATGATATGAGATGAGATGTAATTATAAGATATGAATTACGATTAAGAAAGATTATGATAAGATATAACATATGATATGATAAGATTATGATATGAAATTCGATGATAAGATTATGAAAAGATATGATTAGGATTTACTGATGATATCATGTAAGAAGGTGGTGAAGTATAATTCTAAGTTGTATAATATAAAGTTCAAGTTCAGTATATTATAAGTCTTCCGCTGTGTATATTTCTGTAATTATTCGAGTATGTTAGCGTGTGTATGTATGCGAATGTTGAATGTATTTTGTATGTATTCTAACCGTATCTGCAGGGTTGTTTGTACGTATTCTATACGAAGATTATACGTATTCTAACCGTATCTCTGCAGGTGTATTTATACGTATCTTTATACGTATCTTTATACGTACTTGTATACGTATTTCTGTACGTACATTTATACGTGCGTCTATACGTTCTTTTATATGTATTTTTATACGTACATTTATACGTAATTTGTATATTTATGTGTAAAACATGTATTAAGTTCTTTACAGTTTTTATGACAATTTCTATGCTATTATGTGTTTGGTGGTCCCTCGATTAAATGGGACAGCCTAGTTACTCGCCACTGATGGTGGACCCCCCCCTCAGTTTCAGGTGACGTTGCAGCAGATTAGAGCGGGCTTCGCCGGATGGGCTTGAGAGTTTGGGCCTCTATTTAAGTATTCTAGTTTAGTCAGAACTATTTAAACCTTTATTTAGTTTGTTACTAAGATCCCAGCATGTTGGGACAGTATTTTTCAGACTTTGATGTAATATTAATTAGAGGTTTATTATGGATTCTAGCAGCTATAGTTAATAAAGGTTAATTCTTTCCTTTGTAATATTGAATTATGGTCTAATTAGATTAAGTAATGATCCGAATGTTGATTACCCTTCGTAAATCGACAAGCTAAAAAGTCGGGTCGTTACAATATAAGGAAAATAAAATTTTGTTGCATTTATTTTGAAACATCAAAAAATGGAAACTGTTGCGTTTTTTTTTTTGAACGGAGGAAGTATATATTTTCTTTGTATTCTAATAATCAATATCAACCATTGGTTTTTTAATCAATAGTTGATATTGCACAAATTAAACTTTACACGATATAGTTTATTTTAAACTCCACCGGATCTAAAGGTGTTTCTTGCACTTCTTGCCTTATTCAAAGAAATTAAACCAATATTGCTTACATTATTGCCCTAGTTAATATAATAAGGCAATATTTAAATTGTCCTATTTGATTCAAGTATCTTACCCTTTATTATTACAGTTCTTGTAGTGAAGATTCACCCCGCAAACATTATCCAAACACAATTCATACCTATTAATTAAATCAGTAATAATATAGAAATCAAGTATGAAGTATTGTTCTAAACTTCTAATACTTCGTATGTGGTAAAACTTTGATTTTTTTAAATACTAGCTTATTTTGTACGCTATGCGTGATTTCGCACTAGCTCGCTCACCAGTTGCTTGTCCCCACCCACCCCCACCCCCCCCCCCCCCCTTGATGAATCCATGTAATTACATTCAAGTCTTAGATTCTTTCTACTTTCCCTTAGGTTGTACTTTGTCGTTCTAGGCGAGCCAGGTCGTATTTCTTTGGGTTGGTAATAATGGAATGGTTTCATTATCTAAAATGAAGAACATTTTCCACCAAAAGATCAGTCCAATAATAGTACCACTGATAAATAGCGCAAGTTTGAAATATTGAAGGGTAGTCAAATAATAAATTAAAAGATTACTACATATCCATTATGTGTTGTCTCTTAAAAATTGTTACATTTACATTCTTTAGCCATGTGGTCCCCAACATTACGGTACATTTCCTCTCTACCTTTTCCTTCTTATCCCACTTGTTACCTACCTATTTAATACAATTCTTAATAAAGTTAAAAATCTCATAAATAGCAAACTTTAAGGGACATAAATTCTAATAAAAATCACTATATCACTAAAGTTAATAAGGATTACTATGTTAATATAAAATGCATGCTCCACACACATATAATTACTAATTAGGTTTATGTGAGAAGATAGGTTTCGATGAAAAAGGTGAGAAAGAACTAGAGCTAGAGGATGGATCTTGAACATGAAGAACTCTCATATATATGTTGACATTAGATAGATGATACATATTCAATTTTATAGATACATATAAAAATTCATAGATTTGACACTAGCTAGTTATTAGAACTAATCAAATCAAGAGAAAATGGCTTAAAAACGTGTGAAGCATGAGCTTCAATGAAGTCAAGTTGCTTCTTGTTAAGGTGCATGTACACAATCCAATCCCCATTTTCAGATGGTGTAGGCATAGGCATCACATAACCACAACTACCTCCCCAAGGAAAATGGTACGATCCGAAAGTTGGTTTGCCCCACCCGAAATCCATTTTAGAGACCGGAAACCTAAGGCCCGAAGAAACAACAAAAGCTGGCCCATCCCCCTCTTGGGTACAATAGATCTTTGTCACACCAGCAGGGTTAGGACGGTGGGCCTCAACCCAATCAATAAGGCCCAAAAAATGATCCTTTGTTACTCCATTTTCTAGGAATTTTTGTACCAATTGTGACATCTTAGTAATTGACATCTCATTTAAGTCCCAACATTTTTGCTCACCAAATGGTATTGATAGCACATTTCCAAAGTAAGAAGCAAATGCTTGTGCTTTCTCTTTGCTTTCTCCGTTGCTTAATCTAACTCTTCCTGCAATAATTTTGGATACCAAGCAAACGAAATTAGGTTTATATGTTGTACTTACATTCTATCAAAGGTAAATTAAAGTTAACAACAAGTCAACAATAATCCAAATAATACTTTCATATATTATAATTTTACTTATGTTTTATTCCTTGAAGGTAGCAGCTATGGACGATCATGTTTTAAAGGTATCAACTTTTATTTCAATTCATAGGCCGGTATTCAAACAAAAATAACTTTCAAAATTGATTATATATATAAAACACATGTAATTATTCCAGGCCACTTACTTTTTTTTCCCTTATCTTATAAAACAAAATTATAGTTTTATGCGTCATAGGAGACTAATTTGATAGGTTATTTTTGGTCGAATATCTATGAAACAAAAGACTCTTTGACATTGATACCTATGAGGAACAAAATATAATTGGTACATTTAAAAGTAAGTTTTCCTTTATTTTTTTTGTCGCCTTATTCATTTTTGCAATTTGTTACTCGTTTGTTAATTTCAATTCACAGATATACTGATTTTGCTAACAGATTTATATTACATGCAAATTAATTTTCATTTAACATAATTTATTACCGATTTTCAAACGAGACAAAGTTAAAACAAAACAAAGTTTTGAAGTGCATGTATAATACTTACCATCAACAACAATTCCCATCCTACAAATCTTGGTGAAATATTCCACATCAAGTTGACAAGCATGAGAAGCAATGAGTTGCCAAAGGAAAGCACTAAAACATTGAAGTTTACTACTATTCTTCATCTTGCAACTCCCATCTTCATTAACCTTTTCCAAGTCTTCACAACACAATGATTGAAGCTTGTTAAGTTGGTCTTTTGAGACTAAATAAACACGGGTAATAAGCGGGTCCGAATCCTGTTGAGGTTGATTTGGGTCAGGTTTTGGAAGTGATGAAATGGGCAAATACATTTCATCAAAACAAGTAGTTTTTTTTAGTGGGCTTTGTGGGCCAAGTAGAGATCGAAGAAAACATGGTGTAGTAGAAATGGGCTTGGAAGTTGCCATCTCGGCCCATGTGACCCAAAACATGTTTGCTGAGTAGGCATCTGCAACTTGGTGATTAAATGCACACGCTACCACTATTCCCCCACACTTTAATTCCGTTACCTGCAAGTTTATATATGTGTAAACCCAATATTAGAGGTGAGAAATTTTGACACGATCCGTTAACACGACACGAAATTAACTCGTTGTTAACAGATTTGGGTTAAGGTGTTCAACCCGTTTAAATGTATGGGTTGACACGACATGCCACGTTTATTAGACAGACCGGGTTAGGGTTGGGGGTTTTAACCTATTTAAGTAAACGGATTGACA
The DNA here is from genome assembly GCA_951394345.1 of Salicornia ramosissima. Lineage (NCBI taxonomy): Eukaryota > Viridiplantae > Streptophyta > Magnoliopsida > Caryophyllales > Amaranthaceae > Salicornia > Salicornia ramosissima. The sequence goes on along the minus strand of OX596239.1, from coordinate 52,135,942 downwards.
TGAAACGATTACATCTAAATTGTCAACTTAATATAATAAACACACACGATCCACTAACCTGACACGAAATCGACCTGTTATTAACGGGTTTGGTTTGAGGAGTTTGACCAGTTTATATAAGCGGGTCTACACGACACGACCCGTTTATCAAACGGATAGGGTTAGAGGTGCTTGATTGCATGGGTCATATGGGCATCCAAAATTAGGATTTTCTAAAAGAAATTTAAAGTTAAGTTTGTTTTAGAAGGCAAATAAAGCATGTGTTAATCAAGATTATATTTATGTCAATTTTTTTCCCTTGAAATGATTCGATTATACCAATAATTATCTTGCATGGAAAGGCTGGGGAATTATATTAAACCATTGACCACTTTAATCTAATAGAATGCAACCACAACTGATGACTTTATGAAATATGAAACATAACATTCATATAAAAATATATATATACACCATATATATATTATACATGATGAATTCATCATGACATGCTACATGTTACCTTTTTTTCCCCCTTCAATTTCCTTGTATTAATTAATTAAAATAATATATGTGCATAGTCAAGTAGGTAAAACTACCAACTAACGAATCATCGAAACCTACATTAGCAAGAATAAATGGTGGAGTAGAATAATGTTAATATAAGCAGTTCACAAAATAAACCAAAACAAAAAATACTAGTGCAGTCTGAAGATGTGAGCTTTTAATAGATTATTAGTTACATTTGCATCACATACAAATATTAAAAATCAAACAAAATAACATGTACACAGAGTTAATATTTTTTGGCAAAATTGTCTAGGGTATAGCACAAACTATGGGCTAGGTGCACAAGACAACACAAACTAATTACTAATCGAGTTAGCATGAACTATATATATATGAGGTGACTTGCGCATGTTAGCTTATACTAGATTATTAGCTTAAATTAATTAGCTCTTTTTTCTTTAGGGGTAGTTTAAATTAGCTTAAACTTCGATCTGCTGGTAGAATCTTAGGCAAAATGTTCAGTTGAACTAACTTGTACACCCCCACCCCATGATTCATGCTACCTGGGACTGCCCGATTAGTGCGTTTGTGCTATTTTATTGTGCACCTAGCCTATAATTTGTACTACTCTAACCAATTTTGTCGTTTTTTAAAACAAAACCACCAAAAAAAAAGTAGAGCACTATATTTCAGATATTTAATTTTATTTTGATGGAAAGTATTTTACTGAACTTTCGATAATTAATAGGAAATTTTGATATAAAATTTTCAATTACTATGTATATCCAATTTACTTAAAATAGAAAATGGTATCGGTCAATGATTGCGAAGCTAAGGTAAGTAAGAACAGCCAACTAGATACAACTTACTCTATAATGTATCGGTTTAAAGTTTTCGTATCATTTAAAGGTGTTAAAAACTTATATTAGCAGGTTTAAGTTTCTATTTTGACATGTTTAAGGAAGTAGCATGACACGACATGACCTATTTATTAAATGGGTCGAATTTCTGTTAAGAGTACGTACTTAATCTGTATATATGATAGTTAACTTGACATAAACCTACTACGATTTGACCTAATGACAAGCTTTACCCGCTAATAAGTAGCATGGCAAACCAAAATCACCAAAATTCAACATGAAATTAGTGCTTTTTATTGGGTCAAAGGATTCAAACACATCTAAGCATGCAAGAGTAGGGGATTGAGATGACACGATCAATATTAAAAGGATATATGATTGGGTTAGGGTCAGCCGGTCAGGAAGGTTCATTCTGACCCGAAATTAATGTGACTCAATCTAAGCTATCAGGCACCCAACGCATGCATACGTGGTATTTACATACGTTAAAAAAGTTGAGAGCAAGCACCAATCAAAAGCTTGGTCTAGTAAAAACGAGAGCACTTGGCAACCAAAAGATTGGAAGTAGGAATTTCTAGCTAGTACCCGGCCTTCTCCCCACTTTCAAAGTGTCTAGCCCACTAACTTGATCGGGTCGGGTCGATCTGAGCGAGGTGTATTGAGAGCATATTACACATGCGTTCCACATTGAAAAATTACAAAGATGAAAATTAATATGTAAGCTTGATAGACTACTCCTTATATTACATATTGGTTATATAATGGAACCCCATAAGACTTGTACATGAATGATCAGACTCTCCTCCGACCTAGCTAGTATAGTATTGCAGTTCATCTTACCAACATAAAAAAATTAAAAAAAAATGCTAACAAGGAAGCAAATTATTATAATAACAAACCTGAACTGAAAACACAGCATCTTTCTTCTTAGGCACCAATTTCCCTTCAACACTTTGGTCAGGATTACACAAGTCAAGCTCACAAAGACGGACATCGGCGAACGCCTCCACAAACACCACGCCGCGGTTGTTGCACAAAATCTCCGGCTCACCGGCCGAGTTTTGGACAACTTCACCTGCAAAAGGATAGAAGTATGCAAGTGCTTGTGCTAATGCCTTTTTTAAAACACTCACCTTATGTTTAAACATACTAGTTTTATTATCACTATCATCATTATTATTATGTTGTTGAACCACTTCATTATCAACACAAATATCATTTTTGTAACAAAAAAATACATTAACATCTAATGGAGGCAATAAAAAGTCCAAGTTTGATAAGGGTAGAATGTGATCTTGGAGTGGCATGGCTGCCGCAACTACATCGTTGGTTTTTGTTGTGACTTTGAAGTCTACACTACAAATGCCCATTTTTCTTTTTCTTTTTTTTTTTTGGCTAAAGAGAAAGTTAAATAATTATAGCAACAATGAAAACTATGATATGAGATTAGTTGTAATAATGAGTAATAGATTTAGTTGTTACTAGTTATTGCCTATGTATGTAGTACTATATATATATATAGGCATATATTATAGCCAACGACATGCCTATGTGTATTATTGAGTTACTAGTCTTAACCTGGTGGTGGATAAATCTTATGAATGCCAAGCCTGATGTCTTGAGTTTAAACGACCTTATCGCTTGCAATCTTGCATGCATATCTTTCTTCTCTGAATCGTGAGTCTGCCAATTGGATTGGATATCCTGAAATAGGACATGGTTCAAAGTCTAATACCATCCACATTATCAATTTTTATTTATTTATTTTTTAAAAAAAGGTATGTATGATTTTCTTTACGCATAGAAAATAAAAAAATTGTTAACATTAAGTCAATGTTTGACCTTAGTTTCATAACCCGGCCCCTAAATATTAAATGTTATCGGATAGTTTAATTTGCAATGTCATGTTGGGTCTTGCAACTTGCAAGCATAACATATATTCACATTCGTTTTTCCAAATTTGCTGGGTGTTGAACTATTGATTAGGTCAATATATATTTTGCGTCATAAATCTCAAACAAGAATTATTCAATGTTATAAGGCTAAAAAATTCACATGCAATTTTTGTATAATGATATATGCCCCCACTAAGAGCCATGCTCTCCGAGGGTTATGCACTGTGTTCGAACCTTGTACCACACGTCTACATCACTTATGTGATAGAAGTCTTGCGTACGGATCCTGTTTACATTATCATTATCACTATACGTATGTGTGTGTGTTTTTAGGCTAAAAAATTCACATATTTTAGAATGGAATGGAATGCATGTTTGGTTGCAAGTTTTTAGACTGGAATGGAATGGATGTGATACTATTAATGAACAATATAGTGTTTGGTTGGGGTATTTGGGCATAGAACCTCATACCCAATGGTTTCTCAACCCCATGAATAATCTCATACTCACCTGGCCTCCCCCCATAAGTTTCTCATCCCTATACCATACCATACCTAGAAGATTATCATTCACATTACTTGAATGATAATGCGATGAATATAATACTCTCACCATATCAAAATATTTTTAACCGTTGCTTTTTTCATCATAATTTTATATGTATTTATTTAAATATAAATATATATCTTCCACTATATGTTATACAAAATTAATAGTATATAATTAAGTTTATAATAATAAAAAAAAAAAAACTATGCATCTACACGAACATAACAAGATCCAATATGAATATATTTTTTCTTATATATAATAAAGTCCCCCATGTTTAAAGATTTTCATCACTCCTTGTACCGAAAATTCCTAATGTAACAAACATTATGAAGCGGAAGGAGTAGTAGAAACATTAAGCAAGAATTGAATTAAAGAAAAATACAAATGAATATGTACGTGTAGAACAATAGAAATTACAATTATTGTATGTTACATTATAATTATCTTTAAAAAAAAGCCAATTACATACATTAAAGCACTATTTCAATAATCTTGCAATATCTTGAACTTTTGGAATTCCTCTAAATTATTCTCAAACAATAAGAAAAAAAAAAATCATGTGATGGTCTTATTTGATTAATGAGTATGTCATGAATATCATGATTTAATAAATTTAACTACTCCATCTATTCTCATTTATTCTTTAGGTTTTGACTTTTGGACGTGACTAATGAAAATTAAATATGTAGATAAGTTATTACTAGAATTAAGAATGTTATTTGCACTTGTTTGAAAATGTGTAAAATGAATTAAAAATGACAAATGGTAAAAATGAGAATTGAGTGGGTTTTTGTTTTATGAGATTTAATTGCAACATTGGACAATGGAATTGAAGAAAAATGCAAGAATGAAAAGTAGTAAAATGAGTGGCTGAGAATAAAAAATAAAGAATAAAATAAAGCAAATATAAAGATTAGAAGAATAAACTAAAAGTGAAATCTTAAAGAATAAAGTGGAGTTGATGGAGTAATATGTTAAGAAAAATATTAACTGACGATTGAGTTTATTTATTGTACACATTTCTCTACGTAAAATAGAAAGGAAAAAGAAAACAAAGCTGAGTATATCATATTTAATTATTGTAACAAATTACATTGTTCCTCCTCAACAAAGTATTTTATGATGGCATTATAAATGAATGAAAATCTCTTTTTAAAAAAAGAAATAAATGACAATGACAAGAATAAAAATATTTGTATTAATATTCCTAAAAAATCATATTAATGTAATAAATATTGTAATGATAATAGTAAAATATTCATTTTCTTATGGCTAGATTAGGAAGCTAGCAATCAATAAAAGATAGATTTCTGATGATAGAAAATGTATGTTTATTTTTTATCAAAAAATGAAGGATTATGTTATAAGGATACCTATAAGAAATTAATACATTTCTATTAGTGGAAACAGAAAATAAGAAAAAACCACACAATAATTAAGGTAATAAATGTTTGATTATCCAACTTTTACTTTCTATTTTAGGTACCTTAAACGTTGCCCAAGGGCTATATATGTATATCATTTTCAAAAAATGAAAGCCCAAGAGTATAAAAAAAAATGGGAAAAATTATCAAAAAAGCCTAGGAACATCCAGAATAGTTGTTTGGAAGGACTAGCTTGCAAAATTTGCAAAATTCCTAGCTACAAGCTCAACCATTATAAAAGAAATAGGGTTGTATAGCTTGCACAAACTTTGTAACTTTGTTGAGCTACAAGGTATAGGGTCCACTTTTTCCCCTTATTTTTTCACTATGACATAGCATAAGTACAAGTTTTTTAAAAATGATTTCAAAGCTACAAGCAGGGGTAGAGCCAGGGGGCTGGCGGGCCTTGGCCTCCCCCTTGATCCGAAATTACAAGTATATGTTTAAGTGGAAATAAACAATAAAAATTTAGTAGCTTAATTGGTTTGATTGCATGTTTATACTTCTGCAGGCTAGGGTTCACGTCTTACTAGCTACATTCTTAATATTTTTGGCTCTTTACCATTTTATTACTTTCGTGTGCTATTGATTCGGGCCTCGTGATAAAAAATTTCTAGCTCCGCCACTAGCTACAAGGTTTAGGGTTTAGGGACACTTGTAGACTTGTAGCTTGAAAAAGATGTAGCTTAAAACAATGATGTGGCAAAAAAAAAACTACAAGATTTGTAGCTTGCTGCGCTATTGTGTTATTGGTGATACTTTGAGAGTGCATGAAGGTAGTATATATATCATAGGGTGGTGATTTTGACACTCCCCAATTTGACTTTGAATTGACACTCGTCAATGTTACTATTCATGTGAGAAGGGGAGGAGTGACAAAATCAAATTAGGGATGGGGTTCCAAAATCATTTTCGTACGTCATACCATAAACTATCTAACCTAGAAAAAAAACATACGATTGACACCATGCAAATTGATGTGATAGGCTGATAACCAATAGAAGTGACTGATGATGTCTATATAAATTGTGAAGATTCTTATTATAGATTTAGGTTTTTAATTTAATCATTTGATTTCTTATGGCGTAATTGATTTGATCAACTGCCTAACTACATTAGACGATAATGTTACTCTTTGGAGATGGTTGTTGGGTTTGCTGGGATAAAACGTAAAAGTTGGTGTCATTCTTTTTGTTTTTTTAAACCCTATTAAAATTTTATGCAAATTAAATGACCAATCATGGAGTTAGTTAGCTAAACTATGATAATCATTGTCTTTTGTTTATTCATATGCTTACAACATTGATGTGGTTGATATTGTTTTTTTAAGCTTCTCATATTGTACTTTTGTTTATTCCGTTGTTTTTATAATACGCAGTAAGCAGCTAGTTTGTCCGTCCGGGTATTGTTTCGGGTGTTACTTTTTTCAATTGATATGTATTTATCATTTATGTGAGAAAGTTTTACCCTTGTGAAAAATTTACAAAAAAAAAAAAAATCAACTTCTAATTATTTATTAAATAAGAGGAATATATAATATTATGTACAAATTTAAAGTGTAAGTAATTTCATTACTAGAAAAATGATATTTATGACACGAATTCCCGTCGTGAAAATGTAACCTCGTCATAGAAAAGGGGGTCGTAAATAATTTTTCCCATCATAAAAATGTGACTCGGTCGTAGAAAAGAGAGGCCGCAAATGATTTTTTCCGTTGCGATCACATTGTAAATGGGAAGGGTTCCATTCCTACAAAGAAAGCCGGAGAAGGAAATCGAGCAATTTTAATAGAGTTTAGGTTATGTATTAGTTGAATTTTAACGACGGGCCAAAAACTGTCATAAAATATCTACATACATTTATGACAAAATTTAAGTCCGTCATTAATTTGTACCTATCATTATGGACCAATTTTTTATAGTGTACATGGCTCATGTACTTTAGAGAATGCGACATGGATAATCATACGTTGCACAATACAATGTCAAGATTAAAGAGGTCTTTTAATATATTGAATAATAGATTCTCACATAGTTTGGGTATTAATTAAAAACAAAAATCATACTCCAATTCAAATGGTGTGGTAGGTTGCTGAGGAATATGAGATTTTAAATTGACTACAAACATATGATATTATGATGGTTATCTAATTAATGTGTGTGCGAGTTGAGATAATTGAAATCTTTAAATACACAATCATATATAATTTATTAGATTAATTCATTATAAAAAAGAAAAAAAGAATTATGATTATAGCTAGATATATAGATATATTTTAATAAATTACAATCTTGCAAATGAACATAATTTGTCAACTGTATCCAACCTAATTTAAATACTTAAATACATACATATAACTATATTTCCATATAGCCAATTTTCTCTTTTGGTCCTTCATACATCATAAATTAATTACACTGTGACTAGAAGAGATGATAGATAGATTGATTGTGAACCAAAATGTTTAGGGTTTAAGCCAATTAATTTTGTGTTCATGCCTCCTTCAAAAAAAAAAAAGTGTTCATGTCAATCATGGGATGGGTTTTTTTTAAAAAAAGTATGCAACATATCATATAGTTAGTTAAGACCATGGGCAATGAAGGGGAGCCTTCATCTTTTCTTTCCTTTTTTTTTATTACCTTATTTTCCACTAAGGTCTAAGGACCAGTCTTTTGGGTTTAATTTTTTAAATTTTAGTTCAATTCAGCTCTTACCGAGTCTAGGATTTAGTTTAATTCATTTCAATATGTATAGTTAAGTTTGATTTAGTTCAATTCCGTTTAATTTAATTCAATACAAAAGAACATGATCTATCTCCTCAATTATCTGTTAACAATCCTTTATTTCTTTTTACAACAAAGAAGGATCCTATTCCGACTTCCTCTTCACTACCTTACATATGCCCCTCAATATTTCTTTACTTCATTTCAACATTATGATTTTAATTATGATTTAGACCACAATATCATTGTCATAGCCATTACTATATATGTCTCTCGCTTCTACATAGCACTAGAAGTACGCCCCACAATCATTTGTTTTGACCTAGAGATTGTGACAATGAATCTTCACCTAATTCCCACTAAACTACTACTCTAATACACTTGCAATCATGTTGTAAGTAAAATCTTAATTTTCGGGCCTTACAATATAATGTTTGTTATGTTTGAAATATTTAGTACGCAAGGCAAGAAAAACTTTAGATATGGACAACATTATTAATATAATATAATATAATATAATATAATATAATATAATATAAGCACTATCTTGCTTATTAAAAAAAATATATATATCAGATTAAGCTAGATTAGAAAAAATCAGATCAAATCTTCTTATTTATTTTTATTTATTATAACTATCTCTAACTTCGTACTAAAATAAATTGTGAATATCACACATTTGGAATGAAATTGCTCAAAAATACAAATATAATAATTCCTCATTTGAGTTTTTTCCTTATAAATTAGTGTACAAAGAAGGTTTAACTTAATCAAAATTTTAGATCGGTTCAGATTAAAAAAAATTCAAATTATATCAGTCCATATTAAAAAAATCATATCAAAATCAAATAATCATACGAAGAGAACACGACCTTACTCCTAAAACTATGGCACATTCCATAATAATAATTAAAAAACCATGGCACTACTCATTATATTCTTTGTATAATTTTTTTTTGGATATAGCTACATCTACTCAATAGGTAGTTTATCCATCACTAATAATAGAATATTACTTTGTAAAAAATTATTTATGTGGCTGAGTTGGATTCCACTACCATTAGCCTATTTTGAAATGACCACTAGCCTCTGTTAGTAGTGACTAAACTACACACTAGATAGATAAGTTTTTTTTTTTAATTTTTTTTATGTTTTAAATCCATGCCCCAAACATTGGTATTAATTCGCTTTAACTATTGTATTTCCATTCTAAAAGTCAAACTGCAAATTCGAAAGTACAAAAAGTCAAGGCAAAATGTCAGCGCTTGAAAAGTCTAAAATTAAGTCAACCAATGTTAGTAGTCCATGGAATTTTGAGCCAAAAGCATTTGTTGAGCTCAATATTGTTTCCAAAGTCCAATTACTAAGTCCAATGTGACATCATCTTTTGATTCTTTTCAAATTCAATTGATCCATGCAATTACTTTAAGTTCAAACGGCCAGTATATTTGCTTTTGAATTTAGATTTGGGCTATGGCCCAATTAATATAAGATTTGATTTTCTATGGCAAATATAAAAATGCAAAAAGAAAATATATATACAAAAGTCAATAACTCAATATTATACTTCCTCTTAAAAAAAAACGCAACAATCAACAATTTGCACTATTCACATTATATACTTTGACCAAGTTTTGAGCTTTATACATAATAAAAAATATAGTTAAGTGGGATCTTATTAGATTCGTCTTGTAAAACACTATCTTAATATCAACTTTTTATAATTTTTAAATATTCATAATTACAGTTATTAAGGGTCAAAGTAGTGTCTCGGCATGTATGAAATGTTTATTGTTGCATTTTTTTTTGAAACGGAGTAACTATTTTAAATCCTTATGCATTTAGGCCTTTCTTCTTTTAGACTTAATTTATAAAATTTCAGTTTATTTCAGCTTTATTTAATTCAAACACAACATTTACTTTAATTCTGCTCCTATGATTTAGTTTAATTCAGTTTCGTTCAATTTAAATAAAGTAAGTTCAATACAGTTCAATTCATCTCATTAGTTCAAAACATTAGGACCTTCTTTGTTCGTTTGGAAAAATTCATTCTAATAATAATATAACCTTTTTGGAGTTTACTTCTAATAATTATATATTTTTATTATTATTATTTTGTAATTATACAACATTTATACCCATTTTTTGGAGCATTAACATTGATTGGACAGGTTCGTTAATTGTTCACTCCAATGAAATTTTTTGTTTGTTTTTATTAGGTTTAGTTAACTCAAAGACAACTGTCATTGCACATAACACATATTTTTCCTTGACACAGCAAAAAAATTCATTAAACGCACATATTAGGTGTATATTTTGAAACGCACGAACCTTAAAACAGTACACTAGTGAATTTTAAGATACAATAAACTGGAAAAAAATTGGTTGACCCACTGGGTATACTATTCCTAATATAAGGTTATGATAATTATGTTAGTGGAATCCAACTTGACTTAAACATTAATATTTAATAATCTATTACTACTGGGTAGCCTACCCAGTGAATAGGTATAGCAATGTCCTAATAAACTCTAGCTCATCTCAAATTTTATGAGTTACTCAAGCAAATTAGGGAAAGATGTTGAATCCCATATATGTGTACACTAGTAAATATTTCACATTGGAGAAAGACAAGAGCCTAAACTAACTTCTAGGTCTAAGAGTTACTCATCCTATTATCAATTGGTTTTGAAAAATACCCTCTTTAGGCTTAAATTAAACTACTGAAATTGAGGTGTACAGCTGGGAGGGTTTAAAAATGCTGGATACAATTTAGAATAGTCAATCCTTAAGTTTCGAATTGTTATCCTCAATTGAATCTAGATTGAGAATGCTTGTAGAAAGAAAAGTATTTTCCAATTTGATACAAATCAATCATTTCCTTATTATTAATGTTCCTGTCCTGGAACTTCTGTTGAATAGTCAACGATCTTTGGTGTGTGACGTGTACTCTGGACGCTCCCTTGATGAGGCTGTAACCTGCAAAACGAACAGAGATTGCTACCCCGGGGGGAGGAACCCGGGAACGCCCCTCCGATGCCTAAGTCAGATGCCGGAGGTAAGGAGTCAGAGTAATGTGATTGTGAATTATGAATTGCGTACCTGAAAAGGTGATAGGACTGATCCTTATATAGGCGTAGATTACCCGGTTTGGGCTCCTACTAGGCCGGTTAGGCTAGCGTATGGGCCGAGCCCATGGAGACCAGGTCAAAACTTGACATGTGGCAGCTTTTTATTGGCCAGAGAGCATCAGGCGTATACCTAGCCCTAACGGAATTAGGCCTAGGATTCGGGCTTACCAATACGGGCTTGACCTCTTGGGCTGATAGCTCTGGGCTGGCAGCTCTAGGCCACGGCGGCTACAGGCCGGCAGCTCTGGGCTGGCGGCTACAGGCTGGCAGCTCTAGGCCACGGCGGCTACAGGCCGGCAGCTCTGGGCTGGCGGCTACAGGCTGGCAGCTCTAGGCCGGCCGCTACAGGCTGGCGGCTATAGGCTGGCAGCTCTAGGCCGGCCGCTACAGGCTGGCAGCTCTAGACTGGCAGCACTAGGCTGGCAGCTTTAGGCTGGCCAAGAATGCCAAGTCAGATGACACGTGGCGTCATCTTAGTTGTTGTAGAACATCTGATGTGGACCTAGCCCTATCCGAGTTAGGGCCCACTAATACGGGTTTGACCTCCTGGGCAGGCCCGGAACAATTAGCCCCACGCTCGACGTGGAACGGGAAACTTTGGACGTTTGGATGTCGAGCGGAACATTCTCAGAAAAACAAAGCTCCGAAACCCGTGCGTCCGTATGAAAACCTCGATGAGGGCACCCTCGATGGGAAGACCCTCGACCACCATGCTCCTGAGGGTTTCCACCCTATCCTCGATAGACATTGCCAAGCAGGAACGGTGTGAAGACTCGATCGAGGAAAACTCGATCGACCTGTTCTAAGGACCGCTTCTTCACCCTCGATGATCTAGCATAAGGGAAGCCCCAAAAAAAAAACTCGATGAAGTCTTATCCAGATGGATCCTTCGATCGAGGTAACCCCGATCGAGGGACGGGTTCCTCGTGTGCTGGGGATTATAGCGCCTTGTATCAGGACCCTGGTGGTGTAGGCCTCCATAGATCCCCAAGAAATACCGCGACGGGGTTCCCAAAGAGGAAACCTCGAGGATAAGAGGAGAGAACTTCGATCCAGGTGACCAACTTCCTAAGCTCCATGGGAGCTTCCAAAAAGCCTCGATGAGGGGAGACTTGTGGTGATTCACACATTAAGCACAAACCTCGATCCATCAAGCCCAAGGAGGTCCCCTGAAAACCGCGATGAGGACCTGTGTGGGGGGAAATCCTCGATGGACGCAGCCAACATGCCTCATTGGTACTTTTCCCCCTTTTGAATGCTCGCCTGAATTTTCGAAGTGTTGGCATCCATCTTTGCTGCCGCGATCGTTGTCCCCGTCGGTCGCGATAGAAACGTTGACAGGGAGAACTCATAAAACCTCGCTGAGATCGCCAAGGCGGATACCTCTTTTGACGCGATGATATTCCCTTACCGCGATGGGAGTGATACACTTCATGGCAAGGACTTGTCATTGAACCTTATGAAAATTTGGTTAAGTGTATTTTGCCGATTCTCCTTATTTGCCTCGATGATACCTTTACCTCGACGGTAAGGGTGTATCCATGAAAGGTGATGACTGAAATTGGTGGCCGATGAATCTCCCTATTTACCTTGATAAGCTCTCCTACCTCGAACGAGTTGAGTCGCACCATGCTGGATGGAGCTTTGGCCTAGGGTGGCCAACCTTCAGGGGCTAATGAGTCCCAAGGCATGGTTGGCACCTGTCCAGCCTTCCACCTTCTTTGGTGGTGCCTGTGTGGAACAGGGCTTATTAATGATCCTTTGATGTTTTTTTTTTTGTTTTTTTTTCTTCAAAGGCAAGGGGCTAATGAGCCCCAGGTTTGGTTCTCCATCTACCTCGATGGATGCCCACGTTGAGTGGGGCTTTGGCCTAAGGTGATCAACGGATATCTGAGGGCTAATGAGCCCCAGAATATGGGTGATACCTGTCCAGCCTCCCATCTGCCTTGACGGGTGCCTACCTTGAGCAGGGCTTGACCGTTGGCCTCAGGAGCTTTCCCAAAGCCAAGGGCTAATCAGCCCCAATGACGTGGAGTGCCTGTCCAGTCACCTCGTTTCCCTCGATGAGGGCCTATGTAGAATAGGGCTTTTTGTCGTAGAGAGTTTGACCAAAAGTCAACGAATTAGTGAAAACTGTTCATCTCTTAAACTCATAATTTGATGTCGTTTTGTCAGACTTTTTACCGTGATGAGGTAAAAAACCTGTTTACCTTCTTTACATCCTATAAATTGGTAAATCCTTAATCATTTTTCACCAATCATTTTCTCTCTCCTCAAATCTTCTCTCTCTAAAGTTCTAGCTTTCCTCGTTGGTCTTCTTTCTGTCTCAGTTTAGGAAGCTTCAAAGTAGCTTCCCTGTCGAGGTAACAGTCTTCTCCTTTGTATTTAATTCAATAAGTGAGTCCTTGTCCTGTCTAGTAGCTTTCTTTTTTATTTTCTTGTCTTCAATAACTTAAGCATTAGACATGTCAAGTACTCCGCCCCTTCTTCCCCTAGAATGCACTGGGATCCTTCGGGTCGAGGGCGATGAAGGGATTGAGTTCCAAAACATCCCTGAGGCCATCCCCCTACTATCTGACTCGGATGGGTCAGTGTCAGGGGGAGAAGAGGTAGAAATCCCCTATCCCTGGGAACCATCAGTAGCACATCCTAACATATATCACTCTATTTATGAAAAACGTGTAGGTATATTAAACATGAACCTCGATGGTCCATCTACCTCAGGCCAAGAGGAGAATGAAAACCTTGTTTACCCAGAAATTCCTCCTAAGAGAGGCCCAAAGTACTTCTTTATTTCCTCCACTTTCAACCATCGTCTAAAGCGAGACATTCGCTCCTTTGCTGCCCAATTTCATTTCCCTGAGTCTCATGTCGTTGTTCGACCCATCAACCTCCAAACAGTTCGTTCCCCCCCTGACGGATGTGTAGCTGTTTATAAACTAGCAATGGTCAGGGGGGTTAGATTTCCTTTGCACGATTTTGTTGTAAAGCTACTGTGTGAATATAACTTGTCCTTAGCCTCTTTGGTGCCTAACTCTTAGGCCACCATTAACTCCTTCATTGGCATATGCAATATGCTTAGAATCCCCCCAACCCTTCGCCTTTGGAGAAACTTAACTAAGTTGGTGGAGAGCCGTAGCGTAGATCATGGGAAGGGTTGGTATAGCTTCCAAACCAGGAGGGGCTATAGGTTCGTAAATAATGTGCCAACCAACCAAGAGGGATTTAGGCACAAATTTTTCTTTGTCTTCACTAGTGAAGGGTGGAAAATTCCCAGGGTGGTGGAAGATGAGCCAAACTTCCATCTAAACCGCCAAGTGCCGCAAATGTCTGCTGAGGAAGCAGTGGTGGCCGTATACTGTGAGCTCGATGCGAGGGAGGAGAAAGGGAGGACAGTGATGGTCCCCTTTAACTGGCTTCCTAGCACTGACGACTTGAAGCAAGACTTCTTTTTGTCTTTTATGGGGCTAAACCCAGCATATCCCGAGGGTAGGGGCACCTGACTATTAAGCATTGATTTCCTCATTTAGATTGCTTATGATTATTCTAACTCATCTTTTGTTGTAGGGCTAGCACGGGACAAACTTGATCCAGCGATGGCTTCCCGCATGAGTGCTGCTGCTATTAAAGCTCGATTAGTAAAAGGAAAAATCGAGTCAAAAGAAGAATCCATCCCTCTTCCTCCTGAGGTAATTATTAACCTCGATAGCATCTTAGTTGCCCCCTTGTTTTGGCACGATGATGACTTACCTTTGATGTGACAGGATCCTAAGCATAAGAAGAAGCCCTCTGCTGGTGGGTCTTCGCGTATAAAAAGGGCTAGGGATCACAATCCCTTTGCTGAGGGGCCCAAGGAGAAGAAGAAGAAAGAAAAAGAGGTAGAGCTACCTCAGTCGCCCCTGTCTGGTGAGGGTTTGTTTCAAAAGGACACGGCGACTGAAGCTACTCTTACGGATGCTGGGAAGGTCCTCAGGCCTACCTCTTCTAAGGAGACCCCTGCTGGGGCGGACAGGGACTTCACGGCCCTGACTCAGAAGGAACGTAACCGCCGCCTCAATACTGTGTTTAGGGCGATGTACTCTCCGTCAGACGAGGAGTACATTATGACAGGCGACAGGGAGGAGGTCTTCAATGATCTCCATAATGCTTGGATGGACGTAAGTGTTCGAATCTCGACTTATTTTTTTTTTTTTTGTAAAATACATGACTAACGGTTGCTTTGGACAGATGTCCATTAGGATGCACTGTGCATCCAAATATATGCTGAACTACAAGGACCAGGGTTCTACTGCTGCTGATGTAGAGAAGTTGGAGGCAGCTCTGGAGAGGGAGAAAGAGGAACACAAAGCCTCCAAGAAGTCCTTGGGGGAGCAGTTAGATACTGCCAGGAATGACCTCTCCACTGCCCATGCTTCAATCGCGGACCTGGAGGCAAAGCTGAGCACTGCCCACTCCAACTTGGAGGCTGCCAACCAGGCCAAAGACAAAGCGACCGAGGACTTGGCAAAAGCCAAGAAAAGCTTGAAAAAAGCTTATAAGGCTCGAGATCAAGCCCTCGAGTCGATGAAAAATAATGAACAGGCTCTGGTCAACAAATGGCTGAACTCTGAGCAGGGTGAGAGGTACAAAGCAGACCTTCGCCTGGATGGGGCTGCTGAGGGTGGAGGCGTCCTTATTGCTGATACCCTTGGTAGGGCTAGACGGGTGATGGATGAATTAGTACCGGGGTTCTGGGAGTCCTTTGAGTCCAGGTACAACCAACTGGAACTGGAGGATGAGGACGTCCAAGAGCCCTCTACACATGCTGCCCCTCCCCATCCAGAACAAAAACCCAACCTTTTATCCGCGAGTTCAAGCGAGGGAGGCGACCTCGAGAGTGTGGTGGGCAGAAGCGATGGTCGGCGTCCACAGCAGCAGCAGCTCCAACAACAACAACCCATCCGACAACATCCCCCTCATTCAGAGGACCCTAACCAGCTCTTAGAAGAGCTGAATATTGTTGTAGATTAGAATTTTTCTTCTTTTTGTGTAGTTTGTAATAGGACAAACGTATATATACAAACAACTTTTTGACTAAGTATTTGCTTTTCTTTATTGCTTTATTGTTTTTCATGTTGTTATTCCTTGCTCGATCATGCCCGGTAAGGGAGGCAATTAGCATTTGATCATTGCACAAAAAAAAACTCGATGAACCATCAATTGATCTAAGAGAATGTCAATTAAACTCGACCCTGTTTGGGCTTTATCGATAGAAAAAGATAATATTTATGGAATGTCGAAACTCCCTGCTAGTGACTCATTGAAAACAAAAATCCAAACTTGATGCCTGCTACAAAGCAACTCCTTGCTAGGGATATATTGAATGAAGAATCCAAGCTCAATGCTTGTTACAAAGCAATTCACTGCTAGGGATTTATTTGAAAGTGAAAACACGATGAAAAAAAAAGCTAAGTGTAGAATTTCCTTAGATGATCGGCATGCCAAGGCCTTGGCAGTGGATTTCCTTCTTGGTTGACGAGCCTGAATGTGCCTGGCCTTATCATTGCTTGGACTCGATAGGGTCCTTCCCAGTTGGGACCTAATTTACCTCGAAGAGCAGTCTTCCCTGTGGCCTCGACCTTCCTCAACACCCAATCTCCAATTGCTATTGTCCGAGGTGACACTTTGCGGTTGAACTACCTTGTCATCTTTTGTTTGTAGGCAATCGACTTTAGCAGGGCGTCTCCTCTTGTCTCTGGCAGTAGGTCTAAGTTGATTGCCTTCTCTTCTTCATTCTGATTGTGATTGTAGAAGGTGATCCTTGGTGAAGGTATCCCTACCTCGACAGGCAGCACAGCCTCACTTCCGTAAACCAGTGAGAATGGGGTGTGTCCAGTTGCCTCCTTGGCCGTTGTCCTAGCTGACCATAGGATTCCTGGAAGTTCATCCACCCAAGACCCCTTGACTGCCTCTATTTTCTTTTTGATGCCTTGCAATATGACCTTGTTGGCTGCTTCAGCTTGACCGTTTGATTGGGGCCTTGCCACGGAGGTAAACCTGGTTTGTATATCAAATTGAGCACAATAGGCCTTGGTTGGTCCACTCTCAAATTGCCTTCCATTATCTGAAACCAACATCCTTGGGATGCCAAATCTGGTTATGATGTTTTTCCAGATGAACTCCTGGATCTGCTTATCAGAAATTCTCGATAGGGGCTCTGCCTCGACCCATTTGGTGAAATAGTCGATTCCTACAATGAGAAATTTCTTCTGTCCCACGGCAGGGGGAAAAGGCCCGAGTAGGTCCATTCCCCATCTGTCAAAAGGTAGGACTGCTTGAACAGCCGTTAAAGTACTCGACGGTTGCCTTGGAATGGGAGCATGAGTTTGACACTTGCACACATTTCTTGACAAGCTCGATAGCATCTTTCTTGAGAGTGGGCCAGTAATATCCTGCTCGAAGGGCTTTTCCCGCGACCGTCCTTGCCCCTTGGTGGTTGCTGCAACATCCTTCATGAATCTCTCTTAGAATGTAATCTCCCTCTTCAGGGCTCACACATTTTAGCAGGGGATGTGTATATGACAACTTGTAGAGTTTCCCGTCATGCAAAGTGAACCGGGTGTTGTTGTCTCTCTCTCTCAGCGACTAGCACTGCACTCAGGGCATATTCAGATATGGCTAAGTATATATAAAGTGTCTCTCCGTGCAAGGGTGAGACAAGCTTTGGAACATTGGCAAGGTATTGTTTGTGTAACGACCCGACTCGCTTAAACCGGCGCGGAAGAAACCGACGAGTCGAGTAGTTAAAAACTACAACTCAAAATACTTAAGAAATAAAACTAATTCCTCAAATATTGTTATTAAACCACCAAAAGTACAAATACCCACAAGTTTGTACATAAACTAATCCAAAAGTCAAACTAGAAATACTAAAATGCGAGTAACTCCAACCACACGTCAGAGTCTAAAAATAACGTATGAAAGTCCATACAATATTCTAATACTATCTAAAAACAACAGTAATAGAAAATACAACCAACAATAGCAGAAATAACAACGTCGCTCGCCCAACCCAAAGCTAAGCAAGAGTATCATCATCAGAAATACCTGAAAAATATACAACAGTCCACCATCAGTGGCGAGTAACATAACTGACTCACCCTAATGGGAATACACATGTACATAGCACAAATCAAATAATCAATATCAATAATCAAAGTACGAGATCAACCCACACGTGAACTCGACTCAAACCAACCTAATCAACTATCTTTGGCGCAATCATTCATATTCTAGACCGGACTGTGCTCGTACGGACGCATCTTACGCATCCGAACTTTCTACTATGCTCGGATTTGAGAATCTTACTCCCAAACCCCATGAAACCAATCTTACTGGAAATCCATGTCCCGTGAAACCAATCTTACTGGAAATTTACAAAGATCACACAGTATGACTCCAACTATCCCAATACCGCGGATGGAATAGGGGCAACGTCTTGACCCGAATACAATGAATCTTACTCAAAGTATCAGGCGTCTAAAAATGAAGTCAAGCTAATTTAATTAATTAATTCATTTAATTATCTTAATCATTTTATTCATTATTATTACCCAACATAACTAAATTAAGTTCAAGAATTGCCTCTAGCCTTGATTCTCGAAATTAACTAGTTAAATCATCGAAGTTATTCTCAAGAACTGCCTCTAGCCTTAATCTTGAGTCTAACCAATCATAAATCATCATTCTATAATCATTCTTTAATCGAATTAAACATATTCTTTAACTTTCAAGATTCAAACAAGAACTCAAAGAACTCATCAAGAACTCATAAAGAACTCAAAGAACTCATTAAAGATTCATAAAGAACTCATTCAAGATTCAAGATCTTCAACCAAGAACTCATCCAACTCATACATAATCACACGCATGATCAATCATCAAACCATACGAAAATACTACTTCCAATAATCCAAAATTCATCAAACTTTAACCCAATCTTCATGATTTCGAAACAACATAAATTCAATCTTAAAATCATAAAAACCACCATTAAAACATCATGAAATCCATTTAAAAATCAGATTACAAACCATATACAAAATCATGAATAAACATCATCAAACAACCCAAACATGCATTTAATTCATACTATAAACATGGTATACCAATTAAGTTGAGTTAGTATGTTACCTTATTGAAGATTACACACAAATCAACACAAATATGCAGTCCGGAAAAATACGTCAAACGCGAACACCACACGGTCCGAACACCAACACGCACGGTTGGACACCCAACTTGCACGGTGCACCACCACCACGGCTGGAACCACTGCAGCACGGCTGCTGCACCCAGTCACGGCTTCACTGCCCAGCCAAGAACCACGCTGCACTTGCACGGTCTTCACTGCCCAGCCACGAACCACGCACACGGCTCAACCTGGGCACGGCTTCTGCACGGCTACCACCCGAACACGGACACAAGCACGGCTGTTGCACGGCTGCACTGTCACGCACACACGGCCCTCCTTCCCGACACGAACACGATCAAAACCCAACCCGAACCAACGATCTTGGATGAAATAATTGGGTTAAATTGTGTTTTAGACTACTTAAAGATCAATAGACTTTGAACCTTTAAGATTGGGGTTGGAAAGATTGGTGAACAAATGTTCAATTGGAACACCAAAAATGGCGTGAAGTAGAGCAATTAGGAGGGAATTTGTGTTGATTGAATTTTGATGGCAAGAGTGCTAAAGGCAAATGGCAAAAATGATCATAAGGCTCACTAACCCCTTCTATTTATAGAAGTTGGTTGAGTGTGAAAACAAAGCAAGTGGCAAGCCTTGCCAAGCTTGCTAAAAACCGGCCAACATGGGAAAATGGGCCTAAAATGGGCTCTCGTGATCCATCGGGCTAATTTACAAAATCTACATGACTAATCATGCAATAATCGATTTAGCCCAAAAATATTAAATAATTAATTAGAAAATTAAATAATAAAAATTCTAATTAATTAAATAATAATTACCATAAATAATAAAAACTAAGGAATAAACATTTCGATTAAATCGAAATTATTCACATAAAATTAAAATAAATAGTTCAAAAATTAATTTGAACTAACACATAAACAATCATAATTACACATAAATATCGGCAAAAATACCAATAAAATCTGGGTCATTACAGTTTGAGCTGTATAAAAGCGTTTTCAGCTTCGTCGTCCCATTTGAACGTTGATCTTTTTAGCACTTGAAAGAAGGCTAGGCTCTTATCAGCAGATCGGGATAAGAAACGACCCAACGCCGCCATGCACCCTGTTAATCTTTGGACCTCCTTGACTGTCCTTGGGGATTGCATATTGATGACGGCTTGTATTTTGTCTGGGTTGGCTTCTATGCCCCGTTCATCGACCAGAAAACCAAGACACTTGCCCCCTTTTACTCCAAAAACACATTTCCTGGGGTTAAGCTTCATACCATATTTCCTTAAAGTCGATAGTGTTTCTCTGATGTCTTTAGGGTGGTCTTCTGCTTGCTTACTCTTGATTATCATATCATCCACATAAACTTCCATATTTCGCCCTAGTTGCTTGGCAAAGATGGTATTTACTAGTTTCTGATAGGTTGCTCCAGCGTTCTTGAGGCCAAAAGGCATCACACGATAGCAGTAGACTCCCTGATGAGTGATGAAGGCAGTGTGAGCTTGGTCCTTTTCTGCCATCGGTATTTGGTGGTAGCCGGCATTGGCGTCCATAAAGCTAAACATTGCATGTCCCGCGGTAGAGTCGACTAGGCTGTCGATTTTTGGTAGAGGATAGTCATCCTTGGGACAGGCCTTATTGGGATCAGTAAAATCAACGCACATTCTCCAAGTGCCATTTGGCTTTTTGACCAACACTACATTGGCCAACCAATCAGAGTATTGGCACTCTTTGATGAAACCGTGCTCCAGTAACTTTTTTACCTCGGCAGCGGTTGCTTTATTTCTTTCTTCGCTTTGCCTACACAACTTCTGTTTTACTCCTTTGAATCCTTCTTCAATATGTAATTCATGGCACATTACTGAAGGGTCAATACCGGGCATTTCTGAGACATCAAAAGCAAAGACGTCGCGGAACTCTCTGAGCAGCTGAACAATTGACCCCTTCATTGTGGAGTCCATATCAATGCATGTTTTAACTGTGTGCGCAGGATTGTCATCGATGAGGATTTCTTCATGACCCTCGATAGGTCGAGGTCGAGCGTATTGTTTGCTATCTTCAGCTAGAAATACGTCTTCAGAAGGCTCGACTGACTCCTTTCTTTTGTGTCCTACCTCGACCGATGGTGATGCTGTCTTGATGCTGTTGATGTAGCACTGCTTGGCAGTTCTCTGATCACCATACAACTTCCCAACTTCCCCTTTATCTGTCTCATATTGCAACAAGAGCTGATATGTGGAGATGGCAGCTTTTATCTGATTGAGCAGTGGACGTCCAAGTATGATGTTATATGGAAGCTTAACGTCAACGACAGTAAAAGAGACTGGCAAGTTACGTCCTTCACCTTTCTCGCCAATCCTGAATGGGAGCTTGATGATCCCCAGAGGGAAAATGGGCCCACCTCCGAAGCCAAACAAGGGTTTTTCCAATGGGGTTAGATCAACTACCCCATATTTTAGCTGTTGTAAACAATCCAGAGTTATTATATCGGCGGAGCTTCCGCTGTCCACTAGTACTCTCTTCACCCTTGAGTTTGCTACTTTTACCTCGACCACTAGGGGGTCGTTGTGAGGAAAGCAGGTGGGTCGAAGAGGAGATGTGTTGAATACCATGGTTGGTCCTAATGGGGGTTGCTCGACCCTTCCCTCAGTGATTTGGAATGTCGAATTCCTGAGATTTCTCTTGAGCGCTTTATTCGAGGGGGCTTCTACCGAGAACCCACCCGCGATGACATTGATCAAGTTATCAGTGTCGTTGCTATCAGCGCGTTTTTGTTTCTTAGCCCCTTTGTCCTCTGCCATGTAGGGGTTGAGTTTACCCTGGTCTGCCAATTTACCCAGTGCTTTCTTCAACTCCCTACACTCCTTTGTGGTATGCCCACACTCGTGGTGGTATTCACACCAGAGTTTTGGATTCCTCCTATTTATAGAGGTTCGTACTGGGGTTGGTTTTGGGAGGATATTCTGATCTTTGATATCCAAGAAAATCTCTCTCCTGTTGGTATTGAACCTGGAATCTTCCCCCTTATCTCGAGTGTCCTTTTTAGAGGGAGGCACCCTGCTAGGGCCACTCCTCTGGGGCTCTTTCCTCTTATTGTCCTTCTTATCAGACTTTTCCACCGGGTTGTTGATATCGGACGCTTGGACGTATTTGCGTGCCCTGTTCATTGCGTCGGTATATGAAGATACTTCATTCTCCAGCAAGGAGAACTTAAATTTTCCCCTCTTTAAGCCGGACATGAATGCAGCGTAAGCTACCGAGTCTTCGACGTTCGGTATTTGCAATAATTCAGCGTTAAAACGCTTTAGATAATCTCCTAGGAGCTCATGCTCTCCTTGTTGACAAGCCATAAGATGAATGCTTGTCTTACGCTATTTCTTTCCGGCCACGAAGTGGCTAAGGAACAATGTTTCCAATGCCGCAAAACTTTCCACCGACCCAGATGGGAGATCTGTAAACCAGGTAAGGGCCAAGCCCTTAAGAGTTGTAGGAAAATATTTGCACCAGCTTGCTTCACAACCTGTCTGCACCGCCATCTGGGCTTTATAAGCGGCCATGTGTTCAGCGGGATCAGTCACCCCAGAGAAAGGCTCAATGGTGGGAGCCTTTACCTTTCTGGCGTCGGTTGTGTATAACAATCTCTGGCTGAAGGGAGTTTGGAAGATGACTCCTCCCGTTGGCCGTTCAGGCTCGATGACAAGGGGTTGTCTCCCGTCGTGATCCCGGTTAGGGACTGGAGAGTAGCGTGCCTCTTTACCGCGGGCGGAGGCAGCAACCGGTCTCTGATTCCTTGCGGTAGTGTAGTGAGATCTGTCTGGAGATCGCCGGGGCTGACTGTGACTCACATGCGTCCTCTGATTTGTGACTTCCCTGGCTTTTGAGGCTGTTTGTGCCCGACGTGACTCGATGATAGTGCGGGCGTCTTCACGCCTGGAATTAATAATCCCACGTGCATCACCAGGCCGTGAATCTCTCCGCGATCGTGCCCCTGCTGCCCGGCTAGGGCAGGGGCCCTTGGATGGGTCAGCAACAGGGGATTGAGGCCGCAGTTTCCCAATCATGGCGGGTATACTATCCCGCAGCTCTTGCAAACTTCTTTGAAACCTATCGTTCATCGTTGTTACGATATCCTGAAAGTCTTTCTGTGAAACCATTTTCTCCTCGCAGCGATGACGATCACTTGCCCTGTTGGACGAGTTATCGTCCGTGACATGCACTTCTTGCCGGTTAGGCGAATTTCGGGGATTTTCTTCTGGCTGGTTTGATCGAGATGCCCTCGCTCTAGTGTTAGCCATGACTTTTGTTTTCTGCTGGTCCCCACAGACGGCGCCAATTTGTTCCTGTCCTGGAACTTCTGTTGAATAGTCAACAATTTTTGGTGTGTGACGTGTACTCTGGACGCTCCCTTGATGAGGCTGTAACCTGCAAAACGAACAGAGATTGCTACCCCGGGGGGTGGAACCCGGGAACGCCCCTCCGATGCCTAAGTCAGATGCCGGAGGTAAGGAGTCAGAGTAATGTGATTGTGAATTATGAATTGCGTACCTGAAAAGGTGATAGGACTGATCCTTATATAGGCGTAGATTACCCGGTTTGGGCTCCTACTAGGCCGGTTAGGCTAGCGTATGGGCCGAGCCCATGGAGACCAGGTCAAAACTTGACATGTGGCAGCTTTTTATTGGCCAGAGAGCATCAGGCGTATACCTAGCCCTAACGGAATTAGGCCTAGGATTCGGGCTTACCAATACGGGCTTGACCTCTTGGGCTGATAGCTCTGGGCTGGCAGCTCTAGGCCACGGCGGCTACAGGCCGGCAGCTCTGGGCTGGCGGCTACAGGCTGGCAGCTCTAGGCCGGCCGCTACAGGCTGGCGGCTATAGGCTGGCAGCTCTAGGCCGGCCGCTACAGGCTGGCAGCTCTAGACTGGCAGCACTAGGCTGGCCAAGAATGCCAAGTCAGATGACACGTGGCGTCATCTTAGTTGTTGTAGAACATCTGATGTGGACCTAGCCCTATCCGAGTTAGGGCCCACTAATACGGGTTTGACCTCCTGAGCAGGCCCGGAACAATTATTATGGTATATGGTATAGATTTTTTTTTAGTATTGACAATAGATTCAAATACAAATATCATATTTTTAGCATTGAAAATAGATTCAAATTCTTTCAGTTTAAGGTTTTCTTAAACAACTATCTTTACCTTAATTCTCCCATTGATTTCCCGTTCTTTTTCCCAAATATAGCCAACTCACATTTAATCCAGATCACTGCCACATCAACCACCTTATCGGATGTTAATTAGATAAATATTATATTGAAGATAGTCACCGTCACAATGATTATCTTTTTGTGCTAAAAACACTACTACAAAAACACTCTCTCGCGTGCACCTGAAACAGACTTTATGCATCACCTAATAGTCGACACGATAGTTGGGGACACTATAGGTGTAACCTAATGCATCTATCACCTCATGCCCAATGCATATTATTGAGCTTTATGCGGGCGTCGCCTAGCTATGAATTGGTTAGAGGTGACACAAAAGTGTTGAGAACAATTTTACATAAAGATTTATGTGTCCCCTATTAGGTTAAAACTAAAAAGTGATACAAGGGGTAGTTTATGTGTTGGCACGATATAATTGACTTGACTAATATTGACCTCGATAATCATTTTTTAGACGATCACCAAAGAAATTTCAATGTAACTAACATGGGTAGCAGGGCAGCAGGCTAGTAGCAACATAAAATAATAGTAAACGAAGGGTCTGTTTACTTCAGCTATTAGTTCAGCTCTCAATTTCCTTCTCTTATAAAATATTACATACAGCTGTATGCCTGTATTCAGTTCAGTTCAGTTCAATTCAACTATATTTAGCTAAAGGAAACGAGCTCGAAGAATAATAAAGAAGCCGCCTATACTAAATGCATACATGTATGTTTCTTCTCAATCTAGAAAAAGAAGAGAAAAGAATAATTAAGAAAAACAATTCAATTTAATTTCCAGCACTTGACAGCCCATATACGAGTATTAATTTCCATGAGAGACTTGTGGAAAAGTATAATTTTGCTATTAATACTTCTTTTTCTTTTTTTTTTTCTTTTACAGAATAGCATTAGTTTTTTTTACTGGTAAAGGTTTTATCCGTATGAAAAATACAGTACAAAATATGAATGTCCACATAATAATAGTTCACATGGGTTGCATTTAATACAACTTTTTTTTTTTTTTTGGGTATATTCTCAATAAGTAATTCTAGTTTCTTCATGAATTGCAACATTTTAATTTTTTTTTTTTTTTACAAGAACATTTGGAGTTTCAAACTGCTTAATTATTGTATCATTTTGGTTAGTTTTTTTGTAATCCATACATAAAAAATATCACCGTGAGTTTTTTATTTGATTCAATTCATCTCAATAAATATTTTATTAGTCAATATTTAATTTTTACTACATAATTCATAATTTAAAATATTAATGATTAAAGATGCACATATAGCTTGAAACCACCAGGACAACGTACGTTGTTGCAATAATAAGAGAACGAGGGAAGTATTTTAATCGCTTTTGTTATTGATAAACAATAATTATCATCATATATATAAGGATGGAAAAATCTTGTTGGAATTCAAGATATTTTTTTTTATTTTTATCTAAAATTGGCAGAACTACTTATTATTATGTGATACGTACAGTTTTGAAACATAGGATGCACATTTTTGAATGAGGCCAGGAAAAAATTATATGTCAATGTTGTTAATATAGTTTTTGACCTTTGTACGAGATAAAATATATGAAAACGAAAAGACATTCGTTCTTTTATCCTTTGGAAGCCATGATATGAATACATATGATGATATATTCTATGAATTTTTACAAATTACAGTGTAAATAATTTTCTTTATACATATGATGATATAATAATGAAGTTTACTCTTATCATCAAATTAAAGCATTTTTGTTGCCTTTTATATTCTCCATGCTAATAATGCTATTATCATTAATGGCCCAAATTGCAATAGGCAAGTAGGCAATAATGTTATGTATGTGTTTGGAGTTATATTAGTATAACTAGTTAATGCCCGAGTGATGCTTAATATTTTTTATTTTTTTTACCTAATACTCCGTACAATTCAAAGGAAGAATAACATGTTTAAGAGTTCTAATTTAGGGTAGTCATGTTTAGATTTGACAAATACTTATTTTTTTAATACAATTTTCATTAAATAATAATACTTATTAGTTAATCATGTTTAGATTTCAAATGCTACTATTAAATAAGAATGCATTGTAGTAGCAACTATCAAAATTAAAATAATAATTAACTTCACTTTATTAGATTTGACAGTGAAAATATTGAGTTTAGGAGGGACAAACATTATTTAGCGGTTATAGTTTTAATAGATAGTATAGATAGATAGATAAATAATGAAAAATTATGAGTTAACCCCATTTTGATATAATTTTTTTCCTGAAATAGTTATGTGTTTGGACTTATATTAAGAAAAATAACTTGCAATAATCTAAACTTAAGTGGTACTGCAAAAAAAGACACGAACTTGACACACTAATAATATCGACACAAACTCATAAAAATATACTCCGTAATTGGCATAAAATGAAACTAGATTGTTTATGTTAGAGTGTTACTAATATTAATATTGTAAGGTTTATGATATATTTTCTTAAAATAAAGTTGTCAAAGTTAGTGTCAATTTTATTGGTTGTCAAAAGTTGGTCTCATTTTTTGCAGAAACCTCAAAGTTTGGGTATAAGTAATTTTTGGTTGCATATACCTATTACCTTCGGTCCTAAATCTAAATACTTGCAACAATTTTGGTTGCACGTTTCCAAGATCAAATTTTGGTAATTAGAAAAGAGAGAGAGAGAGAGAAAAAAAAATAAAGAGTAAAATATAGAGAAAAATAAAAATGTTGCTAAGTAATGTAAACCTTCCTTTTTTTGACAAATGTTGCAAGTAATTGGGAACAAAGGTAGTATATTATATTTCCTACATGAATATTTCTTTTTTTTGAAATACATGCCAAAATCGTGTGTTATTTGGTGTAATTAATGCTTCTTTATAGTTAATTATTCCACTTTTGTCCTCTTATATATATATATTTTTTATAGGATAATGTGTGGGATATTAGGCCTTGGAACCGGGCCCTACTGCAGGTCACCCGGCCCAATTTTAGCCAACACATGCATCTGTAAAGGGGTAATAAGGAATCCTCGAAAATGCGTTCGGTGAGAATCGAACCCAGAACCTCGTGCCTGGAATTCTGAAGCCCTAACCACTGGGCTATGACTTCATTCTCAAAAGGAGAATCTGATATTAGGATCGGGGTTTTGTCCTCTTATATATACACAACCATAAGGATTGTATTTAGAATTTTTCTTGTATAATTTCACACTCTTGTATTAGGTCGCGATATATGCTTGTGTATTGGTGTTATACTTAGTTGCTACAATTCAATAATTAGATTCATATTAATTAAGGACACATTATTTCCCTTTTTAAAAAAAAGTTTTAAGGAAGATCTGTTTCGATAAATTTTGATATAAGTTAATATCATGTCTAAAATATGGTCTACTACGTACATTCACATAAAACTTTTATGTACGTCCAATCAAATCTAGTAATTTCAAAATTATTTCGTTCTCAAATTCAAGTCTAGTCACAATCGATCAAGTCTAACAGTTTTAGTGGAATCCAATCAATCAAGTTTAAAGCTTTCAGACAAACTCAAATAAATTCAGGTGTCACAAGATGAAGTGAACACATACACTCTGAATAACGATAAAATAAAAGAACAAATTCTTGGTAAGATAATGCATTGATTTAGTAATGACTATTTTTTTTAAGGGAAAGATAAACAAGGAAAAGTTAGGTTGTCTTCCTCTCAAAGAAACAATCTGACTTATCAGCAGCTAAGAAAAAAGAGAACTTGACGTCTATAAAAGGATCAATATCGATATGCGTAGGGGTCCAGTGCCCTAGAGACGCGATGAAATCTGCGGATTTATTAGCTTCACGGTAGTAATGACAAATGAGTTACTCTATTATGCATGTATTACTAGATGAGAAAAGTCCAAGGTTGACTTAGTGAAATTTGAGCAATAATAATTCAATTCCCAGAGTTTTGACAGTAAATTAATTAAGTTTGCGTGGTAAAAGGAGTGAATTGTAGACCAACACTTTGATTAGGGTTATTTACTCAAAACACATGTTGTTGTCCTCTACTATACTCCTCTCCTAATAAGCTATCGATCGAGTCAATCTACCATTGCATGCATGAGAACTAAATGTGAGGCGCCAATGGAAAATAATTGCTCCCTATTATTAAGACAGCCTAGCTGCTCCTCCTTCAATTCACTTCCGATAATAAATCATCAGTGCTTGGATCAAATAATCCACTAACACAGACGGTTAAATATAGCATAAATTTGCCAATGTTAAATTCAAATCTGCATTTAGTAAACACAAATTTAAGCTTTTAGTAAATACACAGATTTGCACTTGGTGGGGACAAATTTTTTTTTTTTTGTCATATGTGATATAATATGACCATTTTACCGCTACTAATGAACTATTTTGATTTTTGATCCACTAGTTGCTAGTGATTCATCACTCCTCTTCCGTGTGTTTGTTTGGCACATGCGCTTTTAAAACCAACCATCAATTCAATGTAATGATGTATACTAACTCTATGTTGAAATTATGTATGCATAATTTAATGTAATTACTACTTAAATTAAATTAATATATATATATATATTTTTTTTTTTGACGGTTTGTAAGAGTTGTATAGTATATTTCCTCCGTTCCAATTTAAATGCAACAAATCCATTTGCACGTATTTTGAAGAATATTTTTAAGAATGTAAACGAACAAATTAATCAAAATAACTTTAATACAAAAAAAAAAAAAAAAGATCACAAGGTACCTGTCTTTGTTAGATTTAATTTGGATCGAATTTTTCATAATACAATGTCATATTTCCATGCCCCTAAATTAAAGCCTATCATTTTTTTGGCAAGAAAAGTCTATCATTTAACAACTGAATAATAGAAGATGACCCCGGCCCGGTAGGTACACATGCAGTTAATGCTATTTTGCTAAATTCTTGGACATTTTTTTTTCTCTTCCAAAAAAATAAATAAATAAAAATTCAAAAGTCATTTCAGCATGTTCTCATTGAATTGTTTTCCACTTGAATGAGCAACTAGAACCAAGTTATCTTTGTCAAAACTAATACAATACACTAATCATGTACGATATGAGTTATACAAGGAAAATGAAAAATACAGTTTTTAAGGTTGTATATAAGATGTCAAAAGTTAACTTAATCGATTAGCTAGGTAGCTAGCTCACCATTCATTTAAAATGAGAAATTTTAGCTCTATTTTTTTTTTAACAAATTGACATAAATGGAAGCTAACACAATCAAAGTAGAAAGATGTAACAATGCAAGGTAATCTTTATCTTAATTTTTTTTTTATAAGCATTTATCAGTTATCATTTCATGTCCTAATAGAGTATTTAGTATAACTGGCTATGTGCTTCAACCATCAGCTTGGTTCTTTGACATACATGTCCAGAATTCCAGATGTCCTAATTAAAACTATGTTCATATATATTCAACCTAGACAAATCTTTCTAAATTAACTTGAATGATTAATAATATAAGTTAATTAATTAGTTGGTCAAGTAACACAAAATAGTGAACTGAAAAGTAATTAACTTAATCAATTTTCAATCAATAATTGCCTTTGAAATTTAAGATGTGTCAAACTCAATCAATTTAAATTATTAGATATTTTCAACTCGATTATTAATCTCAGCTGCAGAGGGTAGCTAACATGGATGGTCTAACTCGATTATTAATAATTGCACGCCTTTGTCTAGGGTGATTATCGAGCGAGCCGAGCCTGAACTCTGCATAGCTCGGCTCGCGTTCATTTAAATTTAATCGAACTTGAGCCAAGCTCGAACTTTGACAAGCCGAGCCATAATCGAGTCGAGCTTTGACCAATTGTTGACCGAGCTCTTATCGAACTGTACCACGAACAGTTTCACCTAATATTATTCTTAGTTTATACGTGTTCTCTATCATAAATTTTTTGAAGATGTTTGTTTTTTTTTTTGTTAATATTTAACAATAAGACTATTAGTTTATTCATATATATATTAACTAGAATAAATAAATTTATTTATATAACATAATATATTATTTACATATATAAAAAGTTAATCGAGCCTGTTCACGAGCTTTTCGAGCCGAGCTAGGCACAACTCAAGCTTGGCTCGTTAACGTCTCGAGCCGTACTAGAACTCGAACCGAGCTAAAACGAGCCGAGCCTTGACCGAGCCGAGCCAGAACCGTTCACGAACAAATTAAACCGAGCTCATTATCACCCCTACTGTCTCAAAGATTGTACTCTACGGGTTTATATATCTCTCAACAATATTCTTGATTTTAGTGGATTTGAAAGATAAATTCAGAGCAAGAGTCCATCATACAGTATATGTTTACATTATTTTTGCTTAATTTAAGTTTGAATAAGTTTGGGTAACTTTAATTAATTAAAACTTCTAATAAGTTTTGATCAGTTCTGGCTAGTTATGCTTTTATTATTACAATATATAATTTAACCTTATTTTTATCATGGATATGTTTATTTTTCTAACATTCTTGCTAATGAGCGTCTCAGAGCATCATAAAAAGGTCAATTATTCTTTTAAAAAATGAGATTAATATTTGAATGTATGCCAAAATTAGGCATCAATAAGTACAATTATTATTTTATTTTTTCACTTTTTGCCAAGATTCTAACTTAACTAATGCAAATTTATGGTATTTTTTATGGTAATAATTGGTGTTAGTAAGACTTAATTTGTTGAACTATATTGCATGTCACCCGATACAATTTTAGCTTAAGCATTTAAGATTAGGACA
This sequence comes from Salicornia ramosissima, assembly GCA_951394345.1. Lineage (NCBI taxonomy): Eukaryota > Viridiplantae > Streptophyta > Magnoliopsida > Caryophyllales > Amaranthaceae > Salicornia > Salicornia ramosissima. The sequence goes on along the minus strand of OX596239.1, from coordinate 52,104,722 downwards.
TTAAAAGATAATCCTAATCACCCTTTGATAAAATTACTCTTCATAGTCTTTATATTATGGCTGGGTAGGGGTGACAAATTAAATTAGGTTGACAGGTTGCCCGGATTTGAGTTGTCAAACCACCCTCAAGTTGAAACCAACATGCTTATTAAACGAATTGTGATTTTATGACCAAATTAAATTTAACCTGAAAATAAAGGTTCAGGTTCATATTTATTAATTGATAACAAAGAAGAGTTTAAAATTTCAATGAAGCAAAGCATTCAAAGTAAATAGATGTATTAGTTATTTAAAATTAGCTTAATTTCAACAAAAACAGATTATTCAAGGCAACAAACAGGTAATAATAATTCAAACAACAACTTAAAGTTCAACATGAAAAATGAAAAATTAATGAGGTTAGATGGGCCGGTTATAATTAGGTTAAGAATTTCCACCTGATCGAACCCGAACTATTTAATAAAGGGTTGGGTTTAGCGATGACAACTGACTGAACATGGAATGGATCCAAATTCATATATGTTTTTTCAACCCGAATCTAGATCTGATCCAGATAAGACGGATCTATAAAATGAGGATCCAGATCCATATCCTTCAGATCCGATCCTGCGGATTTGGATCTAAAACCAATCCTATTGTAATTTGTAATTTAATTTAGTATACCTACTTAATCATGAGATGATTAAAAATTTTGATGCATTAAAATTACCATTTCATGCCACATAAATCAAATCTGGTTATTAGGCATTTTCATTCAATACAAATACACAATTAATATGCAAACTAAAACCCACTTAGACTTACATAATGACAATTGGTCCCGTACAATTACATAATTAACTTTGACATAACATTGTGCTTTAAAAAACAAGAAAAAAAACCCGCTCATTTTTTGTCTTCAATCTAACTCCCCATCTCTTATGGGTGGTTTTGTTTTTAAAAGGCAGATATGCTGATCTGCATAGTTATTGACCTATACATGATATATGTATCTAGATCTGTTTTTCCCCAAGCTAAGAGATCTGTATCCAACCCAAATTCGTCAGGTCCAAAATATCAAGATCCAGATCTGGATCAGCGGATCCGGGATGAATCCAAGATCCGCTGCCATCTCTAGTTGGGTTTTTGTTGGCCAATTTAGCTAAACTTGTTAATATTTCAACCCAACACGTTATTAATATATAGGTCGGTTTTGGGTTGTCGATCGGGTCATCACCCTCAAGTTGAAATCGACATGTTTATTAAACAGGTTTAGTTTTTATGACCTAACCAAACCTAAAATAAATGGATCTGCTTCAGATTCATCCTTTTATTACTTGATAACAAACAAGGCTTTAAATTTTCAATAAATCATAACATTCAAAGACAACATACAATAGTTCTTTTACACTAGCTTAAAGTTCAGCAAAACAAAGCATTCTAAGCAACCAACAAACAATTAAAGCAACAAATGCATTGGATTTTGGTTGACCAATTTAATTAAACGGGTTGATATTTTTAGCCCAATCCATTATTAATGGGTTGTGTTCATGTTGAGGCACCTTTAATTTGCCATCCCTCAAGTTATTTTTGTATTGAGCACCATATGGTTTTGCACAAGAGAATTTTGAAATATATTTTAAAAGAAAAAAATTACTTTTGAAAATTTTGATTGTTAATTTGTAATTACGAAAGTGTCAACTTGTCATTTACATACAATGCTTAATCGAGCTAAATATTTTTCGGTGTAATTTACTATGGAATATGCATACATTATATATCATTCAATATAAAACTTTATATAAAAAGCAAAAATCAATCAATATATATGCCTAAATCAATAAATATTATATATGAATCAAAGTCTCTTATTCAACAATGAACTACGATGAATAAATCAACACTCAATATAACAAATTATATATCTTCCTAGTTTCAAAACAATAATAAAGTGCATTCTTGTTGGCCTAGACTAATCAAAGCCTAATTAAGATAATGTTTTTTAACTAATAATCATTATTGAAAGACTCCAAGGACTATGAACAAAGATTATCAAAATACCCTACAAGTGTTAATTTTTCATAGTCCTTAGAATCTTTCAAATATTAAAATCAAACCAACAATAATAAACAAGAAAAAATAAAAATAAAAATCATACAAAATCAGCATTTTCTTGCAAGGGCATATCAATAAGATCATGATCTTGGCTTTGTGAACCGCAATGTTGAATGGAGCAATCATCAAACAACCACTTCTCTAACACGGACAATGTTGTCGTGGTGCCTCGATCACCACTACCACCACCTAGCGGCTTGCTCTCGGGCTCGAAGAAGCTTGCCTCCGGTGACACGGCCCGTGAGAAGTCCGAGTATGGTGAACCATGAGTTGATTCAATAGTACCAAACAATGATTGAAAAGCCTCATTTTTGGAAATTTGGTGTTCATCATCATCATTACTACTAATTAGGGCATCAATTCTAGGTTTTTGTTCATCACCATAATCCATCTCAATTGTACTACAAACAGATGGATGATGATGATGTTGATTATCATGATCATGATCATGATGATGATCAGTTGATGATGAGCTAGAATAATGCTCTTTCTTAGGAGACTTCTTATTGCTCCACCCTTGTAGCAACCTTGCAATGTTCTCAGTACTTGAAGCATAAATTGATGATGATGAAGATGATGATGTTGTTGTGGTGGTGGTGGTGGTTGTTGTTGTTGTTGCTAAACCTTGTTTTTGGGTTGAAATTAAGCTTGTTTTGGGTGATGATGAGTTCATTAATTGAGGTAAAATTGAAGAGGTTGGTTTTTGGGTATCATCCATTGTTGAAAGGGCATCACATAAGGCTTGTTTAGCCATGTGAATATTAGTTTGAAGCCTTCTTTCCCATTGACCTCTACTACTTGAACTATTGTGATTAGGTGATGATGGTGATGATATAAAACAATCATTTGATGATCTTGATGATCTTTGATGATGATGATGATGATGATCTGATTGGTTTTTTCTCATCTTCTTTTTCAGATGCGTGTTCCAATAATTCTTGATATCATTGTCGGTTCTTTGTGGAAGGTAAGATGCTATTGCAGCCCATCTGTATTTTTTTTTACCATTTTAATGCATATGATTAATTAGCATAATTTATATTAATGCAAAGTTCTTAATCACAACTTTAATTATTATATGCTTATCAATCTAATGACTAATGTTATTACTTTGAAATTATTGCAAAATTTATAATTAGGGCCACCACATCAAATTAAATTAAATACTCACATGTGGTGTGTCACACAAAATTTAATAAAAATATCACATACAAAAGTATCTATCTACATGAATTACTTTATGCGTAAGAAATTGAATTCATCATAAATTACATACGCCACATTTACAAGAGTTATCCAAGTTGAGAAATTAATAATATATAGCTGAGATATACATATATCAGCTATAGGACAAATAATATTTGCCATATTACTTTGGAAAAAGACAAAAAAAAAATTGTCCTGTAGCCTAATATATGTATATCTCAACTATATACTAATAATTTCTTGTCCAACTTGGCATGTCATAATACACTATAATTATGAATGGCGTGGTAAGGACTGGTCACTTAATAAGTGTTCTAAGTGACGGTATAGCGTACGACAAGTCCACAAATTTAATATTTTTTATTGGTTGATTTTGATATTATTGTCAAGTTATAATAAATATCAGTCAATGAGAGAAAATGACACACACATTTTTGGGACAGATGATATGGTCTCTAAATCCGCTAAGTCAAGCACATAGAGTCCTACCCTTACAAGCAAAGCATCTTTCCAATTGCACCATCTTATAATTATTACTATGCATTTATACCAAATCCATGGGTCTATTAACTCATAATAATCAACCCTAAAAAAACTCATAATTTTTTTTTTTAAAAATGAAATTGGTATGACATGTAGTAAAATCACAATAATTTATGTTTGTGAATACATATTGCTCTCCTATAAAACTTTGTACAATTTCGGTTTTTTTATGTTAGTTTTTCTCATTTATAAATGTTTTGCGAGGAGTGAGACATTAGTACAATATGTATGAATTTGATTTAGTACGAGTAAAGTTGATTGAAAAAACCATCAAAATTAGATGAGAAATAATATAAATGGTACGGTATTAGTACAATATCATTAATGTATGCATTTGATTTAGTACGAGTAATAAAGCTGATCGAAAAGACTATCAAAATTAGGTAATTTTAAGCCATAACAAAGAATTATGGTAAAATATTTAAAGCAACTAAAATACGGAGATTCTAAATGGCAACAATATTATTTTTAAAAAAAAATGAAGATGAGAACAACATTAAGAAACGGATGAAGCAATATGATAAGATTCATAAAAGGAAAACGGCTTGGTCAAACTGAGATCTTGTTTTATTTTTGACAGGGAAGATAAAATTCATTTATAAATAGTAATATGATATCTACATCGAATATTAATACATAACTCGGTAAAATCTAAAATACAGAAATACGATCCGCATCCAAAACAACTTAAAAACATAATTAATGGTATTGTCCCATCTTTAACAGAAGTGCATTGACAAACGTGCACGTACAAAAAAAAAAAAAGATCTAGTATTAAAAAAATTCAGCATTAATGTGAGGAGTAAAAATACCTGTTTCCTAAAAGAGCTTGAAGGTGAATAATCATCTTTTCCTCTTGATCTGTAAAATTGCCTCTTTTGATCCCTGGTCTAAGATAATTTGTCCATCTCAATCTACAACTTTTGCTACACCTCAGTAACCCTAGATAGATAATCCATACGAAATAAATCAAATAATTACCCTTATTAGCTAGCCAATTGTATATTGTACATTAGAGCAAACCCTAATTTAGTAAATGGATCTATGTGAAAATCAAGCAATCATGTACAAACCATTGAGATTTAATCAATATATAAGCAGGGCTAACCTAAATTGTGCAACTTAATTAAGGTCTCACACATTGGATCCAAAATGGGTTTTTTTTAAAGGAAAGAAAAACCAACTACTGCCAATTAAAAAATAATAATCCTACAATTCGATTTGCGCATGTTTTGTCATAAATTCAAAATTTTTTTCATTGCGAGTATTGTATTTAATGCTGTAAATAAACAATTCCTACCAATAATAATATCAATTATTGTTAAAAAAAAATGAAAGAAAAATAATGAGATTTCTTAACCCCTAACACATTATTACTATCTAATATTGACATAAGATGTAAATTAACTTAGCTAGTTAAAATTCTAGCTAGCTGATCACATATACAAGACTTGCAATCGATTCTTTAAAAATTTTAGGAAATCTTATGAACAAAATTATTATATTATAATAATTACTATATATTAGGCCATAATTAACTAGTTATAATAAAGTAATACATCATTAACAATAAAAAATAAAAAAAAAGGAAAACCTAGTTTTTAAGGAGTGGAGTGAAGAATAATGGCTCAACCTCCACCCTTGATCTTAAAAATCAGAGATTCGATTTCTCGTACCAGCAAAAAAAAAAAAAAAATAGTTGCTTGTTTCCCAAATCCAACAAAAAAAAAACCCTAACTAGTCAATTAATTTAATCAAGAAAATGAGTTATAAATATTAGTTGCTTGTTTTCCAAATCCAACAAAACAAAAAAAAAAAAAAAAAAAAAAAAAAAAAAAAAAAACCTAACTAGTAAATAAATTTAATGAAGAAAATGAGTTATAAATAAATAAATATAAAATATATACCAGTATTAGTAGGAACAGCTCTCCAATTACCAGGACCATGATCTTGAATATAAGAGACTAACAAGATATCTTCTTCAGGAGTCCAAGGTCCTTTCTTTACACCTTCTTTGTCACAACATGGTGGTCTTCCCATTTCTCTCTTTTCTTTCCTTTTTTTTTTAATTTCTATTTAAATTTCTCTCTTTTTTAAAAAAAAAAAAATTCTTCTGAAACTAGTGATGCAAGAGTTCAACTACTTCACTTTAGTTTAAGCTACATAAATAGAAAAATCATAGAAGCAAAGGGCAATTTTTGTGTGTGTTTTTTTTTGTGTAGTAAGAAAATGGTAGTAAGAGAAACAAGGGCTGACCTATTATTATAGGATGAATAAAGGTAAGGGCAAAAATGGAAGAATTAAAAGGGGATAAGAGGGGGAGGGGGGTCCAAAAAAATAAAAATAAAACTGTGATTGTCATTGATGAGGGAAGAGAGTCAAAAGATGGCAGCAAATTGCATTTACTAGTCGGCTATTTTTCAAAATTTTGATTTAAAAAAAAAAGATAAATAATACAAGGGTACGATAAAAGTTACACAAATTCTTAGCGCTTGTTTACTTCAGATTATATTCTGTTCAATTCAGTTCAGTTCAATTCATCTCTATTCAGCTAATGTAAACGAGCCCTTAATTTCTTACATACACTTGACACTAAGCTAATTTAGGATGCATTATGATCTTTAGTTCTTTACCTTAACAATATAAGTTTAAATTCATATAGGGTCTAGTTAGGTACGTAATAAGTTTAATAAGGTTTAATTGATTGATTACGTTCAATTGTTTCTTAAATTATGACCAATCAGATCTAATAAGTTTCAATCAGCTTTAATAAGCTCAGATAAATTTGTGTCTAATAAGTTAAAGAGAACTTAATGCACCTTCAGTGTACAACAACTGATAAAATGTTATGCCATATGTATATATATAAAGTCACCCCTAATAAAGTTACTATGTTTTATTAAGGGGTAATTTTTACTAATATTTTTAGGTTAACTTTTATTGTACAGCCCATACATATATAATCCTTTTTTCCCATAAAATTTTTAAGCTAGCATGGAGATGAATTGGAGGCTCAATTGAGGATGATCTTCCACTAGCTACAAGATTATGGAAGCTCACTTCAAGTTCTCAATGTATAAGGTTCGATTTTCATCAATGAATTCCCTATATATCCGATCTCGTAACCCTCTAGTAAAATTATTCCTATGATAACACTCTCATGAAGAGCTAGACCAATTAATCTTTTCCTGGCCGCCTTGTGAAAAAAATAATAGAGGTTAAATTTAATGTAGTCACCCTTGTTTATTGATTACTCCATCTGTATTGGTTTTATCTGTAACAATTGAGAATATATGTGAGAGGTAAAATATTTATTGTTGCAGATAAACCAATACAGATGAAGTATTAATCAAATACTCAATGTATATATTTTTTGGCTACTCCGTACTACTTATGCATGTTAATTTCATGTTACAAAGTATTGTTTAGGAGGATTGGGCACTCACAAATTAGTGATTAAACATTAGGTTTTATGATGATGAGACTGATTTCACCTAACTTTATTTGTTACCTAACATCTGGCCTGGTCTTGCCTGATTGTTGATTAAGTGTAAATTCTCATCAATAAAGTCCTTGAAAGCTTTTTTTAGATGTGATTCTTTGTAGGGCTCGCAATTCATGTAAACATGTTGGGCTCATCTTCAATTTCGTATGTTTTTTTTTCTTAAATCAAATATAATAAAAATGACATCAAATGGAGTGCATCAAGTTTGTATGTAGTGATTTTTAGGTCACCACTACACTTACCTTTCTTAGATTAACAAAAACCTTGCTAGTATAGTTACTTTTATTTTCTAATTATATTTTTTTTAGCATATAGTATTCTTAATTCTTTTATCTTCATAGAGTCACATTTATAATAAGTTATAGAGGTCTTTATTTAATTAGGGTTAATATATGTGTACAATAATTTAGTGTATATCAGATGTATGCAGGACTGCATGGTTTAGATTTTTGGTCATTCATTATATTGTCATGTTAGTTTTAGGTTTCTTGGTCTGATTATGTGTTGTGTGGAGGAATGTCATGTCTAGTTAGTTTATGATTAAGATTTTAAGATTAATTAGGCTGTGATACTGCTTACAATGCTATTGTAATATTAATCACCACAAGTCTCCCTTTCATTTAATATAATATACTCCCTCCGTTCCCAATTGTTTGTCTTGTTTGAAATCTTACACTATTCATAAGATGAGAGAATCTTCTAAATTACTCTCAACATATAAAATATAATATAGTCATGTATGTATGGTCTTGTTTGATTCGTCTCAATGAGTACGTCATTAATATCCAATCAATTATTATAATTTTTACACATATACAACAAAAGATATTTACAGTCAGACAAGTACATTGACATATGTGTAAAGTCAAATAGGACAAACAAATGGGAACGAAGGGAGTATATAATAGCCACACTTTCATACATAAAACAACTCCCAAGATTTTCACCTCATACGGCTCATCGTTCAATTCTTTCGAAACCATTGGATCCTTTCCATAATTCTTTACTTTATCTATGCGCATGTTATGTGGCACAATAACATATATGAGGATGAAATCGTCACTCATTTATCCATCAACATATTAAAATGATGGAACATATTTTTGATGATGATGCTAACAATTACCACTCATTTATTGTGATTGGTCAAGATTATATGTAAAAATTGTTTAAAAAATACTACATTTATCTAGTAGGTAGATAACTCACTAGTAATAAATATAAATTTGAAGTGGGATCCAATTCACTTGGATAAAATATATTTTATTTGTCTAATTCTAGTGTGTAATCTATCGCTGAGTAAATTAAGTTTTTTCCTTAAAAAAAAAAAGAAGATTAGTCTCTTTTAATTTATTGCATATATGTATCAATTAAATTGACCTATCACAAAGAACAAGGTCTGACTACCTTATTATGATTTGATTGATAATTGGTCATAAATGAAAATAATGAAAATAAATTTGTACGAAAATTTGAAATTAAAGGAAAATCAATATGCATGTATTCCTATAATGACGCTAGTTTAACTTCGGTCAGATTACCTAATTTTTTCATAAATTTCCCGAGCCATCGATCTATCCTTCCAATTGGTAATTAATGAAAAAAATATACGAAGTATAAGCTTGTGAATGAGACTATTTACATGAAACTTATAAGATTATTACTTCGCCCTTACTAGATTATACTTTAAAAAAACCATCTTATTACCAACCAACAAGCAAACAAGAGCCATTAGGGTTACTAGATCATTGCCCAGAAATGAGTGACCTAAAATGATTTATTTGCACCGAAAATACAGAAGTCACCAATTAGATGCAAGTTTTTGTCGTTGATTAAAATAAGGCTTTAAAGATATCAATAAATAATGTAAGGGGAAAAGGAGGATTAAATAGAAAGCTTTAATTTCATTAATTGTAGTGATGCATTATTTGTCTGAAACAACCACGGAGTATTATAATACGGACATTGCTACACATATCCAGTGGGTAGTCTACCCATTACTAATAAAGACATTAAAATATTATTAAGCTTATAAGTTGGATTCGACTACTAAAATAATTAATCACAACACTTTATTAGTGGTGGGTAGTCAACCCGGTGGATAGATTAAGGACTCGTTTACATTAGCTGAATAGAGATAAACTGAACTGAACTGAACTTAATAGAGATGTATTAATTGAACTGAACTGAACTGAACTTAATAGAGATGAATTGAACTGAACTAAACTGAACTAAATTTAATTTGAAGTAAACAAACCCTAATTTTTTTCCTTATAATACTCCTGTTTCTGAATATGTTTTTAGTATTTTAGGCATGAGAAAAGATAAACTTTAGATGTCAATATAATTTATTTTAAATATTTTAATATGAGATTTTGTTAGATTTAATATTTTCTTTTCTTAATCCATGTTTATTGGTTGCAATGACTACCTTATGCTACTTTTCAATGCCACCCTATGCTCATTTCTAATACAATTAGTATCTTTTATAATCAAAAAAGTTTTTGAATAAAAAACATGGAGTAATTGAGTAACCTTAAGCTAAGGGTTGCCAACCGTATCATATGTGATTTTTTATTGGTTGAAAATGTATTAAAATATTAATTTATTATATTTCTCTTTCTAATTTATGACAACTTTATCAATATTTTATTATGTGTCTAGAAAGTTGGTAACCTTGAGAATCACCCAAACATTTTCTTAAAAGACCAACCCTCAACATTAACTATCACTTTATTAAAAAGATTGCAATTAATAGATTATGCTACTTTTCAATGTTTTTTATACCACACCATCACTTTCTTTAATGACCATGTACTTCATCCGCTCTAGTTTGTTATTTACTTTAAGGGTTTTGCTATTCATAGCCCTAAGGGCTATGCATAAGAATTAACAAATGCATTAAAAACTGAAATTTACATTTAATATGTGTAAAAAATTCATTAAAAAGTTAAATAAATATATTTTACTTATTTATTATATGAAAATATTACATAAAAAATTGAAATATGTATTTAATATATGAAAAGAATTTCACATTTCAATGGAAAATTTTCATATAATCATTGTGTAAAACAAGTTTCAATGTGTTTTTCACATTAATTAATGCATTTGCTAATTTTTATGCATAGCCCTTAGGGCTATGAATAGCAAAACCCTAAAAAACAAAGGTAAAACATAAACTGGAACAGAAAACAATTAAAGAGAGGGAGTAAAATTGTAAAAAGAACATAAATCATAAGCAATGGAAATGAAAGAGGTAGTAAATACATGTCAAAAGCAAGAAAATTTTGTGTATTTGTGTGTGTGCCTCAGAAAACCGCGTGGCAATGAATATGGTTTGCATTTATGAGCCTCAATGGCTGTGCTGAGCTGTTATAACATGCATGTATTCTCTTCCTAACATAAAAATATATACTTTTGTTTTTTCACGCATTTTGAAGAAGCGATTTGAGGGTGTAAACGACCAAATTAACCGGAATAATTTTGATATTAGTAACTTATAATCACATTCTTGCTTGTATTAAAACAATTTTGATTAATTGTTTCGTTTACATCCTCAAATTGCTTCTTCAAAATGCGTGAAAAAACAAAAGTAGATATTTTTATGTTACGGAGGAATTTATTGTAATGTTGTATTATTGTGGCATACTACTATACTAGCTTAGTATATCTATCTATCTATATATATATATATATATTGAAGGGATGTACATGGTTACAAACTGTCAAGACTCATGGGTCTTGCCTTGAAAGTAGGGGAGGGGAAAACCCCAACAACGTTGGGAGTAAGGTTCGAACCAGAGGCGTCACTCCCGGATCAGAATACCATGCTCTTACCACTTTAGCCATGGTACAACCTTGGGTTGTTATATAATTGTTCTACTCCATCTGTAACATATTAATGGCAACGATTTGACATTTTTCTATAAAGTAGAGAGGAAAAATGTCAAATTGTTGCCATTAATATGCTACGGAGGGAGTATTATACATTTGTGTCATAAATAAATGAAAGTGGTCCCATGTACAAATGAAGCAAGCCAAAACAGTAAGTGGACAATAAACGACACCCTTGGGAAAATAATTGCGTTACACAGGACAATAATTATGACATTCATTCAAAAACCGCTAAATACATATAGCAGCTAAGAGTTTATCATTACTCGTAGCATATGTAACCTGATCAGTACCAAAACTAACAATAGAAACATAAACTTTCTTAATTATTTGTCCTGACACACTAATATCTTTATTTTGGAAGGGAAACACATTTTCTTGGAATATTATATCTCTAGATACAAAATTCTCATGAGTATCTAAATTATAAAGTTCATAGGCCTTTTGACGATAAGAATAACCAATAAACATACACTTTTTTTATCTTGTATTAAATTTATCTCTTTTATTAGCCTATTATATTATATGTAAAACACAAACAACCAAAAATTGTTAGTTCCTCATATGAGGGTTGTTTAGATAATAAAATCTCATAGGGAATTTTCCAACACAATGCAAGACAACAGAAGGGAGCCTATTAACAAGAAAAGTTGCAGTTAATATACACTCACCACAAAATTTCTTAAATAAATGTGCTTGAAATCTAAGAGCCCTAGTCATTTCAAACAAATTCCTATGTCTTCTCTCAAGTCTTCCATTTTGTTGAGTAACACCAAGAACACTTTTTTTGGTGTATAATACCTTTTGGCAAACAATTGCAAACACTCATATTTTACAATTTTAGTGCCATTATCTGATCTAATGCATTTTATCCTTTTATTAAACTGATTTTCAATCAAGTTAACTAAATCCTCAATGGCTTTGAATACATCATGTTATTTGTTATGCAATAAAAAGGTCCAAACCATCCTACACTACAACATTTCGTGTTTCTGACGTCTGCCTTTTAACGTTAAAAACACGGAATGTTGTAGTGCTACTACAGTCATCTACTGAGAGTAAAAAAATATCTTGCTCCATTCAATGCATGCACTCTATAAGATCCCAATAAATCTATATACAAAAGATAAAAAATAGTAGCAACCCTACTAAAACTAACCCTAAAAGACAATTTATTATGTTTTGCTTTGTAACACACTTCACAATTCAAATTTTTTATTCCTTTGTAATTACAACAATTTACATGCTTCATTCTAGATAATGAAGGATGACCTAGCCTAGCATGTAACTTCTCAAAAGAAATCTGCTTATAACAATTATTAGCACTAGAATCTTTTCCCAAATGTAGTTTTGCCAAGACAAGATTATATCCTATATCTAACTTCTTCCTAAGACCCAAATCAGCCTGACTTTGCTGCATAATATGACCATCCAAATAATCAATTGCACACAATATATATAAACCATCCAGCTTTTGTCCAACAGCAACTATAATACCATTACAGTCCTAAAATTCACAACCAGCATTTGTAAATTGAACCTTAATATTGTATTTCTCAACCAACCTTCCTACTGACATCAAATTATGCTTAAAGCCTTTCACAAGCATAACATCATGCAATACTAACCAGTCACTTATCCTAACACTACCCATAACATACACAAGTTCCATCAGGCATACCTACTCTAATTGGATAATGTAAATTTCTTTTATTATTAATCAAGATACTAACATCAAAAACCATATGATCTGAAGCTCCTGAATCAACAGTCCAACCTGAAACATTATTTTGCATGATTTTAGAACAAATAAGAGAAAAAGACATTATACCTACACAATTTGCAAAAGCTTCCCGTTTCTGTTTCCCCCATGTTTCTTCTATAGTCGTCGAAAAAACGACCACCAAAGTAAAAATAATGTAGTTAATAATTAGATTTGACTTTTTTTTAAAAAAAATAAACATTGTATATTGTTTTAATGAAACATTAATTCATTTTTAATTTTATTGGATTTATCTAAATTAATTTCGGAATTTTAATTTAATTTTTAAAATAGCAAAATCTAAAATCAATTTAGGTGAATCCAAAAATATTAAAAATTAATTAATACTACGAAAAAAAAATAATTAAATGTATGTATATTTTTATATAATTAAATGTATGTATATTTTTATTTACAATAAAAGTTTAATCTAATTATCAAAATCAACTTAATTAACATAAAAAATCAACGGCCTAGATTATTTTGACTTTAGTGGTCGTTTTTTCGACGACTATAGAAGAATTTTCATCCCACCAGCCATAGCTTTCATAACTTCTTGGCATATAGCACCTACCATATTGTAGGAGTTTATAGATATGATTAGCGGAATTTCAGGAAACAATTTCCTAACATCTATAACATCAGGATCGCTAATAATAATTAATATGAATCAAGTATAAAAGATAGTAAGTACAACCTTTGATGCGTGCTTTCAATGTCAAAAACGGAGATCTAGAGCCTCAATTGTCAGAAGAGATGAATCAATATTCACTCTCTTACTTTATAGGGAAAAACCATATGAACACAATAGGTTTTAGGTTTTTATGATTTTGTTACTATGTGTGCCAATTGATCAGAATCTGTTGTCTCTCACAACCCTAATAAGGTACTATATATACCTCATTAGTCATATCAGAGAAAACCCTAATCCTAGCATCCAATGGGCTTTATTATTTATGCCCAATCCCGTGCTATTTTATTTGACCTCATAGAATTAAGTTAAGTATAGTTGCGAGCACAAAATCATGGACTCACTAATTATATTTATTCTCTAGCAAGTAAATATAATTTCCTTATTTAACTTTATTATTATCTACATAATATAATCCTAATTATATTTAGTAATTGTCGATAACGACCGAGAACATATTCCTTCACATATTACCATCAATAGTAGCAGGCATATCATCCAAAGGAGAATCAAACTCTTGCTCATTAGTCATAACATGACAGCTATTATATTCTTGGCCTCTTGATCATACCACCATCACCCTTCTTGGCCTTTAAAGCATTATACCATTCTGGATATCCAATGATTTTGAAACATTGATCAGTAGAATATCCTTTTCCTTTGCAATAATCACACTTCTCATCAAGCGCAGCTTTTCTTTGTTCCATTCACTTTCCAAGAACACTATGCTGATTAGATCCCATAGCACCTCTACCTTTACCAAAACTACCAACACTCCTTGCAACCAGAGCAGTTCCTTCATTCAAACTACTCTTTGCACCAGTCACCCCCTTCTGTGTTTCAAACTGAAGAACAATAGAATAAGCCTTTCTCATAGTGGGCAAAGGTTCCATTACTATGATATTCTTCACAGCCCTATCAAAACCAGAACAAAAATTGAACTAATTTTTCCTCTTGTTCAAGATTCTCGATTCTTTTCAAGAATTGACAAGTACACATGGCAAGATGCACCACAAGTACACTAAGGTGGAACCCTAACATTCTTGATTTCTTACCATAATTTCTTAATGTTTCCATAGTATGAAAATATTGTCGAATTCTCTTGCCTGAGACTATTGTTTTCTTTTATGTCAACCCAAAGTTCTAATGATGTCTCTGCATACGAAAACTCTTCTGCAATAATATCACCATTCATAGAACTCATCAGCCAGCTCCCAACCATGTAATTAGCTCTTACCTATTTCTAGTAATCCTTATCAATATCAGCTGGTCTAGAAAGAGACCCATCAAAAGCCAAGTTTATGCTTACCCCCCAATGCTCGTTTATCCTTAGCAATTACAACTTTATCGGAGTAGATGAAGAAAGAGTAATAGTGCTTATGTAGATATGAATGAATTTGAATTCTTACCAAATCAGTATAATTGTTAATTCAATTCTAACAAAAGAACAAAAAAAATGTTGTCTATGTAGCTTTCTGTTCTGTTTTTGATGTTTTGGCTGATCTGTTGTTGGGTTATGGAGCTGCTGCTGGCAGTTTAGGACTTTAGGTTGTTAACAAGTTTTTTGGGAGCTAGCCGCTGGTTTTGCTTAACTTATTATGTAAAGATCTTGGAAGAGTAATTCTAACTTTGTAAAAATCCTTAATGATGAATGATGATTCGAATGGTATTATACATAAGTTAGATTCTTAAATCGTAACTATCGTATAAACAAATTTAGTCAGATCAATAAATAGATTAGGCGGTGTTGGTTTTTTGTTAGTTTTTTTGATGCTCTATGGTCTGATTTTATGTTGATGTATAAAAGTCGTATTTGGTAGTTTCTTTCATTAGCGACCTTGCCCGACGGATTCTTGGATTTGGAAACAAATCTTGCATATTCGACCCATCCTTTAGCGGGGAATTCGTTGAAAAATTGGGATGAGTCGCAGGTAATCTTTTGGCGTGATAACTGCATTTTCAAAATCAATCTCTTGGAATACCTTCAACAATCAGCTTCTTCAGTTCCTTACCCCGATCTTACGGTCGTTCAGGCTATTAACAATAATGGATGGAATAGCAGGGATTTTATATCCGTATTATAATTAGTTCCTCAACCTATTGTTAATACTATATTGGGTATCCCACTTCCCTCTTCACCGATTCCTAATGAACCCTGTTGGGGATATATTTCGCGGACGGTGCATTTACTATAAAATCTGCCACTTGCCAGGCCCATAACATTCCTGCCTATACTCCAAAGTAGGAATTCGATTGGATTTAGAAATTAGACATTAACCTGAAAATCCAAATTTTTATTTGGTTGTGTTTACATAACGGACTCCAAGTGCGGTATAATCTTGTCTATAGAGGAGTCCCTATCTCGTCCTCCTGTCCCCTCTGTGAGGATCATGACAAAACCCAGGACAACCTTTTCCTAACCTGTCCTGCAATAGCCGCGATTTGGACTCACTGCACTGATAATCGGTGGTTGGCCCCCCTTCTAGGGAGGTCTCGCTATTGTCCCTTATCCGTAACTTACGAATATCTCATTACCCTTCTATAGTAAAATTCCTTTGCATTCTATGGAGTATTTGGAAAGGCAGGAATAAGGTTGTATTTAATAACGCTACTTTCTCGGCGGCGGCTGTTTTCTCACGAGCCTTTGCGCATTTTCAGGAATGGAAAGCACGCTGCTCGGCGCTCTTTCCTATATGACAAATCCTTCAGTGCACCACTCCCCTCCCCCTTCCTCTCGTTGGGTTTGTTGGTACCCTCCTCCGCCATATAAGAGCAAAATCATATTCTGACTCCATCATTCACTCTGTCAGCCGTCAATCTAACCTATGGCCAACCTAAATTCACCACCATTTGCCTCACACTATGACTTTCTCATCCACCAGATCGACTAAGTCTGTTTTTATCATTTTTTGTCTTAATTTAATTAATATTTAAAATTTTATGTTTCCTTAATGTCTGATACCTTTAATCCATCCCCATATTTTACAACTATTGTTGGCTCTGGGGCCACTGGAGTTATAATTTAATAGCTCTACTTTTTGCACATTATTATTATTTTTAATTGTATATGTACTATGTGTAGTAAAATCAAGGACCAAAGTGGTACCGACTAGCAAGCATTGAAAGCTTATTTTATTTTGCCCTAATTAACAAGTCCTAACATCTCATCATCTGTTTTTGTTTGATTTGCATTGTATATACTACAAATAGGAAGACTATTGCTAGTAATAGAACTATAGAAGTGTGTACGAAAATGGAGGTGGTTTTCAATGTCAACCCACAAACTCAGCATTGATGTTGTCAATCTTTCAAAAAGATTATTATATGCATCATAAACTTAGCTTTGGATTTTTTCGCTTAAATTTATCTTGGTCCTATCTAGCAATAACAATAACCTATGGTTTGAAATTTCATACTAGCTTAAATTTCATGCCTAGTTTCAACATCTATCATTATTGTGGTGTAGAAGATATTACAACATCTATCTATCTAGCTATATATTGTGTACTTGTTTTGGGCCCGAACACTGCTCGAATTATTATTTAAATTTATGTATTTGGTGCATAATTTTGTTTTTTTAAAGGAAAAGTGTTAATATTATTATATATAATTAAGCATTAGTAAAAATTACAAAGTATAATAAATTAATATTAATCAATACTCATTTGAACAATCAATCAAACAAGATTTCACATGGTTATGTTTTTTTATTTGTTCACACATATATGTGAAGAGAAATTTAAAATTTATCTCTAGTTGTAAATAGTGCCAATATTGCAAACACTAATCACTAAGAAAACAGATCGAGAGAGTAGTAAATTTTACTATATTAGCTAGTGTTACAAATATCATATATGGTCTGATAACAGCTTCAAAAATTTTAAATAAAAAATGTAAGACGATAATTTTTAACGCAACTAATTGAGTTTGTCATGTAAAATTTATCAAACTTACCACTAAAAGTCATTCAAAATAAAACTAGTAAAAATTTTGAGATACCATTCATTTTCTTAATTTTTAATTTTTCGAGGAAAAAAATGCAAGTATATCTTTTTACTTTCATTAGTGATTAAATTAAAAGAGATTTTATTATTTTACATTAGTTGCAAGAGTGAACAACCAATGAAATCCAAAGATGTGATTCTTAACTCATAGGCCATATCCCTCTTTTATTTATGAGTTTCACTTTCATTGACATGCCATTCTAATTTAACGAACCAAATGCAATATGCAAGAGTCACGTACTCACGTACGCAATGTTGACATGACCAATTTTTAGGTTATCGCTTTTGGCTTTTTAATGAAAAAATGGCACTTGCAAGTTGCAACCCTTGGGTAAAAAAGAGTAATGATATTATACAGCCCCTTTGTTGAAGTAAAAGATAGATAAAGAGCAAAAACAAACTGATAAGACTGCACTACGTATTATTTCTTTATGATGAAAATAGAATAACAAGAACTTAACTAGCTAGTCTAACATAGTACTCCCTCCATAATATATTAATGGCAACGATTTGACATTTTTTTTCTCTACTTTATGTCAAATCGTTGCCATTAATAAGTTACGGAGGAAGTATAATAGTTGTACTTTTGATGCATACACCAACACGTCTTGCTTTTTTTTTTATGAGAAGCTTAATTCAACTACAACTATTAAGGATACGGGTACGAATAAGACGTGTTCCGGGTCCACCTAGGTGGTCCACCAGATATGGATGGGCACAAACCCTAGGCCCAATTCTGATAGGGCTAGGGACACTTCAGATATTCTACAACGAATGATATGACGCCACGTGTCATGGGCCAGGCCCACGCGTCAGCCCAGCTGACTCAGTAAAACTCTAACCGGGTAACTTACGCCTATATAAGGATCAGTCCAGTCATTTTTTCAGGTACGCAATTGACAATTTACAAACTCAAAATGCACTGACTCCTTACTCCTGATATCTGACTTAAGCATCGGAGGGGCGGAGGGGCGTTCCTGGGTTCCACCCCCCAGGTTAGCAACCTTTAACTGTTTTGCAGGTCATAGCCCTAACAAGGATCATCCGGAGTCAACATCAACGTAACAAATAGCATTGACTTTTCATCAGAAGTTCCAGAACAGGAACAAGACATATGAAAAGCTTATTTCTTTTGATGTATAAAAATTTGTTGTGAACTTGTGATCGCGCGTAAATTTCTATCAAGACACCCATTTCGCACCTTGTGCACAAGGTCGTGCTACCCTTCGCACCCGGTATAGATCGTGATTTTTTTGCACCCAATGTAAAGGTCGTGTTGTTATGACCATTTTTTCCTTTAATATTTTATAAAGGGGTAAGAATTTATGTCTAAATTACACATCTTTCAATGTATTAATGCATTTTTTAGTTTACGTTTTCACTTTTGTTATCTTATATACAGATCTATATGGGTTGTATTTAGTATTTTCTTTCACAAATAAAAATAACTTTATATCACGAAAATATTTCCTTCCAAAAAGAACTTCCGATGGTATGTCTATTTTTTTTTTATTATTAAACCTTCACTTATCTCAATAAAACTGAATTTATTAAAACTTTGGTTGAAACTTATTAGGACACTAATTTTAAGTTATTGGACCTAATTGAATGTAGTTATTAAATGTGCTTCTAATAATCAATTGGACTTTGTTAGACTTAATTGGACCTGATTAAAACTTATTGAACAACAGTTACCAAGCCTTATATCAAGAGATCTTAAGTGATTTGATCGAATCTGAACTTATTAGAAATTAAACTTATTTTTTTCCTAAAAAGTGAAGAGAATGCACTACCCTTAATCAAACACTGTATTACATTTTTGTAGGATATAGTATTACGGAGTATATAACTTCTTCATTCGGTACCAACCATTCAATCGCTACTTTTAATTTAGTATGTTTTGTATTGCTACTTCTTCCTTCTAGTAACCATTTCCATCACCGATTGTTTGATATGATAGTTTATTAATACACACTCTTTCCTAATGCCTTAAAAGTACGTAAACACTACTAGTATTTTGTTACTCTTTTTGTTTCAACCTATGAAAGCAGAATCTATTTCCCTCTAATTTATTTCTATTCCATTTTATTGATTATACCAAATAAAAATTAATGGCATAACAAATAAGAGTATTTTATTTATAATAAATTAATATTAAAATGGCAACAAATATTATCTCTATAATTAAGAGTATTATTTTGTATGGAATCAAAATAACTAAGGGTGCGTTCTCTTGGTCTGAAATTTTCAGATCTGATTTAAAAATTTATGAGAATTGATGATATGAGATCTGATCTGGTTTAATATAAATTGAAGATAACACACCCTAATTATAAAAATAAAATAGACTACCTAATTGGACTTAATTGAAACTTATTATACATAATTTATCTTATATTCACTTTTTAATAGGATTTACCTTACTACATACACTTGATTCCAATTTATCTGAAGTTAAACTTATATCTTTTAAGATGAAGAGAAACGACCACTGGCTTAGGTAGACACCATCGATCATGCATTTTATTCATACCTTTAATTTTCACGTATGGATATAATAGAACTTTTTAGGTCTCCATTATGTTTTACACCCTAGACTAGTAGTGTTCCAGGTTTCGAGCCAGCATGGTAGCATTGAATTTATTAATTAGTTGCATGCTTGCATTGCATAGGCATAGTCATATTGATGTTTCGTGACTATCGTGAGTAAGAATACAAGTTTTGATGGGCTTTCCACTTTTGTATTTTGACCTTTGATGTTGAGGTAGCTAGCATAAAATGAATGTTTCCCTTTATGCTTTAAAACAATAATTGCACTTGCATGAGTGCTTTATAACACGAGCTTAACTACAAAAAGAAAAAGAAAATTTTATTGGCATGTATGTTTTCTCCCATAGGATAGATCCTAGCTATTTGGTATTGTGGGTATTAAACATTAGCATAATATTGTTCGGGGTATCTTTGTTGATGTTTGTTATCGTTTTGAGCTTTCAGCGAGAAAGGTAGTTGACATTGGATTGTTTCGTAGAAATGAAGGGCCCCTAAAACGTGCTAATGTGTTACTTTATTCTTGGGATTGAGATCGCGACGTGTGTGTTGACTTGACAGGATTTTTTTTCTTTTATGCATTCTGAGTTGTCCGAGTTTGTTCTTAGACGGTTTGTAATTGATGAAACTCATCGAAACCAGTCAAGTATGAAGCTACTTGTCATGCAATTAGGTAAGATTTCCTTCCTCCATTTCTTCACTTGGAGAACTTGAGATAGAGGGTTGTTACGTTGTTGAAGCGGGTTCAGGATTTTACATTGCTTTCTCTGGACTAGGGCAATGGGTGTTTTGATCCCTCACAAAGGGATACAATTTAGTTCAGACCCGACCTTAATTCGATCCGATCTACAAGAAAATATTCAATTCAAATTTAAAAAATTAATATTTTTTTTTCAAACATCCAATCGGAGTCTGATGTTAGAAAAAATATCTAAAAATTAATTCAACTGTACAATGGAGTTGGATTTCCTAATTGCCTAACTTGTATTTCATTGAATTGATATTATGTACATAATAACTAATTTTATATTAACAATAAAGAAAGTGTAACTTTAATGCAATAACTTTTGACTATAAATCTAGAACGTTTTATGCAACTTAAGACTCAATATTTATATATAAAAAATATAATTTTATGCCTTCAAACACTCCATTAAACACTACATAAATCTATAAAAAATTACAATTTTTTGGTGAAAATTATCTCGTCAAACAATCAAACAGGATGATTAAACATTCATCTCAAAAAGCAATTCAAACACTCCATTAAATTGTTAGAAACTAGGGTTGGATACAAGAATGAAAACAGAAAATGTAAACCTTCAAGACATAAATTAATGTTTTCCTAAAGACAATAATCTAACCCTATTCAATGGATGGGCTACCCAGATTCGTCTTTGAGATACAATGAAGAATTGAAAAAACAACAAAGTTGTTGCTCATACAACTATGTCACAATGTCAATGTGTGTGGAATGTAAGAGAGAAAGATGGTAGAACTTTGTAACAAGAGAGAATGATATGTTGGTTATGTATTCTCACTCTTCTTATCACAATTATAACATCAACCAAAGGATGTCATCCACATAAGCATAACCGCTCATAACCATCCCAAGCGGTACGTTGCAATTTAAAACATGAAGCAAAGTAACCGCAAGAGCAGAAGCCACGCGGGCGCGCCACCCACACCAGCGCAGGCGTGACCCTAGCCGGCGTGGGCGCGACCCGTGCTGATCCCCTTGTGCTCGTGGCTCGTGTCGCGGGCTTGCCGCGGGCGTGTCAAAACCTGTGTCCGTGACACCCAACGTACATATGGGCTAACCCGACTTTCGTCCGAGTTCGGATTCCGACTATTTCATAGCCATATATTATTCGTGTAATCATTATATGAACGTTTATACCACTGTCTCCACATAAACGCTACATAAAAACCTTATGCTCTAAATCACTTTTTCAACATAAATAAGGCCAAATAAAACAGCCAGTAACCAATAGTTGATTGTCTTATGCCACAAATGGTTGATTATGTACAATATTCTTGGCCAATTACTCTTCTGCTGTATTATTGGGCATATCTACATGGTATGTATGACACTTGCCCTAAATATCAAGCAATATTAGCATATAAAACCACTTCAAATTGATTTGAGGCTGATCCAATAGTAACCCAGATTTTTGAATAGCTTGCACTATGCTTCTATTGGGCCTTAGCTACACTTACACAACCAATTTAGTGAAGCCCACTTTATGTCACTAACGGGATTGTCCACCGTAATTGAATTAAATTTGACACATTGAAAATTTCGTCCGAGGTTTACTAATAATCACCTACAATACAAAGGAAGTGGGGGATATCTTAGGTGTAGAAATTCTTACCTACATTCAGATGTATGATATAATTTTGTTCATTTTATAATTTTTTTTGACGAGCTGAGATTCATTTATGTAATTGTGGCTCTCTAAATACAAAGAATTTGCCTAAAGCAAAATCTCTTATAAAGACTGCAAGTTTCCAATATTACTCTAACGGCAATAGTTCAACCTTTAAATAAGAAAGTCTTTTTAAAAAAAAAAGTTACTAGTTTCTCATGCCAAAAATAAAAAGGTTATTGCAAATTGTTAAAATGCAAATTAGAAACGAGTTTATAATTTTTACCCAAAAGTTTAGTTATTAGTTAATTTTTTTTTTGACAAATTTTTTAAAAATTTTTTTTCAATTTTTTTTTAGAGAATGCGCATTCAAATATTGGAAACTTGCGAACTTTGCACTGATTTGCATAATTTATATTGATTAGGGCAAATATTCATTTTTAAGTGGACACCAATCCATTACCTTCCACTCCCATATAGAAGAGAATTTTTTAATTTAAAATATGAAATCTTCTTATTATATGCTAGCTTTGTTTGACTATGTTTCAAAATTGTTGTGCATTACTCAATCAACATTTTCTATATTGATCAACATTTATGAGTATTAGATAGGGTATTAAATTTCAATGAACATTTTTTTGGCAGTCAAGAAAGGGAAACGTATTAGTTATTACCAATCGATGTCTTTTTAACATTTGTATTAAAATTAATACTCTTTTTTAGGAAATATTAAATTATTAAGGAAAATTTGACAAAAATAAGCCAAACTTTGTCCAGTCTTACATAAATAAGTCAAACTTTTGAAATTCCAAAGATAAGCTAACGTTTGCATCATGTCAGCCAAATTTGGGTTAAAAGATTTTATTTACCCACACCAATGAACCGTGAAATCCAAAAAAAAGAGATCCATGAAGGATAAAGAAGACATGTGGTGGTAGAGGCCGATTTCGGTGGGTCGAGGTGGCCGTAAATAAAATTTCCTAACTTAAATTTGGCTGACATGGTGCAAAGTTTGACTTATCTATGGAATTTCAAAAACTTGGCTTATTTATAAAAGATCGACCAGAGTTTGACTTATTTTTGTCAAATTTTCCAATTTTTAATTCCCTTTCATAAAAAAAATATTAAATATTTAACTGATACCTGTTGGTGATGTATGGTGTTGATGTAAACCCTCCAAGGCGTGGAAATTGCACTTTCCTTCTAATCGAATTCGCCCCTTAGATCACCGGGTTACCACGAACGATTAGTGAGATACAATGGAGAAAAGAACCCTACACTCTATGTGATCTCAAGAGTGTAGAAACAAAAGGACTTGTGTTTATTTGTGTTTAAACACACTTAGTAAAATTAGCTAGACATTACTAAGTGCTAACAAGTTGTAGTGAGTATAAGAATTTCAGAGTTTCTTGTGTTCTTCTCCTACTTGCAACGAACAAATACATGCCTATTTATAGGCTTATAAGTAGCTGAAAGAACTCAGAAAATTCTGAGTTTATTCCACACTTTAAACTTCATGAATTTAGAAATTAAGAGTAGCTTGGTTTAAGGGATGAAATAATGAAGATTCCATCAACTAAGCTCACTCTTAATCTTCTCATTCAATCTGATTTAATCCCCTTTACATCAGCATAGAAGCTCAAAGGACAAGCTTAAACACGTAAAGGAATCCTAGGAAAAGAATCCAAGAATTCGAACAACCATTCGAATTTTCCAGAGACACTGTCGCTGGGTGCGACGACCTCGTCGCGGGGTGTGAAGACCCAGTCGCGGGGTGCGACCACTGAACAAAATTTGTCCAGATTTTTCCAGTAGGTTTTTCGCGGGGTGCGAAACCTTCTCTCGCGGGATGCGACATGCTCTCTGCCTCTTGGTTCTTTTACCTAGCCTACTTAACTATTGTCCAATGCCTTAGCCCATTTATTCATAAATGTTCCAACAATACCTAGAGCCTAAAAATATTAAATATTTAACTGATATCCAAAGCCTTAGTTACCAAATTTTTTATTTATTTATTTAATATATACTTGCATTGTAGTACACATACTACAGAGTAGTACTCCCTCCATCCCAAATTAGTTGCTACATTATGAAAAATGACACTATTCATTTGTAAACTTTGATTGCTTATAGTTTTATGTACATAAAGAAAAATATAGCTATGATGGATCTAGTTTGATTCGTCTCAATATGTACTTTTCAAATGTATAATTTTTATAATTTTTTGTTATGTGTAGTTCAAGATATTTTAATTTAAAGTTGTGTATTGGGAGATGTGGAAAAAAAAAGTAGCAAGTAATTTGGGACAGAGAGAGTAATTAGCTACAACTAATTTTGTATCAGGTTATAAACAAAAGTAATGTTCATAAATTTATAAGGTAAATCAATATTTCAATGGAGATACTAGGCCTTAGAATCGGGCCATATTGCAGGTCACCCGGCCCAATTTTAGCCAACACACGCATCTGTAAGGGGGGATAATAAGGAATCCTCGCAAATGCGTGCGGTGAGAATCGAACCCATGACCTCATGCCTGGAATTCTAAAGCCCTAACCACTGTGCTATAACTTGATTCTTATTTCTATGAGAGATATAGAGTATCATATATAGCCTTGTATTAGTACTAATACAAGGCTATATATGATGATACTCTATATCTCTCATTCACACTCGTTCTTCCTCACTCCATTCTCACACTTTCATCTTTTATTTTTTTTATCTGATCTGAACTTATTGTTTGATTTGACTAAACGTTGACTGTGTATATATATGCTAATCTATAAGAAAAACATATATCAATTGAGATATATCTTATTTTATTTGTATTAAAGAGTAGTTTTTTTAATATTTTATTTTAATAATATTTTATGTTATGGAATTAAAAATATTTAAAGTTTACAAACATGAGATTAAATTATATGATCTGAACTTTTTTTTTTATGATCTTGTCTGATCTAATCTGAAATAAGTGATAAGGTATTGAAATAAGGTGAGTCAAACAAGGCCTTAATCACATAGCTGGCCCTACCCCCCCCCCCCCCCTCTTTTTTCTCTTGTCTCATTGGTGGGAAGCAATAATTTAATTTTAATTTTCTTTCTCTAGCATATTTTAGTTTGTTAGGCTTTGAATAGATACTCTACATCTTAATAATGGTTCTTCATCTCCTTTTTTGGTAAATTGATTTCTCCTTTGTTATTATGAGCAGCTCGATGTTGCAGAGTGATACTCCCTGATCGAGGTTATGATTCGAGTTCAATTCTCATTACATTCACATCCTCTAGTGAGTATTTCTTGAAATAAAAGTCTTGAATGTGTTTGTATATCTTTTCATCTAAAAAATAATGCTGCTATACAATTCAATCATAGGTCTCTTGGTGAAAAAATTTCTTCCAATTGAGAATCTAACCTAATTCAAATTTAGAATAGTCGAAACTCATAATAAAATTTTGAAATTCAGATGAGATACCTCCATTATTAAATCAAGCAAATAGAGGATTCCAAGTTACTACAACATTTTTTAATAAACAAAACGTTTATGATGCACAAAACAACAAATATGATGCACACATGCACAAAAACAATTAAATAGGTCTTATTGCATTTGTAAAGGCTTTAAATTGAAAAGGCCAATCATTTGTAAAAGACGCTTTTAAAATCCTTAAATAGTGAAATTTCATTACTTCTAAAAGGCAATTAACATTCAAATCTACATTTGTATTCGAGTATCAACAGAAAACGCATCAACAATTCAACATTATTCAACTATCTTAGTGGAGTAGTGGTTGCCGTTGGCCCGTTGCTAACTTGATAGTTGCTGCTAATCAAATACTTCATTTGCTCCATATTATTAGAAATGGCAGCGGATATTGGATCCGCGGATCCAGATCCGTTTTTAGGATTTGGATCTTGATATTTTGTATCCGCACGGATCTGGGTTGGATACGGATATCATGTATAGATCCGCATATCCTTTTTTTTTTTTTTTAAAAAAAAAACACTCATAAAAGGTAAGGATAATTAGATTGAAGACATAAAATGAATGGGGTTTTTCATGTTTTTTAATGCATAATGTTAAGTCAAAGTTAATTATGCCATTTTACGAACTAATTATCATTATGTAAGTCTATTTTGCATATTAATTATGTATTTGTACTGAATGAAAAGGTTAAAGACTCAGATATAATTTATGTGACATGAAATGACAATTATAATGCATCAAAAATTTTAATCATCTCATAAGTAGGCATAATAAATTTAATTATGAAAGGATCCGTTTTAGGTCCAAATCCATAAATTTTCATCCTCATTTTATAGATCCGTCGGATCTAGATCTAAGTTGAAAAAACGGTTTTGGATCCATTAGGATCCAATCCAGATCGGCTCGGTTGCCATCACTACATAAGTACATATTACTAATTACAACATAACACTTAGACACGATTTTTTTAAAAAAAATTTGAAGGGCGTGTTAAATTTTTATGCTACAATTAATATGGATCGGAGAGGAGAAAATATTCTTTCATTTTTTCTTACTACTACCTTGCCCAATGTGCCAAAATTGCTCCTACATACCACATGTGTAGCTTACAAAAGAAAGGGAAAAACATGGGTCTACAAAGAAAAACACAATTTTTTCTCCTTTCAATTCAACCCTAACGACTAAAATTGAGAGAGTGAGTGACTCAATTAAGTTAGTAGAAAATAAGATGGATGTTTGGAAGAAGAAGGTGAGTGAGAAAATAGGTCACATTATGAGTTTACTTGTCAATTTTCAAATGCTTTAACACTTTATGTTTATCAATGCAAAACTTTTATTCCCTCCGTACTTTTTTTAAAGCATAATCAATAAAAAGGAACAAGGATAGTGCAATACTACTATCAATATAGCTAATTATGTATTTGTAAAAATTACAAAAGTTGATATTCTATGTGTAAATGTCGAGACAAATCTAACAATGCAAGGCATATTATTTAGTATAAACTAGGTAGATCCAAATTATTATAGGATTTCAGAAAATAATCAATAATGCCCAAAAAATCACAAATATGGACAATCAAAAGATTAAAAATAGGAGAAACTAAAATAACATAATAGATCAGACAAAAAATCAAAATTGGAGCAAGAAAATGAATGAAATATGAACCTGCAGGAGTTTTCCTCTTTCCGAAGATGAAACTCATGATGATTTGATTTCTTTTTCTCCCTGTGATTACAAGCGCAAAAAAACAAAATTCAAATCACGAAATTTTCACTCTTTTTTAGACTTCCCCCAATTCGGTAGTTAAAAAAAAATAGAGTTGAAATCTGTAAATTCTGAATGGTACAGTTGACAAGGAAGAGAGTTTCAAATCAACCAGGGGATAAAAAGCTGAAGATGAAGCTAACGCGTAGTATTGCTTAACGCGGAAAAGATCCACTGGAGGTGGAGCAGTTTCAGATCAAAATTCCAATTACTACTCTCCACAAATTATTAGCTGGCCGGTCCCCGATCTAAAACGACGCCATTTATACGTGTAAAAAAAAATCACGCGTTTTTTAATTTCAAACTAGTATTTAGGCCCGGGTGTTGCCCCGGTTCATACATTTTTTCATCATCTGCAATATTTTTTTTATGATTTGAAAGTAATATAGTATAATGAGGATTGTAAAATACCGAACGAAATTTTGAAACATAGTACAATATGGAACTTGATACTTTCATTAACGTATTGAAAATTGGTTATCATCATCATCATGGCTTCCTCCGTTTCGTTTTCAGCACAACAAACGAATATTTTATATTTCACAAAAAATACCCCTTTCATGCGTTTAAAGTGAAACAGAGGAAGTATCATCATCATTCATTTGATCGAATGATACACTACTTTTTGATTTTAAGACTCAAGTCCAGAAAACAAAGGCAACAAAAATTTTAACAATGAAATTTATAATACTTCTTTATGGAATAATTGATAATGAAATTAATATGGATTAGTGGTTAAGGGATTATGGGTTCAAGTATGCTTAGAATATGCGTTTTAAAAGAAGAGTATAGATTACATGGCATAATAAATAATTGTAACGTTATGTTGTGGCGAGTAATTACATAATATTTGAAATGAAAAAAATGCACATCATTTTTCCTTTTGAAGAAAATTTGTGCGAGTCTTTTGAATTTAAAAAATATTTGTAAAATAAAAAAAGTATTGTTATTGGTGTTGTTGTTCTTACTACCATTGTTTCCCTTGATTTAAATATGACAAAAGATATTTCATAATGATGGTAAAACTTGTAACAATAATATTAATATTTTTTTATAGGAACAATAATATGAATAAATAGTATGGATTAGTGATTTAAATTTAACTTTTTTGTCAAATAGTTATCATGGAATGTAAGTATTATTATTAAATCTTATCCAACGCCCAGCTTTTGCCTTATTAATAGTAATATTGTCTCTTTTGTTTGCGCCTAAAAAAATAAGGGATCTAGAAATTTATTAAATTTATTGTTAGATAATAAACTAACATTAAGTGTACACGAACAATAAAACAATAAGTTTTAAAATAGTGGAATTTGAGATAATAATGAATGTTGGGTGAGTTGGTAAGTGTATACTATTAATGTGTTATAGTCTCGAGTTCGAAATATTGCATATGTGGCGGAACTCAGGCGAGAAATGATGTTTGTGTGTCGGCTATGTGCCAGCTTACATGTCGCATAACTGGTGCTTCGCGCACCTTTTAATATATTGTATAGATTACAAATAATGATCAAAGACTCAAAGCATACTTGGTGAATATTGTTAAAAATTAAAGTGTGTTAACATCTCTACACCATGGATGAAATATATAGAGAAAATATTGCAAAAAATAAAAAAAAAAAAAAATGATGCACCTAATTTACAACTTGTAAGAGTGGAAAGGGTGTATTAAACTTTAATTTTTAAATTCCTTAATTAATTACTATTTCCATGGTCAAGTGATGAATTTTCTTCCCAAATTTATGTCAAAAAAATAAACTTTCTCATAGAAGGCTGCATAATTAAGCGAACAATCGGGGACTACACTTCACTGTGAGATCTAGTTTCTCTTTACCATAGTTACTCTAAAGAATATTTTCACCTGATTAATTTAGATTGTATTTTAATTTTCTATAATGCTTATTGTATGTGTTGTATGACTTTCAGTTTAAGAAATTTTATCTTTCCTTTCAAAAAAAATTACTCCATATATATTGCTATTTTTTCTCACTAAATTATTGAAAACTAGTTAATTAAATAAATTATTTTGTTTGTTGAGAAAAATTTTGTCAATAAATTAAAGAATGTGCAATAGTAATAAAGTTATAATGTCAAACCTTAATATCATGCAAACTCTTTTTTTTCCTTTTTAGTTTTGGTTTAAGCAGAGGGGATCCATTCTTACGTAACATCTACGTGGCATAATATAGTGCAAAATGCACTTTTTAATTAATTGCATGTGTAGATGGGAAAATGTTTACACTTTTAATAACAAAAGAAAGAATTATTTGAATAGTTTTTCCAATATTTTTATACATGGTAAGTTTGATTGGACTAGTGCCATAATAATTGAGCTCGATCCTCTAATTTATAATCTCGACTATAATTAATGTATATGATTGCTATTTGCATCATGTATAGTACTTTTTTAAGGAAAATGCTATAAGGGCTGTATATAAGCATTAATTACATTACCTAATATGGAAATAAGTTGTAAATTTATATGAAAATTACACATTGATCAATGTAATAAATGCATAATTAATATTCTTTATTTCCTTTTTTAGCTTTTTATATGCAGCCCTTAGGGTTGTATATAGCATAACCCTTTTTTCAATACTTTTTAAAAAAAAATTAATTTGGTAACATAATTTTCCTTGTCAGCCAAGTCAGAGCCATGCTGTCAAGATAGCTCTCGATCCAAAAAGGCACAAACACACTCCTTGTCTCGTTCCCCAATCTCCAAAGAACAAACAACACTACGATATGCTTTTATTTGAGATTGACATCAAGATGTCTCACAAGTCACAAGTAAACCTAACATAATAATAATAATACTTAATAAGCTAAGTTCTTGTAGTTTCAAAATCTTTAATTACGTCCTCCATTTTATTATTATTGCAAAATTAGTTTAGTTTCTTATGATCGCATATCTCGATCCAAAACGTTTTTTGGATCACCTCCGATAATTAACCAAAGGTTGTTGAATCCTAAATCAAATTTGGTAAGTTTACGGCAGTAAATAAAATAGAAAAACTTTCCAAAAATGAAATATATAATATTTCCATTTAGGTGACAAATCAATTGTATTAAAATAATACATTAATACAATGAATTTTCATATTACAATAACTTCACAACATTACTTATTGTCGGAGTTTCCGCGTATAAATAAATTCCAATACAAGAAAGCCATTAAGATAATATTTTATTTCCATTTTTCCAATGGGATGTCTAAGAAAATGATACTTCTAGCCAAGAAAGCATCTATACTTTTTTTTTTTCCTCACGTACTTGCAATATAACTATAGAAGGTAAGAGTGACTCAACTTGAAACCTGAAACTCGAAACTTATTCGAATCCGCATAATATTATCGAACTGAACTCGTCTCGATTCGACTCGAATTACCCGACCATTAAATTATGTAATCTCGATTCTTATGTCATTTAAATCTATTTTGTTAAAAAAACACAAATCCAACCCGACACGAAAGCAAAGCCCTCAAACCTGAATTGACCCGACTCGAATAACCCAATTGACACCTTGGGATACTTGAGAGTTGAGACCTTGCTCTTTTTTGTATTTTTAATACTCCTAGTGTTAAGGCAAAAAAAAATCCATATTAATAGACTTTTTTCATTCTTAATTTATATTCATTGAATGTAAAATTTTCATGTTACTCGATTAACCTGATCCTTATTTTTCATAACCTATTTAAAATAATTATAAATATCATTCTTGTGTGATAAATTATACGGAGTACAATATTTATTTTACCATATCCGTATCTTGTATTTTTTTCAATTAACATATCGCGTATCCGTTTCATATCAGCAGCCATTCTAGCAACTAAAATAAGACAAAAAAAGGCTTTGAAAAAACCATACAAGTGCATATATATAATCCAAACATACAACCGACCCATCAAAGCAATATGAATGAATATGTGAATCAGAAATATTCCTTAAATATGTGTCATTCCCAAGTTTCAGAGTCTGCTTCTTCTTCTTCTCCTTCTCCTAGTCACTAAAAATGGACCTTCCAACCACACCTTAACACCTTTTGCTATGATTCTTCAATGAATCATTCAACGTTTTTCTTCAAATTCAACCCCCCCTTTTTTCTCTCCAACTTCTTTTACTCAAACCCCCCTTTTTACAGCAGATTATTAAGCTCTCAAATCAATTCCCAGTTTGCTGACAAGTTCTTTTCTTCTCTTTTTTTTTTTGAATAATTAAAAAAATTAGGTCAAATTTCTGCTTCTTTAACCCCCCCTTTCAATTTTTCTGCGTTTTTTCTTAACAAAACTTCATCGTTTTTACTAACAGGTAGAAAGTCAAATTCTTGTGGGTCCGAAATAAACATTCAAACGAATAATAGTAAACTCCTCTGTTTTTTGTCTCCCCTGTTTTCTGCTTCAAATTCAGTTGAGAAAAACAGAGTATTTCTTTTTTGGTGGGTATATTTGATTTGTAAAGATGGGTGTTCATAAGTTGTATTTTCGCAAAACCCAAATCGTTTTTTTGTTCAGAAAAATGGTTTTTTTCTTCAGGGTTTTATGGGTTTACTTCTTCACTTGTGTTTTCACTCTGTTTGGTTATCTTTTCAGGTAATTTTTTTTCTCCTGGATTTTGGCATAATATTGTAGAAAGAAACATGATTTCTGTTTTTTTTTTTTTTTGGTCATTTTGATTTGATATGAAATTATGTAAATTGTTTATTGCAGATTTCATGAAAAGTTCAAACCCCAGAAAAACAATTCCAATTTCTTGGTGTTTGAAAAAAAAGATGATCAACACACTAATGGAAATTTGACGAAGGGTGATGAATCAGAGACAGGTTTCAGGTTTCGTTTCCCAACTTATGAAGAATTTCTTCAAAACAATGATAAAGGTCAATTCTCGAGTCATTCAGTTTTATGTGAAAATTCTGATGATAAAATTTGTGATGTTGAGTCTGAGAATGATGATTATGTGGGTTCTGAAATCGATACGATTGCGAATTCTTCCTTCGAATTTTCGCTTGTTGAAGAGAATAATATTGTTGGTGAAATTAGTTCTAGGATTGAGAACAATGTTAGTAATGTGATTGAGAATGTTGTGAAGGAGAATTCAGAAAAAATGAATGTTGAAATGAGGGAAATGTTGAATGATTCAACAAATATTGAAGATGTCATGAAAAGTGGGTGTGAATTTCTCAGTTTTGGTAAGTCTTTGATGAATGATTCAACAAATAATGAAGATGTTATGAGTAATGAGAATGTCATGAGAAATGGGTGTCATCTTCCTAGTGATGATAATGCTGATGATAATGATGATGATGCTAATGATGATGATGATGATGATAATGATGATGGTAAAGGTGATGATGATGATGAGTTTTTGGTATCAGATTCGGAATCAATGGCTCCTAGTAGTGAATCGAGCCTAAGGAGTTCATTTATCGATTCACTTAGTGATGGACTTCTGTCTGATATTGATTTTGAGAAGGCATTTGAAGTTGATACTTCAAAAGAATTTGATTTGAATGAGGTTGGTTTAACCAAGGAAGCTTTAATACAAGAAGATATAGAATTGCATAACTTGAGTAAAGGATATGAAGCTGATGATTATGATGATGAAGATGAAGATATATTAAAAGAGCTCAAAAACTTGGAGTCCAATTTAGATGATGGTAAAGAACAACATGGAGAAAACACTAACAATGAAGCTGAAAACAAACAAGGTGAAGAGAAAACAAGTTCAGGGGAACAATTATCATCAGATTCTGATGAACAAAACGGGCTCGAAACACAATGGGAGCATCAAGATTTAGTAGAACAGTTGAAAATGGAGATTAAGAAGGTTAGAGCTACTGGACTTCCAACTATATTGGAAGAATCTGAATCCCCGAAAATTATGGATGATTTGAAGCCTTGGAAGATTAAAGATAAGTATCAATATGGAGGTACTACTACCATGGATGAATTGCATAAGTTCTACAAGAGTTACAAAGAAAGAATGAGGAAATTAGACATCCTCAACTACCAAAAAATGTATGCAATTGGTAAGTTTATACGTACTTCCTCTGTTTTTATTAGCTGCAAACAGTTTTACTTTTACACTGTTCATTCATCATACTTTGACTATCTTTTATGATCTGCGCATGAGGGAAAATATAGTTGTGTTAGGATATCTTTTGATAGAAATTTGCTTCGGCAAGTGTGAAATTGAAATAAAAACCAATAAAGTATTATACTCCCTCTATTGTTTCTTTTTCTTAGTAACCCTTTTATTTTTTTTTCTGTCACAAAAAGATTCCAAACATAACTAACAAAAAGAAATGGATGGAGTGCTGTATTACTAAACGTAACTAGCAAAAAGAAACGGATGGAGCGCTTTATTACTTGTCAAATGCAACTTTTTTATGCACTTTCACTCTTTCATTTACACAAGATTTGCTTTAATAATAGTTAAGGATGTCCCTTCTTGTATTTTGCATGTCATGGTGTTGGACTCAAGTGATAACCTTAAAAATAAAATAAAAGGGTTGTTTGCTAGAAACAAAAGTTACTAGCTAGATAACTTAATCTATTTTATGTGAGATTTTACCTTATTCATTCATAGTGATTAAAACTAATGAGCTGTGATTGAATATCACACTTTACCTTATTTATTTATTGATTACTTAATATTAAAGTTTTGGGTTGCCTAAGCAAGTTTCATAGTCTATTAGTCTTGCTGACTTTGCTGAGCATGCATGCATGTAGCATGCCTGAAATGGTATTTGAATGCTGTGTAAATCTTTGATGCAGAAATTTATTGTTGTTTTTCCCATTTCTTGCATGTTTTGATTTTCACCAAATCTTTCATGATGTATATATATAAATCACCTCTTTTTATAGAAATATTAACATTAATTTTGTGTTGCTATACAGTAGTATGATTTTGACATGACACTTGCTTTAGATTAATTTCATTCCTTTTAGTTGAGGAAAATGTATCTGCTAGATGAGCCAAGTACTGTCTGAAAAGGCATTTCCTTATTTGATCTACCCTTTTTGGACTAACCTTGTTTAATTATTTGGTTATGGTTCCTTTCAATAAAAAAATAATTTACATGGTTTATTATGATTTCAAATTTCCATTTATAGCTTACTTTCAACAACATAATGTATGTAATTTAATTATCCTTGGATCACATCGCTCGAGCAAAATCTCATGTCGGACAGTCTAACAGAATTTTTAACTCAAAATAAACAGTCACTTTTGACTATGAAATTTTTAAACCTTTTGCACTATACCAAGTTATGGCTTTTTATGCTAATACCAATTTTCTTGTAAAACGGTGTGACATTAATTTTAAGTGGAAAAATGTAACTTTTCTCTCTAAAAAAAAACTGTAACTTTAAAAACTTTAACTTTTAACAAGACTAGTTAAGCTTTATATTAAAGGTTAAGGTTTTATACG
This sequence comes from Salicornia ramosissima, assembly GCA_951394345.1. Lineage (NCBI taxonomy): Eukaryota > Viridiplantae > Streptophyta > Magnoliopsida > Caryophyllales > Amaranthaceae > Salicornia > Salicornia ramosissima. The sequence goes on along the minus strand of OX596239.1, from coordinate 52,069,431 downwards.
CAAAAGTTACACTTTTTAAGCAAAAAATTATCTTTTGAGACCGTTCGACTATCTAACAGGAGAGTTACTGTTATACTAAAAGATTAAGGAAAAATTGATAAAAACAACCCCAATTATAGCAAGTCTTCTCCTAATAGCATAACAGTCTTAACTATTGATTATCTCATATTAATTCTAACATCCTTAAGTCTCAATCTGGGACAATTTTAAACTTTTCTTAAAAGAAAACATAGATCGAATGGCCGTATCGGAAAAATTGGATGTTCTTCGCCAACGATTCTAGGTCGGAGCACCAATAGTTGAGCTACTTTTGTAATTTTTTTCTCGAAGCTGTGACTATTATGAGATAATATTGTTTTTAAAAGACTAGCCATAATAATTATCCTGTTAGACCATTAGTGATTTTATTTACTCCAACATTGAAAATAAAATGTGATTATGATGAACAAAAATTGAAAATGAAACAGGTTTTCTTCAGCTGAAAGACCCTCTTCAATCATTCACAAAGAGCAAATTCTCCACCCCAGCATTAACAACCATTGTTTCTCTAGATTGTTGGCCTTGCAAACCTAAAACAATATCAGAAATTGAGCAGCCATTAATGAAGAAATTCAGCAGAGAATTGGAGAGTGATTTGGAGATGGTTTATGTAGGTCAAATGTGTCTTTCATGGGAGTTCCTTCGATGGCAATATGGCAAGGCCTTGGAACTATGGGAGTCTGATCCACGTGGCATTAACAAATACAATGAAGTTGCTGATAGGTTTCAGACATTCCAAGTTCTCTTGACTAGATTCTTAGAAGATGAACAATTTCAAGGTCCTAGGGTACAAATTTTTGTCAAGAATCGATGTCTTCATCGTAATCTTCTTCAAGTTCCTCTCATTCAAGGTTCGAAACTCCTCTTCCTCTCGTCTTTATAGTGCTTATTTTAGAATCGTTCAAATCACATAAGAAACATTTAAATAATTAACATCAGGTCAAATCAAACCTTAGTGTCATGAAAAAAGTGAAGAAATAATTGATTTAGGGCTCGTTTACATTAGCGGAATAGAGATGAACTGAACTGAACTGAACTGAATAGAAGTGTATTAATTGAACTAAATAGAGATGAACTGAACTGAACTGAATAGAGATGAACTGAACTGAACTGAATATAATTTGAAGTTAGGGCTTGTTTACTTCAAATTATATTCAGTTCAGTTCAGTTCATCTCTATTCAGTTCAATTAATACACTTCTATTCTATTCAGTTCAGTTCAGTTCAGCTCTATTCAGCTAATGTAACCTGAAAAGAGTAAAGGAATAATTAATTGGCATTTGTAAGTTGTAACATTGAACTTGTTTTTTTTATTGGCTTTTAAAACATTGATTTTTTTTTGTTTTCATGATTATGTCATGCAAACATTATTACTACCTCCGTATAATACTCGCAACAAAGGGTATTATTTGTGAATATTATAAAATTTATTTGTTGCGAGTATTTTGATACGAAGGTAGTAAATGATATGTACGGTGTACCGTGAGCAATATATATGATACTGACCGTAAATGGATTGATTTTAAGATAATTGAATCTATATTATAAGATCAATAACTACCCATAAATCATTTCTAGCATAAAACTCAAACATCATCAACAAAAATAATTTACACAATCATCACCAAATAAAATACATTATAACCAATGACTACGTTAAGAATTTCAAATATGACTACAACTTCGGGCTCTTCAACACACTATAAAAACAAAATTCTTTCGAAAAAGCAATTTCATTAAAAGTTGTTTAACGATAAATAAAAGCAAAAAAAAAAAAATGATCTGATATGATTTCTTTCCCCAATAAGTAAATTGGTTAAATAAGCTTAAGGGCTCGTTTACATTAGCTGAATAAAGATGAACTGAACTGAACTTAACTGAACTGAATAGAAGTGTATTAATTGAACTAAATAGAGATGAACTGAGCTGAGTTGAATATAGCTGAATGTAATATTTTATAAGAAAAGGAATTTGAGAGCTGAACTGAATTGAATTTAAGCTAAAGTATACAAGCCCTAAGTAAAATTGACTAATAATCTTGGCAAGGTGGTAGCTTGCCTTGTCCCTTAACCAAGAAGTAATAAGTTCAAATCCTTAAGTGAAGCTCCTTGGGCAAGGAAATTAGCCAATACTTTTGACGGTGGATATACTAAAAAAATTAATATTTCCTCAGTTTCGAAAAAAACGCAACAAATGACACTGATTTGTTTGATGTTTATTTGTATACAGATGATAATACGAGAGACAGAAGGAAAGAAAAAAAGGTGGTAAGTAGCAAAGATGCAATAACAAGTTTACAGCTTGTTGAGATCATTGAAGAATCCATACGTACATTGTGGCGCTTTATTAAGACAGACAAAGACACGACCAACAATAACGTAGTTCTGCTGAAATGTCGAAGAAACTCTAACGTTGAACTCCAAAGTCCAGCAGATGCTAGCCTCTTAGCAGAAGTTCGTTCCACTCTTCAAAAGGTTATTATATTGTCAACTTTATCAAAATTATTATGTGTTCTAATTTTTTCGAAAAATTTGTCAAAAATTACCTAATATTGTAAAATTCTTTTAGTAGCACTACCGGTTGACAGTTAATTTCGTGAATTAGCCCGTATTGCTATCAAAATATATAAAAAGAACTTGATAATATAAACTAAAAATTGATATTATATAGTATTATCCAAAAAACAACAATGAATTTTGACTTCAATTAACGGAATTGTTAATGGTATTAGTCAGTTAACGGAATCGGTAGTGCTGCCTAAAAATTATCTACATACTCCATCTGTTCCATAGAGTTTTTATTTTTTTATTTTTTTATTTTTTAATGTTAGTGCTTGTTTGATTGTATTAAACTTCCATGAGAAATCAAAATTCCTAGATTATGTAGGAATTCACTAAACCCTAAACCCTAGGAAATGCTCTATGTGTAGTAATTTAGAATTTCTGCTACATTATGTAGGAATTCATTCACTTACCTCTCCTAGATAATTCATAATTCCTAGGAAATATGATTTTCTTAATCTCATGTCTATTCCTAGGAAATAAACAAGCTAGGGATGTTAGTTTCCATAATTTGTAAATTACTATTAGAATTTAATTCTCATGGCAACCATATAGATGCATAAACTAAGGAAAATAAAAAAATATGTAAAATGGTCCCAAAAAGTGAGCTACATAAGAAAGAGATAGATTTTTATAAAGAGCGGTAGACCCATTATGATGGATTGATGGGTCATGTATTAAAACATTTCCTAAAGTTTCATAAAATAAAATGTTCAAAGAATTTTATGAAACAGACAAAAGCAAAAAGGTTAAAATATTCAATGGGACGAAGGAGGGACTATTAGGAAAGTTTTTTCAAAACTCGATATTTATTAGGTAGTTTTTTGACGAATTTTAATTTCTTCTACTATTATATTGTCATGAAAATATTAAAATTGATGGTGTTGAATTTGCAGAAAGAAAAGAAGCTAAAAGATTTACTAAAGAGTGAGAAGTGCATACTGAGGAAAATCAACAAGAATCAAGAGGAAGAAGAGCCTGATCATGTATTGTACTTCTTTTCTCAGGTGGATTTGAGATTAGTAACAAGGGTTTTGAATATGCCAAAGATAAGTACAGAGCAGCTAGTTTGGTGCAGTGATAAACTCAGCAACATTCACTTGGTTGGCAGGAAATTGCATGTAGAGTCCTCTGTTTTGCTGTTTCCTTGTTCCTAGCTTAGTGCAGTAGTAATTAATTTTGTTGGACTAGTGATATATGAGTAGAGATTTTTGTATAGTTAAAAGCTTACTTAAAAGAAGATTGAATGAATATATAAAAGGATTAGAATTACAAAATGAGAGTTAGTGGTTTTTAAGAATAAAAATTGTATATAAGAATGAAGATAGAAGTTTGTCAAACAAAACAAAAAGAAAAACAAGAAACAAGTTTTTTCATTCTTGTGTCTTTCTACGGCCTTATTCAAGACTCTGTAATTGACCTAGCTAAATTTGAGCAAGTTGTTATTAGTTACACCTAAAGAGAAACAAAACGTGTAGCAGATTACTTAGCTAATAAAGGTCATTATTGCCAGAACATGAATATTTGGTTTCCCCCCTTTGATCACGATGTTTCTTTAATTGTCTGTAAGGACGCCTTAGGTTGGCTTTATACTAGATCTAATCGGGTTTTTTCTTTCTTTATAAAAAAAAATTCTTGTGTCTTTCTAAGCTATACCTTGAGGTATTATTTAATTTTTTTTTTTTAAAGTTGTAACACATTGTTTTCAAATTTCTAAAATGCACTCCTAAATTCACTTAATTTGCTAAGCAGTGCCATCTCCGGTTAGATTTTGATTAAAAATTCCGTTACTTTTGACTTCATTTTTTCTGTAACTAGATTTTCTAGCAAAAAATAATTAGAGGTAAATATCTTATGAAAATTCCGAAAAGGGATATATATTTTGTTTTGGTTCGATTTAAATAATTTCAGTTCAAGTTTAGTTCAAATCACGTTGCAATTTATGATTTATGTGATGGGTTTGGTTCATTTCAGTTCCAGACGGGTTGATGTCGGTCCATGTCAATTTTGGTCACTTTCATTTCAAGTTCAATTAAATCTAGATTTGCATTTTTATAGGTTAATTACACACTTCAAGTCATTCTTGGTTCAATCTGCTTTACATTATAGGATGATTTCGATATAGGTAGTTTCATTTTAGTTGCAAACAATAATTAATCAGTTAATGGATGATTTAGTTGCCATCTCTATATCATAGTGAAGGTTTAGGCAACTACAAGCGCCCTAATGTCTAAAGTAGTAGAAAGCTTCAGAACCTTCTTTAGCCGTGAAATAATGTTGGCCTCCAACTCCCCCTAATGTGGAAAAATCAAATGGACAATATTCATACTCATTTGTGCTGCAACTAGCTTCATATTTTAATTTGCACGTTTTATGATGAGTCGCGTCAGTCATAACCAGGCTAGGAAAAAATTACATAACCTTGATTGTGTCAAAGGTGAGGACCTGATCAAGTCAACACAAACAACACGTCCTCGATCTCATAAATAAAGTAATAACAAGTCCGCGGGACAGAGGGATCCATTATCCTTTCCACATAAAACCAATATCAACCTTGAATCTCCTCAGCTGTTGAAATCCCAAATCAAAAACATACATTGACCATGTTATCCCGATTATGTCAAAGTTTAAATCCTACAACACCAGCACATGACACAACAAGATCCTGAAAAATAGCCCTTTCCAACACCCTTGAACAAGCACAACAGAGAAAACAGAAAACAAAGGAACACCCCTCCCCCCCCCCCCCCCCCAATCAGTAACAAAACACATAAAGGTAAGTGTATGTTACCATTCATGGGCTGATCCAAACCAGAACTTAAAATCGTCCTAAGCCAAACAGAGATGAGATGTTTATGTTGAGATCTCTATAGTGCCACCCTTGGGGAGACAAAGAGAAAGTGAATGCTGCACAAGCAATAAATTCGTGAAATACATATATGCCAATTTCTTCATGAGTTTGGAGGCAATGCGCAAAAATATATATATTTCAACAATTTTAAAAAAAAATTAAATACATATAAATAAGCATAAAAAACTAATAATTAAAAATAAATAAGTTTATTTTATTTTAGATTTTTTTACTCCCTCCGTTAATATATTAATGACAACGATTTAATGTCAAATCATTGCCATTAATATGTTACGGAGGGAGTAGTTAATTTTTTGTGATCAATTTTTTTAGTTTAATTCAGTACAATATAATCTAGTCCAATTAAAAAAGCCCCTTTATTCAACTTCTATAAGCCGTTGGATCTAGGGTTTTGAAAATCTAGTCTGCAACCCTTTATTGGTCTCCATTTCACTATCTACTACTCCTTTTTGCCTGTTGTTATAGAGAGTGAAAGAAAGGAAAGAGAGAAAAATGGCGCAACGTCTCACTTACAGAACGAGGCACAGTTATGCTACCAAATCCAACCAACACAGGATTGTTAAAACTCCTGGTATCTTTCTTTTTCCCTTTCATCATTGATGTTGAATTTTATATGAAATGCGATTTTCAAAATTTTCCGATGAGTAATTTTTGTGTTGTTAATTGGTAAATGTAGGGGGGAAATTGGTGTATCAAACTACTAAGAAGAGAGCTAGTGGCCCAAAATGCCCTGTTACTGGAAAGCGAATTCAAGGGGTATGATTGCTTCAATCTCTTTTTAGCTAAATTTTCTGAAGTATGCTTTTTATTTGTAATTCATGCAATTATGGAAAAATTATGATTAAATTGCATTTAATTTGGGAAAAAAATGGATGCAGAGAGCTGTAAACGGGCTTCATGTATATATGTATAATGTAGAATTCGATGGGAACATGAGCAAGGTTTTGAAAAAATGGTAGCTGGAAGATTGTAAAAAATTGACATCGAGAAATCTGCTCTTTGAATTATTTGATTTTGAAATCTTGTGATTCTATTTCTATAGCATCATATCGATTGTGCAAATGTGTGGTTTATTAACATAATCTAAGAAGGTTGCACTGAGTTGGGACTCAGTTAGAATGATTACAGGTACTGTGATTAATGATTAAAAACAATAAATCTGAAAATTTGATGATAATGGGTATGACACATATTAAGGAAGTATTAGTATTGTCCTAGATATGGGGATGAATTGGGTTTGGGATCACATTCAAATGAAGTATCCATTGCTTAGGACCGTCCTTTTCTCTCTTTCTAGATAAAAATTAATATCAGTTTTAATGTTTGGAATGAATTCTGATTTTATGAATGATGCACTTCCATTGCTGACCCGCAGGATATGGTGTCTTTCTTAGGCTTGCATATATGACATAATTCCTTAATATTAATCTCTTAATACTTCCTTTATTCCACAAAGTTCTTCCCATTTGTATGCTTGCATGCAGTCATTGTCTACTTAGAAGTAAGGTTAGGGACTTGGGGTTGCCTTTTTAGGATTGATACCTTGTGATGATTCTGCTTTTGGTTATTGTATATAATGATATATCACTACATGCCATTTATATTTTTGTTCTTCTTGGTCAAGAATCAAGTTATTGTTGTACTTGCTTAGAGTTTGTTATTTCACCTTTCTTTTATTAGCAAGAATAAGGTATTTTTCTTATTCAGATAAGGTAGAACAAGTTCATTTAAGTTTTTGATTAGCAAAAGTAAAGTATTTTTCCTCTCACGAATAAGATTTATAAGTTCAAAAAAACAAGTTGGAAACAACGGACTCTTATTTGACCTAGTTTTCTTCCTTTTGATTTTGATTATTTGTGTTCTATGGTTGCATTCCTCATTAAGATGGTGAAAGCTTACATTCATTATGTGTACATTTGTGGAAAGTAGGAAATTTTTTGTAGGAGTATCACTCTTGCTAGTTTGTTCACTTATAGTTCAATTAGTAGGTGGTTGACTGGTTGTAGATGTTGATTATGCTAGTTTATTCCAAATTCTCTATTTTCTTCATAAATTTTCATTATTACTAATATCATTTGTATGTGATAAATAGTCATGAAAAACATGAAGTAAACACAATTTTGAGGACGAGCTTATGTTCTATGAGGATTGCAATGTTTTTTTTCCTTTGAAAAATTTACTTCAACTTATTTTCATCACCATGGTTTATTTCCGACTACAATGTAAGCACTTTTGATATATTCCACATTCAGTGCTTTGAGAAGGCATACTAGTTGGTACAATTGTTTCATGTTTATTTCTACATAATTTATGAAGGATGAAGCTCTTCGATTGGTTAATATGACCTTGTTGTTTGGGGTCATTAATATTTGCAGACTTTGAAAAATCAAAAATGTTATCTTTATGCTTGTTTATGTTCACATTTTCAATTTCTTGTTTGCTACTATTGCTTAGGGAGGTTGGGCATAATATATGCGCATCGGATTATTTGTTTGTTCACATTGGGTTCTTGGCTTGACCTCTTTTCAGTTATATGCTATTTAGGGCATACTTGGATTGGGAGTAATGTATTACTCCACCCGTTTTACTTTGTTTGTTACGCTTGACCATTTTTCTCTCACAAAAAGATTCCAAATGTAACAAACAAAAGTGAAACGGAGTATGAGGGTAATAAAAGTCAAACTAATGAAAGTGAAGGCAATTGTATATAATTGTAAATCATATTAGGTAGTGATGGTGTGTTTGAAATGTGAATTGGGAATTATGAGCCTCATTTTGGGGGTAATAGTTACTGTGCGGTGGGACTTTGGTACATAGGTTTTTCTCAATCTGACTTTATTATCCCTACATTATCCCCAATTCATGCATGGTCTTGTTTTTACTTTTATTTCATCTGATGTAGTTAGCTTTAATCCTGACCTGGGCATAAAATATGGGCAGTTTGAGACTTTCTTTTGCACAAAAATCATGGAAGTTTATTTTAGGATTGGAGTCTAGGACTTATACTTTTGTCAGACATGATTAGCCAAGTTTTGTATGGCTAACATGAGCGCTTGTTTTTTGGGTGCCTAATCTTGATTAGCGTTTTATTGGGCAACCTGGCTTGAGCTGTTCAGACAACCTTTATTAAAAAGACTTGCTGCTCCAAGCACTCTGTTGTGCTAACAAAGTTGATGATGATGAGATGTTCTATAGTGTTGGCATTAAGAATTTACTGGTATTTATTCTGCTTAGCCTTTTTGGATTCTTATGTGTTGCTCCTTTACAGATTCCACATCTGAGACCAACTGAATACAAGCGATCTAGACTGCCTAGAAACCGTAGGACTGTCAACCGACCTTATGGTGGTGTGCTGTCTGGAGCTGCTGTTCGAGAGAGGTATACTTGCTAACATGTTATAGTTTTTTGGAAAAATTGATAAATACTGTCCCAACTACATTGTGTCTTCCAAAAATAGTCCCAACTATGGATTATCTCATAGCGGTCTCAACTCTATCTCATAACGTTTTCTACACTATGGGGTATTTCCAGGGCCGTGCCAATAGTTATGGGGGCCCTGTGCATTATTGATAAATGGGCCCTAAAACGTTATTGTAGAAAAAATTATTCAAAACAAAAATGATACAAAAAATGTTAATTTTAGTAACCTTAGTTATATTCGTGAATTATACCGATTCTCTAAATTTGTAAGACCTATTAAGTACATTTGGAAAAGGAGATAATATTTGTCTATGTAATATTTGTAAAAATCAAAAGACAAAAACTACCAAACATTCACACGATGGATGCTAGATTAGATGATAAAAAAATAATTAAATAAGCATTACCTATTCTAATTGATGCTTGATTTTAACATGTATCCCAATATTAATATTATTTTTCAAAATTACATTTAATACCTATGCATGAAAACAAATAAATAAAAAGTATGTTGGTTTTGGTTGGGTTGCTATGTGGTTGTGGTGTACTCTTGCATTTGGCCTTAAAAAAATTGAGAATGTTGTTGGATAAAGAATTGAACCCATGACTCTTGTAACTTTAAGAAAAGCAGTATTTATGTACTACCACTACTCTATCCTCTCTTATCTATTAATGAAATACATGTAGAAATATATATAGTAATTTTCAATAGGAGGCCCCATTTAGATTGGGGCCTATGCAATGGGTATTTCCAAAAGCAATCCCAACAATTGATTTATTCCTAGAAACAATCCCAAATAATCTCTATTTAGGATTGTTTTTAGAATACATGTTATAGCTGTGTTTGTTTTTGTGAAACACCACTAAGTTGGGACTGCTATAAGACAATCAAGAGTTCAGACTTTTTTTTGGAAGACCTACTATAGTTGGTACTGTTTTTATTAACGTTTCCGTTATTTGGTAGCTAAAGCCTCAAAGTTAGTGAGAGAGCCACACTTGATGTCCTTGTAGGATAATCCGGGCCTTTTTGGTGGAGGAGCAGAAAATTGTGAAAAAGGTCTTGAAGATTCAGAAGACGAAGGAAAAGCAAGCTGGTAAAAGCTAGAATGGACAATCAAGACTATTTATTTGGCTTGATGATGATGATGATAACAATATATTTATGTCTGTTAAACTGACTGAAGTAATTTGTGAATGGTTTGGTTTCTTGTGACTTGTAGTTTGCACCTTAGGGTTTTAGTTAGTTGTCCATAAATCCTTTGGTAAAATATTTTGACTATTGGATGTTTTTTTTGGGTAATTAGCAACTTTTGAGGTTTGAGATATGTTATATGTTGTTTGATTGAGTCAAGGAGGGTTTATTCTAGTTTTTGCCTGGTAAAAATGGATTTTTTATAGTTAATGCTTTACCTTTGTGTGTGTTTGTTTTGGGGGTGGGGGTCGGGGGGTGGTTGAATTCAGCGTTTTTAACACTGAGAATATACATAATCTTGATAGTATTCATAATGAGAGATCACCTTTTTAGGGTTCTTCCTCTTCAATTTTATTTTTTTAAAATTAGATTTCTGAACTTGTCAGGTTTAAGTAGTTCAGGTAAGATAGGTCGGGTCTGGTCTATTAAGTTATAATTAGGTCGAGGGATGTTGAATTCAATGTTTAGAACATTGAGAATATACATCTGTTTCTATATGGTCAACTCGTCTAAATCTTGATAGTATCCATAATGAGACAATACTTTTTTTTAGTGCGTTCTCTTCAACTTTTTTTTATCAGGTTTCTAAACTTGTTAGGTTTAAACAAGTTAGTTCTGGTCAGATTTGATAAGTTATTATCAGACCAGGTTGATCAATTGGAAATAGTTTGGTGGTATTTCGATCCGGTCAACCAAAATGACGAATTCAAAGGCTATAATTCACTGTTTTTGAGCTTTCAGGCTTGCTCAGGGGCTCTGGAACAAAATTGGTCGAAACATTTCTTTGGGTTTCCTTGAGTTGTGCATTGCGCATACTAAGGTTTTTCGCCACACCGGCGGACATTTTAGAGTCAAAACTCTTAAAACATACACAATTTGTTATTATTTGACGTTTTCGTGGTCATTGGCTTGTAAGGGTTCTACACTCCATAATGTGGGCCGAATTTATGTGGGAACTCCCTTAGGATGCCCCTGACATGTGGTTGATCAATTGAAAAAAGTTTGGTAGTATTCTGATTCGGTTACCCAAAATGCTGAATTCAATGGTTATAATTCACCAATTTTGAGAATCTAGACTAGCTTGGGGGCTGCGGAACTAAGATAGTCGAAATTTTTCTTTGAATTTCTTTGAGTAGTGCATCGCGCCCACTAAGGTTTTCCGCCACACCAACGGAAGTTTTATTGTAAAAACTCCTGAAACATAACTGGTCTGTTACAATTCGGCATTTTCGTGGTCGCTTGTAAGAGCTCTACACTCTATATTTTGGGTCAAATCTCTGTGGGAACCCCCTTGGGATACCTCTGACATGTGGCTTATCAATTGAGAAAATTTTGGTGGTATTTTATTCTAGTCACTTAAAATACCAAATTCAAAGGCTATAATTCTTTTGAGCTTCCAGGCTTACTCTAGTACCCCGGAATAAAATTGGTTGAAATGTTTCCCGGGGTTTCCTTGGGTCGTGCAACGCGCCAATTAAGATTTTCGGCAACACTGGTGGAAGTTTTAGGGTCAAAATTCCTAAAAATGAAGCGATTTGTTATTATTTGAAGTTCTTGGTCAGTCGCTTATAAGGGCTCTACACTCCATATTTTGGGCCAAATACCTTTAGGAATCCCTTTAGGATACCCCTGAAATATGGTTGATCAATTGGGAAAAATTTGGTGATACTCCAATTTGCTCAACCAAAATATGGTTGACTAATTCACTATTTTGAGCTTCTGGACCTGCTCAGGGGCCCCAGAACAAAAATAGTCGAACCATTTCTTTGGATTTTCTTGAGTCGTGCATTGCGCATCTTATGGTTTTCCACCACAGCGGCGGACGTTTTGTAGTCAAAATTCCTAAAACATACACGATTCGTTGTTATTCGGCTTTTTCATGGTCATTCGCTTATAAGGGCTTATATTTTGGGCCAAATCTATGTGGGAAGCCCCTTAGGATACCCTTGACACGTGGTTGATCAATTGAGAAAAGTTTGGTGGTATTCCAACCTGGTCACATAAAATGACGAATTCAAAGGTTAATTCACCGATTTAAGGAATCTGGGCCAGCTCTGGGGCCCAGAACAAATGTAGTTGAAACTTTTCTTTGAAATTCTTTAAGTACTGCATCGCGCCCACTAACGTTTTCGCCACATCGGCGGAAGTTTTATTATCAAAACTCCTAAAACATTCCCGATTCATTATTATTCGTCGTTTTCGTGGTCATTCGATTATAAGGATTCCACACTTCATATTTTGGGCCAAATCTCTGTCGAAACCCCCTTAGGATACCCCTGACACGTGGTTGATCAATTGAGAAAAGTTTGGTGGTATTCCGTTCCGATCACTCCAAATGTCGAATTCACTATTTTTGAGCCTCCAGGTCCACTCCAGGGTCCCGGAATAAAATTGTTTGAAATTTTTCTCGGGTTTCCTTCGGTTGTGCAATGCTCCCATTGAGATTTTTGGCAATACCGACGGACGTTTTAGTGTCAAAATTCCTAAAAATTACGCGATTCATTATAATTATTCGGCGTTTTCTTGGTCAGCCGCTTATAAGGGTCTCTATACTCAATATTTTAGGTCAAATCTCTGTGGGAACCCCTTAGGATACCCCTGACATGTGGTTGATCAATTGAGGAAAGTTTGGTGTTATTCCGTTCCGGTCACCCAAAATTCCGAATTCAAAGGGTATAATTCATTGTTTTTGCGCCTACAGGCCACTCTAGGGCCCCGGAATAAAATTGGTTGTAATTTTTCGCCACCCGAACGAACGGGTCTTATGTGAATTTTTTGCACATAAAATGACCTCGGTTGTTGGTTTTCATTTGCGTAGGGTCGTTTTATGACCAAACAAACCCGCATACGATTTTCTGCCACTTTGGCTTTGGGACCCCGAAACCCTCAAAACGTGTGAATTATAGCTTACAGTTCTGGCTGTTCGTGATCCCGATTCGGGCCCCATCACCATTTTCCCTAAAATTCGTGCACGTGGTCCCAGGTACCAACTGGGGGTTGTATGACTATTTTCACCTTCAAATCACCACGTATGCACCCCTACACGACCGTTTTTCTGCCACCCGAACGAACGGGTGTTAGGTGCATTTTCGGCCCATAAAACGGCCTCGTTTGCTCAGTTCCACTTACGTACGTCAGTTTTATGACCCAATAAACCCTCTATAGGATTTTCGGCCACTTCAATTCCGGGACCTCAAAACCCTCAAAAAGCGTGTATTATAACTTTCAGTTCTGGCTGTTCGGGATGCCGTTTCGGGCCCCGTCACCGTTTTCCCCGAAATTCGAGCAGGTGGTCCCGGGTACCATATGGGGGTTGTATGTCTGTTTTCACCTTTAAATCACCACGTATGCACCCTACACGACCGTTTTTCTGCCACACGAACGAACGGGTCTTATGTGCATTTTCGGCCTCTCAAACGGCATCGGTTGCTCCTATCCTCTTGTGTACGGTCATTTTATGACCCAACAAACCCCCTATATTATTTTCGAAGACTTCAATTCCGGGACCCCGGAACCATCAAAAATTCAGTACTAGCTGTTCAGGATGCCGTTTCGGGCCCCGTCACCCTACACGACTGTTTTTCCGCTACCAAAACGAGCGGGTGTTAGGTACATTTTCGGCCAATCAAACGGCCTCGTTTGCTAATTTTCACTTGCATACGGTTGTTTTATTACCCAAAAAACCACCCATATCAATTTCGGCCACTTCAATTTCGGGATCCTAAAACCCTCAAAAAGCGTGAATTATAACCTTCAGTTCTGATTGTTCGGGATGCCATTTCGGGCCCCATCACCATTTTCCCTGAAATTCAAGCAGGTGATCCCGGGTACCATTTGGGGGATGTATGTCTGTTTTCACCTTCAAATCACCACATATGCACCTTACACGCCCGTTTTTCCGCCACCCGAACGTGTGTTAGGTGCATTTTACGCCCATCAAACGGCCTTGGTTGCTCATTTCCACTTGCGTACGGTCGTAAAAAAGTGTGAATTATAGCTTTCTGTTCTGGCGGTTCGGGATGTCGTTTCGGGCCCCGTCACCCTACACGACAGTTTTTTCGCCATCCCAACGAGCTGGTGTTAGGTGCATTTTCGGCTAATCAAACGGCCTCGTTTGCTAATTTCCACTTGCGTATTGTTGTTTTATTACCCAAAAAACAACCCTTATTATTTTCGGCCACTTCAATTCCGGGACCTTGAAACCCTCAAAAAGCGTGAATTATAGCCTTCAGTTCTGACTGTTCGGGATGCCGTTTCAGGCCCCGTCAGTGTTTTCCCTGAAATTCAAGCAGGTGTTCTCGAGTACCATTTGGGGGTTGTATGTCTGTTTTCACCTTCAAATCACCACATATGCACCCTACACGACCGTTTTTCCGCCACCCGAATGAATGTGTGTTAGGTGCATTTTACGCCCATCAAACGGCCTTGGTTGCTCATTTCCACTGGCGTACGGTCGTTTTATAACCCAAAAAACCCCCCATATGATTTTCATCCACTTCAAATCCGGGACCCCGGAACCCTCAAAAGGCGTGAATTATAGCCTTCAATTCAGGCTGTTCAGGGTGTCGTTTCGGGCTCCATAACCGTTTCCCCTCAAATTCGAGCACGTGGTCCCGGGTACCATCTAGGGATTGTATGTCTGTTTTTACATTCAAATCACGACGTATGCACCCTACAAGACCGTTTTTCCGCCACCCAAGCGAACTGGTGTTAGGTGCATTTTTAGCTCATCAAAAGGCCTCGGTTGCTCATTTCCCCTTGCGTACGGTCGTTTTATGACACAACAACTCCCATATGGTTTTCAACCACTTCAATTCCGGGTCCCTGAAACCATAAAAAAGTGTGAATTCTAGCTTTCTGTTCTGGCGGTTCGGGATGTCGTTTCAGGCCTCGTCACCCTACACGACAGTTTTTCCGCCATCCCAACGAGCGGGTGTTAGGTGCATTTTCGGCCAATCAAACGGCCTCGTTTGCTAATTTCCACTTGCGTATTGTTGTTTTATTACCCAAAAAACCACCCTTATTATTTTCGGCCACTTCAATTCCGGGACCCTGAAACCCTCAAAAAGCGTGAATTATAGCCTTCAGTTCTGACTGTTCGGGATGCCGTTTCGGGCTCCGTCACTATTTTACCTGAAATTCAAGCAGGTGGTCCCGGGTACCATTTGGGGGTTGTATGTCTATTTTCACCTTCAAATCACCACATATGCACCCTACACGACCGTTTTTCCGCCACCCGGACGAACGTGTGTTAGGTGCATTTTACGCCCATCAAACGGCCTTGGTTGCTCATTTCCACTGGCGTACGGTTGTTTTATAACCTAACAAACCCCCCATATGATTTTCATCCACTTGAAATCCGGGACCCCGGAACCCTCAAAAAGCGTGAATATATAGCCTTCGGTTCTATTTGTTCGTGATGCCGTTTCAGGCCCCGTCAATGTTTTCCCTGAAATTCAAGCAGGTGGTCCCGGGCATTTGGGGTTGTATGTCTGTTTTCACCTTCAAATCGCTACGTATGCACCCTACACGACCGTTTTTCCGCCACCCGAACGAACGTGTGTTTGGTGCATTTTACGCCAATCAAACGGCCTTGGTTGGTCATTTCCACTTGCGTACGGTTGTTTTATAACCCAACAAACCCCCATATGATTTTCAACCACTTCAAATCTGGGACCCCGGAACCCTAAAAAAGCGTGAATTATAGCCTTCAATTCAGGCAGTTAGGGGTGTCGTTTCGGGCTCCATAACCGTTTTCCCCCAAATTCGAACACGTGGTCCCGGGTACCATCTGGGGGTTGTATGTCTGTTTTCACCTTCAAATCACGACGTATGCACTCTACACGACCGTTTTTCCACCACCCAAGCAAACGGGTGTTAGGTGCATTTTTAGCCCATCAAAAGGCCTCGGTTGCTCATTTCCCCTTGCATACGGTCGTTTTATGACCCAACAACCCCCATATGATTTTCATCCACTTCAATTCCGGGTCCTTGGAACCGTAAAAAAGCGTGAATTATAGCTTTCAGTTCTGGCGGTTCCGGATGTCGTTTCGGACCCCGTCACCCTACACGACTGTTTTTCCGCCACCCAAACGAGCGGGGTGTTAGGTGCATTTTCGGCCAATCAAACGGCCTCGTTTGCTAATTTCCACTTGCGTACGGTTGTTTTATTACCCAAAAAACCACCCATATCATTTTCGGCCACTTCAATTCCGGGACCCTGAAACCCTCAAAAAGCGTGAATTATAGCCTTCAGTTCTGACTGTTCGTGATGCCGTTTCGGGCCCCGTCACTGTTTTACTTGAAATTCAAGCAGGTGGTCCCGGGTACCGTTTGGGGGTTGTATGTCTGTTTTCACCTTCAAATCACCACGTATGCACCTTACACTACCGTTTTTCTGCCACCCGATCGAACGTGTGTTAGGTGCATTTTACGCCATCAAACGACCTTGGTTTCTCATTTCCACTTGCGTACGATTGTTTTATAACCGAACAAACCCCCCATATGATGTTCATCCACTTCAAATTCGGGACCCCGGATGTAATAACCCGGAATTTTGGGCCAGAAAATTTCGCGGTTATTAATGTGATTTCCCTAGAATATTATCTCATAACCGGCAGCTTGTGAAGTAAAACCGGCAGCATAGAACCGGCAGCTTGTGAAGTCCAAGACCGGCAGTTTATGAAGTTCAAACCGGCAGCTTTGAAGCCTCATCTTCAAAACTGGCAGCCTACTTTTAAACTGGCAGCTTCATCTTGAATTCTCAAATTGGGCCAAGGACCCAACCTTTTCCTTTTTATTGCCCTTGGCCGGCCTCCCCCTCTTTTCTCTTGGCTCACGGCCCTTGTGGTTTTTATGGGGATTGTTTTCTCTTCTTTTTCTATAAATAGGACCTAATGCACTCACTTGATTCCTAATTGCTAATATTTTCATAAACCCTAAATAAAACTCTTTCTTCCTCCCTTACCTTCAAAAAGTCAAACCATTCTTCTACCTTGGATTAATTTAGCGTTTAAGGTAACTTCGCTATCTCCTTTAATCTATGGGTAGAAAAACACATAGTTAATTAGGAATTGAATATGAAAATTGTAGGGAATTTGATCTTGTTCTAGTTGAAATTGTCGAGCATGATGATATATTATTCTTGATTTATTTTCATGACTTTTCTTGATTTCTATGTATGATTTATGCATGTTTTAATAATTAAATTTGTATAATTTAATTCATAATATTTATGTAAGGTTCGAAACATATTATGAAATTGATGATTTATATTTCTGATTTTTAGACTAAGTTTGTCGAGTGATGGAAATTGTAAAGAAAGGTTAAAAATCTAATTTTTATGTTAATCTTGATCTCTTTGAGTTAATTATGTGAATCTTTGATTAAATCTCTAATTAGTTCTTTAGATTGTATCATGTTGTATTGTATTCTTGAATTTGCAAATTTTATTTCTTGATTAATATATGAATGCCGTGTATATTATGAAAGAATTAAAGCATGAATTTTGATCTTGTTTCTTTAATTTAATCTTGATAATTGTATGCTAAAAATACGATTTTTACTAATGTTGTTTAATTAATTTAATTAATCTTGTTGGTTGGATTTAATTAGATTAATTGATAAAATTGATATTTTGAGGTAAGATGTCGAGTGGGTAAAAAAAATAAGGAAAATATGATTTTTATCTTATTTTGGTAATTTTTGTCATTATATTGATTAATTAAATTAATTCTAGAAAATAATTAATTATTGTTGTATTTTTATTTATTTATTTTTTTTTATATATTGCCGTGTGGAACAATTAGAATTAGTCAATTTTTGATTAAATTTGATTATTGTTAATTTAGGGAATAATTGATAATAAAAGTTACGATAAAATAATTATTAGGGATAAGTTGTAAAGTAAAGGGATAGATAATATGACTATTATTATTACTAATAGTATTCGGCTATTACAATTATTAATAATAACATCTACAAGTTAGTATATGATATTAAGGTTAGTATCCGAAAGGATAGGTTATAAGTATATGATAAGATATCAAGGACAGTATAAGATAAGGTTTAAAGTTGCATAAGATACTACTAGGGATAAGAAAGGAAACAGAGTAATAGCTGTACATGTTATGTTTCGGTCTCTGGCTAGGAAAGACTTGGTATTTAAGGTGGCCAATATACGTGCCGCACCTCTCTTTCCTAGGACTCCGAACATTTCATTTCCTATTACGGTCACCTAGTATTTCCCAATATATGATATGATATGATTAAATAAAGATATAAGATATAATATAAAGAATTGAAAGATAATAAGTTAAGATCGCCCCTGCGATGACGCAAAGGTCATCAATCGGGTTAATAAGATAGGACGCCCCTGCGATAACGCAAAGGTTGTCAATTGGGTTTAGTCGATGCCACTGCTCACATGGGACGAACGCAAAGGTTCCCCCGCGCAGTTCTTGGTTCTAGAATATGGAGTCGTCTAGGTAGTTCTCGCAAAGGAGGACTATTTAGGAGTTATGGCCATAGCTTAGGCTTAGTTCTCGCAAAGGAGGGCTACGGGTGGGACGCAAAGGTTCACCCCGACATGTTTTAGGAAAGTTGCGAACGCAAAGGTTCGCTACGAGCTGAAGAAGACAGTCCGCAAAGATGATAAGATAAGATGATATAATAAGTGCATATGTAAAGCTAAGAAGATATTATGTTCTTATTATAAGTTTGATGTTATGGTATAAGATAAGATATGATTATTGATGATAAGATATGTTACATTTTATGAAGAGAACATGTTAAGTATGAACATGAAATACGAAAGTATAGTATATGACGAGTATAAGTATTTGAATATCTAAGTCTTCCGCTGTGTATGAATCTGTATTTAAGTAAGTATATATGCGTATGTATGTACATGGATGGTTTGTGTATTTTTGTACGTATTCTAACCGTATTTGCAGGGTTGTTGTACGTACATTATACGTAAATTATACGTATTCTAACCGTATCTCTGCAGGTGTATTTATACGTATTTTTATACATACATGTATACGTATTCCTATACGTACTTTTATACGTATTTTATACGCACATTTATACGTATATTTATACGTACTTTTATACGTATTTTTGTATGTTTGTATAAAGCATGTATTAAATTCTTTACAGTTTTTATGTGTATTTCTATGCTATTATGTGTTTGGTGGTCCCTCGGTTAAATGGGACAGCCTAGTTACTCGCCACTGATGGTGGACCCCCCCTCAGTTTCAGGTGACGATGCAGTAGAATAGAGCGGGCTTCGCTGGATGGGCTTGAGTAGATTAGTATCTTATTTTGAGTATTTAGTTTTCCCAGAACATTTTGAGACATTTACTAGTTTATTTCTTGTTTCCAGCATGTTGGGACAATGTTTTCAGACTTTATATGTAGTAATGATTGTTGGATTACTTTGGATAATCAGTAGTTTATTTAATAAAAGATAATTCACTCATTCAATTTATTTGATTTATAGTTTAATTTGAATAAGTAATGATCCGAATGTCGATTCCCTTCGTAAATCGACAAGCTAAAAAGTCGGGCCGTTACACCGGAATTCTAAAAAATCGTGAATTATAGCCTTCAATTCAGGCTATTCGGTGTGTCGTTTCGGGCTCCATAAGCATTTTCCCCCAAATTTGAGCACGTGGTCCCAGGTACCATCTGGAGGTTGAATGTCTGTTTTCACCTTCAAATCACGACGTATGCACCCTACACAACCGTTTTTCCGCCACCCAAGCGAACGAATGTTAGGTGCATTTTTAGCCCATCAAAAGGCCTCGGTTGCTCATTTCCCCTTGTGTACGGACGTTTTATGACCCAACAACCACCATATGATTTTCAGCCACTTCAATTCCGGGTCCCTGGAACCGTAAAAAAGTGTGAATTATAGCCTTCAGTTCTTGCGGTTCGTGATGTCGTTTCGGGCCCCGTCACCCTACACGACTGTTTTTCCCCAAACGAGCGGGTGTTAGGTGCATTTTCGTCCAATCAAACGGCCTAATATGCTAATTTCCACTTGCGTACGGTTGTTTTATTACCCAAAAAACCACCCATATCATTTTCGGCCACTTCAATTCCGGGACCTTGAAACCCTCAAAAAGCGTGAATTATAGCTTTATGTTCTGACTGTTCTGGATGCCATTTCGGGCCCGTCACTGTTTTCCCTGAAATTCAAGCAGGTGGTCCCGGGTATCATATGAGGGTTGTATGTCTGTTTTCACCTTCAAATCACCACGTATGCACCCTACACGACCGTTTTTCCGCCACCCGAACGAACGTGTGTTAGGTGCATTTTACGCCCATCAAACGACCTTGGTAGCTCATTTCCACTCGTGTGCGGTCGTTTTATAACCCAACAAACACCCCATATGATTTTCATCCAATTCAAATTCGAGACCCCGGAACCCTCAAAAAGTGTGAATTATAGCCTTCAATTCAGGATGTTCGGGGTGTCATTTCGGGCTCCATAACTATTTTCCCCCAAATTCGAGCACGTGGTTCCGGGTACCATCTGGGGGTTGTATGTCTGTTTTCACCTTTAAATCACGATGTATGTACCCTACACGACCATTTTCCCGCCACCCAAGCGAACGGGTGTTAGGTGCATTTTTAGCCCATCAAAAGGCCTCGGTTGCTCATTTCCTATTGTGTACGGTCGTTTTATGACCCAACAACCCCCATATGATTTTCAGCCACTTCAATTTCGGGTCCCTGGAACCGTAAAAAAGCGTGAATTATAGCCTTCAGTTCTGGCGGTTCGGGATGTCGTTTCGGGCCCCGTCACCCTACGCGACTGTTTTTCCGCCACCCAAACGAGCTCGTTTGCTAATTTCCACTTGCATACGGTTTTTTTATTACCCAAAAAACCACTCATATCATTTTCGGCCACTTCAATTCTGGGACCCTGAAACCCTCAAAAAGCGTGAATTATAGCCTTCAGTTTTGACTGTTCGTGATGCTGTTTCGTGCCTCATCACCGTTTTCCCTGAAATTCAATCAGGTGGTCCTCGGTACCATATGTGGGTTGTATGTCTGTTTTTACCTTCAAATCACCACATATGCACCCTAAACGACCATTTTTCGCCACCAAAACGAACTGGTGTTAGGTGCATTTTTGGCTTATCAAAAGGCCGCGATTGCTCATTTCCACTTGTGTGGTCGTTTTATGACCTAATAACACCCCATATGATGTTCGGCCACTTCAATTCCGGGATCTCAGAATCCTCAAAAAGCGTGAATTCTGGCAGTTCGTTATCCTGTTTCGGGCCCCGTCACCATTTTCCCCAAAATTCGTGCACGTGGTCCCGAGTTCCACTTGTGTACGGTATTTTTATGACCCAATAAACCCCCTATAGGATTTTCGGCCACTTCAATTCAGGGACCCCGGAACCCTCAAAAATTGTGTATTATAACCTTTAGTTCTGGCTGTTCGGGATGTCGTTTCGGGCCCTGTCACCGTTTTCTCCGAAATTCGA
Organism: Salicornia ramosissima; assembly: GCA_951394345.1. NCBI lineage: Eukaryota > Viridiplantae > Streptophyta > Magnoliopsida > Caryophyllales > Amaranthaceae > Salicornia > Salicornia ramosissima. Next base: position 52,047,841 of record OX596239.1, on the reverse strand, counting down.
GCAGATGGTCCCGGGTACCATACGGGGTTTTTATGTCTGTTTTCACCTTCAAATTACAACGTATGCACCCTAAACGATTGTTTTTGCGCCACCCGAATGAACGGGTCTTAGGTGCATTTTTGGCCCATCAAACGGCCTCGGTTGCTCCTACCCACTTCCGTACGGTCGTTTTATGACCCAACAAAGCCCCCATATTATTTTCGGCGACTTCAATTCCGGGACACCGGAACCCTCAAAAAGCGTGAATTATAGCCTTCAGTTCTGGCCGTTTGGGATGTCGTTCCAGGCCCCGTCAACGTTTTCCCCGAAATCCGAACAAGTGGTCCGGGGTACCATTTGGGGGTTTTATTTCTTTTTTCAACTTGAAATGACCAATGTTGCACTCTACACGGCCGTTTTTCGCGACCCAAACGAACGGGTCTTATGTGCTTTTTCGGCCCATCAAACGACCTTGATTGCTTGTTCTCACTTGCACAGGGACTTTTTATGATGAAACAAACCCGCATACAATTTCCGGTCACTTCGGCTACGATACCCCGGAACTCTAAAAAAGCGTGAATTATAGCCTTCATTTCTAGCCGATTGGGATGTCGTTCCGGGCCCCGTCACCGTTTTCCTTGAAATTCAAACACGTGGTATGGAGTATCATCTGGGAGTTTTATGTCTGTTTTCACTTTGAAATCATCATCTTTGCACGCTACATGGCCGTTTTTCCGCCACCCAACTGAACGGGTCTTATGTGCATTTTCGGCCCATCAAACGGCCTCGATTGCTTGTTCTCAGTTGCACATGGACTTTTTATGATGAACAAACCCGCATACAATTTTCGGTCACTTTGGCTACGAGACCTCGAAACTCTAAAAAAAGCGTGAATTATAGCCTTCATTTCTAGCCGATTGGGATGTCGTTCTGGGCCCCGTCACCGTTTTTCTCGAAATTCAAACACGTGGTATGGAGTATCATCTGGGAGTTTTATATTTGTTTTCACTTTGAAATCACTATCTTTGCACGCTACATGGCCGTTTTTCGGCCACCCTAATGAACGGGTCTTATGTGCATTTTCGGCCCATCAAACGGCCTCGATTGCTTATTCTCACTTGCACATGGATTTTTTATGATGAAACAAACCCTCCTACAATTTTTGGTCACTTTGGCTACGAGACCCTAGAACTCTAAAAAAGCGTGAATTATAGCCTTCATTTCTAGCCGATTGGGATGTCGTTCCGGCCCCCATCACTGTTTTCCTCGAAATTCAAACACGTGGTATGGGGTATCATCTGGGAGTTTTATGTCTTTTTTCATTTTTAAATCACCATCTTTGCACGCTACATGGTCGTTTTTTCCGCCACCCGAAGGAAACAGTATTATGTGAATGTTCGGCCCATCAAACGACCTCGGTTGCTCGTTTCCACTGGCGTAGGGTTGTTTTATAACCCAAAAAAATCCCCATATGATTTTCATCAACTTTCATTCCGGGATCCCGGAACCCTCAAAAAGTGTGAATTATAACCTTCACCTCTGGCCGTTTGGGATGCCATTCTGGGCCCCGACACTGTTTTTCCCGAAATTCAAACACGTGGTATGGGATACAATCTGGGGGTTTTATGTCTGTTTTCACCTTGAAATCACCACGTTGCACCCTACACTTCCGTTTTTCCACCACCTGAACGAATGATTTTATGTGCATTTTCGACCCATCAAACGGTCTCGGTTGCTGGTTTCCACTTGCGTGTAATATTCTATGCATGGGATCCCCCTAAGCTAATTTCTTTCCCCGGTTCTAAGAACCTCGAAATATGTTGATTCTAACATTTGGTTTTGAATTTTGAAAGGATGATTCGGTGCTTTGTTCACCCATTTTTTTTTCTTCATGTGTTAAGGGTAGTATTAAGAATCTGGTCATACTTTTTTGAGTGCTAAAACACAATTTTGTGCATATCAAAGGAAATTTTTGTTGTTTGGATCGCGCGGCATCTTAGGCCATCCCTTTCTTTATTTTGGGACATTTTTGTTCCCTTTTTTGACTTTTTAGAGCCCGTTCCCCCTCCCTTTCTTTTTATCATGGGATGAAGATAACAATGAGAGGCTCCTAGTCCTCTTTTGAGCATTAAAGTTAAGTATTATGCCCTCCGGAGGGACTAAATCCATTTTTAGGGTAAAACTTCATTTTTGTTGTAGTGTGCCCTATCTTCATTAAGAGCTTTCCGCCCTTTGACATATCATTCGCCTTATTGTAAAAAAAAACGTGTTTAATAATAAGACCCTCTTAAATTCTAAGTGCTCGTTTGGAAACGGATGCAAAAGGTTTTAAAGATATGCTGGATAATCCAGGGGCTACCTAATCATGAACTTGGCGGGATTATTAAAGATGTGCTCGAACTTCTGGATGATAATTGGAAGATTCAGATGTTCTGGACAAAAAAGGAAGCCAACGAACTTGCTCACCTTCTTGCTAACCTGGTGTACGAATTAGACGATGACCGAAAGATTTTTATGGAGGTTCCTTCCTCGCTCAAGGAGGCCTATCATACTGACCTTGTTGGCTACTCCCACTACATCTAATGTCTTTTTGTTTAGGCCGCTGTTGCCATTTTAACCTTATTTTATTTATAAGCTTACATGCTATTGAGGTGTTCTTTAATTTAATGTTTTATTTCATTTCTAAACTTTTGTATTGGCTCGCTGGCCAACTTAATTTTTGGAGTTGGTTTCATGCTTTTTAATTAATGCGCTATTCCATTTCCATTTATAAAAAAGTATAAAGAGAATAAATTTTATGGTTGTCAAATTTTACTTGAGCAAAATACCCCTTCAAAAAAAAATCTCATACAAGAAAACCTCCAATAATATTAACTACTCCAAATAGTATGATAATTATCACTTAATATTAAATACATTATTAAAATTGTATATATTAAATCCTAGTTTTTACTCCGTATCAATTTAATTGCAAAAAATGGGTTAGTACGGTTCCTGTGGACTTTTTCTTAAATTAAGTTTAGGAGAATGTTGACGGGTAAAGTAAGAGAGAGAAAAAAAATGATGTGTAAAGTACTTTTGGAGAATGTGTAAGATTTAGAAGGGTATATATTTGTTTATGTTTTTAAGTTAGGGGTACGTTTGTCATTTTAGGTCTAAAATTTTACCAAATTTAGAAAGATATGAATTGTTGAAGTTACCGTGTTACAATCATATTTAGAAATGTTGCAGATAAACTGATACGACGAAGGGAGTGTATATATATTATTAAAATTTTTCTAGAAGTTCGTGTATCCTAGTTTGTTGTACATAAAAAAACGTAATTCGTGAACAGTGCATCCAGATGCACAATGAATGTTATGCACCCGACCTACATTTGAAATATAGCATATATAGTATACATCTAGCACATCTATATTGAATACCTAATTAGAAGGTTCATGCTTCGTATTTAGACTAATTACTATTATAAGAAAGTTTTCTAAAAGTAAAACATAAATGTTCACAAATGTATAATGTAAAAGTTCTAAATATATGAAATAAGAGGGGGTTCTTCAACGTCATATTAAATTTATGCCCATAATAATGTCATTACTCTAGTGTTGTACACTTGTACATAAAAGTTGCTCATTAATTATTATAATCTAAAAGGAAGTACAATGTCATTTATGGAAGATTTTATACACTTCAGCCCCAAAGAGGATTATGGACCTCCCAACCCTTTTATTCATATTCCTAATTCCTTAGCAGCTTTCTTTATAAGGTGAGGATTATGGACCTCACACGAGTAAAGAGCTGATGACTTCCTTACGAAATTAACTTTCAATTTATAGAATCGTAACGTCGGACCGATTCAGATCTTTCCAGTTCGAGTCTAATTTGTTTCCTTATTTTTCCACTATAAACCTAGTATTTCCATATATAGCACATATAATTTCACATGATGGATTTCAAACAAACAAGAGGAAGGGTATAAAACAATATCACTAATTTTGGTAGTGGCGGTAATGTGGATGAGGGAGGGACTTGATTTAATGACTTTAATGTGGATTTCCTACACATCGGTATTTGAATTATTTTACGTAACTCAGAGAAAGAGGCAAAACTAATTAAGCTTTGGAAACTTTTGTTTTAAGATATTTGACTGAGGTTTTTGCATGATTTGGTGCATTTCTAAAGGTCAAGGAAAGATATAGACAAAAAGTGGGTCCAAAACGAGGAGCTTTAATTTCTGTATTATTTTGAAGTTCACCCCAAAATTTGAGTTTTCTCTGACTCGAAGATCATCTAATTGACTCCATAATAGTTTTATGTTTTCTCTTTGTCAACTGTGTAACAGACATCAATTGCTAGCTTAAGCAATGTTATATTCATTATTATTTCTTTGATAACTACTATAAAATTTACAATTTTTTTGTAACTTTTCACACGTGGAGCTTTGATTAGAAACATTAATATGAAATTATTAAGTATGGAGTATCTAATGTTAGTCTATGTTCCACCAGAACGGAGATAATGAGTCTTAGCCTACTGATTAAGTTTTGTGAATGTCAAATCTGAGGTCTTGGGTTCGAACCTCAACATATGCATGTCTGATGATTTCTTATATCCTCTTACAGATACGTGTGTCGGCTAAATTGGACCGGGTGATCTGTAATAGGGTCCGATTCAAAGTCCAGTATCACACGTATTATCAAAACAAAAAAAAAATGAGCCATTATTTAATTATTGTGTTGGCCATTTCAATTTTAAGACTGAAAACAAATTTATTTAGATTTTAAACCCATTTAATACACACAAATGAATACCGAAAACAATTTGTTTTTTTGATGATCTGTTTTCTTTTTTTTCTTTTTCTTTTTTTTTAACGCTACATGATCTATTTTCTTTTTGATTGGCAAGCATGGTCCTCCTGTTATCAAGGTGTAAATAGACCTAATATTTGACATCTTATTTGAATTTTTTTGGGGTCACAGTGTATCTCTTGTCAACTAATTAGTTCAACTGCTCTTCTTATTACTTCCTCAAATAGAACTGCATGATCACCCATCTCTTTCACAATTAGTGACTATATTGCACAACATTTTCCCTTAAAAAATGGCCATTAATAAGGGAAATGGCCTTTTTTTTCCTTATATATTTTTTTTCCCCTTATATATAGAGCAAAAAATATAGAGAGATAAACTGTAAATAAGCATTCAATATATTTCCTAACTCTGAATAGTTTGGGAATGCGTGATAAAATCATCATGTGTCATTCATGGATTCATGGTATTGGTAATAACTAACAAATGTTTTATTTAAGTTAATATTTTTCTTTTTTTTCACCTTGAAACAAGACTTAGATTTTTTTTTTTTTTAAAAAAAAAAGAAAAGAAAAAGAAAGCCGACTATCTCCGATTAAAAGATACTCTTAGCTCATAATTGAGCAAAATAACACTTAGGGGTTGTATTTAGCATTTTTCAATAAAAAATTTGTCATGTCTATAATTATTGGATAAAGTGCAGAATAAGTATGATAATTTAAGGTAACTTATGTTTTTTCCATGAAAGAAAAAAGGTTAAACGGGAAATGATAAAAAAAAAAAAAATACATCCAAAATTGATATGGGTACACTCCATTGTGAATTTCTGATAGCACATCTTTTTGAGCTCCTCTCACAAATGTTGTGCTCATATTAATTTTTGGTGTGCCAATATCAATCCCCATGTTAAACCTATTGTAAATAATTTGAAGGTAACTCTAGTGTTAGATGCACTAACATATTTGATCATATCAATTAACTTTTTTTGTGCACTTGTTTTTGAAAACTATTCCACATGCTGTTTTAGCTTTTAGTTATTTACGTTTGGAACGTTTTTGTGTGAGAAAAAAAATCCAAGCATAATGCCGTAAATATTTACCTATCTTATCAAAGTTTGACATAATTTTACTCATTTTTCTATTGCACTTTTCCCAACTAATCATTGTTGATAGAATATAATTCACAGTGTCATCTTTGCTTAAAAAATAGGTCCACAAAGTAATATTTATTTGAGGTGGCAAATACTCCATCCGTTATAAATTATTTTTGTATATTAATGAAGAAAACTAAGAAAAAATATAATAAATATATGAAGTGCGCTCACAAAAGTGAATTAAATAAGAAAGAGAAAGATATTCTATTAGAAATGGTGTATCGATCTTTTGATTTCTTTGTGCGGGTTTTGGATACATAACATTAGGCTTTTTGGTTAATTTTTTAGACTCGACCCGAAATGTCCGCATAAAATTTTTAGATCTTGGCTAATATATTTTAGCCCAAACTAGGCCTGACCCGCCTAATAGGCCTCATTTTGTGCATTGGGCATGACCCAGCCCATGATCACCTCTACAAAAAGATAAAAAAACAATATGGAATAGAATGAGTAATATATTATCGATCTTGCTACCGGGCACCCCAGGATGTTAGTTAAGAAAAAATATATTACTAAAAATAGTATGAATTTATGACAAAATCACATGTGGATCGGTGTAATTAATGCTTTCTTTCACTTAATATTTCTACTTTTAGTCTTCTTACCCAGCATCCCAGGGCCTTAATGACTTGAATGATAATATAATATATTGAGCCGGAATAGTGTTCATTCAAGTCAGCCCAAATACAGGGTTGGGAGGTGTTTCCCTTGGGTCAAGCTATTATTAAATGGTTCCAAGATGACTCATTAAGGCATTAATATTAATACAACCAAATGCCTTTAATTAATTATGGAAACCCAAAAAAGTAGAGAGTTACTAAGGTCTAAACAAATAGTAATTCCCCATATTCAGCAACTTGTTTTTCTCTGACAAGTCAAACATATAAAACTACGTGGGAAAAGGGAATGAAAGAGGAATAGAAGCTTTCTCAGGAATGGAATAGAAATATTGGATCAAGAGATATCTAACCCTAACTACTATAATAAGATTTCTGTTCTCAATGGCTCATTTACATCTTTGCACTAAATCCTTTGCATTTCTAATTTTATACATTAATTAACTAATACTAATCTTTCAAAAATTTAATAATTAATTATTACTCAAGATTGGTTCCCTCCAAATAACCTACTCACCCGTTTCTTTTTGCTGTTCTCATTTGAAATCTTGACATTATTCACAACCAAAGAGAATCTTACTAATTCCTCTCCATATAAAACTAAAAATATAGTCACGTGGGATCTTACCTGATTCGTCTAAATGGGTAAATGCATTATTATTCCTTCCAGTTTTCTTTGTTAGTTACGTTTCGACTTTTTTCCTATCATAATAAGATTCTGAATGTAACTAAAAAAGACCGGAATTGAGAGTAATATTCATTTTTTTAATATAATTTTGATTAATGCATGATAAAGAATTTGATGTTTTATTTGATCTTTAATCATTAATGACATAAAAATAAATTTCTGAATGTAACTAACAAAAAATATGCATTGACAAGCGTGCACAGTCAAAATGAGAACAACAAAATGAAACGAAAGGAGTAATAAACAATTAAATGTTTTATTTAATCTTTAATCATGAATTATAAATGACATAAAAATGATGTCAAAGTAAATTTGAAATTGAAATTAGCAATGATATAATAACTACTCTTGGAGTCTTGAGATTATGAATTACTGACTTCCATAAACCAGCAAATAGAAGTACTGTAGTAAATACATAAACTCATTTTAATTTGCTTTCTTCTCTAGTAATAACAGTCTATATATAACTATAAAATTTAAGCTTAAAACTCCATTTCAGTTGAGTAGAGAGAGTGTAACTAAAGCTAAACTCTAGTATCCTCGTGCGTTGTCGTAATTAACACATAAACACAGTTTTCAGTGAAAACTTAAACACCACAAACAGCGGCCAAGGCTTCGCATTCAGAGCCACTCTCCATTTTGTACGGGCTTAATTGCCATACTAATCTTTCACAAAGTTGACAACTTTTTTTTTTGGATAAAAGCAAAGTTGACAACTTCTAAAAAAGCTCTTTTTTTGTGAAATCTACTTATGGCTCTTTTAAAGGATGCTATTTCTGGTTAAAAACCTCTTTTCTGTTTTTCCTTTGGTAGTCTTCCATTAAGCAAGAAACTAAAAAGCTCTGATCTTGTTCTATCTTGGCTTGAAAACCTCTTTTATATATTTTAAAGGAGTGAAAAAAATGGAGGAGAAAAATGAGGTTGAAAAAGTAGATGATGTTATATTACCTGGTTTTAGATTTCATCCAACAGATGAAGAGCTTGTTGGGTTTTACCTCAAAAGGAAGATTCTTCAACAAAGTTTACCTATTGAGCTTATTAAACAAGTTGATATCTACAAATACGATCCATGGGATCTTCCAAGTAAGTTATCAACCCCTAGCTAGTACTGTCATCTTCTAACGTCAAAAGTGCTATGCTATGCTTTAATGCTTGATTAGTTTTTCTTTTTTGATTTTTTTCACATATTAATATAAGATGCCTCATGAAATATGAGATTATTGTGTTTGTTCCTGAATGGCATACTTTTAAATATTACGCAGGGAGCATTGCTGAAAACACGAATGGTTGTGTGTCACGTGTCTAGCAACTTTCAGTCTATTTACGATTATGCCAGTGTGCTGTGTTTAAAAACATAGCACGGTGTAGTACTAGGAATTAGCCATTTTCTTGAGATTGTTCGTTTTAATGTACATTTTTTTTTATTTCACAAAATTGTAGCAACTAACTAGTAAGTGTGCTTTTTATCAGAGTTGGCGTCAAATGGAGAGAAAGAGTGGTATTTCTACTGTCCAAGAGACCGGAAGTACAGAAACAGCACAAGGCCGAACAGGGTGACTTGTGCTGGGTTTTGGAAGGCAACAGGAACGGATAGGCCGATATATTCATCAGATGGTGCAAAGTGCATAGGCTTGAAGAAATCTCTTGTTTTTTACAGAGGTAGAGCTGCTAAAGGGATTAAGACTGATTGGATGATGCATGAGTTCCGTTTGCCTTCTGTTTCTGATAATGGCCCTCCTAAGAAGTTCTATGATAAAAGTTATCCTGCTAATGTAAGTCTTTCTTTGTCTCTTCTATTGCTGTTTTGGTTGCCTTGCATTGTGGAAGATTATTTGGTTTTCTGAAGTGGTTTTGGTGATTTTCACTGTAGTAAAGAGTCAAGAAACTCAGAGTTTAAATCGTGTTAACTGAAAGAAGCATACTAGAAAGTAGAAAGGGCTGCTCAACTGATTTGAAAAGCAGAACAAAGTTTTCTTTTTGTGTGATTAGATTTTATAAACAATAGCTTAAATAGTATTTTCACCATATAGCATGTTTAAAGATGGCACTGGGGCATGTTGTGCTTCGTGTCAAGCCCACGTGCCTATGGCTCAGCCCACTAACAACGTGATCATAGTGTGTTGTGACGTGCCCAATCTTGAAAGTTTGGCCTATGAATTGGCCCGGACAAGCCATAATGCCTTTGTGTTGTGCTTGCGGACCTAGACTAAAATTTTAAAATGTACCTTGCTTTATCATGCCTAACGTGCTGGCTTGATGGGTCTTGTCATATTGTGATTTAGAATTAAAAGATGTGTTCAATGTATAATGCATGGCCTGGGCCACACAATAGCGTGTCGTGTCGTGCCAGTGTTATGTCGTGCTTTTTTCATGCTGGTCCTACCCGGTCCAACCTAGTGCCATCTTTAAGCATGTTTGATATTGAAAATAAAAGGTAAATAAAGCAAAAGGAGGAAAAAAATCAAAAGCTGACAAACTACTTTTTTCCCAAAAATTTCCCTTACAACACTAAATGCAAGCCAAATCCTAAAGTTTGTAACATTTGGTGGGACTTGCAGGATTCATGGGCAATATGCAGAATATTCAAGAAAACAAACACCATGGCACAAAGAGCTCTTTCCCATTCATGGGTATCCCCATTACCAGAAACTTCTACAGTATGTGACATGTTCAATCAAGGTTCAAACATCATCACTTCCCATTTTAGTCCTGAGAATATCTCAAGCACAACAGAACCAGCAGGTTCAGCAATACAAGCCTGTGACAGTAACAATGACTTGCAGAATCATACTTCCTCCCCTGCAAGTTTCTCCACCCTTGATCAGTTCAAACCAGTTGATAATCCAACGGTATCTAAGGTGTCTGTGATCCCAACCTCTGTCACAGACTTCCCAAACAACTTGATCTTTCCAACAGCAGAAGTTTCTGCTATGCTCCTGAATCTCTCCCCTGCTTTCACTACTGATATTGCTAAGATCACAGACAGTATCAACTTTGGTGGGTCACAGCAGCAGCAGTTTAATAGTCTTCCTATGAGTTTGTCACAGAATATCATTGAAGCAGAAGATCTTTTAGGGTTCAGGAAAACCCAAAATCAACAATGGAACAACATCAGATCCATTGGATTCCCTTTCAATTTACCTAATTATGTAACAAGTTCGGGTAATCTGTCATGGGACTCGGCTACTTGTCCTAGTGAGTTGTCCACGAGTTATTCGTCGAACAAATGCTATAGGTAGACTAGAAACTGATTTCAAAGTAGTATAGTTAGTTTAATTTCATAGGTTCTTCTAGATCAAGGTGATCAAGTTAATTAGATTAGATGTTGGAGAAACTTAGATGTTAGGGTCAGTGTTACATAGTTCCGTAAAATGCCTTACAGTTGCAATCTGAAAAAAGCAAACTACGGTAGATTTTGGGTTATTTTTATCCCATTTTGGACGAACGGTGAATTATAGAAACAAATTAAAAGACGAATTATGTAACACTAGTTAGGGTTCAGTTTAGGTTATTTGTTTTATAGTTTAAAGTTAACTTCTAATGTTAGTTTATATGCTAAAGTAATTAGCATTTTTGTGACCAATTTTCTCTGAGTCTCTCAAGTATACAACTTGGGAGCAACATTTGGTTGCAGAAAGAAAAAATGGTATTAGTAGGTGTAATTGAGCAAATCTTCGAATTAAAATATTATTTGATAGTGAATGGCAGTGATATCAATCTATAGTTTCCTTCATTTTCTCCTTTCATTTCATTTATTTTCTAATTTAAGATTTGTGTTTTAGAAGAACAATACTTTGCTTACTAAACATTCTTGTATGTTGCAGTTGATTTATTGAGATTTAATTTGAAGTTTTGTGATCCAACTAAGAAAGAACACAAAATTAGCATAAGAATCAGTTGTTGATTAATTTAATAATAAATAAATATATGACCAATTGACCAAACATTTAGTGATTGTAACAATAAAATAGAGAAGCGGGGAAAAATTCAGAACAAGTTGGTTCGAAACACAAAAAGTCAATAATGGCTGTTTACTAAGCTTATGGGTCGCATTCTTATAACAATAACAAGTTTTAAAGAATTAAAATTGAATATTACAGCAGTAGACTTCTTTTGGCTTAATATGTGTTTACTTTTTTTTAAGGAGAGTGCCTTACTCAGAAATAATAGACTGATTCAATTCAAATTTGGACAAATAATATTGTAGGTCAATTAGGGTGCATTTGATTCATCTAAAATTTTCTAATCTAATTTAAAGTTTTATGTTCTGATCTGAAATTTTAAGATTTTGATTATAATTATAGTTATAATTTTTCTAATCTGAACTGAACTTTTCTAATCTGATTTGATTTGATATGAATTTTTCTGATCTAATCTAAATTTTCTGAAAATAAGCAAAGAAATGCACTTGAATCAAATACACACTAATTTTGGACAACTTTATTAACTACTGTCTACGGGTGTTTTTTACATTGTGAATTTTGTAAAACTTTAACGGCTCATTTGGTTGTTGGTAATAAATTGTGGTAATGGTAATAAATTTATAGTGTAATTTTGTTGAGGAACACCTTATAATCTCCATAGAAAATAAATTTTCATTCCCAAGCTTCAATTTTCTTTTCATTTTTCATTCACATCCATTACCATTGGGGAGGGTGGTATTTGATGGGAATGAATATTTGTGAAAAAAATTAGATAAATTGAAACTAAGATAGCACCACCATGGGAATGAAATTTTGATTTCTCTTCCAAATTTAGTTATAAATTCATTCTCATTACCATGATTTATAACCGGCTACCAAACGGACCGTAAGTGTATCCCATGAAAAAACATTGTTGATAATTACTTGATATTATACCATGAAGCTCGCAATATTGTGATTGTTTTGAGTTTATCAAAACGCGAGATTGACTGATGATGATGACACCCAAAAAAACATAATGAATTTTTTTATTCTTATCAACAAAAAGAAATTGGAGAACTTTACAAATAATTAACACAAGGGTTACAGCTGAAGTTAACCTTTAAATGATATAAGCCTATTTGTAGAAAGTCAAGAGCAGTGAATCAGGAGTTTGTTTCCTCCAATTTTAAGGGTACATCTAAGCTTTCAGTATCCCTAATAATCTTCAAATTCACTTCATCTCCAACATTGTAGTCATCCAATACTTTTACCAAATCAGCTTTGTTTTTTACCTGCATATTGAGAGAATATATTAGATATCACATCATTTTTTGAAATAGCTCCTCCAACTTAATAGGTAGCAAGTCCTTTTCGATTTGCCACATAGTAAACTCTCTCTCTCTCTCTATAAATCCTTTTCAGTTTTCATCACCCACTTCCCAACTTCTGTCTGGGTTTCTCTGAATGCATAAGTTGAAGAACAGTATAGACAACTAAGAAGAATCAAGTGCTAATAATGTGACTGATAGACACAATTAAACAGCAATCTGAACCACCAAAAAAAAATACTGTCCAGGAATGATAATCTTCATACTATTAGGGATATATTCGAAATTGAGTTTCATTATTAAGTAGCCAATACAGTTTCAAGATAGAAAAATCTTTAGCTAATTACCCTCTCAGGGACACCAACCCTCCTGACATAAAAGATGACATGGCAACATATAAGATGACATGGCACCATATAAGATGACATGGCTGATGGCTCAGTCTTTTTATTTATTATGGCAGCAAGCCACCGTATTTAACTTCCACTTACCATTTACTCACTTCGTCCCAAAATAAATGTTCTATTTTCTTTGTTTGTCCGTCCCAAAATAAATGCTCAATTACTACTCCCTCCGTAACATAATTCTGGCAACAAGTTATTTTTCACGCATTTTAAGGAAGCAATTTAAGGGTATAAACGAACAAATTAATCAAAATGGTTTTAATATAAGTAAGATTGAGATCATAAATTACTAATCTTATAAAATTTTTTGATCAATTTATTCGTTTACACCCTTAAATTGCTTCCTTGAAATGCGTGAAAAAAAAACTTGTTGCCAGAATTATGTTACGGAGGGAGTAGTTTTTACTACTTTTACAAATAAAATTACACTTATACCCTTAACATAACATTGATTAAGTCTACTTTTACTACTTTTGATGACACACCTATAAGTTCACACTTACTACTTTTGTTATTATGGTCCACCTATAAAATTACACTTACCAACTAAATGATAAAAAATCAACTATAGCCTTAAAAGTCACCAAATTTCACTATGCAGCATTTAAAAAGGGATACAAGGAGTGATTTGTTTATCTATATTTAGGATAGCTACCTCCATAATAATTGCTCCCTCATGAGTGAAACTATGAAAGTATCCGTTGGTTTTCCCTTTATATGCAATTATCATATTGTAGAAATATGCAATCATTTTAATGCAACAAATAGGAGTACTTAGCTCTCTTTTCTCGTGTATTATATCATCATCGAGGAACTCTCTAAATTGGGATTAAAAAAATCAAAACGCAATTACGTACTTCGTATAAATTTTCAATGATACTAACCCATTTCATTCATTTCCTCATTTGTAAACACTACAAATTCATAACCTAAATCTCTCATACATAAACTAAATTATATAGTAGAAAATACTTCAAATTTTCACAACTTAAAACTTCTTAATCAATGTTAACAATCTCAAGAGAATCCTTCATTCCAACATTAGCATTACGTGTAGTCACAACTTTGTTTTTCTCTTTAACAACCACCTTCTACATTTTCAGATCAAAGACCTCTCTAGCAAACTATTCTTCACTTCAGTAATTTGAATAGGTTGTTTACCCTTCTTGTGAGGAGGGGTACTGGAAAATAGCTTCTTTATCATTTTCAGGGTATTGGAACCAACAAGAGAAATTGCATAAAGGTAGTCATAAATTTCATTATCTTCAAAGTGGGTTATCCATGGCCGTGGCCTTTCTGATAATCAGCTTCCTCACACTCCATCAACATCTTAAACAATTCTTTGATCTCATTTTCAAGTTTGCAACGATTATCAACAGTCACTTCATACATTGCACTCATAGCATTAGGTGAAATTGAAACAAACATTGAACTAATTTTTTTTTATTATTATTATTATTTTTTTTTTTGGGGGGGGGGTTGGGGGGGGTGTTCAATTTCACCAAATGCTCTATATTTAGTAACTGTTGATAATCATAGTAAACTCAAAATTGAGATCAAAGAATTATTGAAGTTGTTCGGAGAGTGTGAGGAAGTTGATAATTTCAAGAAGGCCATAGCCATGGATAACCCACTTGTCAAGCTAAACAAAATTTATGAAGAGGTTTACACAACTCTCTTGTTGTTTCCAATACCCCGAAAATGAGGGAAACCAACAAATATTTGCTGCAATATATTCATTGCATATTGCTACCATATTATAATTGATAATAGCATAACAAAGGGGAAACCAACAAATATTTTCACTCATGAGGGAACAATTATTATGGAGGTAGCTAGCTTACATATAAATAAAATAAATAAATAAGGTAAGGGGAAGTCTGCTCACGTCAAAAGAGAAGTAAATATAGTGGAAAATTAATCTAGCTAGATATGGTTCTAACATGGAGGAGGATACCTCATTCACACCCAAATGAAGGATTGAGTTCTGCATGTTGTGATTATTTTCTTCCCCTTCCACTTAAAATAGTTTTACTTGGAATTTAGTTTAGAAAGATGTTAAGCTTCTTTAGAATAAATAATTTATAAAACTACATGCATATTAAATGAATTTCAGTAACTTCTGTCATAAATATAAAAGAGAAAGCTTGCTGCCAATGCCATAGATATGAAAACAAAGTCATATCATCTTATATTCGAATACAGAGAATTCATATCTCTTTCCTACCTATCTTCTATTTTTTTCTACATTATCCCATGCTTGAAGTTCTAGAATTTGCATAATTGTCTTATATCTTATACAAAATGATTGCCTAATTTCTGACAACCTGTTGTTTTCATGGAGAAGTTGTTATTACAGTTACAAATGCAAGGAAAATAAAGTAAAGATTAACAAAAACAAACACAAATTTAACGTGATTCACCAACAATGTGTTGGCCTCGTCCACCAGCAGAGGAGAGTAATTTTATTTATGAAGAATTTTCAGAATAATAGAACTAAGCTATAGATTAGGGTGTATAAGTAGTACTTTAGAAAACCCTAATACTAGTAGGCATAGGAAAGCCCAAAACAGAAAACCCAAAATCTAATTACAGTAATCCGAAAATCTTCGGGGGCATTGCCCCCTTACAGATTTTCGGAATAACAGGCCACCGTTTTGATTAGATTTTGGAACGAGGGCACAAAACAAATTCAAGGCATATTACTAAAAAAGTATATCACATTTCCTTAAAATAATAGAATATTCATTTAGACTGTGATCTAGAGACAGCTTACTGGCATATTATCCACCGCAGCAATTATATCACCCAGTATGATTTTACCAGCAAACCCTCTTGTGGTGGGCCGTAATCCTGCCTTGGCAGCTAAACTATTCACAGGAACCTACAAGTAGAATCATACATTCATAAATGATAACCTCATCAAGTGACTAATGAATGAAAACATAAGAGCTGCTTTTATAACATTCAGCGAATGATTAGCTGACAAATTGTTGACACCCATAGCAGAAAGAACAAGAAAAAAGTCATGCAAAAACCTGCAACACAAGAGCTCCATTCCTAACATTCAGTTGATTAGCTATCAAATCTGGAGCAATCTCAATATTCAGTGCAGCTCGAACAACCTTGCACAGCACATAATCAACAATTAGGAGGTTCTAAAAAGAGTAAACTGTGACAAATGACTGAATTTAAGTTCATCTACCATATTCCCTAATCTTTCCATATACTACCCTGAGATATCTGAAAAAAGGTAGCAGAGTACTTACTTTCCCAAATTGAATCAACTGGGATACTATCTTCAGCAGAGTTGAGGAAGCAATTGCAAATCCCACCCCAGCTGATGTACCTGAAACAAAATATATTTCCTTTAGCCAAGTCATAAACAGTCGCGAGAACGAAAATGATGCATTGACCAGAGTCCAGGTCGCAAGTAAGTGCGACAAAAAGTTGTTTTATAGCCGTTTTAGGTTTTTAGTTTTTTTAAGGTGTTTTTTTTGTTTAATACTTTGCCCCCGCAGCAATAATAAGCCATCTAACTACCTATGAGTCTATAATCCTGCTTCTTCATCCACTATACCTCATAATCACATGTTCATAACAGAATCCCCCGGAGGTGACTGCAATGAGCAGAAATCTCCCTTACTCAAACAAGTAAGCATGGAAACAACCTAGCAGGTTTTTGAAACCCCTTGTTGAACCAGTCTAATCCGCTATTGCCAAAGTTCAAAACCTCTATGGCAACAGACAAAGAATTCGATGCAGCCATTTCTTTAATAGCATATTTTCTCTAGTACTCAAAAATATAAATTTCAAATACAATTTCAAAAGTTACATCATAAGAGGAAAAAGAAAAATACAGTTACACAACTATTAAGGACAGCATAAAAAAAGATACAGGATGTTATTTCCCACTGCCCTTCAAAATGTCACATTTGTGATGGGCACACAAATTAAAAGTAGATGCTAATTGCAAATAAAAAGCTTATAGTGGACAGAAAAGGTAGAAAAAGAAAGAGATAGTGTTGTCATAAAGAGAGAAGAGCCATTAGCAATATAGTGATGTGTGGAGGAGAAAAATATACAGGATAGAAAGTTCGAAAATTTGTTTTGGGTTAAAAAAAAAGGGATTATAAATTTATAATCAAGGGATGATTGGTGCACGTCATATGCAAATACTCGATGAGAGTATAACCTTATGAAGAGGAATAGAGGACACCTAGAGCATGTGACTTTATAAAACTAGAAAAAAAATGCATGCTTTACAGAGAATTTCTGCTGTCCACTATGCAAAATTACTTATGTCTAAGAAAAGAAAGCTAGTAACCAAATATCAAATATTTCAACATTATCTACTTTTCTTTCGTTTCCACCCAAATACCGAATCACCATTGATTTATACATTATAGCTTTTAATGTGCTATTTTACTGTTACAAACTTACAAATGTAATTAGGCATCTAAAGAGGCAAAAAGTTATAAGTAATAGTGTATTGAAGGAGTGAAAGACAAATAATAGACTGTTGTTTAAGTACTTGCACAAGATAAGGCTCACATCAATCAACATTAATTAGACGATGGTAATACACTATGATTAGTTTACTTAGTTTAAGGGCTTTATTAGTTAGGAATTAAGGAATTGATGTATCATTATACTCCCTCTGTTTTTTTTAATTGTTACAGTTCTACTTTTCACACTTGCCGAGACAAAAGTTTAAGGATTAATATCTTTAATTACGTATATGTAAAAATTATAAAAACTAGATATTACAAAACTACATGTTGAGACGAATCTAATGAGACCCCACTAGACTGTTTTTCCTTGCATATATATGGAGAGGAGTTTAAAAGATTCTCGAGTTGTGAATAATTTCACAATTCCCAATGGGAACAAAAAGACCAGAGGAAGTATTACTTTTACAGTAACGCCAAAGAGTCCAAACTATTGTGCCCAAATTTAATGTATAACTGATTTTTTTTTCTTGGCCTAATATTCCACAGAAAACCATTAAACTATAAAAAAGAGCATATAAATTAAAACAAACAAGGGGGAGAAGGAGCCCCAACCCCCGCTTAACTTTGAAAGATGGCCAATATCAGCAATTTCACAAACATCGAGCAGAAAGCAAAGCAAGGCAAGAGCACTATATACCAATATCCATAGATCAGAAGTAAAATCTCACCAGTCTGAGTAAATATTGCTGTGTTAATCCCAATTAAATTTCCCTTTGAATCAAGAAGAGGTCCTCCACTGCCATTATATACACAAAAGAATCAACAGTAAGTTGATGGAACAGTCATGAACAGACATAAACAGAACTGAAAAGGGGTTCCAGAAAACAAATATCATAAAAATGCAAAGAACAAAAAGAACTGTGACAAGGGATATGACCTAGAATTAGAAAGGGCCTCAGAATAACAAGTGAGGTGCTACAAAGAGAATCTTTTAACAAGTTGTTAAAATGGCTACAGAAATCAGAGAATACCTATTCCCAGGATTAATTGCTGCATCTGTTTGAATGCCTCCACCAATTGTAACTCCAGCCTGACTAAAGATATCACGGTTCAATCCACTAATAACACCAACAGTGAGAGTGTGATCGAACCCAAAAGGATTGCCAATTGCCAAACATTGTTGACCAACTTTGAGGGAGGATGATGGCCCCAACTGGATAGGTTTCAACAGGTCTGCAGCTGCTTCTATCTGCAAATTTGTAACATGTTTATCTCTCATATTTACGCATGGTCAACCAATTATAATTGAACAATACAAAGTGCCAAAACATTTTAGACTATGTGTACTATCCTATAACAGTTTAACGCAGCTGACAACTTCTGAATTCAAAAGAACAAATTGTTACAAAAATTTGACTAAAACAGCCCATTTTTGTGCACATATTATGCTCCGTAGTTACAAAGTAGTAAAGTGATGTTGCAACTTATAACTCAATATATTAACAAGAAACTACGCTGGATATAAAAATTGTGAAAAAACAAAAAAGAGCCAACAAAGCATCTACCATCTTCAATCTAATTAATGTGGTTTTGGTATCTAAAAGGGGAAAAAAAAAACTCATAACATGTATGTTTCTAACAATAAGCCAACAATATGAACGCAGCATATACAAGATGAAAGCAAACTATAAAGCAATATAACAACTAATTATATTCCTAAGCAAGTTCAATCCAATTAAATAGTTTGAGATTAAACAAACAAATTTGCCCACATTCTCAACAAAAATACAATTTTAATATTTCTGCAAGTACAATAAAATATAGCATTCAAATAGCCTTTATTGTGCTATTAATCTTCCAAACTACACTGACGTTTATGTAGTATGATATTTTTGAATTATTTGAAAAGTATTGGATACCTCCTAAATCCACAAAATTCCAGCTCTTCACAACCATTCACAACATCTCATCTCTGGGTAAATGCCACACATGCCCAACCAATGTAGGCAATTCTCCCTTATCTTATATGACTGCAACTTCAATCTACTTCAAAAATAAATATGTTTATTGTGAATTTTATCCTTGAAGTGTTTCTAAACACTAAGGGGGTGTTTGGTTCATTAGGTTGGAATGGATTGGTATGGACTATGGAATCTCGTACCACATAGGTACAGATTCTAAAACCCATACTAATTTAAAGATGTTTGGTTTTATGGTTGGAATGGATTCTAAACTTCATTAATAGAATGGATTATGAATTTTAGGGGGGGAGGTGGGTATGAGATTCTAGGGGTATGCAATGGAGTTAGAACCTCTTGGGTATGAGATTCCATAGTTTAAAAGCTCAACCAAACAAAAAAATAGATGGAATAGATTCTAACTTCATTCCAATCCATTAAAAAAGATAACCAAACACACCCTAAACTTCTTAATATAATCATTCTAGAATGTCCAACATTCTAACCCATAAAATTTTGGGTCTAATTGCCACCCTATATAACTGTATTCCCAACCTGGGACATATGTATGTAGCACAACATACCACATATTGTGCTCCATTTGAGCTGCACATCTTAAGTGTCAAAACCTGGACAACATCACCATTCCGCTTATAAATTATCCCAAAGTAGTAGCTTTAGGATAACTCCTTACCATATATTGGCGAGATACTTCCATTTGGCTATGTTTAGCCTAAATCCATGTCCCCATGTAAGATCTTGATTTTACTTAGACTTAAACCTTCAAAATCAACTTTTGTCCTTCCCTTTCAGTCACTTTCCCTTGTTTTCCCATTTCAAGATTTAAGTTCCAATTCAATTTCACCAATTTCCTTCCTCATTACTCAATATCCTTTTCAATTCTTAGCATATATCAAAATCCAAACAGATTTTGGCAAACAAACATATAGGCTGAGAAGGTTACCATTTAAGGATAGTTATAAAACTTATAACAATGCAATCACAAAATCAATTTTGTAAGAATTTAAAAACAAAGACATTTAATAAGATAAAGAATAAAGAAAGTTAGGTTTAAAAAAAGTAAACCTTCAAGACAGCAAGATCCTTTGCACGGTCAGCTCCAATCAACATACCCTCAAAACTCTTCTGAACCCTAATAGGTCATCAGCAATAAGAATCAAAACCTATTTAGTAAAAATATCAAAGACGATGTACCACAAGAACAAATAATTAAGATATAGATTGATTTTATGTTGCAAGAGGGTATAAAAATCTTACCCATCAGAAGCTAAGATGTTTACGCGTGCAACAACCTCCCCTGGACTAGGATTTCTTGAAAGTGAATTACCAATGACTGGACAACACCACAAAAGAAAGCATTATTCTCTTTCTTCCTTCGACCTTTACCTTTCTATACTCTATCTTATTGCTCTCATGGAAATTTCCATGTAGAGTGAAGCTAATAAGATCATGATGCAGGACGGGATGGTCCAACAAGCGGCTTCAACGGTCAACGACATCATCTTTCGTTCACTATTTACTTGGATAGATTTGAGCTCTTATTTTAGCTTATTTTCATACTTTTGGGTTGTAATAATTTAGCTTAAACTTGTTTAATTGCTTTAGTAGAGCTTAGGCATGTAATAGCATGAGTATTGGAGCTTGGAAAGCAACTTTATAGAAGCCTAACAAGGCTGCACGACCGTGCAAGCATCAGAAGCTGATGAAGAGTGTGCACAACCGTGCACGATCCAGAAGCCTATCTTGGTCGTGCACGACCGTGCACGGGGGGCTGGACGCGAATTGCATTTTTTCTTTTCTCTCTTGTTTTGTTTAGTGACTTTCTAATCTTGGCCCTTGATTACTATGGGATTAATGGCCTAGACTAATAGTCTTATTAGGGTGAGTTAGCTCTTTAAATAGCCTTCTTACTTCATGTAAAAATCATATTTTATTGAAATGAAAAATTGAGAGTTTTCTCTTTGTGAGATTGTCCATCTTGGTGGTTGGTGAAACCCTTGCAAACTTTGTGATTGTAAGTTATTTTCTATCCTTTACCTTTGTGATTTAGAGTAGAATATGTTTAGTTCATGTAAGTCCTTAGTGAGCTTATTTCATGTTCATATCCCATTTTTATGTTAGTTTTTATGTTCATATTTGGGGCTTGAGTTAGACCCTATGTTACCCGGACTCTTTGTTTCACCCCAAGTACCAGTGTCGGACACTCGATCCTTGGACATTGGTATGACACTTGGACACTTCATTTTGAACCAAAAACATTCATATTTTTCATAAAATTGCCGTGTCTGACACTTGGACACATATCCTTGTCCGATACTTCCATCAGAGTCCATGTAACATAGGTTAGACCTACGAATTTCATGTTCTCTTGGATGATTTTAGTAGTTTTTGTATGTTTTTGAGACCCCATCCTACATCAGATCACAAGCAGAAGAAAGCAAATGCAATTTGGGGTGGGGGGGTGGGGGGATCCTTTGTGTTTTGCTTTTTTTTTCCCACCTAATTTTTTGGGTTGCCGAGTACAACATAATTGTTTTCAAGGAGCCACATGCACCCAAGAAACAAGCAATGAGCTGTCAAAGAATATAATCTGATTCAAATGAAAAGGAAACCCTCCAAAAGCATAGTTTAACAATATAACCAATTGAAAAAGGTAAAAACTTGCATATATATACTGCCATGTATAAATGGAAAAAATATAACAGCCTCACAACCCACATAGCCACATTCCCATAGTTCCATTACCAGAGCCTGGTATTACTGATTTACAATTCCACTAACATATATTTAAGCTGTAGAACCAGCTTAATACATATTCTAAAGTAATAGTTAAGATGTGACAGCCTTAAGTTAAAAACTTATAAGAGTGGAGGCAGGGCCATCAGCAGATGTCAATACTGCATGCAGAGAACTCTCACTGAACTAAAGAAGTAAAAATGGGAAGCAACTTTGGATTGCAGCTGAGCAAGAAGTAAAAGAAAAACAAATTCAAAAACTTGTTTTAATTTTTATTTCTTTTGATTATATAAAATGAAAGCTCCTGCGGCTATATCGTCGTTACAGTGAAAGAAGTTAAAAGCCCCTTGTGAGTTGTGACAAACTAGTTCTTGCTTTTCTACTCCCTCCATCCCTCTAAGTTTGCCACATTTTGACTTTAGCTATTGTTCACTTGGTAATTTTGACTCTCTAATTTTATACATATAAGGAAAAAATACAGTCAAATGGAATCTCGTTTGACTCGGCTCGATGTGTACTAATATATAGTTTTTATAATTTTTTATTATATGTGTCTAAAGATATTTTAATTTAAAATTGTGTTTTGGAAGATGTGAAAAAGTGAATGCAGCAAACTTAAGAGGGACGGAGAGAGTACAATCTTATTTTGTTGTGTATTGTAACAGAATAAACCCATATGTGACTTGATATTAGTTCTCTAAGACTAACATATATGATTGATGGATTATTCTACATTTCTACCTATCACTAATAGGCAGTATAAAACACTGTGGAGCTTATATGTGAAAGAATCTCCTACAATGTAAGTCTGCAACAATGAAGATTTTTCATGTTATCACAGCAGACTATCCTGGCCTATTATTATGTACTCCCTCCGTCACAATTTACTTGCTACATTCTCTTTTTCACACCTCCTAAGACACAACTTTTAATAAAAATATCTTTAACTTTATATAAAAAAATATCTTTAACTATATATAAAAAAAATTATAAAAATTATATATTTAAAAAGTACATGTTGAGACGAATTAAACTAGATCCATCATGACTATGTTTTTTCTTACATATATTAAATTAAATAAAGTCAAAGTTCACATGTAAACAGTACCCAAAGTCAAACTGGGGCAAGTAAATTGGGACACAGGGAGTATTCAAAAAGAGTGGGCCAATTGTACTCAAAAATGCAAGATGGAAAGGAATAGAAGTCCTATTTGGAACATGTAGTCCAACATAATTGAAAGTTCCAAGTAGGGGCTTAATCTTAAGTTGAGTTTCAAATAAAGATACCATGTGACTTATCAGAATTGCAAGATTGAAAGAAAGCTCATATGTGAAAGGTTGTTAAGAGATTAAACATATATGTGCATTGAGATTGTTTGTCCCGCCTTGAAAAATAGAAAGGATGATTAACATATAAACTTGATAGGCTATTCCATTAATCAAAATAAAATTTAAGACGAAACATTCTTGGGCCACCACATGTTTAGGTCTCCTTCAATATAGTCCCATGATTAAACCCATTGTCACATAATTCCCTAAACTCCTTGCGAATTACGAACCGAAAAAAGCGAATTGTGGTCAGTTTTGGACTATTTTGGCCCATTTTGAGCGAACCGCGAATTATAAAAGCGAACTAAAAAGTGAATTATATAACAATGACCGAGTGAAAACTTGTGAGAACCTGTTTCCACAAAAAAATGCACTCCTCTACATGATTTACTTGGGTCTATCCAATGAAACCAAAAAGGATAAGTGAGTTTGGTTTGATCTAGGTTTGTAAGAGCGAATGTTACAAGCGAAGGGTCCTTATCACCTTCAATCATTCATAGCAATGACTCATTTGATAAAGAACTATACACACAAAAGTAAAAAAAAAATCCCAAAAAGGTGATGTACAAAAACTATGGCCTTGATATTCAAATTTTCTCAATTACTCGTATATTACTAGAAGGTGATAGTAGGCAGCAGGCAGTAGGCAGTAGGCAGGTAAAATCATGCTGTTAAATAAACCTTACCATGATAGTTTGTGACAACGTGGCCCTGTGCATCCCAGATTACTCCTGAACCATTTCCTTCAGGAACCTGTTCAACACTTGCAACCAAGTTACAACTTTGTCACTATGAGTCCTGACACAAAGCTTGTGAAGGTTCACATATCAACGTTTTAGTAATAACTAATCAAGTGCATATGATGGGACGCTCTGCAAATTGATATTACCTCAACCACTCCCGTCATATTGATTTGAGGACGCAATGTCACATCAAAGATGTTCACCACAGAATAAGTATTCTTCTCAAAAAGCTGAACGACTCTTTCCTGTCAAGTACATAGATATCAATTCACCTGCCATGAACATTCAGAAAATCAACTGTACAAGTCACCACTAGAACATATTCAAATGATAATTATGTAGTTATGATATCATGGAAAACCAACCTCAGAAGGTAACAGAGATTCAGTAGGGAAAACTCGGGGTGTTACTTCTTCAACTGTCACAGATGGATCACCAAGTGCATAAGCTGCATTTGCAATCAAACAAGAATGGTGATTTAACAACAACATTACAGAAAAGCTCAAAGATTGATCTTAATGCAATCTCCTCTTCATTACAAATCAAGGTTTATAGAACCTCAGCAGGAGTTGAGCTTTATCACGATTGAGTTTGATATGATTGTACTCTACGTCTCTACCCCAGTTCTTAAAGACACATTATGCATCTATATTGATTTTGCATTCTCTCACCCTTTTCAAGCATCAACCACTGTGTGAAGAAACTTTGGGTCCTTACCCAGCAGGTAACCAACCAAGATTATTCAGATTCTAAGCACTGAATGATGCTCCATATCATTGACTAAGGCGGTGAAAACCGTGAAATATACCTAAATACTTCTTCCACTTTTTACTAATTGTATCATATAGCTTTTGCACAAAAATCTAGGAGCCCATGTGAATTGGATAGATAAAAAGAGAATTCCATTTGGTATGAAAGATCTATGTTACATGGACTCTCCATTTTACCTCAAGTACCCGTGTCGGATCCTTGACACTCGGACATGGGTACGACACTTGGACACTTCATTTTGGGCTAAAATCTTAGTAAATTTTCAAAAATTAGCCGATTCGGACACTTGGACACGTACCCATGTTGGACATGGATATACGTGTCCACGTAACATAGTGAAAGATATAGAGAAAAAATATTGCCCAAAAAAAAAAAGAAATGATGCAATTAACTTGCAACTTCTAAAAAATGTAAAATGATGCAAGTGGAAAAAAAAAGAGAAGTATATTAGTTTCAAACTACAGAAATCGTATCCCTGATATTTTATAACGGATAAATATAGCAATTAAGAATAAGACTCATTTTGTTTTAGTTACTAAGCTTGATTATTAGGTCCTAGACTTCCACCCTAAATGCACTAATTAGTTTGAAAAACCTGTACTTTTAACGCTTCCCAGAATCTCAAACAAATAATAGCTCGAGCATGCAGTTTGAACTTTGAACTGACAGAGAAAAGAATGTTTCTATTTGGATTCAACAATAGCTCCTTGTTACAAACGCCATTATTAATAGGCAAATAGCTAAAACTTTAACGAAAACATGAAGTTATATTACAAAAAATATATGAAAGTACATGCGTACAAAATGCGAAAAACAAAATACACACATGTACTCATATGTAAAGGACCTTGCGTGAGGTTGAGGGCTTGGCCGGTTGGTCAAGGCCTCCGAATTTCAAGCACGAATTCAAGGTTCAACGCACTGAGTCATCGGATGCATTTGTGACGATTCATTATCTTCTCACTTTTCGAGCGTGTGTCGGCTAAATTGGCCGGATGACCTGCATTAGGGCCCGGCTCAAGGCTTAGTACCACCCAAATTATCCCAAAAGAGGAGCATGTGTATAAGGGAGCACTCATAAGTTTCCCTCTTTCACTCACTTGATTGTCCACTTGACTTGCTATGATGAAAGCTCCTTATTAAGTATACCAAATCCTACGCAAGTTTCCTTGCTTGCCCACCTGAATACATGGTCATTTCTTTCCTAGGACGACATGAAATACCTTCTTACATATGCCCCTTAGTCCCTTACATAGAGAGCAAACCTAAACTATGCACTTACTTTGACACTTACATGCCACATTGCCACCTCAACTAGTACCTAAATTTAATAAAAGCAAGCATGCCAGCTAGCATACAAGCAAGCATGTCAACTAGCACAAAGCACACGGATCATCCTCTAAGTAAGTACACAGGTTGCCCGCAAACACATACGTCTTCATGTCGCCCATTTAAGCTACTTGCTTGACAAAAACATGTTCCTAATTAGTCTATACAGAGACAAGTTCATCAGCATAAGCAGGATATTGCCGAAACGAAGAGACCGTGATTAGTACATAATTCGTAGATTGAATATTCAATAATACCTCCTGACATGTATCTGCCCGGATTATCCTATTTCAACCTCAAAAGTCTAGATAACAAGACAACTCTCCTACGAAGAAAATGCCGCTTTGCCATATTCCCCCAGCCCAAGATATCAGCATTACACATTGTTGCCATAGCATTCTAGAACCTTAAACGGACCATCGACTCATAGCTTCTGTTTACCAAAGGAAACTTTCCTTCCACAAATGAATAGTACCAAATCACCGGGATAAAAGAGCCTTGTTGGCCTTTTCGTTATCTGGTTGATTTGCCTTCTCACATATTTAACGGGATTGATCCTATTTCAAGTGAGATTCATGGGAGCATGTTAAGATTTCAAAGAAACACCAAGCATCAATAATTTTAAATATGCTTGAATCTATTCAAATTACCGGATTACCCTAATAGAATGATCTTGCTAATTGCATCATGTAACCCCTCCCCCCTATGTAGTGTAATGGATGTATTGTAAGGCAATTTTCAGTGCAAAATTTTGCTCACTGCAAGGAATTACAAACAAAGATATTTTCTAATACTCTTTTAACACAAAATATTAATCCCCACAATAGCCAAGATTGGTCCACAATTCCGCATGGTGAACCATGTGAGAAAATGCCATGAAATCCTTTTTCAATCTAAAGTTATGCTGCGTAGCTCTAGAAGTTCGTTTTTATCACCAAAATAGCCGAACCCCATAACTCAACATAATTATATTAGACCCACCAATCAAGAAAAGTTTGTCTAGCAAATTTTATTGCACTAAGTCTCCTTTAACCAGATCTCCAAAGTTACATTACGGCCTCCAGATTTTATTGCCAACCTAGATTATGATTTTGAAATCTATGGGAAAATTTGCACAGCACCAATTGAAGAAGCATGGAAAAATAAGCAGCTTCTGTTATGGCAAAATGAAACTACATGATTCGAGGATTTTTCTTTTTAGCTTATGTGTTTGTGTGTGTAACTTTAGATGATTGCAAATTTGCAATTCAATTTCAAAATGCACAAACTCATATACTACGTAGTATATTAGTCACCAGTCACCAAAGACCTAAATATGTCAAAAACATGGCTAATTCAATTCTACTATACAGTACAATGACAGAAATTAACAGCGCCCAAAAAATATTTTACAAACCTGGAAGATAGGTGGAAAGAAAATATGCAAAAACGCCAAAACTCCGAAGCAATGCCCTCCTAGTAGTGAAAGGACAATTCGACTTAATAGCTTCATCAAAGTCTATATTATAGTTACCACAATCATCAATTCTGCTTAAAAAGAAACAAAAAAAACGTGTGAGATATTCAAGAAATCCAGAAATGCGATACAATTATGAAATAGAGAAAAATTTGCTGTTTAAATTAAACCTTTGGGACGAAGAAGAAGAAGGTTGAGAATAAACGGAGGAGACACCATCGACGAACAGCTCTCTGCGACGCAGCGATGGAGGAGAAGAAATTGAAGGAGAATGAGAATGAAGGTTGCAGCAAGGAATTGCGGAACAAGCTGAGACTGATAACACCTGCATTTGCTCTTTCTCTATCTCTAACTGTAAATTTGGTGTGTTGTTCGAAGTTGTGTCTCAGCTTTTATTGTTGATTTTTTGTAAGGGTTCAAAAGAAGCGACGTAGTTGTAACTTGCAACGAGACCTTATCATATAGGGGTTGAATTGTGCATTTGTGTTTAATTAAACTGAATTGTGTTGAATTGAACTGAAATAAAAATAATAATTAACTTTTGATTAATGATTTTAGATAATGATTAATTTGAAATTTTACTTTTGGATTAACTTTTAGATTAATGATTTTAAAGTAAAAATAATAATTTAAAAAAAATATTTGAAAGGCTATTATTATTATTAATGCTACATATTTTACGATTTTACGACAATAGTAAAAATAACGATTTTACGACGTTAGTAAAAATAATGATTTTAAAATAAAAATAATGATTTTACAACAATAGATGTATTAATTGAAAGGCTAGTATTATTATTGTTGTTGTTGTTGTTGTTGTTGTTGATGATGTTGTTATTGTTATTGTATTATTATCATCAATATTATTATTAGCGTTATTATTGTTATTATCATCGTCGTAATCATCATTATCTAATTGAAATTAATATTATTATCATCATCATTTTTACTATTATCAGGAAGGGTAAGAATAGAACTCGGGGTGGTGATAGTGGTCGAATGTTGGTATTAAAGATGATTCGAAAAGATGAGACGTAATTATGATAAGGTTGACATTAGAACAAATTGTAACGCCTTTGTGCAATTTAGTATTGAGACATATGGGATTTGGACTTGTAGTAGTAGGCATGATATGGTTCATCATAACCTGAAATGGTCCCCTTAAGAGACACTTGATGAGGTCTCAACAAAAAATAATTGATGATCAAAGAAATTTCATGAGTAACTTAACATCTAGTGGCGTTATAGTCTCCGATGACGTTCGTGTTATGAGTAGAGAAGCTGGTGATTCCCTATAATTGGGTTTACTAAAAGAGATGTTTATAAGCAATGGTTGCTTAGAAGCAGAAGCAGCTTGAGGGCTCTAATTGTAAGCGGGCACTTGATCAAGATTTTTGTTCTGAGCTATGGTGAATATTTAATACTTTTATGTGAACATTTATTTAATATTCTTTGAACATTTATAATAACACAATAAACATTTGCATATTGTAGGCAAGCAAAAGAAGCCGTTTTTTTTTTAAAGAGTTTGAGCTTGATGATCATGGTTACTTAAAAAAGCTAAATTTTACTACCTTATATACTAATTCATCCATTGCATCTAACAAGCTAAATTTTAGTTTCCTTAAAAAAGAAAGGATATTTTGAATTATTGATTACCGAATCGAGTGTTGTGGAAAATCCAGGAAAGCAATTTTACTCATTTATTGTATGTTTATTAGATACTAGATATAATGCCAAAGTAAGCACTTTCATTCACAGTGATATCTCAAAAAACAGATCAGTGTACTATTTCTTAAACATTTCTACGTACAAATTTCCCAGTATCAACCCTTACTGCGATAAAGCTATATGTTAGTGCGTTTTTTTCATGACTAATCCAATTCCCCCAGAAATTAGATACTAAGAACTTCCTTAACAACTCAATAGCAAAAAGCATGAGAAGTTCAAAGCTGTCAATGAAATATATCCAAAATACACTTCCCCAGCAGCCTCTCTCAGTAACTATGGGCTTTGGCTTGAAAAAACAGCCATTGCAATGCACATTCTGTCTATATAGCTCGTGAATGCAACAAATTCCTCTCAGAGTTGGAGTCTTGGACTGCAGCAAAAGAATGAAGGATCGCAAATCAGTTTTGTCAGAGCAAAGTTTAAAAAAATATAACAAAGGATGAATCCTGACAACCTTGAAGAATTTGTTTTAAGAGGGCTTCGGTTTTTATTTCTTTATGCAATGTTAAGAACTTTAGAATAAATAATGAAAGTACAAAACAAAACACAAAGTGTTGTATTAATCAAATCACAAGCATGGTAAAAAGGAACAATATTTAAAATGCTGAATTGATATAGATTAATATCTTAGATATTATGATGCAACAAATATATGTGAAAGCCAACAATTTTAGAAAATTAAATAAAGTATCATTTTTTCTACCAGCGCCATTCCCGACAATTTGAGGGCCCGGGGCGAAATGACAATTACACGCCCCATAAATTCGTTTCGAAGTATTGAAATTTGTTTTTTTTTAAACAAAACACTAAGTTTATGGTTAAAAAATACAAATATAATTTCACATTTAAATAGATAATATAGTCCACGATATATTAATAATGATAGCAATAATAGTAATAGTAATAGTATGTTATAGTAAATCATTAATGATTCAATTTTTAAAAAGTGTATTGAAAAACAAAAGTTGATATAGCTATAAGTGTTTTATCAATTGTATTGTTTAGAAAAGAAATACAATAAAAACAAAGAAAAACTGGAGGGCTACAAAGATTTTTTTTTTAAGTTTTACAATTAATTATTCCATATAAATCATACTTCTCGTCAATATATATATATATATATATATATATATATATATATATCATACTTCCTATGTCGTCCTATATTATATTTGCCCAACGAGTACACTTTTGAGAGAGCCTTTTTTTTTTTTTTGGGGGGGGGGGGGTGAGGGTGCTAAATAAAAACAATTGAAGGTCATAATTAATTAGAGCTTAACTAAGGTTATGCAAAAAGAATAAAAATTAGTATAACGATCAATTAAGAATTAGAAAAGAACATGGCTTAATATTAACAAAAAAACGAAAGAAAGACTAGTAAGAAATAGATTGATCCAATGGATAAGAAGGAAAATGTGAGTGATAATAAAGTTTTGAAGTCATATTTTAATGGTAAATTAGATGAAAGGGTGGCACACACACATGACACACCAAGAATCAAAAAAAACAAAAGAAAAGAAATAACATTGGGTTTTGATCCCAGTACCAAACACATGAAAACTGAAACCAATGAAGACCCAAGACCAGTACATATAAACAGTACCAAACGTATAAACTAACATTAGATTGTTTGCTTTATTCTACAATTTGTTTTAATTAAACGTATAAACGGTATATATAGAAGCAAATTGAACTTTCTTCGTGTGGGCCCTAGGCGGTTGCCCCGATTGCCCTGCCCCAAGGCCGGGTCACAACTTAATGGTTCCACATATTAACATTATTAACAATCAATTCTTTACAACTCGTTTAGCATAAAATCAATTGGAGCATATCCTTTCATAATTTTAGAGGATATATAATGGTTTCATATTTCAAAGATGCAGGAAATGAATGAAAAGATAAAATGAATTTAAAAAAAGGTGACAAATTTCCTGACCTTCTCAAATAGGCATCATGAACAGGAGGGAATTCCCTATCCTCAAACTTGTGATGTTGTCTTCGAGTCCACGGTATCAAATCAATCTTCTCCACCACTTCATCGCATACCACACATTTGTGAGCTGAGGTGCCAATTACAGCAATACTCGCTGCTACAAACTTGCAATCACCACACCACAGCAGATGTTGGCATGGATAATTGGTCCATAGCATCTTCTTCTTTTCACAAGCGAAGCAACTGCCTTCTTTCAGGCAAGCAGTATAATCCTGGAACAATACAAGATAAATATATAAATGTGATCCATACCAAAAAGAAAATCTTACCCCCTTCGTTTCAAAATGTTTCCTACATTTGCGTTTTGCACATTTTTCAATTCACTTGTTTAAACAACTATATCTTCCACTATGTTCTATATAAAAAAAAAAAATAGAAAACTATGCATCTACACGATCTAACAAGATCCCTTTTGTATATGTATCTTCTTATATATATACTAAAATTCTTTCATGATTAAAGTTTCTGTCTTCTTGTACTAAAAATCCCACACTTAACCAATAGAGGGAGTATGCTACACAAAGTGTGAATAATAATTTAAAAAAACTTACATTGTAAAACTTGTGGTCCCTAAGGAAGAACACTTGCTTTCTCTTCCGGGAAAGGGCTTCCAGAACCAGATGCTTTCGCCTGAATTCCTCGTCTTGTACCTTGAAACCTCCTGTCCAGAGCCATGTTCGACCAAGAAACACATGATCTGGTTCCAGAAACTGCGAAAACCTGGAATAGTCCAAATGAACATCAACCATAGGATTAAGACTACTTTCCTTTTTTCCATTAACTTTAACAGAAGTAGCATCGAGATTTGATTCAGAAGCTTTTCCAGACTTAGCATCACTTCCTTTTGGTGGGTGGTCACAATCAGATGCATAGTCACCAGGTATTGAAACTGGTGTTGGTTGGCGAGGCACAGAGATGCCTTTTGGTGGTACAATAAGTGGTGGAGGTCGAACCGTATTAGGAAGGAGGATCATATGATTAGCAACCTGACCACCTGTATGAACAATCTTCACCCTACATAATTCAGGCATAGACTTAACAAAATCACTCAGTTTAGAATAGCCAAGAGAGGCATGATCAAGGTCTAGCCCAAATATTGACTTGAAATCAGATTTCAAAGATGAGAGGGAATAATATTCTCCTTCTGAATTCCTTAACATCTTTCTTAAGAATTGAGGAAGCCATTTCTTGAATGTAGTGAGCCATACAGGTACCTCTTGGCCAACAGTTTTCACCCTACGGGCTTTGGGCTTGTTTACTAGATCATCTTGGCGGCCCACTCTATCAGCCCAAGACATCTTCTCAAGTAGTACATCCTCTCTGGGAATGTGCTGGGTTTGCACTTGAGTGGGGTATTGAGTGCTTTCTTGTTGCACTTTCTCTTGCTGAGTTTCATCAGTATGCTCTTCTTGGGGTAGTAACCATTTTGGAACTGCACTCTTCATCTCAACTTTCTTTCCCCATATATTGGTATAGTGAGCATCCAAAGCAGCAGCTGCAGATTTCTCATTCTTGAAGGTGACAAAACCAAATCCCCGGGACATTAATTGATCATCAACTTCTATCTTTAGCACATTAGCTTCTGTCACTGGTCCGAATTGCTCCTTCATAGCATCAGCTAGTGAATCTGTCACATAAAATCAGCATTAAGATAGACTGAATTAAATTAAGAGCTACATATTACACCTTTCCAATTAAGGCGCTGTTCTTTTGGTTTGAATAAATATAAACTGAACTGAATTAAACAAAATTCTAGACTTAGCAAGAGCTCAACTGAACTGATTATATTAAGTAAAAAAAAAAAAAACAGGGCCAATATCTTCATAATATTAATCTGCAGTGCAAATTACACTATATATACTTCTATTATAAAACGGAAAAATTTTAATAAATAAAAATCTTTAATACCTTTTAATCATTCCATTGATCTTTCATAACCAATGAGTTTTTGATGTGATTAGTGCTTAACTACAAAACTTAATACCACTACATCAATTCTCTTTGGATATTTATCATCATCTCATACAAGTAGTGGTTGGAAATTCCTTGCCTCATTTTTATTTTTGAATCATTTTTTAAAGTGCACTTTATTAAAATGACACTTTTTTTTAATCAAAATTACCTAGCTCATATTTCTCTCTTTTAACCATAAATTTTTAATACCTTATTTGGAATTTATGATATTGTGTTAGGTTTTAGCTTTAAAACTCTATAACTTTTAGTAAACTTATATATGGAGTATTACAATTTTATAATAATTATTCCCTCCATCTCATATTCTTTGCGCCATTTGATTCTTAGAAACGATATTTTTAATAATAATGATGATGATGATGATATACCGCATCTAGGCTTAAAACTAGTTTAATTCTAAACAAGAGAAGGTAAGAAAGTCATTGTCTGGAAAAAAGAAAAAGTCGCTACATATCATAAAAGACACTTACCGGAGTCCATAGTAGGTGGAAGTCCTCCAACAAAGATTTTGAGTTTGAATTCTGCTAAAACAGTAGAACGGGCACTACCAGCTCTCAACTTTGACACAGAAGAAGATAGATCCTCTTCAATGTGCCTGTAAAAGCATGTACTTCCTCTAGCACATCCTGTTGCTGATCCAAAGTATTTGCAAATTTCACCATCAACACCACTTGACCCACCACTGGAATCCACAAACACGAAAACACTTTAATTGATTTCTAGTCCAATACAAAGAAAATTAAAGAGGAAATATATAAAAAAAACTAATTACTTGCTTATATTAAGCCTAATTACCTCTCAGAAGAAGAGCATGGTTCCTTTACAAGAGTTTCACAAGATTCTGAAATCACCTGGTCACTGTGCATGCATGTAGTGTATTTCTGCTGAGATACCCTGTTTGCTGTATAATGGTAGAGGAGTGATGCTATTCATTAGTGTAAATTGGGTATTATTAAGCTTGCGAGTTACACTCCCCCAATTTTTCCCGCATACAAGAAATATATTGATTGCAGGATAATACTTACTAATGACTACACTGGTCCGGTTCAAAGCAGAGCGCATGTCCTGTGATTTCGCCAAGTCTATAGGCCTTTCTCGACTGAAATTCAAGTATAAAATAAAACCGAGAAAATAAGCATCAGATAATAACACCCAATTTGGTGCAGACTTTTATTGTTTGGTTCTAAGAAAATAACATTTTTCACTTATTGATTGAATTGAAATAGGACAAAAAAAAAGTTTAAATATGCCCTTAAAAGACATGTGCGTGCGTAACAAGGAGGAATTAAAATAGTTTTCCTTTGAATTTTGGGGAAAATGTTTTCAACATTGTGTAAAACAAATTTTCGGCTCAAAATTTTCATTTAATCTTTTAGCCAAAATCAAACAATGTAAAGTGTAAAAGATATTTTAATGGAAACATTTTAAGTGCTACCAAACAGGATAGTCAATATCAACGGGAATCCAATTAGCTTAGAGCTTAACACTATTTGGATATGAGGAGTTAAAGGGGAGAGTAGAATTTATATCCCCTCATTTAACACATTCCGAAGAGGTAAAAGGGAGAGAATCAAAAGAATTCGTGTTCCATGAATTAAAATTCCCAATGCTCATAAATGTAAGCTCACTTGCTCTCTCCCTCCCCTTCCCTTCAACTCCATGTCTTTCCATTTAATGTTACTATACAATTATACATATATAGTGTAAAAGGAGCATAAACCAGCTAAGTTAAACAACAAGGTCCACTGAAGAAACACATTCGAATGGTTAAGGATGGGCAGAGGAAAAGTAGGAAGACAAAGAGAGTAAATTACTAACCGCAAATTAAGTACTTCTGCGGTTGCTCCACAAGTCATTAGGAGTTGAGCACACTCTATGAAGTCGTTTTTTGCAGCAAAAAACAAAGGGGTTTCTTTCAATTCAGATGTAACAAAAACACTTTCAGGGTCTTGAGATACCAAAATCTGTTGTAACAACCAACAAGAATGAAAACATATGGTCATTTAATCTATTCCCAGATTGAGTTTAACTTGAAATTGTAAGCACTTCTAATGACTAATGTACCTTTAGTGCTTCCAAGTTACCATTTCCAGCAGCTATGTGAACTGCAGTTAATCCCAGCTTGTCCTTTTGCCTCACTCGAGCACCATGCTTAAGAAGAAGGCATAAAATTCTAGATACATCATACATAATTCCATATATTAGTGATCGGGTTTTGGTTGGAGGCATATACACCTCTGCTGTCGAAGAATTAATGTGCAATTGTGCATACCTAATATGCTCAGGGCTTGATACTTTTGATGCTTTCAGACACCAGTGAAGCGCAGAATTACCTTCGGCGTCAGCATCACCTACATTAATGCCTGTTTGCAGAAGCAACTTCATTACAGCTTCATCTCCTGCCTTTTGAAGAGAAGAGATCCACCCACAAGGGAAACCAAAACAACAACAAAGACTTATTAGTTCAAAATTTCAGACAAACCAAACAACAATAAAGCCTTGGTCCAAAAGAATGCATGCAGTTGCACAACAATAGCCTGTGGATCCCATAAGGCTAGTTTCATTGTTAACGACTGTGGGAATTGTAGATTTTTCTTCTGATATGTTTTATTTGAGTACAAGTAAACTCCACAAACACACATTGGACAAACAGCCACAACTTTATACCACTTAAAGTACACCTTATGTAGCTTAAGTCAAATGAATACTAATCATATGCTTCTATTGTTGTACATAGAACCCCTTAATTAGCTATAATAATATCTATCTCCTAAACCACACTACATTGTAATGTGTAAAAAAGGCAATGGGGAAGACTATTGCTGACTCATGACCCCTTGAAAGACATGGAATGTACAAGTAAATTGAAATGCTTACATAGTACCCCATTTCAAAATGTTTGTTACGTTTATTTTTTTTACAATTTTTAATGCACATATTTAAACATCAATATAATAAATAAATAAAGACTAAAAAGTTGATTAAAAAACAATACATCTAGACTGTTGTAACAAGATAATATATGGATACGTTTTTTTTGTTATATAATATTCTTCATAATCAAAGTTTTTTTCTCCTCATATCTAATAAACAGAGAGTGAAAATAATAATAAATAGGGGTTGCTTAAATAAAAATGCCATGGTAGTTTTTCCAAAAAAAAAAAAAAAAAAACTCCAAGACAAAGTTCATATTAATACAATATACAACTCAATCAATGATTATCTCCCAAGACCCTCTCTATAGGTGACATTGAGCGGTAATCAAAATAGTACAAAACGAAAAGCACACCTTTTAACAAGCATAAAATAATTTTCACTGACACTTTTAATTTCTTACAACATTATTATTATTATTATTATACTACCTCTGTAACAGTTTATTTGTAACGATTAAATTAGCCATCTTTACTTTCTAATATATGTCAAATTGTTGCAAATAAAAAGTTTCGAATGTAGTATATAAATTCATTACATGATTCTACATGATTATCTATCCAAGATATCATAATTAGGATGTTGCTAACGAATGCAACAAGAGCTAGATAAGTATTTAATTAATGTGGGTGTTTGACAAAGAAAGTTTTGAATAGAGTTTAGAGTTTTGACCACTCAAAACTCTAATTTTGGATGTTTGGTAAGACAGGGTTTTAAAGAGAGTTTTGTACCAAAAACTCTCACCAAAACTCTCTTTAGAAAAAACTGGGTTGATGAGCTTTTTCTTTAAAGTTTTGGAGAGATAAAATCTTATTGACTAATTTGTCCACATAGTTAAATCTAACAAATTTTTTTTACATTTCCATAAATGTCATTCTACATAACAAAAATTTAAGCAATCAGCTATGTGTTACCAAAAACCTTTACACAATCAACTATTTCAATCAACAGTCAAATCCTCTGAACAAAAAGTAATTATCTAACCACAAACTCTAAACTCTGACATCTAAACTCTAAGCTATCATCACTAAAGAGGGCCAATATATTTTCTATCGATATTTTATTTTTAGTTATCTTTATCTTAGCACCTCAGAGGTGTTCATTACCCTTTGCCTTCTACTATTATATTAACTTAATCAAAATTTATTTTGTACTTGGTACTTTATTAAATGGTCTACATAGGGCTATGTTGAAGGAGCTAATATGGTAAGTTTTAGTTAATATATTAAATGTTGAAGGAGCATAATCATGTATTCTCAAATTTTTACCATTTATGGAGTAAAAATAATATTAAATGCATATGCATAGCCCTACCCTAAGGGTTATCATTACTCTTCAATACCAAGTCCATAAACCAAGTATTGCATAAGTCTAACATTAGCTAAATCCTCCATCAAATTCTACCACCTCCGTTTAAAAAAAAAAATCGGAATACAATATATGAAATCTAGCATGTTGGTCACCCATTGAAATAATTTGAAAATTGGTGTAAAGGAGGAGTAAAATTGGATTTTATTGGTCCATTATGCATTTAAATATTAATTTTAATACACTTTTCTCTTTGATTTATTACAAATATATTAATAATTTAATTATGTGTGTCTAATAAGGTTGTCAATCCTAAGGTTTACTCATCTAAATTCCGTAAACTTAATGTTTAATTTTTTCAAGGAATCTTTGGCTACATTTTCCTATTTTTAAAATTCGCCATTAAACATCTTTAAATGAAAACTAAGTATTTACTTGGGGGTCAAGGGAAAGCAAAGCAGGTGTTGTGCTTGAATGTAATCTACAACAATGATCGATGAAGAGTTTTTGACTTGTTACTGCACCTGAGAAACAATTATAAGAGGGGAAGTAGCTTTCTTGTCCAAGCAGCCAATGTTAGCAGCCCCAAAGAAATGCAGCAACTCCATCTCCTTAAGTAGAACTTTCCTTCTCTCCTCAGCGCCATCATCACCACCATCCTTGTTGTCCTGGGCTACTCTATTATGCTTGCCACGAACACGAAGTAGAATGGACACAGCCTCCCTGATCACACAGTTGTACACTGATGTTTTCTCCGGTGCCAAATCAGTGTTAGTTCGCATCTCCAGCACTGAACCATTCACCTTGTCTGCAGCTACCATAAGCAGTGCAGTCAGGGCTGCCACACGTCCTTCTATTGCTAGTGTATAAGCCACTTCTCCTGTGTCTTTGGTCTTTTCAGCCAACACCCTTATAGCACCCAACTCCTGATCATAAAAATCATAATGCTACATGATAAGCTAAATTAATGTGATCGATGTGCTTTGCAAAAACCCGTTGCTACATGGGTTTTCAACCTAACAGCAGAGATAAAAAAAATATGTGTATTGAAATGAAAAAAAAAACTTAATCAACATTATGAAACGAAAAAATTAATATTTTAAATTCTTTTCATTAATTTTGTTTTCATAAACTTATCTGATTATATAAGCAAACATAGGATAAGTGAGGGCTAAGGGGAATAACAAATCATGCGTAATTGGTCAACCTTTCCCAGAAAACAGTATTTACGTATTATGGTGCATATAGATTTTGAATAACATAAATTGTTTAATATGATTAATTATTTATCAGATTGGCCAAGTTAAAACGGTATATACTATATAGTGCATTAGTAAATTGAATCTAATTATCTAAACGCATCAAACAATCAATAAGCTAATAATACTATCCAATTACACATGCATACTTACATATATTATACATACATACATACATATAATTTGAACAATATTTTTAATTATTACAAAAGTATAAAATTAAAGATATCCAACAAAAAAAAAAGAACAAATAACAAGATATAGCATTTATAAGTATTTGATTCAATTAAACTTTTGTACTATTCATCAAACTCACTTTTATATTTTTTA
Organism: Salicornia ramosissima; assembly: GCA_951394345.1. Taxonomy (NCBI): domain Eukaryota; kingdom Viridiplantae; phylum Streptophyta; class Magnoliopsida; order Caryophyllales; family Amaranthaceae; genus Salicornia; species Salicornia ramosissima. The sequence goes on along the minus strand of OX596239.1, from coordinate 52,008,636 downwards.
CTACTTACTATTTATACACCAGTTGTAACATGATCATATAGAATCTTACTTGATTTACTATTGGAATCTAACAATTAAAAGAGTGCACTTAATAAGAGAAACCCACCTTGACCAACAAAACAATATTCACCTTTATACAATCTCGCTCCCTTAAAGATTACTCCATTATTGTACTTTTATGGGTCAAGTTCTCATTGATCTATAAGAATTTGTGCTACATTTTCCTTGTTTGAACGTCTCAATTTACTTGATACACTTTCCTTTTTAATTCGTGTGACTCACATAAATTTTATGTATTCTACCTTTAATTTTTGTCATTTACTTTATTTATTCTACTTTTTAAAAGGACTTTCTTTATTCTAACTATTTAAACTTATTTTTTTTTATCATTTTCTTAATAATTATTTTTACCGTTTAATGGTCTTTATTATTTCACATGCATATTACTTCACATGCTTCTTCTAAAAAAACATACTAAAGAAAATGTAACAATTAATTAAAGACAAATCAATCTACCAATCTAATAATCTATTACTAAAACAAAAAACCGCTGACATCATTAACTGTCACATGTCACCTTCTCGTTAAAAAATTTCCCTCCAAACTTTCAATTGACTTTTTTTATTCTTTTTTAAAAACTCTCTCTATTTATTGGTGTTTTGTTTCCTTCAATATTTTTCTTTTTAAATTTTTTGATCTAATCTGATCTGAACTTAACATTTCTAATATGATCGGATCTTAATTGAAATTTCCTGATCTGATATGAAATTTTATGTATCCTTTCTGATATGAGCTAATTTTTTTTTATTATAGTAATAGTTTTAACTGTTCTGATCTAATCTAATTTTTTTTGTTCTGGTATGATCTTAAATTATCTGAATTTTTCAAAACTTAAACAATCTGGTCTGAATTTTTTATTTGATATGATTTTTTGTAAAAGTATATAATGCTTAATAAGGTGAATCAAACACACCCTTATTTGTGTTTAAATATACATATTTGTTTTTAGTTACAACTTAAAATAGTACAAAAAATACATTTTGATGTACCTTATTTGCCACAGTTATTAGGGGTTATCCTAATAACCGCGATAAATAATTTGTTAAGGTCTTTGCTGCACCTTATTTGTTAATATTCAATCATACTAAAATTTTCATAACATAAAGTTGTTGCATTAATTTTTTTAAAATCATGTATCTAATTTAATCGCAATAAAATTAAAATTATTTAAGTGTAATATAAAAATGAAATATTTTTGTCAATATTGTACATTTTCTGTTGCCTTGCTACAGAATAAAATGAAAACTGCTAACAATAATAATATCTACTATACATAAGAGCATTATTGTTCATTTTGTCATCAAAATTGCCTATGTTTATTCATTTTTAAATTTGAAAGAATAATTGCTTTTTTAAGGAAGAATAATAGCTTTTATGAATATGTTGAATAAGTAAAAATTGATATAGGATAAATTACAAAAAAAAATACTTTAGAATATTAGAACTAACCATAACAACATTATATCATTATTGAAACAAACATTATATGAAATATTTGCAAATAAATTACAAATAAATTTGCATTTATTTATTTTTATCAAACAAACATTATATGAAATAATGGAATAAGAAAAAAACTATTATTCTTTTCCTATATTTCGATTTTTACTTACACAATATGGATTATCATTATTGAAACAAAATTGTATCAATTATTTTTTAAAAAAATTCGTGCATCCACACGGGTGCTAACCTAATATATACTAAAAGAGAAGTAACTTATACCTCACATTGTGTCATCTTCTCATTAATTTTTTTCACGCATATTTTTCTTGAGCCATAAAAAGCAACTAAATATTTCTAAATATATACTAAAAGAGAAGCAACTCGAACTATACCTCACATTGTGTCATCTTCTCATTAATTCTTTTTCACGCATATTTTTCTTGAGCCATAAAAAGCAACTAAATATTTCTAAATTCATAACATATTAATAAGTCTTTAGAAATCTCATTTCATTTACTTCCTATAATTATAACCTAATTAAATCATTAAATATTAATCTAATTTAAATTATATCTTCATATTCTATACATATATATTCACATAACAAAATTTAATTTTCCATTATATGAGTCTATGAGTAATGTATGAGTAATGCTTACAATTTTTATTGGATATTTTAATTGATTTTTTTATTTTTTATATTTTTAATCTACCTATCTATACAATTAATTAAAATTTTCTATATTGGAATGTATTATGCCACATATGTAAACGCCACAGCTAAAGATTGAGTATTTAAATCAAGATAAAAAGGGAAAATCTTGAAGTACAAGTTGGCCTCAGAACCTAATAATTTCACAGATTTTGGTATTTTTATAGCAAACGCAGTTATTATTTTATATATGGGTCGCAGGTCGCTAATTAATTATATAAGAGTTACTCAACATTATTCAGGATGCGTTTTTTTCAATTTATTAGACATGAACTTATTAGAAATTATTTGGATTTGTTAAACCTAAAACATATTTTTTAAGGTGTATTTTCAACTTATTATTAGACCTGAACTTATTGAAATGTATTTAAACTAATCTGAACTTATTAAACCGAAAACTTATTTATTAAGGTGAAAAAGAACGCACCCTCAATATAGGTTTCACTCAATGTTTATTATAAAGGTTACTCAACATTTTGTATAGGAGTCTCAATATGTTAAATAAATGCTACCCATTATTTTATGTTGGTTATCCAATTGGTCACAATAGCTCGACCTTTAGGTTGGATGTAAGAAACAGCAACATCATGCAAAATTAAGTTGTGACATGACCTTTTGAAAATGGTCCATGTTGTAGCATAAATGATGCCGGAGTATTATAACATGCACCATTTGCACAAGGTCGTGATGTCATGTACACTGGCTTTAGGTCGTGTTGTTTTTTACATCCGACTTAAAGGTAGTGCTGATACGACCAATTTTTCCTATATTATATGAAGATTTATATTGATATTATATGTAAATGTTATGATAAGAGTAAGATTTTAATTTCCATCCAACTATATTATCAATAATATTGTGTAATATTTAAAAAAAATGTATTTTTAGAAAATTATTTTTCATATAATTAGGTTATTTTCTAAAAACTTATACAACTACAAAATTAGTATTGAGATTTTTAAATCGTGCATCGCACGGGTGCTATACAAGTTGAATACTATAAATCAGGATTCTAATTGGGTTTATTTAAAGGTATATTCTATAATTTTCATTTTTTTACAATCCTAAAATGAAAATATCAGTGGCTTAAGATGTGTCTTAAGATAACTTTCTTTAAAAAAAATCAATAGAGCAATATTTGATGTCTGTAAATACTGCATATTTGATTCCATTCATAAATCTATTTTCTTCCCTATGAGTTCGAGTTTCAATAAGAATGCTAGTTCTTACTGTTCATATGTTATGATATGAATATACCACACCAATTCCTTATGTAGGGATGATGAGATTCCATTGATACAGAGCCAATTCCAATAGACTTATTGGAGGGTCCCATTGGCGTGCATCCAGTAGGAATTGAACCTACGAATTCGCCAATTATGAGTTGGGCGCTTTAACCATTCAGCCATGGATGCTTAGCGGGGATCCTCGTACATGGTGAATAACCAAAGTCCAATTGAAATGAAATCTTTAGGATAAATCAATGCAATTTAGGGCTAAAATCATACATTCATCAATGTAATTAATATTTAACTTAATTTAATTAATTATGGGTATCATTTTTGGTATCTAAAGTAGCACACCCCAACGCTAGTTAATTAGCTTTTTGCCAAATAATCAATACAAAAATTAATATTGTTAGAATTAATCATATACATTTAATTTGATTAACTGGTGCTTCGTAGTAATTGCGCTAGCTAGTCTTGTTTAACAAATAGAATTAAATTGTGTTTTGGAAAGGAGACTTTATACCTATATAATTGGAATAAAAAACTAGACATTACTACATCTACCCAATGGGTAGTCTACCCATAACTAATAGGACATTAAAATATTATTAAACTTATGAGTTGGATTATATTATTAACATTAAGCACAACACTTTTATTAGTAATCCGGTGGGTAGACCAAATTTTTTTTCGAAAAATTTTTACCTAACCGGTGATTAGTTCAGCGGAATCATCTCAACTAAATAAATGATTTTTTTTAATACTCTGTTAGTAATGGGTAATCAACCCAGTGGCAATGTAGTTATTATCATCATCCAAATCTTCAAAATATATAAGAAAATTAATACTTGTGCTGTTCCCATGACTTATAGCGTAGCAATCAAATTATTAAAACCAGTATTTATCTTCACATATTTTCAAGATTTAGATGATGATGATGATGATAAGCAGAATCAATTATAGAGACACAAACTCCCATTTTCCAAACACTACTTATTTTCGCATGGAATCACAATTTGACAATTTCCATTTGTTAATTACAACCAACTTAGTATAAGTCGAGTAATAGTTTTTCTCTGTGTTAACTAAAATTTCCCAATTTAGATTATGTGAGGATAATTTTGTGCTATAGTGTTTGTTCGTGTCTTTCCCCCATATATTTTAAAGGTGATTATGGATGAACACATTTTACACAGTAGATTTTAATTAACAATGTCAATAATCAATAATATACTGTAAAAAATTTAGCTGATAGAATTACTCGAAACCGAATACAACCGAGACAACCATACCTTTTCACTAAGCAACAACAGCAAATCATCTAGCGGTTGATCTGGTGCCCAATTTACCTCCACCCTTAAAATTCAACAAAACCATCAAAATAATTTTCAGTACATTGCAACAAAATTAAGGCAAACAGAAAAAAAAATAAGTATTCTTTGGGTGCAAGTGTCAAGTGAGAAAAAAAAAATAGTACTACCTCCGTAACATAAAACTTTCAACAATTGATTTTGCACGCATTTTGAGGAAGTGATTTAAGGGTGTAAACGAAAGAATTAGTCAATATAATTTTAATATTAGGAACTTATAATCACTTTCTTGCTTATATTAAAACCATTTTGACTAATTCCTTCGTTTACACCCTTAAATCACTTCCTCAAAATACGTGCAAAACCAATTGTTGAAAGTTTTATGTTACGGAGGGAGTACTAGAAGAATATAATGAACTTTGAAAAAAATACACATGATGATGAATTTTTAACAAAATCAATACAAATATTTAGCTTTTGATAGAATATCAAAATATTTTTCCATTTATCCATCCATATATTGTATAAATATTTACACAAGACTGCATATATGGAAGAATATTTTTCTACTACATCCGTTTCGAAAAAAACGCAACAAATTGGATGGCACGGACTCCTAGTCCATTTTTTGTTGTGAGAGTAAAAGGGATAGATAGAGAAAATAGAGTATGTGATGATGAGAGAGATTTGAAGAAAAGACTTACAAAAATAAAATGATTATAATTGTTGCATTTATTTTGAAACTTCCTAAAATAGAAATTGTTGCGTTTATTTCGAAACGGAGGAAGTATATTATCTATCAAATATTCTTCCATATATATATTGTGTAAATATATTTTATAATATGTGGGAAAATATTTTCTATATTCTCTAAAAATAAAATGTTGAAATTATAAAAATTAAATAAAATAAAGAAGCAAAATGCTGAAAAGAGTAAAAGGCACACGGAAAAAGAAACAAAAGGTTAAAAAAGAGGTTTCCAAATAGAGAAACAAACTGCCTTATTGTTGTTACCTAGAGAAATATCCAATTGCATACAAAAAGAAACTACTGTAAAAAGAAAATACAAAATTGCTTTTTATAAAAAAAACTTTTAGTACTACAAATAAAATAAAGCGATAGTACAAAAAGTACGTGTTCAGAATTTTAAAAGTTTTTGGACATACCTGCTGCTACGCAGAGCCAACTCCAGAGGCAGCAGACGCCTCGCACTACAATTGCCACTTTCGTTACAATTACGGGCAGCTTTTGGCTTTGTCTTCAGGTCCGTACGAGCTCTTTTACGTATAAGCAGCTCAATGCAGCATTGAGCATGATTTTCTGCGGCAGTGTGCAGGGGAGCGAAGCCTGAACTGTTGTCTATCTCGTTCGTCAGAGGAACCACACCGTTGATTTCGCCGTTGATCAAAGCTTCGGCTGAGTTAACCGAGTCAAACTCACAACAAAGATGGAGGAGATTTGACATTATAGCTCGATCTAACTGCTCTGGTTCGTCTGATGAGGAGATGATTTCTTTAGCCTCTTGAATGAGTTTCGATTTGTCGTCTCTTATTATCGCTTTGATGAGCGTGTTTTCGAGACTCGCTTTTGAAACTTTTGTTTTCGTTCCTGCTGGAGATGGATAGATGTTTTCCGGCAATAGTTCTTCCATACTCTGATGAAAAATAGCAATGGAAGGGATGACATGCAAGAGAAGAAATGGAAGAGCAGAGGAACGAGAGAGAGAAAATGAGAAGCAGAGCTTTTATTTCATTTGGAATAAATGTTGTTATTTACAAAACAAACTCTATTGTCTTTATATAGAAGTAATAATAGGACTAACTAACAAATAAAAGACAAATTAAATAACAAACTCTATTAAACAAAAAACAAAATAATACAATTAGAAAATATTTAACCTCTAATACTCTTCTTTCTCACCTGACAAAATAAAGAAGAGGATTAGTGCTTTTTTTTTTTCTAAGTTCTTGAGAAACTTCCACATTTTTGCATTGAATAACAACAGAATTGAAAGTTCTTAAAACAAAACTCAAAATTATTAGCTGAAAAAAACACTAATGCTATATCAAAACACCTTAAAATGGATCAGGTGAAAGTTGTTAAGCAAAATTCTTAGAAATTTAAACTTCGTAACAGAGTAAGATAAGAGAGAGAGAGAGAGAATACTGTTTTGTTGCAAAAAGGAGAAGAATCAAGGCTTTCAGGCAGTGAGTGAAAGACGTGAGCAGCACCAAAACTGTGCACCCGCATCTCCATTTTTTGCATAAAAAGAAAGAAAAAGAAACTAACCTCAGAAGTTTCAACAGAAAATATGAAAACAAATTGCATGCATTTTCAAGAATCAGAAGAAAAATATAGAGAAATTTAACGGAGTGAGCTGCAAACCCTAACCTCTGCATTAAAGTTTCATGGATTATTAAAGAATTTTTTTGATTGTAGATTTGTAGTCGGTGATCAAATGCAGTGTTGTTTGCAAAATGTACTCCGTATGAGAGAGAGAGGAGGGGGAGGAAACGGAGCAGAAAAGTGGAAATAAATGCCAGGGTTGGAGGGAGTAGTGGCTGCTTTTATAGTAGTAGTAGACCGACTGAGTGAATCCTAGGATTAGAAACCCCTCGGTCCCCTTTTTAATCTTTTTATCAAATGATAATATCCTCACTAAAGGAATAAGGTTGTATAGGTACCCCTACTTTTGCTACTATTTATAGGGTAATTTTAAATGAGGATGAAATCATATTTTAGTGGTTAGGGCTTCTGAATTCTAGGCATGAGCGGGTAACTTGTAGTAGGGTCTGGTTCCAAGGCCTAGTATCTCACACATTATCTTAAAAAAATATATAGAGGGTAGTTTTAAATATTTATAATTTTATACATATATGTAAAAATATAGTCTAATGAGTTCTCATTTTATTTGACCCAATGTGTATTTTTATGATATTTAATTTTTATATTTTTGTACTAGATGTATCTAAAAATATTTCATTAAGATTTCTACATATTTTATTACTTTGTATTAGTTTTCCTAAAAATTGCAACATTTTCTTTTCAAACCATGTGGTTCTCCTTTGCCAAAAAAAATATGGTCCAAACATTTCCTCTCTACTTTTTCCCTTCTATCCCACTTGTGAGTCACTAATCACTCGCAATTGGTGTAGTAGATTAAAAATAGTCCGACAATAGGGATTATTTGAGCATTTTATTTTTAAAAAGTATATATATACTTGTATTAATTACAATATATCAATTTTTATTATGATATTTTTTAATAACCCTAACTTTTGGCCATGTTATAATAACCTATGCTTTTAGCCCAATTTTTTCCTAATGGCGAATATTATGTATAATTTGATTGTGTCCTTTTTTATATAAGGAAATAAAGAACCGATCATTCCTTAGAGAATCACAAACGCCCTTATGGACAATTAGGGAAAAAGTGTGATCAAAGGGAAAATACCAATAGGTCATCTGCTGACATGAATGACCTTTGTTAGTGAAAAAGTGTGTTGCACAATTTGCTTCCCTGAAAGTGGGGCTAATAATGAAGTTATTAAATTTGGCTAAGTCTTGAAAAGAGTCTTGAATTAAGCTATGAATTGATTGAATTCCCAAAGAATTTGCCAAATATGTCCAATTGCATTGATGACTGTCAGATTATCTGTTTCTATATGAATATTGTTAACGTTAAGGGCAAGGGCATTTTTAATACCTTCCGTCATTTCCAAGGCTTATGCAAAGAGGATAGACATGGAATCATGGACTTTCATTGCTGTAGAATTTAGAATTTCTCCTTTGTGATCCCTGATTAAAAATCCAATGGCACTCCTATTATTATCATACTTGGAACCATCAAAATTTAATTTATAGAAAGGGGGTTTTGGGGGGTTCCAAGCCACTTGAGTATGGGCCTTAGGAATATTACCATTCCTACTAGAGGTAGAGGAGTCTTCATCCGTAGCTTATGCCAGTTGTTAATAAGATATATGACTCGCTTAGAGGTTTGGATTAATGGGATACTCTAGCAAACCAAATGAACCACCAAGTAATTTAATGGCAAACCTAGCAAATGAATTAGGCCCAATGGTCTGCTTAATGTTGTAGAGGTTGTGTACTAGAGTCAAATTTGGGTCATAATGAGAGCCTGAGAGGTGCACAATTGTGATTATTAAGGGAATGAAGGAGATCTTTTGAAAAAGGGCAGTTGAAGAGGAGGTGAACAGTTGACTCACTGTTATGATTATAGAATTGGCAAAATTGAGGAACAACAACATTATTTCTATCTATAGACACTCCTTTGTGGGGCTATATCAAGGGACCATATCCAGTTGAAGGGCACTACAATTGCTGATTTAGAAGGGTCTTGTATTAATAGGGCTGCTGATTTAACTGAAAATTCTCCATTAGAAGAGAGTCCCAAAAATTTAATATCCTCAACAGGGTTGGTGGAGATTGGAGTAGAAGCTATCAGTGAGGTGATCCAGGGAGGAACTATGGACTTAATCTTTGTTAATGTTCCATTGCTGATCTGCCGTGATGAAATCACTAACTTTCTGATTTTGGTTAAATGAACTAGTACTGGTTGCTTTAGCTATTGGAATAGGGAGAATCCAATTGTCCTCCCAAAACCTAATTGATTACCATTGCCCACTTGCCATCTAAGTCCCTTTTTGAAGAGGGCACAAAGCTTCGTTAGATTTTTCCATTGGCAAGAGGCGGAAGAATAAAGGGGAAATGGGAATAGGTTGTATTTCTTAAGATATTTTTTGGAAACTAGTTTAACCCAATTATTGTTTGGGTATTTTAGAATTGCTTCAATTTGCCAGAAATGGTGATTGACAGTCGGCACGGCAAACCATTTGTCTCAAGAAAAAATAGGGTTAAAAATTCCCTAAATAGGAGAAACCAAAAAAGGCAATAATGGAAAAGGAGGGTTGTGTGTTTGGGGAAATCTCTCTCTCAAAAATGAAGTAAAAGGCACCAGAACCCAATAAGATGAATGAAACTCAGAATCAAAAGAGGGGATCAGAAAACCTTTTGTGATCAAGGGTAGGAAAAAAGCGAGAAATAATTTTACAGTAGAGCTTTTTTCCTGGTTTTAACAATTACAAATGCAATTTGAGCTGTTGAACTCAAGCTCTTCTTGTAAAATTTGACATAGAAATGGACAATGAACCTGCATCTCTGATTTCTTATTGAGCTTTGTGATACGGACCAAATGATAAGTAGACAGCAACATTACTTTAAAATGGAAAAAAATTGAAGTGATGAAGAAGATGGCTGAGATTATATTTGTCTTTTTGGGTGATTTTCCATTGGGTTCTGAGTATACAAGGAATGAAGATTGGGGAAGAAATGTGGTAATTTTGTGTAATCTCTCTGGACTCTCTCTCTCTGTGAACTTTGGGACTTTTTTTCGACCCTTAATTTGATTTTCCATAGGGTTCTCACTTCTCAGTATAAGTGTAGAATTTGATTGTGTCCTATACTCCTATTCTCGATGAAATAACTCCGTTTCGAAATAAACGGAACAATTTTTATTTTAAAAAGTTTTAAAATAAATACAACAATTTTAATCTTTCTATTTTTGCAAGTTTTTTCTCTTTATCTCTCACATTATCACATATCTCTCTATCCTTTTTATTCTCACAACAAAAAAATGGACTATGAATCCGTGCTATTCAATTTATTGCGTTTATTTCGAAACGAAGGAAGTATAAGCTTTCAATGTATGGAATTAATCATGGTTTGCACTTTTAATCATTAATCAATTACACAAGAAAAGATACACTTACACTTGGTATAAGTTATACAAACCTAATATATAAGAGTATTTTTTACATCCTATTATATTATTTTTGATCCTGTAAGTTAAACTTTACCCTCATTTTTTTCTTTCCCTTTTTTTTCTCATGGACGAAGTGTAGAATATTCAGATCAAATAAATTCCACCCTCAATTTATACAATTGTTAGGATCCATATGCATCTTATGTTGAGCTTTATTTAATTCAACTATGTTAAGATTTTCTAAATTTAACATTTATTCAATGATACTTTATATTGTAAAATTAATTATCATTATTTTGCATAAACTGTGCAACGCACAATTGCTAATCTAGTTAATAATACAATTTAGTAAATACAATGTTCAAAGTTCAAGTGTGGCTTTCCTTCATACATTTAAGAAAAGCTAAGAAAAAAAATCACCTATAACTATTTCTTTGCAACATATTAATCAATTCTATGTTCTCACCCCGGCCTCCCCCTTGAAAAAATAGAAGGAAAAAAAATGAAGACTTCTAAGAAACTATATTAATATGATATTTTTGCCCTTTGTATGTAAATGTTCTTACCATCTCGAATATTTTTGTGAGAAAAATTTGGTCAAAGAAAAAAAGAACAAAATGGATACGGATGGAATATAAATTTGACAAATGATTAAAAGATCAACTTCTAGGCGAGAAGTCCGGTTGGCCCGTGGAGGTGAGACATCTATGCCACATTCGACTATTCGGATTCACGGTTCTGGGAGCTTGGATCACTTCAGTGATAGGGAGATACACATAATGAGTATTACAAATTCCCATTGTTATTCCACTAAACCCTGCAAAGGCACCATGAACCTGCAAAACAGCATAAGAATATCATTATATCCCAAGAAAGCAAGTACTCACACCATCCAATTTCTTTGCTACAATTTCTTTTTTTGTCTGTTGTAAAATCTTTGCCCCATTTTTTTTTTATCAGGTAAACCTTTTCTCTCTTACTCACTTAACCTAATCCATAAAAATTGAAAAAAAAAAATTCCTAAGTAAACATTGGAGTTAGGACTGTAGATGAGAGTAGAGTAAAATATTCTCAAAGACATAAATCGTACCTGGGACTACATATTAGAGTTTTGACTCATTAGAAACATAAAGAATGATGTGGTTCATACCCTTCTATTCTAAATCTCCTTCATTCAAGAATCATGTCTAATTATGTATAAAACAGAATTTATTGGACATTCAGTGTAAGCGAGCTCTTAACATGGGCCATCACTAATTTTTGGAATTATAGGACAACAAGAAGGTTTTAGTAATGGTATTAGCAAAGGTATCCGAATAAAATTACAGAATAGTTGCTTTGTCTTCACCTTTTTTCTCATGGAAAAACAAAAGCTGATTTGATGAGGAAACCAGAATAAACTTCCGCTGTTTTGTTTTTAGATCCAACATTTACTTGGACTCCACTAGAAGTGTTAGAAACGTCCATGTGTTCGACATGGCTATCTTTAAAAAAGAATTACATGGCTTTGATTCAAAATGAAATGCCCAAGTATTATACCCATGTGCAAGTGCAAGTGTCATTTGACACAAATGGCAGAAGTAATACTTGCACAAAATCACTCCCTCATTTCAAAGTCATAAAATGGGGTCATATATGTGCATCTGTTGGAATCTTTAAACTGATCGTGATTTTACATTACAAATAATCTTTTCCTCAAAAGCCTCCAGATGACTATAAAAAAATGTCAAAACAACGCAAAACTTACAGCATTTTGGCCAAGAACAGTGCACAATATGGCGTCTGAAGCATTTGCACGTACTGATCGGACCATGTAGGTAGGATCAATATATTTGATATCAGCATGAATACCCTTCCCAGTGAAATAACTTTTTATCTGTTGAATTGCCAAATTTACTTGTGTTATAAATATATCGAGTACAATTTCATGTACAAAAATAAATGAGGAACCATATCCTTAGGTTACCTGATTCTTTAATTGAACTCCAATATCACCAAGAACAGCATTTCCAGATGCATCTTTCAGATCTGGTGCAGCCAATAGTTCCTGAATTTGCATAGAACCATTAATAGTAGAATGTGTATAGAACACAGGTTTAGAGGATTTTTTCTATACTCAGGAAGCTGAAGGAAGGATTCTGGCTGGAGAAAACCTATCAAGTAGCTGTGCCCTGATGTAAATAATTAGCACTTCACCCTCCTTTAAGCCAATAGATATTCTGTTAAAGTACTATTTATTAGTCTTATTCATATCGTTCTATAGTTCTATATCATTTATTGGTATACCGGTTTCACTGCTTAGCCAGAGAGATATGCAAAAGTCACACACACACACACACATGTATGTATGTGTGTGTGACCTGTGTGTGTGTGTGCTTCTCTGTGTGTGTGTGTCAGAGAGAGAGGTGTGTGTGTACATACACACGTCAATGCCTCATTGGTATCTTGATTAACCCTAGACATCATGTACTTATTTGTTGGTGTGTTAAACAATGCAGAATATGAATTTGATATCTTCAAGAACAGCATTTGCAGATGCCCCCTTTTTGATTCGGCACAGCCAACAATTCCTAAATTTGAAACAATTCCATGAAAGCAGAACATCTATATTAACCATATTTTCCACAAGTATGAGTTCAGATGGAACTTTTCAGAAAAGGCAAGTTGAAAGAAAATGATGTGCTAAGTAGCATGGGTACTTCATATGGGTAGCCGTCCCCGAACCCAATTCGTCCCCGTAATGGGGACGATTCTGATTCTTCATGTTATAATTGGCCGTTCCCATTAACATTAATTTTTTAGATTTCCCGTTTTCCGTCCCCGTATCTGTATTCGTTTCCGAACCCGTTCCCGACTCAGTGCAACCTAGATGATGTGTTGTGCAAAGATATTTACAAAGCACAGGCCAGAAAAGGTGAAATCCAATGGCATTACTTGAATGCCACTGCAACAAGCAAAAACAGATACCAAATTGCTGTATACCATTTTCAAATATTTTAGCTTACTTCATTATGCGGTTCGTTTATTGAGAAGAAAACCTTTTTATGCAGATCTTTACAATAGCTAAGGAAATTCTTTCCTGAAATACCAGTAACTTAGAAGCTATGTTACTCAGACTTTGCTAGAACTAGAAGTATTGGACACGAACATGTGTCCAAATATCGGACACAACAAGTTTATGAAAAAGATGATTGTTTTTTGGTTCAAAATGAAGTGTCCGCGTGTCATACGAATGGCTAAGGGTCTAGTGTCTAACACGGGCACTTAAGGTGAAATAAAGAGTTCGAGCAACATAGCAATGCGTAATTTCAAAGGGCAGAGCTCAGGGTACCAAAGAAAACTATTTTACCAGCAGCGAGAAATTGCATGACCACTGCTGCACTCTATATGTTCAATCGACTTTACTCATTATGTATTTGTGCTGAAGCAGAAAATGACACCAAAATCGAAAAATGAGTAATAGACCCGAGATTCTACAAATCTATATGAAGAAAACTAATCCATCTAGCAAGTTAGATCAACTCTAAATGCCATTGAGATGAAGTATCTGGAAACACGAACTCTTGGTGAACCATGTGAGGTGCTGATGTATAGAATTGAGGGTGGTCTATCCTTATCAAGTTACCCAAATAAAATTGAATTAATTAACGAGCTAAAACTCGATGGTGGGAAGCTGCCTAACTTGGGTCATCAAGTATGTTGAACATGTCAACTGGACAAAGAATAAAGCTACAACAAGAAAAATTTACAACTATAAACAAATACAAAATGCAACATGTGCCTTTCCTCGCAACTCATTCACTAGATTATGCTTAGCCAACATAGATCTCCATTCTACAAATATGACAAGCATAGTAATCTAAAGGAGGGCAAAGAATGAAAATATGGAATTGATTCGTGACTATTAGTTGAAGCCAAAGAAAACAATAGATATCATGACACTAGAAGAGAATATTTGACAAAACCATTTAGAGAAACTCACTTGTCCTGCACCTTCGGCCACACACACTACTGCTGCCCCTTTTGTCCGTATAAGATGCTCCAAGTGAGAGAGCACACCATTGGGTCCATCTAAGGTAAAAGGGACCTGCAAGAGCATCCAAACAGCATTCAGCTTGACCACGCAGAATATAAAAGATAGATTATTTGTAAATAAAGCCTACAGGGGAGGAAGTCAGCAACGGCAAGAAAGAGACTCACCTCAGGTATTAGGCAAACATCAACCTGACCACTTGCAAGTGATGCATGCATGGCTATAAAACCACTACTTCTTCCCATTAGTTTTACCAGGCCAATCCCATGGTATGCACTGTGTGCCTAGATACATATCATATTATACTTATTTCCAAAGATATCAAACATAAAAGGAAGAAGAAAATTACTAGATCAGCTGTAGAAAATAGTTTGGTACGCTTACTACAAACCTCAATATAAGCAGAATTTATTGCTCTTTGTGCTTCTTCCACAGCTGTATCAAACCCAAAAGTTTTATCCATCAAAAGTATGTCATTGTCAATGGTTTTTGGTACACATACAACTGATACCTTCATTTTTCTCTTCCGACACTGCATGAAATGTACACATTGGTTACGGTTAAACATGAATCAAATGGACCTGCTATTGCATGCATGATTTTGCTCTAAACTAGAAAATAGCAACTTCTAAACTATTAGAATTAATTGGTGATGTCTCTATAATTTCCATCATATTTTATGGCACTTCTTAGATCACCAGAGAAGTGTCATATAGTCAAGGAACCAAACTGCAATAAATTAAGAGCCTAGGTAAGACTATTGAACATCCCATAACAATTCCTAGATGCAAGGAATTATGTATTAGTGAGACATGAATTTATAAGCTTGGGGCTTAAAACTGACTCCAAATAGTGAATGAAGACAGAGGATTCCAATCATGGCATTTGCATAAAAGAGAATCTCTGTTAGAAAGTTATGGAACTAGAAGGATAGTGTTAAGAACCAATATTAAGAGAGGGAATTTTAGGCAATCCATCATAAATTGTTACTAGTAGCTTAAGGAAGAATCTAGAGTGTCTTAGAAAAATAACGTTGTCTATAAATAGAGAGTATTAGGAGGAAGCATGATATGCTAAATCTGTTCTCTTATTTTCTTGGGAGAGATTCAGGCCTCTTGAAAGCTTGATTAAGGAGAGCATCCACCTCCCGAGTCCCGAATGTGGATTATCTTGTTATTTTCCAGTTTATCTTAGCTATTAATACATAATTTCAGTTTTTCATCTTCTCTTTATTACCTTATTAGTTAGTTACCTAAACTGTCCAATATATCAGTTCATAACAGGTAATAATTGGTTCAAGTATTTGGGGTCCATCATCTAGAAATATGGAGCTATGGACCAAAACATTTTGCTCAAGTGCTTGAAATAAAAGAGGAGCATGTGCCTTTAAAGGTAAAAGGAAATCTCCAATTGATTTTTGCCTGGCTAGCTTTAATATAAAGGTTGGAATGCTAAATTTTCAAAAAGAACTTGTAAGGTCAGGCACAAGTAGAGCAAGAACACTACAGCGCAAAAATCAAAGACAATGGACAAATGCAATTTAAATAAAAAAAATGGCCTTTCCTGAATTGGAGAAAGGCAAACTCCACCAATCTCACAAATCAATTCATCCAATCAGCAACCTACTAGCACCCCGTGAACTTAACGCATTCTTCAATGAAGCTTCCTCACTTCTTAAGTTCGTTCATTATTATGTAATCCCTCACAAAATCACAAATGCTGAGAATCAAAAATAGGAAACAATTCTAGCACCTAACAAAATTTAGAAACCAACTAAGAGTAGGAAACTAAAACTTTATACCTAACTAATTCAGTTTCTTTTAAACATTTGCTTTTCTAGGGTCAAACTTTGAAACCTCTGATAATTAAACGTAATCATGTAGGATCTTGTCAGTTTCTTCTCGGCATATATTTTTGAAATATGAAACTTTTATGATTTTCAACTAATATGTAAATTGTAATCCATGAGATTAATAGTCAAACATGTGCATTTGACACATAAAGAGACAAATGTTGCATATAGAAAGAGATGAAGGACCAACTAGATATTAAATTGCACACTGAATCCTAGCATAACTAAAATTAGGAAAATATATAACAAAAAGGCAAGATCGTAAAACCCCTTTAGAGGGACATATTAAAAGATGTTGATGCTCTCGCACAATGCTGAAGTCGATGTAGCCTAATATTTTATATTTTCATCAATTAAAAGGAATAAATTAGACATGACATCATAGTTCTTGAATTCAAATCCTATTCTAGTGCACTAACCTATTGGAGAACTCATTTCTAATTAATTTAAACCTAAGCTAAAAATTTTCAGGTTAACTTCTACAGTGTTCTGTATGGCTCTGCATGTCAATCATCCATAATGGACCATAAAGCAAGTGCTTATAATACAAATTATAGTTTGCAAAATAAGATATAAGCCATTGGATTCTTGTGCCGCTGGGCCAATTTCCATAACAGTACATAAGAAAGAAACAATACGTATATCACATTCACCCATACTTTTCATTTGTCAGACATTTTTTAAAACAAATACGAATGTTTGGTACTTGGTTAACGCAAGTATCCATTTCATAAATATAACATACTTCATTGTGTATAGCACTGGCTCCCGCATGCGTCCCGTTACCACCAAGTATGAAAACCATATCAATCTCTTTTGCCTGGGAAAAAAAAAAACTATTACTGTATTTATCTAAAGGCAAAGTAAAAATTATTCTGCAACACTTCACAATTCACATTACAGCAAGTTATATCTATCGTCTTACGAGTTTGTAAGCCAAGGAATATTTTTTAGAAAAATTGACAATCTAAGCTTAGCATTATGCATGTCCGAGAAAGATATATACCTCTATACTATCAACAATGTCACTCATACTAGCACCTCCACGAGATACTCCCAAAAGACTTCCACCTTCAAGATTGATGTCTTGAACTTGCTCGCGAGAAAGCTGAAAATTTCTATAACATTACCTCAAGAATGTTGACATAATTAGAGCCAACATAGGAGTTAGGGCTTACCTTCTTCATTGGTAAGTCCGGGTCAAAAAATCCACGAAAGCCATATCTAATGCCGAATATCTTTTGCACACCATATCTTTCCAGAGTGAAAAATATCTGCACTAGTCCAAATCGAATAAGAACTTATAGCAAAAATGCCAAAGGAAAGATGTAAACAAGAGTCAAAAAATAAGAAATTAAAATTGAAGAAATAACATGCTGATTTACAAAATCGAATTTAATCAAGGCAGAGGAATTAAACAAGATGACTCATTGATTAAGAAGAAAACCTAGTAAAGCACACGCTACCATAATTAATTCTCAATTTGAATTGAATAATTATTCTAGTTCAATTTCCTTGAGTATAAGATAGACAAGGAAAAACACTTTTTCGACATAAATGATCAACAGCAAACCTTTAACTAAAAACATCAAACATATCCAACAGATCTGTTATCGTTTGCGATAAGAAACCTGCTAATGCCCAGTCACGATATCTACAGAGATTCTATTAGTTCCACTAATTGACACACAATATAAGGAAACCAAAGGCATAGAACAAGATACTTCCTTTTTTTTTGGGTTTTTTTTTTTATGTGCAACAAATGCATTTTAACGCACATTGTTGAATAAAAGGGAGGGGGTGTAGATAGCACAGCAGTGATACCTTTTACATCCAACATCTACAGTATGATTTTGAAACTAATACCTTGTCTAAGGAAAAATGTATGATCTGAACTGAGTTCTGTATTGAAAGTCCTTAGTGACCAGCATGCAGAAGGCCTTGATTTTGAAAAAACTTTAAGTGATAAAAAAAAAATTCAGAAATAATGGTTTATTTATCTTATTTTAAAACTTTTGAACATGGTAAAACAGAAGAATAAACAATTCTGTTTTGTACTTTGTGAATGGCACCACAGTTCAGATTAAGTGATTAACCAGCATTAGTGTCTGACACACAAATATTATAGCTGAGAAAATTTGTAATCTGTTTTTTCTGATCTTGCATTCCAAGTCAAATACTTCTTCCGTTGTGTGCAACAAGTGCACTTTTTCATTATTCACACTTACCACTTTGACTAAGATTTGTGATTTGTACTTCATGAAAAATACAGTCAAGTGGAGTCTCGTTAGATTTGTCTCGTGACATACTTTTATAATTTCTGTAATTTTTACATGTATATAATTATAGATGCTTAAGTTAGAAAATTTGCCGGGTGTGTGTGTACATGAACCCTTGATTGCTGGAAAAGGTGGCAGTGCCTAAAATAATCTTGGATGAGGACCACAAGTCCAGCCATGCATAATAACAGTGAAAATCAGGGTTGTTTTGGGTTGTTGTAAGATTAAGCCTTTTGGCTAGAAATAACCTTTATTTTTTATGCTAAATTTTTATTTCTAGATAAAGCAGTATATCATGTTTCATATGTTCAAATCTCTTTTAGTATAATGGCAACTAAAGTTCTTGTGATAAAAGATTAGTTTCATGGAAGCAAGCCTCTTACCATTTGCTTCTCATTCAATACATAGGGTTTCTGCATTAAGTAATGACACATTCATTGTAGGAAAAAAAAAAGAATTTGCGTATGTGTGTGTGCTGTGGGGTGGGGTGGGGTCCCGGCTTTGCCATAAGGAATCATAAACACATTGCTGAAAGCCTAAAATGGGTGTCAGGATGCTACACAATCTGTAAAGTTTTCTTTTGTGTAAGTTGTTTGGGGCGCCTAGGGGGTGGGGGTGGGTGGTGGTGGTGGTGGTGGGTGGGGGGTCTTTTGCTACTTTGCCATAATGGGCTGTAATGGATGTCTAGATGCTCACAATCACGGTTGACAAGGTGTCCGGGTTGATAGGATTTTAATGATTGACTGGATTTACAACCAAAAGGGAAAATAGTTTCAATGAGATGAATTTGTTGGAAGATTCACTCTAAAAAAAGTAAGTATACAATGCTACAGAAAAAGTTATGTTATTGCCTTTTTATATTATATAATGATCTCATTGGTAGGAATTTAGGATTTGAGAGCCATATAATATGCAAAATTTAGACACTTCCATAAAGGCAGAAAAATGAATATCAGGGCACATTAAAGATGGGGCTATGGGCTGCCACGCATCCATATGTAAATTCACACTCCCTAGCATGAACTGAAGATCACAGTCTCTAACCTGTCTTATGACATCATTGAGACCAGGACAGAGCCCTCCACATGTTACAATTGCTGCTTTCACCTTATTCGGTTCAAAGTATATCTCCTTACGTGGACCAGCACGATGTACCCTGGACAAAATTAAATAAATTAGTATATCAAAGTGACTGGCTAAATTTACAGAAAAAGTCTTGCTTATCAGTTATTAGTCAGTTACAAATCATGGAGCAAAATATTGAAGAAATAAAAATCTCCCAATTGCTAGCTGAACTTCTACAAACACCAAGTACCAAGACATACACAATACATAACTGCTAGACATATGATAGGGAAACAGAATGGAAAATATACCAGGCATAGATTGTCAGAGAATCAATTGAACAAGTCACTAAGTTGAAGGGGCTGTCAGACTAAATCAGATTTTCACTACTTGGGTTTGCGGAAAGAAGGAACTTATAAAAACAAAGGAAGACAGCAATTAGTAACCTAGGGAATAAGAAACCTCCATAATGAAACTTAAACTGCAATGAAGACTTACTACTTACTCTGCAGACAGGAGGGGTTGCCTAAGAAGCTGAGGTTACAAAGATGAAACTTGACAAATTAACAAAATAATATTATCACAATTTCTGGTACCTGGCAACATTGTTCCTAATACCCTGCAAAATACTTTTCCTATCTACTTTAATCAACATTTCAGACTCAAGTACTTTAAATTTGTACTCATCTCTTTTAAAATAAAAAATAACACAAACAATTGGCTAAGGTTGCTTGATAATTTTTTAATTGGCCAGTTCTACATTACATATTTTGCACCAGAAACTAGAAGAATGAGCATTCTGCACTAGATTCAGACTATTGGAATATTTTCAAGCCAACCTAAAACTATTTTGAACACAAACATGCGTATTCCACCAAACTGCCTTTGAAAGATGGAATTTGCCAACCAGCACTATCAAATCCAATATAGTTGTATAATAAGTAGAGAATACAATGATGACCAATAATCTACTTATTAGTGCACCGTGGGCAAATGCATCCACTTGAAAACGAATTCCGGCGATACCGAGGTGCATAATAGTCTTTGCCAGCTCGTGATTCAAGGATTCAAACCTCTTCCTCACTATTGCACTCTAGGTAGGAAGATTGGAGCTTTGTAAAACCTTTACCCAAGAAACACGGAAGTGAAAAAAGTAATTTTTTTTTAATGTATCAATCTTGTGCTTTTTCAAGAATATTTTGAACTAATATTAAGAAAGGAGGAAGAAGATGAAAGTTGAAGGATCAAATCACATCAGCAAAAATGTAATAGCTAATTAAGCAATTAAGCAAGAATCAATTGGCAGTTACAAGGAATAGAAGCCAACAAAAAATTCGAAAAGCCTCTGGAGCATCCGCTCCAAACTCTTGGCAAAGCACCCATTTTCAAAACGTCTTGAACTTTTTCATAGCTCATCGAAATTAAGCATATGACCTACCAATGGAAAGCTCTTAGAGTTTACTTTCCAACGCAATTGGAATCGCATCAATCCAATTATTAATTGATTTACTGATCTTTTGAAAGATATAATTGATGAAGTCAAGGCATAAAATGGTTGAATAAATGCACACGTAAATTTACTAGACCTTATGTTTTTCATATATTAAAACTTGCTTATATGAGCATAAGTGCTACAAAAAATGTAGTCGTATCAAGAAATATGTGCTGAATACTATATTGCTATTGGACTACTAAAGTTCATACTAATGGAATTCGAGTGAAAATTTCATTATGAAAAAACTTTACTAGAATTGAAATGATCCATTTCACAAATACATCCTTCATAGATTTCAAAATTGAACCATGAAGAATATAATCATATATTCTAGTCAAGTTTATCTATCGAAAACTCTAAAAATGGCTAGAGAAATTTTTAAACATTCTTTCGGCATCTTCATTCACTGGTAATATCAACTATAGTAATTTCAAGCAAGGACAATAAAGGAATATGTAATCATAAATTCATAATCATATATATCAAGTAACGGCATGAAAACAAGACCATCAATTGCGAAACGTTGAGCTTTACCATTGCTCCACCCATGTGCAACTAGGATCAATGCACTCGGCTCCAGCAGAATTAGGTGAAGCAAATTTGATCACCTTCAAAAAAGTAAATAAGTTAACCATGAAAAATCTAAGTAGCATTTCAAATATTCCATCCATAACCAAAAGAATACAACAATTCTACTTCTCACGCATTTCAAGACAAAAATTTAAAGATTAAGATATTTCATTATATATTTGTAAAAATTATAAAACATAGGATATTAAAAAGTTATATGTAATGTCGTAAAGGGAATCCAACGAAACCCCTACATGACTATACTTTTTCATATTATATGTATAAATCAAAAATTGCGGTTAAAGTGAAAGTGTGAATAGTGCCAAAAGTACAATTGTTGCATTATTTTGGTTACATAGGAAGTACAAAAAAAGAATCCACATAAAATAATGAGCTAGATGTCAAAGAAAGTTGCCAAAACTACTTGCAAATAATTTTTGCATTTATAATGGAAGTATCAAATGGAAAAGGCTAGGTAGCAATTTCAAATACAATAAAAAGGATACACTATCACCAATAGAATAATGAGCTAGAGCTTAAAGTGAGTTGTCAAACTAATAGCAAATAATTGTTGCATTTTTAATGCAAGGATCAAATGGAAAAGGCGTTTTTATCATCGCAAACATGAATCTCATAAACCAACCACATCCACACTTGCAGAAAGATTCTCTTTGGAGACTTTGTAGTAATGTTAATTGTTAATGTTGATGTTGGTATTGATGTTAATGGTAATGATGATGCTAAAATATACTGAATCAATCCAAAAGTCCCTTCGGACCACCCTTAACCATGCTAAAGGTAACTAAACTGAGTCAAATGATTTGTTTCATAATTGTAACATCAAAACACCTTCCCATCTTAGCTTATGCAGTTATGCTTGCCCTATATGCAGCTAGTAGAGAAAAGTTGTTCGCACTTTTACCATTCACATGGCTCAATGGTTGCTATAAGTTGAGAGAATATTTCCAGTTTAATTACAAGTCATAGGCAAAATAAAATTAAAGGAAATGAAAATCATATAAAAGTACAAGAGTATAAAAGCAAAGGGGATCTAGGGATAAAGTTAAAAAAAAAAATACATGATAGCTTTGAAAAAGCTTATTAAAAACAAACAAAAAGCTTGTCTTATTCGATTTTCTAACACAATGTAGAAACCGCATAAATTTATCCAAGGCTTTTCTTAGATGAACACGAAAGATGGGATAAAGGAATAGATTGACCTGATCAACCGTCAAACTATAGCTCGAACAACTCAATCTACACCTACTACACCATTTAAGAGGACAAAACATACAAACAACTCTACTAGTCAGAGTAGTGCCATAAGTTTCATCAAAATATTTATTTGAATATATATTCAGTGCCATTTGTTAAATATATTGATTGATTGCAAAGTTAATATGAAGGTGTATTTTGATCACTTCAACTAAAATCTCCATTTCACAAAAAATTGAACAATTTCTAAATAAACAAATAGATAAAAGGATAAAGTTCATGCAGCAACTCAAAGAAGTAGAAAAGGTGAATATATTAATAAAAACAACATTGACGACGTATGTATATAAGTACACTTCTATGAACAATAAAAGGACAATACGAACTTCAATCTTAATTCTTTAGGAATTAGTTTTAATAGTTTCAATCCTTAAGCAACGGTCTTTCTCAAACTCATCACAATATTACGATTTTTTCAGCTCCTACATTGTTGCAATTTGTCCTCTATGTTTTAATAGTTTCAATTCTTTTCAATTTCTATCGTTTTAAATTAGTTGCAACTATTTTTATTTTGGTAATAAGCTCTCTAGATCTCTCTCCTCATCACATGGTCACTCTTTGTTTTTTTTTTTTTTTTTCTCTAGACTTGTCTCCTCCACATTGGCTGTGTGCAACTCGCTTTGATTGCAATTATTTAGAAATGTAAAAGGATAGCCAAGAAATATTTATTGTGTACACATGGTATACAAATCCAAACATATGGTTGGACTAGGAAAGGAATTTAGCAAATGGAACATCAACTCATCCAATGACCAACATCAAATCTGTATGTGCTACATTCTTAATTGGCTTGACCACTAATATCTAAACCTACTATAGTCATTCAATTTCATAATTCAAAAAAAAAAAAAAAAAAACATTGGGATAATTGAAATTAAAAAAAAAAAAAAACTAAAGAATGAAAATAACATCGAAAGAGTTTATAAACCATAATTGATCTCTTAATGTCTCAACCTTCACGAACTTGCAACAATTCTCTATGGGAGTAAGAGGTAGCCGATTAGGGAAAAAATGAATAAGTCTTGACTTCCTATCAAGATTTGTCACAAATAAAGGAGAATAATTACCTTTAGCAGTGTCCTATCGTCATTGCTAACATAATCACTTTTTCGATCCTTTGGTCCTTCAGTACTCATTTCGTCACTTCCTGCCCAACGTGCACCATCCCTATCACCACCACCAAGAAATATAGCAACAAGTGCAACGCATCAAGAAGACGGCTTAGAACATGGCCATTGATTCATCTAGAGGACATTAGAATACCATGAAAAACAATAGCACAAAGATAACTAGGCATTCACATCTCAAAGTATACAGTAGCCAAAGGCCCAAAGCTATTGCATAATTATGCATATAATTTGAGTATGTGACTCATGAAATCAAATGAATCAAAAAAGGAATATTACCTCTGCATGAGGGAAAAAGTAGTTTGCCTCGGCTTCACATCTAATACATCTTTCAAATGAGGCAAATTAAATCTAGACTCAAAGTCTTCCTGATATTTGACTTTCCAATCAGGATCAGAGAAATCAATATCCAACTTTTCCGCAAAAATTCTACCAGCAGCAAATCTCTTCTTTCCACTATGTATTCCCAGATCCTTAAACTTCAAAGTTCCATAACACAATTGCTGGTGGTGATGATCTCCAGACAATAATGATCTCCTTAAACTTAATTTCATACAGCTGGTATTATTCATTGATGAAACAGAAGCCATTGATGGTTAAGCCCTACAAAAACCAAAAAGAACAACACTCAGTATGTAGAAAGCACAAAATTCCAACTTCGAAGGACTACATTACAACATTACTGTTTGCAATTCAAGAGGTTAGTATTCTACTTTAGAAGGCATCCGAGTTTGCATAACCATTTCAGCAGTCAATAATACAGACAAATAAAGATTAAACAAATAAATTAGCATCGCTAATCTCATTGAAAAATCAAAATCATGAATGATAGATACATAACATCTAAATGAATACTCTATTATTTAGAATCACAAATAACATCAAAAATTCGTGATCGGATGATAAATAAATTGCTATAAATTCTTTCAAAAGTTCATGATTGGAAAAAAAAGGGAAATTAAAAAAAACAGGAATCAATAGAAGACAAAACGAGAAAAGTATAGAGCAAATTAGCAATACCTTGGTTGTGTAAGAAGAAGAGAAGCAGAACAAGGAAGTATGGATGATGCTTGGAGAATTTATTTAGCTAAGCATTTAGAAAGTTGGAATTGAAAATTTGATCTCAAAACTTTCAATGTATGTCAATGGAAATGGAAAACTGTTAAACAATTAAGCACATACAGTCATACAGAGATGTCAATGGAAATGAGTATTTCGAAAAGGCGACCTTATTTTGTCGCGGCATTCGTCACTTTTACTAGTCAAACCAATTTAGTAGATACAAAGATGGTATTGGCCTCCTTTCAAAAAAAAAAATTGGTATTGGGCTATTGGGCTATACGGGGAATGGGGAATGGGTTAGGGGATTCATCTCCAATTTAACTTTTTTTTTTTCAACTTATTAGATTTATTTTATTTTATTTTGACAAGAAAACGAAAATTTATTAATAAGCATCTAAAAGAACAGAGATTATCCTCTAAGTAACCAAAAACACAACTCTTAACTATATTTTGCAAGAAGATGAGCAACTTGGTTACCCTCTCTTATTGTCGTGATGAAGAGCACTCCACAGCTGCATATTATCCGTCTCCACCATAAAAGAAGAGAAACCAGCATTTATAATGACCCTCAGAGATTGTCGTAGAGCCATCGCTTCTGCTACCTCCATCGTGACTGCACCACCATCCCAGACATCATACATTGTCAATAACACCTCTCCATCTGCATCTCGCACCACTGCCCCCATTGTCAATAACTTATTAGATTTATTTGAACTTATCTGAAATTATTAAATTGATTGAAACTTATTAAACATGATTGGACATGATAAAAAAAATTAATATTCATCGACTCTAAATGACTATTATTCCTAAGTTATTGCTTCACCTATTGTATGATAACATATATATTTTTTAAAAAAAAATTAGGATTTGTTGATGAATAATTAATTTTTGTAAAGAATATTTAATTTTAAAAAAATAGTTAATTATTTTTAAAGTTTGAGATTTTTTTTTCTAGGAGTAGATTGAGTTTTATAATTGAATCTAAATTTTTTTTTCCTTATAAGTTGACAAATTTGTTTTTAATTAAATGCTATATTTTCTTTAAACTACAGTATAAAATAAACAAATTATAAGATAAAAACTATAAAAGAAACGAAACCAAAATTTAAATTGATATTACCAATTATATCATCAACAACAAAGGTTCTTGAAAAAAACCAAAGTGATAGACCGAAATTAATACTCCACCCCTTATCATCCCCGACAACATGAACTTTACCTAATATAAACCCAAAGAGTGTGTGACCGAAAAGAATAATAAAAACTAAATTGGAAATAATGGAAGTCATATTTAATGTTATGATATGTGGAAAAAAAATAATGTTAAAAATAATGAAGCCAAAGTACGTAGATGCAATTTAAATTGGATTTAATTTTGTTTTGTATTTTTTTTAGTTTTATTTTATATTAAAAAAACTACAAAATATTAAGGATAAAAATATTTAAAGCATGAGATAAACATGTTCATCCTTGTTATTACTTATTAATAAATAAATTATATATTATATATGTTTTAAATTTAAAAAATATATATTTGGCCCCTTAATACTCAATGCCTCGAGTTGATTATTATTACAAATTGTATTTTGTACTTTTTTTCATAAATTTTGTAATTGATTTTTTTTCTAATGCAAATTGATATACATGATGATGATGGTGTCATAAATAATAATAAAATTTAAAATTAAAACTTTTAAAGATTTTGAATTAAAAGAATTGAGATATGAGGATAAGCAACAACCATTTTTGTGGTTAAGTTATTTGTAAATTTATTAGAAATGTTAAACTTATAAATTAAATTGATTTGATTGTTAATAAGTTCCATTTCATTATGAAGACTAAAGTAATTTCAATTGAGAGTCAAAACATTTCCTATATGACAATAATGTTGTAAAGTTGTAAACAAGACATGTGGACAATTTACTGCGTGGCGCAATATGTGGAGGTAGGGTCTCTACCACCCACGTTATAAAAAATGACTTAGATGTCATTGATAAGTGCATAATTATATATATTTTTAGTCCTACAATCGTCTTTTAATTATTATTATCTTATTGTTTTAATTATTTTTATAATTTTGAAATTTCTCTTGAATTATTTTATTATTTGGCTAATTATGGAATAATTGGTACTAAAATATTCTATGTTTTTATTGGTAGATGAAGAAGCATAATGTGAATTCAATCAATCAAAATCAGACTAAAGAACAAGAGGAAGCCCAAAGACCAATAAGGGGTATTCACAAAATATAATAATAAAAGAAAAAAAATGGGATATTTCCCCAGGTACCCCTGAGGTTAGGCCTAATAGCCAGAATGCCCCCGCTTTTTTTAACTTGCATTAGGTACCCCTGAGGTCAGCATAAATGGCTAGAATGCCATTATTGCAAATTTCGACATCAAATCATGACTAATCTGTTTATTTTTTCCAAATTCCGACCTCAAATCTGACCCTTTAAGGTTAAAATGACCCGTAAATTCTTAAGAGGACAATTTTTTTAAACACGTAGATCAAAGCACGCAAATCGAGGTGAATCAAGACGTAGATATATGTGCACAAAAATTGTCAATCTCAAGGTTTTACGAGTCATTTTTCCCCTCAGATTAGCCCTGATTCAAGGTCGGAATTTGTAATAATGGCATTCAGGCCAATTATACTGACCTCAGGGGTACCTAATGCAAGTTAAAAAAAGTGGGGGCATATTGGCTATTAGGCCTAACCTCAGGGGTACCTGGGGAAATATCCCAAAAAAAATCTTTGTTTCTTCCCCTTAAAAAAATTAAGAGGGTTTTGCATTCACATAATGGAAACTGTCACTACTGCCAATACCACAAGAATTTGCCTGCTTCACTAGTATTTGTCAATAACAAAATGAACCCAAATATTTTAAAGAAGTTGTAAAGAAAAAAAAATTGGGTACAGGCCATGAATGAGGAGCTGAGTGCTTTGGAATTGAACAAAACTTAGGATATTGTGGACCTTTCAGAGGGAAAAAATAGCATAGAATGCAAGTGGGATTTACAAAACTAAATATAACTCCGATGATTATTTGAGAGGCACAAAGCAAGGCTTGTGGTGTTAGAAAATAGACAAAAATATGGAGAGGACCATGATGAAACTTTTGCTCCAGTGGTCAAAAAGACCACATCGAGGTCTCTGCTTGTTGTGGCCTCTATGCAAGGTTGGATAGTTGATCAAATAATGGTTGTTAAGAATGCTTTTCTCCCTAATAATTTACATGAACATGTCTTTTTGAAGCTCCCACTAGGATATTATAGGAAGGAGAGTAGAATTGCAATTTTGGAAGAGGAGGAGCTATTGAGTGAAGACAAAACCATTGAAAACAAAGTGTGTAAGCTAAAAAAGTCCTTATATGGACTAAAGTAAGCACCAAGAAAATGGTATGAGAGGCAAAGTGAGCTACCAGAAGAAAATGGATTCAAATAATCCAAATGTGACTATTCCTTGTTTGTAAGACAACAAAACGTTGTGATAATTGATGTATTGATTTATGTGGATGACATGGTAGCTGGAAACAAAAGAACTGAAATCAAGCCAAGTTAAGGAGTTTCTTTCAAAGAAACTTCACATGAAAAAACATGGGAAAAATGAGATACTGTATTTCCTTAGGTATCCAAGTTGATCATTGTGATCAAGGGATATTTCTCACTCAAAAGAAATACACTCAAGATATGCTAAAAGAATTTAGTAGAGTTGAAAACACTAGAGCCTTGATGCTGCCACTTGAGAGCCAAAACAAGCTTACAATAGACCAAATGGAACCTCTTCCTATAGCAGAAATTTATCAAAAATTGATTGGGAAGTTGATTTATCTCAATATCACTAGACCAGATATTTCCCATTCTGTTCATGTGCTCAACAAGTTTATGCACTCTCCTACTACTTCTCACATGCATGCAGCAAAGAGGGTACTAAGGTACCTAAAAGGATCTCCATACCAAGGCATACTTCTTGCCAACAAGTCCAATGCTGATTTGTGTGGATACTATGACAGTGATTGGGCAGGCTGCCCAGACACAAGGAGGTCCACTTCAGGCTATTGAATTGTGTGCTACTTGGGAAGTCACTCATATCTTGGAGATCAAAGAGGCAATCTTTAGATGCTAGAAGCTCAGCTGAAGCTAAGTACAAAGCCATGGTTGTGGTTGTGTGTGAGTATCTATAGATCAAGCAACTAAAATATTTGGGGATCAAAAGTGATCAAACTATACCGATTCACTTTGACAACCAAGTTGCTATTGCTATTGCAGCAAATCCTGTTCAGCATGAAAAAACTAAACATGCATGTGGAGATTGATTGTCATTTTATTCGAGATAAAGCTAAACAAGGTGATGTGAAGCCCTACTATGTTACCTTAAGTGAACAACTAGCTAATGTCCTAACCAAAATTCTAACTGTGGATCAACACGTACAAGAAGCTGCTCAACAAGCTTGGATTTCAGTCTCTACCTTCTCTCCAGCTTGAGGGAGAGTATTAAGGGTAGTGGCCCATTAGTAAGCCCAATTACGTTAATGATATGTTAGCTCATTATGTAATTGCTTTATGTATTATATTGATGCTGTAATACTCTAGTACCGGCTGTAGTCTTTTGTCTTCTTGTGCGTGTTGGTGTTGTATCCCAATGTTTGATCCAAGAAAACCTAAAAGGGTGATGTGCCCCAACAGGTTACCTCAGAGAGGTTATTTTTAGAAATGGAGAAATAATACACTGAATGAGAAAATAGACAAAACTTTCCCACAATAACTATTTCACTGTTACATTGAATGATATCTTGCAACTAAAATCGATGAAGAACATCACACATTCATCTAAAATGATCACCATCTTAAAAACACAGAAAGTATTGTGTCGGACGGTCGGACCATCGTCCACGTGCACTTTTTGTCAAATTACGACTTGAACCAGGTTTAACAACATGTGTCCAGGTTAAACAAATATGTGTTCAGGTTCAACAATATGTGTCCAGGTGTAACAACATCTGTCCATGTTTAACAAATTTTCACTAGGTTTACAAATGTGTCCAGGTTTACAAATAGGTGTCCAAATTAAACAAACATGTGTCCAAGTTTAACAATATGTGTCTAGGTTTAACAATATGTAGGTGTCTAAGTTAAACAAGTTTTCACCAAGCTTACAAATATGTGTCCAGATTTAATAATATGTGTCTAGGTTAAAGGAGTTTTCACCAGGCTAGGTTTACAAATGTGTCCAAGTTTACAAATAAGTGGTCAGGTTAACAATATGTGTGTCCAGGTGTAACAATATGTGTTCAGGTATACAAATATGTGTCTAGATTTAACAAGTCTTCACTAGGTTTACAAATATGTGTCCGTGTTTAACAAAATATGTCCAAGTTGAACAATATCTGTCCAACTCAATTGGACTCATCTGACAATAATATTACTTCTCGTTAAAAAATTATACATTTGTAAAATAAATGGCATTGGAGAAACATGTATCAGGTGGACTAGGACATGATTGTAGCAGGAATTGAGTCCCATATGGGTCCAAACATAGTAAAACCTCGTGCAAATACATATTTCCTGCAAGATCTAATGCACAACGAAGTGTTGGGGTGACTTGTGTTGCAGCTGCAATTGCATTATTACTTTGATTTAATCCTGGAAAATAGATCAAGGGGTAAACAATTAATATCAAAACGCATCATATTTGTATGTATTCATTAAAAATTCTATTGTGATCATATGACTACCAAATATTGTAGTGGAATAAGTGGATGGTTAGGATTGCACGATTTTTTTTATTTATTTTTAATTCCTTAATCTAATTAAAAATATTTTTAAAAATACTTTAATTGGATTTTTTATTTTAGGAAAATAATTTCTGATTTTTCCTAAAATCAGTTTTTATTCTTGAAAAATCATAAATTCTTTTCCTAAAATAAAAAACTTAATTAAAATATAGTAGACAGTAGATCCATGAAAAAGAAAATAACAAAGAGTTTTTTTCCTAAAATATGCATGCATGTATGTTTGTATGAAGAGTTTTTTTTTTTTTTTTTTTTTTTTTTTTTTTTTTTTTTAATGAGGGATAACATATGCATGAAGTTATGGTATCGTACCTTGGTTGGTTCAAAAGCAGAATGGACTGTTGGTGGTCTTTGGTTATATGCACTTCTTGGAATGTAACCATCCCATGTACCATGTACCATGTACTGTGAAGTTATTTGTAATGAAAGGATGTTTGCAAATCGGTTGCTTGTTGAGAATTCTACACAAATCTTGATTCCACTGTTGTACAAGGATAAAAAAAACACTGTGGTTTTCTACAAACCACAATATACTAATGTAAAAAGTAATAATAAAAAGTTGTATTTTCTTAAAATCCATTACTTAATAATTAATATGGCAAAATGTAAAACCATTGCTATTGAAATTATTTTTATTTTTTTTTGAAAGGTTGCTATTGAAATTAATTAAGAGGTAACAAATGTTTAGTTTTTATAGTGTGTAGTTTCACTTCATAACAAGATTCACAAAGCACAATCTTTTGGTTTCCTATCTAATTCTTAGGCATGCACTAATTGTTTTTTTTTTTTTTTTTTTTTTTTTTTTTTTTTATGAGGGATAACATATGCAAGAAGTTATGGTATCTAACCTTGGTTGGGTCAAAAGCAGAATGGACTGTCGGTGGTCTTTGGTTATATGCACTTCTTGGAATGTAACCATCCCATGTACCATGTATTGTGAAGTTATTTGTAATGAAAGGATGTTTGCAAATCCGTTGCTTGTTGAGAATTCTACACAAACCTTGATTCCACTGTTGTACAACGATAAAAAAACACTGTGGTTTTCTACAAACCACAATATACTAGTGTAAAAAGTAATAATAAAAAGTTGTATTTTCTTAAAATCCATTACTTAATAATTAATATGGCAAAATGTAAAACCATTGCTATTGAAATTAATTTTTTTTTTTGAAAGGTTGTTATTGAAATTAATTAAGAGGTAACAAATGTTTAGTTTTTATAGTGTGTAGTTTCACTTCATAACAAGATTCACAAATCACAATCTTTTGGTTTCCTATCTAATTCTTAGGCATGCACTAATTGTTTTCAATTAGGGTTTTATTTTATTTTTTTAGCATCATTAGCTTTGCATTGGGGAATAACTTTGCAGTTTGAAACTTTGCCATAACAAATGAAATATGTTTTCCTCTAATTCTTCACATTAATTCACTTTCTGTTCATTTAAATGACATGTTTTAATTTAGTTCACTTACATTTTTGTTTTTGTTTTTTTGTTTTTTTTTTTGTTTTTTTTTTTTTTTTGGTTTTTTTTTTTACTTTGGTTACTTCATTTTCTTTCTTTTTTAATGTCTGCTTGCATTTTAAAATGACTCCCATCCTAATTATTAATATGATATCATATATTGTGTTTTTTAAAGTAATTTTGTCCAAATTTCAATCTCCGATGGATTAATGGGTAAAACTTAGCACTGTCAATTCAGGTCAACAGTTTAGTTTTAGTTTTAACCAATCAGTTTGAGTCGTTTCAGTTTATTTAATTTCAGATAATTTTTTTTCCAGTTTAGTTCAGTTCAGTTAATTTTGAGTTCAGTTCATTTTTTATACGGACATATTTCAGTTCAGTTTCAGTTAATTGTTCAGTTTAACCAATCAGTTAAAAATACGAATGGGTGCAATTCAGTTCAGTTCAAAATGTTGACAGTTCAGTTCAGTTTTGGTTATAGTTTTTTTGGTTCGGTTATCTTAGTTCAGGTCATTTGAGATTATAATTTTGTAACTCCAAACCAGCCTTAAGATAGACATTTAGTAGGAAATTTCCTACCGCTAGTCAGAAATGTTGAGAAATGCGGTAGCAAATCACCTACCAATATTTTTTATTTTTCGGTAGGAAATTACCTACCGCTAAAAGTCGGTAGGAAATGTTGTAAAATGCGGTAGGTAATTTTTCTAACCGAAAATTGGTCGGAAATGTACAATTAGCGACCAACATATTTCCTACCGCTCAATACCAACCGAAAATCGGTCAGAAACATGATTTCCGAACGATTTTTCTACATTTCCTACGTTTATGGCGGTAGGTAATTTAGCATTTTCTTGTAGTGTTCAAAACAGTTCGAATAATATTGTATCATTTTTTATTTAGTTTAGTAATATTCAAATTAAATTAGTTTCAAGTCATTTTTAATTTCAGTTAGATCCAATTATCATCTTTTCAGTTCAGCTTCAGTTACCCTCTTTTCAGTTCGTTTCAGTTCAGTTCAGTTATTTTCAGATATTTAGCAGTTAACTTCAGTTTCAGTTGATTTCAGATTCAGTTCAGTTCAGTTCAGTTTGATATTTTTAAGTTGACTTTCAGTTATTAGTTCATTCAGTTCAGTTCACTTTCTGTTTCAGGTAATTTCAGATCGACCCAAAACAGTTCAGTTTCAGTTAGTTCAGTTCAGTTAAATCAGTTCTGACCCATTCTGACAGCACTAGGTAAAAGTATGTATAGCCTTTATACCTATAACTGGTATAAGTAGAGATGTCAACTGATTTTGGATCCGCGGATCTCCAGATCATTTTTGAGGATTTGGATCTTTATATTTTGGATCCGCGTGGATCCGGGTTGGGTACAAATCCTCTGAAAAAAGGCGGATCTGATATGAATCTTGTTTACAAATTCGCATTAAGATTTGTGCATCCGTTTTTTTAATAAAACATATACTCCCTCAGTAACATATTAATGACAACGATTTGACATTTTTCCTCTCTACTTTATGTCAAATCGTTGCCATTAATATGTTATGGAGGGAGTACTAAATTAATGATAGTCTTATAAACTATACGAACCAAATGCTAAATACTCCAAAGTCCAAATAGTCAATTACCTAAGTTGATTATGTAATTTATGGATTTTAGGGTGTTAATGATTTTAGTTGTTGGTATTTATTACTCAGTAATGAGTTTTAATTTGCATATTAATTATGTATTTGTGTATGTGATGAAACGAAAATTTTAATGCATTAAAAATTCTAATTATCTCATTTAGTAGGTATAATTTAAGAGAATCTGTTTTAGATCTCATTTTAATGCCAAAAGTCAACCAAAAAATGCTCCAGAGAGCTTTTTTTTTCAGTTTTGCTTAGCCATCTAAAAAGTCAATAAATTTAGAAACATATTGAAAAGCCAAAAGCCAAAGTCGGGCAAAAGCCAGTTTCCAAACCGTTTGTGTTTTTCTTTACGCTTATAAATTTAGAAGCAGTTACCAACGTTGTCTTGGTCTAGTGGTGCCAGGGGCTAGACTTGGTAGGGAGAACCACGATTCGATCCCCCGCAAGCACGTTGGGAGGAGTTTAAAACCTTAACCCCGGGACGCACTCCGAATCCGGATTAGCCCAAAAGGGTGAATCGGGTGGGTACACCAAAAAAATAAATAAATTAGAAGCAGTTAAAAATCAAATGTGAATAGTGCTACCTACAAGTAAGCTTGGGAAAAAGAAAAAAGGAAGGAAAAGGAAGTAGGCAACAGGCCGGTCATGCAAAATTAATGATGGAAGAAATTCCATTAAACAAGGATATGAAGTCGGAATTCAGCTAGAAAGTAGGATAGTCATTTCCTGTAATTTTATATTGAAGACAAATGAGCTAAAATGCAGCCAAGATGATCAGCAGCTATGTTCTGCTTGTATCATCAATCCTTCATTATATTCATTCATTCATTCACCTTGAGTTCTTTTTACAGAAAAGGTTTTGATATCATTTCTCACCTTTCTATTTCTTTCTTTCTTAAAACGGCACAAAAGGGCCTCCAACCTATTTATATCACACTTCCTTGAATAAATAATGGATGGACCCGGGAGCACCCAACTTTCTGTGGTCTCTCAAATGTTCACAACAAAATTATCAAATATTCACAACATCACACTATCAAATGTTCACAACAGAATTATCAAATGTTCACAACATCACAGTATCAAATGTTCGCAACATCACACTATCAAATATTCTTCAACATCAAACTATCAAATGTTCATAACAAAATTATCAAATGTTCATTAACATCAAACTATCAAATTTTTACAACAAAATTATCACTTGTTCATCAACATCAAACTATAAAATATTCACAAAAAAAATATTAAATGTTCACTAACATTAAACTATCAAATGTTGACAACAAAAATTATTAAATGTTCACAAGCATTTAACTATCAAATGTTCACAACAAAAGTACCAAATGTTCACAACAAAAGTACCAAATGTTCACAACGTATTAAATGTTCACCAACATTAAACTATCAAATGTTGACAACAAAATTATCAAATGTTCACCAGCATTAAACTATTAAATGTTCACAACAAAAGTACCAAATGTTCACAATAAAATTATCAAATGTTCATAACAAAAGTACCAAATGTTCACAACAAAAGTACCAAATGTTCACAAAGTATCAAATGTTCACCAACATTAAACTATCAAATGTTGACAACAAAATTATCAAATGTTCACCAGCATTAAACTATCAAATGTTCACAACAAAAGTACCAAATGTTCACAATAAAATTATCAAATGCTCACAACAAAAGTACCAAATGTTCACAGCAAAAGTACCAAATATTCACAGCAAAAATACCAAATGTTCACAACTTTATTTAAATCAGGACCACCCAGCTGCATGATTCCGGATGCACCCAATAATTTGCGCACTTCCTTAACCTAGTAAAATCAACCTAGGGAAGGTCACATGACATAATAAAATGGCACATGATCCTAGAGCACAAACAAACAAATTAAAAAACAGAATATTCCTTACAAACAATGTACCAGAAAATTGCAAAAAGCAAACAACTGTCCTAGTTTTACTCTAGCTAAATATCTCTTCTTTCATCATATACTCCATTTGTTTATTTATTTATTTTAGCCATAGACGGAAAAATCTTGTTAGGTATTCATGCATTCGATGATCAGTTGGTATATTGCTTGAAATTACAATTTTTTTTTTTAATTTTTTTTTTGTTTCAAAATTTTGAGTTAGTTATTGTTAGTGGCTTGATTTTAGAATATCACGTTTATTAGTAAGCGTGTTAGGATGTGTTCTCTTCAACTTATTAGACCTGAACTTATCTGAACTTATCAGAGCTTATTTAACTTATTAGGACTTATTAGACCTTATTGGAACTTATTAGACTTTATTAGGCCTTATTGGAACTTATTAGGCCTTATTGGAACTTATTAGACCTTATTAGGCCTTATTAGAACTTATTAGACCTTATTAGAACTTATTAGAACTTATTGAAACTTTTCAACCTGATTGAAATTTATTGGAACGTATTTTATATGATTGAATAAAATAAATTAATAATAATAATGATGATAATATTCTATATATTTGAACCTATGTTCTTTTTTATTGTTGAATTACGTTCAAGAAGGTAATAATAATTAAATCTCTTTTTTCAAACCCATTATTAATTAATATTATCAATTTCAATAACAACTTATCTACATATTTAATTTTTCTTAATTCACTTGTAGTAAAATTAACAAACTAGAACGGATTGAATAATAATAATATGGAGAATGGGTAAAGTTTAATTTGGACCAAAATTAATAATAATAATATGGAGGATGTGTAAAGTTTGATTTGGACTAAAATTAAATCAAACCCAAAATAAATAAATAAGTTTTATTTTATAATATAAAAAAATAGTTTAATTCAATCTAAATCTGATTGGTTTCTCTAAAAAAATTATAAAATAAGAATGATAAAATAAAGCTGGTTTATGTTGTGTAAGAGTGCTTTAAGGTAGTTATTAATTTAATTAATTTTATTTAATCCATAATTAAAAATAATAACCTAGACCTGATTGGAATTTATTAGACCTTGTAACTTATCAGACCTTATTGGAACTTATTAGACCTGATATAACTTATTGGAACTTATCTGAACTTATTAAACCTGAAACTTTTTTTTTTTAGGTGAAGAGAACGCACCACCCTTAGCCGGTTATTTATAGGATAAAATTCTTTGTACTTACGTTTTTTTTTATATATAATTAAGCCAAGCAGCATTATTATTATGTGATGTGGTTTAGTTTTGTAATTTCTCGCAAATTATTATATGGTGCCAGGACCACGTAGCTCTACGTGGTCCCTTGCCAAAACGACATAGTTTTAGAGTTAAAAAAAATCTGTTTTAGGTTTTTACATAAAAACATTTTCTAAATTCATGGAAATTTTTTTTTTTTTTTTGTAAAATCTCTTATTATAGAATTTCTACTTTCAAGGAATTAAAAGCAGTTTCTTAATTCATAAAAAAATCAGTTTTTTTATACGTAAAAATTAATTTAGATTTATGTTACATTCATTAGTCCTTAATTTAGATTTATGAATATTGTTTTAAAAAAAAATGAATATTGTATTGGTAGGAGATGAATATTGTGTATTATTTGTTCAACATATTATGATTTTGCATGGGATGAAGATTTTGGTTTCATTGTTATTGAAAAATGATTGTGATGCTTTTGAATATGAAGATTTTCTTATGTTTTTATGAAGTTTGTTTTGTACTTTGTGAATGGTGTTAATTTTGCGTATAATATGTTACATTCATTAATTCTTTATTTAGATTTATGAATATTGTTTAAAAAAATGAATATTGTATTAGTAGGAAATGAATATTGTATATTATTTGTTCAACATATTATGATTTTGCATGAGATGAGGATTTTGTTCCAAAATGAATATTCAGTTATCGCAAAAGTGAATGTAAATTCAGGTTCTTTGTAGTAAAATGAATATTTAGTATAACAAAATGAATATTCAGTATTAGAAAATGAATATTAAGTTTAGTTGGTGCAAAGTTGATTGTTGGTTCAAGTTCTTTGTGATAAACTGAATCAACATTAAATAAATGAATATTCAGTATTAAAAAATGAATATTCGATATGCAATAATTAATATTCATTTTAGTTGTTGCCAACGTGAATGTAAGCTTGGATTTTTTGCGGTAAAATTAATATTTAGTATTAAAAAATGTGAATATTTAGTATAAAAAAAATGAATATTCAGTATTAAAAAATGAATATTCATTTTAGTTGTTAAAACTGACTCGCTGACGTGCGAGAACACAATTGTTCTATGTACTCCCGGGAGCCTTGTATATTGTAGTTTAAAAAATTAATTTAAAAAAAATGAAGCTTTTAGTTTTTTTTTTTTTTTTAAAAATTGTGGTTAAAAAAAATTGTGGTTAAAAAAAATGAATATTATAGTGTACAAAAATGAAGATTAAGGATTAAGAAAAAATGAAGATTGTAGAGTAAAAAATGAAGATTCCCAGGACCACAAAAAGCTACGTGGTCCTGGGAGCACCATATAACAATTGGTAATTTCTATCTTAAGTTATAGTATCTTTTTCTTCTTTATTTAACACGATCTTTGTCCTCGTCCCGTATTCCCCTAGAAAAAAAAAGCATTCGATCTTATTCTTTTATTCAAAAAAAATTGAGTGGTTGGGGATGAGATTGCCAGAAGATATTGAAGTAGAAATAATTTTAAGGTTGCCAGCCAAATCTGTGCAACGATTCAAGACCGTATGCAAGCGATGGGAATCATTGATTTCAAGCCCAAACTTCATCACTATGTATAATCACCATTACTGTAGACGCCGCCGTTATTTGTGCTACACCAAAGATTGCTTCAATGCCCGTCCTCTTCTCGGCGTTATTAACTTTGAAGAATCCAAACAAAATGCATCATCATCATCATCATCATCATCATCATCATCATCATCATCATCTAATGTGGTCATTGAATTCCCTCCTTTTTACAGAGATAATTCATGGGCAAAAGAGGGTATCGAATATGGTATTGGTGATGATGAAGAAAATATCCAGGAATTCCTAGAACAAAATTCGGATCCAACCCGAAGGTACGATATTCATATAATGGGTCCTGTTAATAATGGTGTATATTGTATCTATCAAAGGCTTGGGTATATAAGCGGAGGAACCCTAATTCTTTGGAACCCATCAATTAGATCATACAAATACATATTTCCACATATCTCATTTCCGTTCCCGATTCATTGGCATGTTGATGTATGTACGAGGTATAATCATGAAGTATGGAGACCTGTTCGTGTGCACATGGGATTTGGCTACAATCCAACAACAACAACCATTAACAATAACAACAATAATAATATTGATAATGATTGTGTTTATAAGTTTGTGGTTATCTATAGTTGGTACTAAGTTTATTGTGCAGGGCTTGAGGAAGTGCAGATTAGCCTTTATAATAGCAGCAGCAGCAGCGCCGCCACTAATTCATGCTTAACATTGTACCGTGAGGTGGGTATTCGCATCATGCCCTACTACATTTATTCGGATCCTCCATTTTGTAACTCATTCCTAAATGGGAGGTGTCATTTTTCATGCAGAAAAATAGATCTCACATTACCTGATAATTCTGATGATGATATGGTATTGGAGTATGGTGTGTTTACAGTAAACGTATCAATGGATGAACATGATAATAATAATACGTTCAAGTATATGAGGGGACCTCCTATCCCAGTTGATCGTAATGATCACAAAATCCATCCGTTTGATTTTTGTCGTTTTAGGGATAGTGGTGGTGGTATAAGGATAAGCGTTTGGGTGGTTAGAGAGACGATTGCAATGGTTGCATTCTACCCAGAAAGCCATAGGCGAAAGCTTGAGGTGTGGCTCATGACACAGTACGGTGTCGAGGATTCGTGGAACTTGCTGTGTTCAATTCCAATTGAAGAGGGCTTTGACCATGTGATTGGTATTCCTGATGACCACCGCATATTTGTGGGCAATTCAAGAGGAGATTTGTTGTCTTACTCGTTGGATGATGATTGTGATCAGGCCCTTGATGTTGTCAAAACTATTGAACCTCTTGGCCCTGCGTGTGCTGCTCTTGGCCTCTTTAGTTATGAGGAAAGCCTTACACCAATCTCGCCTTAATTAGTTTGTTAGGATCGAAGCTTAGGGATGGATTTTCATACCCTAGCTAGCATGCATGGTAGGAGTAGAAGACAAGGATATCACTATATCAGTTTATTAGTTAGTTTATTTATCAATGTTTATGTCAAAACTATATAGATCCAAAGTAGTTTATTTATTTTTTGATATTTATGTTTATAAACAAGTTTCAAAACCAAGTTTTCTTCCCAGAATACAGTAATTTCATTTTTATTTTTATTACAAATTTCACATATTTGCTTTTGTTTGATACTTTGGGACTATATTTTGGATTTTAGATTTGGAGTAAAGAATTCCACTATATTTCACTTTATTTTTGGAGTTTTACTCTTGT
This sequence comes from Salicornia ramosissima, assembly GCA_951394345.1. Taxonomy (NCBI): domain Eukaryota; kingdom Viridiplantae; phylum Streptophyta; class Magnoliopsida; order Caryophyllales; family Amaranthaceae; genus Salicornia; species Salicornia ramosissima. Next base: position 51,967,995 of record OX596239.1, on the reverse strand, counting down.
TTGATGAACTTTTGTGGGTTTTGCTGGTTTCCCTTTGTTTTTAGATGTAAGGATTCGTGAAATTTGCTGTGTTCAATTCCAATTGAAGAGGGCTTTAACCAGGTGGTTGGTATCCCTGATGACCACCGCATATTTGTGGGGAACTCAAGAGGAGATTTGCTGTCTTACTCGTTGGATGATGGTGATGATTGTGATCAGCAGGCCTTTGAAGGTGTCAAAACTACTGAACCTCTTGGCCCCTCGCGTGTTGCTTCTCTTGGCCTCTTTAGTTATGAGGAAAGCCTTACGCCAATCTCGCCTTAATTAGTTTGTTAGGATCGGAGCTCAGGGATGGATTTTCATACCCTAAGCTAGCATGAATGGTAGGAGTAGAAAACAAGGAAATTAAACCAGTTTCTTAGTTAGTTTATTTATCAATGTTTATATATATCCATAAATATTTGCCTAAGGTTAACTATTTTTGGATGCCTTAATGTACTACTGTATTATATTTGCTGGATGCTGCTTGTATCTTTAATTTGAGGTTACAGGTTCAAAAATATAATCAATCCATCTACAATAACTACTACAATGTGCTCTGTTTTGCCGCCTGCAAGTCAATGGATGCATGCTTTCAGTTATGTAAGAGCAAGTTTTTGTTACCTTATTACCCTCCATTTATCTATCTATATCTTGTCACAATCACAAGAGCTGCTCTGTTTTCTTGTCCAAGTTTATCAACACCAATTCAAGCCTTGTGTTCATGTTTATCGATCAACAGTAAGTATATCTGCGATTTTCCAATCCAAAATGCAATTTCTCATTGGACTCTTGGAGCTAAGCTCTCCAACTCTTTTTCATATAAAACCATCATAGTTAATAATGGCATTGAATCTACTTCAACGCACTTTTGAACACAAATCTTCCACGTACAGGACAAGGAGCTTAAGAAAAAGAGTCATAATACAACTTCACATTAAATGTGAATGACAATATTCAAGATAAGTGGGACATAAGATTTGAGTCCATATAAATATAATGTTAGTCATAAATGAAAAAAAACAACTCTATCTTCTAAACTATCTTACCTGGACTCTTTGTTTCACTCCAAGTACCAGTGTCGGACACTCGATCCTTTGGACATTGGTATGACACTTGGACACTTCATTTTGAACCAAAAACATTCATATTTTTCATAAAATTGCCGTGTTAGATACTTGGACACATATCTTTATCCGATACTTCGAGCAGAGTCCGATCGAGTAACATAGCTTCTAACTAAAAGTAACAGTAAGACAGCCTATACAACAACACACGCACTGGTCACATAAACAGCTATTAAAATGTGTCCGTAAGGCAGAGCTGCAGAGGGGCCGTGCTGAACACAAACCCCACATAACTGGGGTTATACAATATTTTAAGCATGTCTTTGCGCCATGAATATATTTAAAATTCAATATTAATCAATATTATTTACAGTATTCATAGAATTTAAATGGGTTAAACGGGATTGGTTAGGGTTGAGTTTTTCTTTATTTGTTTATTAAAAATGTTAGGATTGGAGCTGTTAGGCTGTCACGTTAACCAACCCTACAAATAATCTCAATTTTCACATATGGTTGCTAATAAAGTAGATTAAAATCCCATGAACCAACTTTAATTGGAAAGGAACCATATTTAATGAACCAATAACTTTAATGCCTACACTCAGTTTGATAGTCAACAGCAACCCAAAAACTAATATAATGTACTCAGATCAACTGTAGAATATTTTAACATTACTTTCTAGCTCAACCATCAGAATATTTACAAGTGAGAAATAAGTTTGCAGCAATAGCTTTAGCAAGGATGTACTGAGTGATGTCCGAGTAACTAACTATCCATCCATAGAAAGTATTTATGATCAAGCTAAGGATGTACAATTCCACGTTTAATTAATGATCCTTTGGTCCTTCAGTACTCATTTCGTCACTTCCTGCCCAACGTGCACCATCCCTATCACTACCACCAAGAAATATAGCAACAAGTTCAATGCATCAAGAAGACGGCTTAGAACATGGCCATTGATTCATCTAGAGGACATTAGAATACCATGAAAAACAATAGCACAAAGATAACTAGGCATTCACATCTCAAAGTATACAGTAGCCAAAGGCCCAAAGCTATTGCATAATTATGCATATAATTTGAGTATGTGACTCATGAAATCAAATGAATCAAAAAAGGAATATTACCTCTGCATGAGGGAAAAAGTAGTTTGCCTCGGCTTCACATCTAATACATCTTTCAAATGAGGCAAATTAAATCTAGACTCAAAGTCTTCCTGATATTTGACTTTCCATCAGGATCAGAGAAATCAATATCCAACTTTTCCGCAAAAATTCTACCAGCAGCAAATCTCTTCTTTCCACTATGTATTCCCAGATCCTTAAACTTCAAAGTTCCATAACACAATTGCTGGTGGTGATGATCTCCAGACAATAATGATCTCCTTAAACTTAATTTCATACAGCTGGTATTATTCATTGATGAAACAGAAGCCATTGATGGTTAAGCCCTACAAAAGCCAAAAAGAACAACGCTCAGTATGTAGAAAGCACAAAATTCCAACTTCGAAGGACTACATTACAACATTACTGTTTGCAATTCAAGAGGTTAGTATTCTACTTTAGAAGGCATCCAAGTTTGCATAACCATTTCAGCAGTCAATAATACAGACAAATAAAGATTAAACAAATAAATTAGCATCGCTAATCTCATTGAAAAATCAAAATCATGAATGATAGATACATAACATCTAAATGAATACTCTATTATTTAGAATCACAAATAACATCAAAAATTCGTGATCGGATGATAAATAAATTGCTATAAATTCTTTCAAAAGTTCATGATTGGAAAAAAAAAAGGGAAATTAAAAAAACAGGAATCAATAGAAGACAAGAACGAGAAAAGTATAGAGCAAATTAGCAATACCTTGGTTGAGTAAGAAGAAAAGAAGCAGAACAAGGAAGTATGGATGATGCTTGGAGAATTTATTTAGCTAAGCATTTAGAAAGTTGGAGTTGAAAATTTGATCTCAAAACTTTCAATGTATGTCAATGGAAATGCAAAACTGTTAAACAATTAAGCACATACAGTCATACAGAGATGTCAATGGAAATGAGTATTTCGAAAAGGCGACCTTATTTTGTCGCGGCATTCGTCACTTTTACTAGTCAAACCAATTTAGTAGATACAAAGATGGTATTGGGCTCCTTTCAAAAAAAAAAATTGGTATTGGGCTATTCGCTATTGGGCTATATGGGGAATGGGGAATGGGTTAGGGGATTCATCTCCAATTTAACTTTTTTTTTTTCAACTTATTAGATTTATTTTATTTTATTTTGACAAGAAAACAAAAATTTATTAATTAGCATCTAAAAGAACATAGATTATCCTCTAAGTAACCAAAAACACAACTCTTAACTATATTTTGTAAGAAGATGAGCAACTTGGTTACCCTCTCTTCTAACAAGACAAAAGAAAAAATCAGTACAAAAATTTAACAAATAGAAGATGTCATTTAGAATCACACCAAACGTAATATTCTTTTTATTGCCGTGATGAAGAGCACTGCATAGCTACATATTATCCGTCTCCACCATTAAAGAATAGAAACCAGCATCTATAAATTTATAATGACCCTCAGAGCTTGTCGTAGAGCCATCGCTTCTGCTATCTCCACCGTGACTGCACCACCATCCTAGACATCACACATTGTCAATAGCACCTCTCCATCAACATCTCGTACCACTTCCCCCATTGTCAATAACTTATTAGATTTATTTGAACTTATCTGAAATTATTAAATTGATCGAAACTTACTAAACATGATTGGACATGATAAAAAAAATATATTCATCGACTTTAAATGACTATTATTCCTAAGTTATTGCTTCACTTATTGTATGATGACATATATATTTTTTTTAAAAAAATTAGGATTTGTTGATAAATAATTAATTTTTATAAAGAATATTTAATTTTAAAAAAATAGTTGATTATTTTAAAGTTTGAGATTTTTTTTTCTAGGAGTAGATTGAGTTTTATAATTGAACCTAAAATTTGTTATAATTAAGTTGACAAATTTGTTTTTAATTAAATGCTCTATTTTCTTTAAACTACAGTATAAAATAAACAAATTATAAGATAAAAACTATAAAAGAAACGAAACCAAAATTTAAAGTGATATTGTCAAGTATATCATCTACAACAAAGGTTCTTGAAGAAGACCAAAGTGATAGACCGAAATCAATACTCCACCCCTTATCATTTCGACAACATGAACTTTACCCGATATAAACCCAAAGAGTGTGTGACCGAAGAGAATAATAAAAACTAAATTGGAAATAATGAAAGTCATATTTAATGTTATATTATGATATGTGGAAAAAAGATAGTGTTAAAAATAATGAAGCCAAAGTACGTAGATGCAATTTAAATTTGATTTAATTTTGTTTTGTAATTTTTTTTTATAGTTTTATTTTATATAAAAAAAAATACAAAATATTAAGGATAAAAATATTTAAAGCATGAGATAAACATGTTCGTCCTTGTTATTACTTATTAATAAATAAATTATATATGTTTTAAATTTAAAAAATATATATTCGGTCCCTTAATACTCAATGCCCCGAGTTGATTATTATTACAAATTGTATTAATAGTACTAGGATGGGTGACCTCCTGGAAAGTCCTTGTGTTCCCATGCCGCCGACCCCACCGACCCCGTGGTTGGCTGAGAATAGTACTAGGATGGGCGACCTCTTAGGAAGTCCTCGTGCCATCGCTTTGGGATTAAGGTGCAACGCAAGAAGAAGAAGAAGAGAGGAATAATACAAGATGACTCATTGATTAAGAAGAAAACCTAGTAAAGCACACGCTACCATAATTAATTCTCAATTTGAATTGAATAATTATTGTAGTTCAATTTCCTATAGTATAAGATAGACAAGGATCACTTTTTCGACATAAATGATCAACAGCAAACCTTTACCTAAAAACATCAAACATATCCAACAGATCTGTTATCGTTTGCGATAAGAAACCTGCTAATGCCCGGTCACGATATCTACTGAGATTCTATTAGTTCCACTAATTGACACACAATATAAGGAAACCAAAGACATAGAACAAGATACTTCCTCCGTTTTTTGTTTTTGGTTTTTTTTTAATGTGCAACAAATGCACTTTAACGCACATCGAGGCAAATTTTCTAACTTAAGCATCTATAATTATATGCATGTAAAAATTACAGAAATTGACTATAATTATAACGAGACCCCACTTAACTATATTTTTCATGATGTACAAATCACAAATCTTAGTCAAAGTGGTAAGTGTGAATAATGAAAAAGTGCACTTGTTGCACACAACGGAAGAAGTATTTGACTTGGAATGTAAGATCAGAAAAAACAGATTATAAATTTTCTCAGCTATAATATTTGTGTGTCAGACACTCAGACTGCAATGCTGGTTAATGTTAATCACTTAATCGGAACTGTGGTGCCATTCACAAAGTACAAAACAGAATTTTATATTCTTCTGTTTTACCATGTTCAAAATTTTTTAGAAAAAGATAAATAAACCATTATTACTATTATTTTTTTATCGCTTAAAGTTCTTTCAAAATCAAGGCCTTCTGCATGCTGGTCACTAAGGACTTTCAATACAGAACTCAGTTCAGATCATACATTTTTCCTTAGACAAGGTATTAGTTTCCAAATCATACCGTTGGTGTTGGATGTACAAGGTATCACTGCTGTGCTATCTACACCCCCTCCCTTTTATTCAAAGGTGTGTGTGTACATGAACCCTTGATTGCTGGAAAAGTTGGCAGTGCCTAAAATAATCTTGGATGAGGACCACAAGTCCAGCCATGCATAATAACAGTGAAAATCAGGGTTGTTTTGGGTTGTTGTAAGATTAAGCCTTTTGGCTAGAAATGACCTTTACTTTTTATGCTAAATTTTTATTCCTAAATAAAGCAGTATATCATGTTTCATATGTTCAAATCTCTTTTAGTATAATGGCAACTAAACTTGTGATAAAAGATTAGCTTCATGGAAGCAAGCCTCTTACCATTTGCTTCTCATTCAATACATAGGGTTTCTGCATTATGTAATGACCCATTCATTGTAGGAAAAAAAGAATGGATTTTATTTTGCGTCTGTGTGTGTGCTATGGGATGGGATCTCGGCTTTGCCATAAGGGATTATAAACATATTGCTGAAAGCCTGAAATGGGTGTCAAGATGCTACACAATCTGTAAGGGGTAAAGGGCCATAATCAAGGGTTTCTCTTTTGTGTAAGTTGTTTGGGGCGCCTGGGGGGTGGGGGGTCTTTTGCTACTTTGCCATAATGGGCTGTAATGGATGTTTAGATGCTCACAATCAAGGTTGACAATGTGTCCGGGTTGATAGGATTCTAATGATTGACTGGATTTACAACCAAAAGGGAAAAAAGTTTCAATGAGATGAATTTGTTGGAAGATTTACTCTAAAAAAAATTACCTATACAATGCTAGAGAAAAAGTTGTTATGTTATTGCCTTTTCATATTATATAATGATCTCATTGGTAAGAATCTAGGATTTGAGAGCCATATAATATGCAAAATTTAGACACTTCCATAAAGGCAGAAAAATGAAATATCAGGGCAAATTAAAGATGGGGCGATGGGCTGCCACGCATGCATATGTAAATTCACACTCCCTAGCATGAACTGAAAATCACAGTCTCTAACCTGTCTTATGACATCATTGAGACCAGGACAGAGCCCTCCACATGTTACAATTGCTGCTTTCACCTTATTCGGTTCAAAGTATATCTCCTTACGTGGACCAGCACGATGTACCCTGGACAAAATTAAATAAATTAGTATATCAAAAGTGACTGGCTAAATTTACAGCAAAAGACTTGCTTATCAGTTATTAGTCAGTTACAAATCATGGAGCCAAATATTGAAGAAATAAAAATCTCCCAATTGCTAGCTGAACTTCTAAAAACATATACACCAAGTACCGAGACATACACAATACATAACTGCTAGACATATGATAGGGAAACAGAATGGAAAATATACCAGGCATAGATTGTCAGAGAATCAATTGAACAAGTCACTAAGTTGAAGGGGCTGTCAGACTAAATCAGATTTTCACTACTTGGGTTTGCGGAAAGAAGGAACTTATAAAAACAAAGGAAGACAGCAATAAGTAACCTAGGGAAATAAGAAACCTCCATAATGAAACTTAAACTGCAATGAAGACTTACTAATTACTCTGCAGACAGTAGGGGTTGCCTGAGAAGCTGAGGTTACAAAGATGAAACTTGACAAATTAACAAAATAATATTATCACAATTCCTGGTACCTGGCAACATTGTTCCTAATACCCTGCAAAATACTTTTCCTATCTACTTTAATCAACATTTCAGATTCAAGTACTTTAAATTTGTACTCATGTCTATTAAAATACAAAATAACACAAACAATTGGCTAAGGTTGCTTGATAATTTTTAATTGGCCAGTTCTGCATTACATTTTTTGCACCAGAAACTAGAAGAATGAGCATTCTGCACTAGATTCAGACTATTGGAATGTTTTCAAGCCAACCTAAAACTATTTTGAACACAAACAGGCGTCTTCCACCAAACTGCCTTTGAAAGATGGAATTTGTCAACCAGCACTGTCAAATCCAATATAGTTGAATAATAAGTAGAGAATACAATGATGACCAATAATCTACTTATCAGTGCACCGTGGGCAAATGCATCCACTTGAAAACGAATTCCGGCGATACCGAGGTGGCGAGGTGCATAATAGTCTTCTCCAGCTCGTGATTCAAGGATTCATACCTCTTCCTCACTATCGCACTCTAGGGAGGAAGATTGGAGCTTTGTAAAACCTTTACCCAAGAAACACGGAAGTGAGAGAAGTAATTTTTTTTAATGTATCAATCTTGTGGTTTTTCAAGAATATTTTGAACTAATATTAAGAAAGGAGGAAGAAGATGAAAGTTGAAGGATCAAATCACATCAGTAAAAATGTAATAGCTAACCAAGCAATTAAGCAAGAATCAATAGGCAGTTACAAGGAATAGAAGCCAGCAAAAAATTCGAACAGCCTCTGGAGCATCTGCTCCAAACTCTCGGCAAAGAACCCATTTTCAAAACGTCTTAAACTTTTTCATAGCTCATCGAAATTAAGCATATGACCTACCAATGGAAAGCCCTTGGAGTTTACTTTCCAGCGCAATTGGAATCGCATCAATCCAATTATTAATTGCTTTACTGATCTTTTGAAAGATATAATTGATGAAGTCAAGGCATAAAATGATTGAATAAATGCACACGTAAATTTACTAGACCTTATGTTTTTCATATATTAAAACTTGCTTATATGACCATAAGTGCTACAAAAAATGTAGTCGTATCAAGAAACATGTGATGAATACTATATTGCTATTGGACTACTAAAGTTCATACTGATGGAATTCAAGTGAAAATTTCATTATGAAAAAACTTTACTAGAATTGAAATGATCCATTTCACAAATACATCCTTCATAGATTTCAAGATTGAACCATGAAGAATATAATCATATATTCTAGTCAAGTTTATTTATCGAAAACTCTAAAAATGGCTAGAGAAATTTTTAAACATTCTTTCGGCATCTTCAGTCACTGGTAATAAATTATTTATCAGCTATAGTAATTTCAAGCAAGGACAATAAAGGAATGTGTAATCATAATCATATATATCAAGTAACGACATGAAAACAAGACCATCAATTGCAAAACGTTGAGCTTTACCATTGCTCCACCCATGTGCAACTAGGATCAATGCACTCGGCTCCAGCAGAATTAGGTGAAGCAAATTTGATCACCTTCAAAAAAGTAAATAAGTTAATCATGAAAAATCTAAGTAGCATTTCAAATCTTCCATCCATAACCAAAAGAATACAACAATTCTACTTCTCACGCATGTCAAGACAAATATTTAAAGATTAAGATATTTCATTATATATTTGTAAAAAGTATAAAAAATAGGATATTAAAAAGCTATATGTAATGTCGTAAAGAGAATCCAACGGAACCCCCACATGACTATATGTTTTTTTATTATATGTATTAAACAAAAATTGCGGTTAAAGTGAAACTGTGAATAGTGCCAAAAGTACAATTGTTGCATTATTTTGTTTACATAAGAAGTACGAAAAAAGAATCCATTATCCGATAAATAATGAGCTAGATTGTCAAAGAAAGTTGCCAAAACTACTTGCAAATAATTGTTGCATTTATAATGGAAGTATCAAATGGAAAAGGCTAAGCAGCAATTTCAAATACAATAAAAAGGATCCACTATCACCAATAGAATAATGAGCTAGAGCTTAAAGTGAGTTGTCAAACTAATAGCAAATAATTGTTGCATTTTGAATGCAAGGATCAAATGGAAAAGGCGTTTCCATCATCGCAAACATGAGTCTCATAACCCAACCACATCCACACTTGAAGAAAGATTCTCTTTGGAGACTTTGTAGTAATGTTAATTGTTAATGTTGATGTTGGTATTGATGTTAACGGTAATGATGATGCTAAAATATATTGAATCAATCCAAAAATCCCTTTGGACCACCCTTAACCATGCTAAAGGTAACTAAATTGAGTCAAATGATTTGTTTCATAATTGTAACATCAAAACACCTTCCCATCTTAGCTTATGCAGTTATACTTGCCCTATATGCGGCTAGTAGAGAAAGTTGTTCGCACTTTTACCATTCACATGGCTCAATGGTTGCTACAAGTTGAGAGAATATTTCCAGAATAATTACAAGTCATAGGCAAAATAAAATTAAAGGAAATGAAAATCATATAAAAGTACAAGAGTATAAAAGCAAAGGGGATTTAGGGATAAAGTTAAAAAAATACATGATAGCTTTGAAAAATCTTATTAAATAACAAAAAGCTTGTCTTATTCGATTTTCTAACACAATGCAGAAACCGCATAAATTTATCCAAGGCTTTTCTTGGATGAACACGAAAGATGGGAAAAAGGAATAGATTGACTCGATCAACCGTCAAACTATAGCTCAAACAACTCAATCTACACCTACTGCACCATTTAAGAGGACAAAACATGCAAACAATTCTACTAGTCAGAGTAGTGCCATAAGTTTCATAAGAATATTTATTGGAATATATTTTAAGTGCCATTTGTTAAATATATTGATTGATTGCAAAGTTAATATGAAGGTGTATTTTGATCACTTCAACAAAAATCTCCATTTCCCAAAAAATTGAACAATTTCTAAATAAACAAATAGATAAAAGGATAGAGTTCATGCAGCAACTCAAAGAAGTAGAAAAGGTGAATATATTAATAAAAACAACATTGACGACGTATGTATATAAGTACACTTCTATGAACAATAAAAGGACAACACGAACTTCAATCTTAATTCTTTAGGAATTAATTTTAATAGTTTCAATCCTTAAGCAACGGTCTTTCTCAAACTCATCACAATATTACGATTTTTCTAGCTGCTTACATTGTTGTAATTTGTCCTCTATGTCTTAATAGTTTCAATTCTTTTCAATTTCTATCGTTTTAAATTAGTTGCAACTATTTTTATTTTGGTAATAAGTTCTCTAGATCTCTCTCCTCATCACATGGTCACTCTGTTTTTTTTTTTCTCTAAACTTGTCTCCTCCACACTGGCTGTGTGCAACTCACTTTGATTGCAATTACTTAGAAATGTAAAAGGATAGCCAAGAAATATTTATTGTGTACACATAGTATACAAATCCAAACATATGGTTGGACTAGGAAAGGAATTTAGCAAATGGAATATCAACTCATCCAATGACCAACATCAAATCTGTATGTGCTACATTCTTAATTGGCTTGACCACTAATATCTAAACCTACTATAGTCATTCAATTTCATAATTCAAAGAAACATTGGGATAATTGAAATTCAAAAAAAAACTAAAGAATGAAAATAACATCCACAAAGAAAGAGTTTATAAGCCATAATTGATCTCTTAATGTCTAAACCTTCACGAACTTGCAAAAATTCTCTATGGGAGTAAGAGGTAGCCGATTAGGGAAAAAATGAATAAGTTTTGACTTCCTATCAAGATTTGTCACAAATAAAGGAGAATAATTACCTTTAGCAGTGTCCTATCGTCATTGCTAACATAATCACTTTTTCGATCCTTTGGTCCTTCACCACCACCGTGCACCATCCCTATCACCACCACCAAGAAATATAGCAACAAGTGCAATGCATCAAGAAGATGCTTAGAACATGGCCATTGATTCATCTAGAGGACATCAGAATACCATGAAAAACAATAGCACAAAGATAACTAGGCATTCACATCTCAAAGTATACAGTAGCCAAAGGCCCAAAGCTATTGCATACTTGTGCATATAATTTGAGTATGTGAATCATGGAAATCAAATGAATCAAAAAAGGAATATTACCTCTGCATGAGGGAAAAAGTAGTTTGCCTCGGCTTCACATCTAATACATCTTTCAAATGAGGCAAATTAAATCTAGACTCAAAGTCTTCCTGATATTTGACTTTCCAATCAGGATCAGAGAAATCAATATCCAACTTTTCCGCAAAAATTCTACCAGCAGCAAATCTCTTCTTTCCACTATGTATTCCCAGATCCTTAAACTTCAAAGTTCCATAACACAATTGCTGGTGGTGATGATCTCCGGACAATAATGATTTCCTTAAACTTAATTTCATACAGCTGGTATTATTCATTGATGAAACAGAAGCCATTGATGGTTAAGCCCTACAAAAACCAAAAAGAACAACACTCAGTATGTAGAAAGCACAAAATTCCAACTTCGAAGGACTACATTACAACATTACTGTTTGCAATTCAAGAGGTTAGTATTCTACTTTAGAAGGCATCCGAGTTTGCATAACCATTTCAGCAGTCAATAATACAGACAAATAAAGATTAAACAAATAAATTAGCATCGCTAATCTCATTGAAAAATCAAAATCATGAATGATAGATACATAACATCTAAATGAATACTCTATTATTTAGAATCACAAATAACATCAAAAATTCGTGATCGGATGATAAATAAATTGCTATAAATTCTTTCAAAAGTTCATGATTGGAAAAAAAAGGAAAATTAAAAAAACAGGAATCAATAGAAGACAAGAACGAGAAAAGTATAGAGCAAATTAGCAATACCTTGGTTAAGTAAGAAGAAAAGAAGCAGAACAAGGAAGTATGGATGATGCTTGGAGAATTTATTTAGCTAAGCATTTAGCAAGTTGGAGTTGAAAATTTGATCTCAAAACTTTCAATGTATGTCAATGGAAATGCAAAACTGTTAAACAATTAAGCACATACAGTCATACAGAGATGTCAATGGAAATGAGTATTTCGAAAAGGCGACCTTATTTTGTCGCGGCATTCGTCACTTTTACTAGTCAAACCAATTTAGTAGATACATAGATGGTATTGGGCTATTCGCTATTGGGCTATACGCGGAGTGGGGAATGGGTTAGGGGATTAAACATCTCCAATTTAACTTTTTTTTTTTTTCCGAACTTTTCTGAAATTATTAAATTGATCGAAATTTATTAAACATGATTGAACATGATTAAAAAAAAAAATTATACCTTACGTAGTATTAGTTATCACATATGGTTGGATCTAAACAAATCTTATTAAATTTATCACATATGATTGAACATGATCAAATCTTATTAAATTTATTTACACCGGATTAGGCCTTATGTGAACTAAAATCTATATCTATACTAATACTTTATAACATGATGTGTTTGTGTCATGTGTCAAATTTTTGTGAATACAACTTTATTTTATTTCATTCTTAAAATAATATTTCATTAATTAAGAGAATTTTTTGAAACACATTATATCTTAATTAATTTATAGAGTTTACAATTTTCTATACTATTATGATCAACTTAATTTTATTAATAATATTTTAATTTTTTTTAGACTATATATTTTTATATACAACTCGTACATTACACAGGTCCCAAAACTAGTTTATTTTTTAAAACTAAGTAGAATGCACTCTCAATTGCTAAATGTCACAAAAATTAATTAATACTGCCCAATTTTTTTTTTCTAAAGTTTCCAAAATACCCTTAAATGGGCACCCACCCATCATTCCTCTCTTTCACCCTCTACTCCTTAAATATGGACCCCCTTTCTTTTGTAAAAAAAATATATATATATATTATGTTAAGTTTGTTCAACCCCTTTTACTTCATACTATGCTAATATTTGGTGACTGCAAGTAAGTTATTTTTGAAACATAATGGGATTAAGTTATTATTATTGTTGTTGTAAATATATAATAAAACAAAAAATTGAAGCGATACTACCAAACCTGAAAAGGCTGGCGAATAGTTCTGATAAACATTAGACGAAATCCCTACTCGGATATGGGACTAAGCTGGTACCAGGTTTGTGGTCACCGGTAGGGCTGAAGGTATTTCGCTGTTATTTGACTTCAAGATCAAGTCACAAGGTGAAGTTTTGGGCAAGTTGGTAAAGACAAAGCATCATCGACATATGAGATTTCTAAACCACCCATGCATATTCTCAGAATTGCAGAGAATTCTTATACGTAGTGGTGACTTGGAGTGGTGATATTCAGCATCAATAAATAATGTGATTGATTTTTAGCCTGAAATTATAGTTCAACTTATTTGTTGGATATTAATCTAGAAAAATCTAGATGTGTAGATAAATATATAATCTAAAAAATTCTTATGTAAAGATTAAATTATGATGTTTCTAAAAGAGGGTGAACATTAAGGCTAAAAGGAAATGAAGCAAGCAATGTTTATAAGAAATGAGACTCATTAAAAACCATGTGCTCCTGACGTGTATGGGTTTTTACATACCATGGAATTAAAACTCAGCCGTTCCGTTACGTAACGGCCGTTCTGTAACCTGTTTCTGAGTTGCCGATACACGAAATGTCGTTATAATATTGAGAGTTGGAATTCACAGAAAAATCGTCGCGATGGTGTTCTGTAACAGTAAAACGCCCGTTCTATAACGCGTTTTTGCAAGAAATGCCCGTTTTTTATAAATAAAATAAATATTAAAGAAGAAAAGGCTAAGAGAAGTCATACTTGTACTTTGCAATAGTTAAATTTTTAATAAATAAGCTGGATTATTAATAAATTTTAATAATAATAATATTTTTTTTACATAATGTGATACGAAAACAATAAGAATGAATGAAGATTGAAAAAGCTTAATATTGAGCTTATGTGATTTTTTTGATAAAATTTACGCCGCGACATCCGCGAAACGTTCTTTTTTGCCGTTACAAGCGATTCCCGCGACAACGCGACCGTTTCCGCGAACGTGACCACGACCGCTATTTTATTCCATGTTACATACTGTACCGAGTTACCAAGTAAGTGGGTTACATGGATTGAAGTACATGATTTAGTTTGGACTGTTGTGATAATCAATTGTTGGAATTGCTATGGGCAGATGAGAAATAGTATGGAATAATGGTGTCAAACTGTCAATTTTGCCTTAAACATAAGCTCCTATATGACAACTCCCTCTTAACAAATTGCTAACAGCATAACAATGAGTACAAAAATTTGCAGACTTGATTCTGTCGTCCAGCTCTTTTTCTGAACTGCATCAGCAACCTCGTGAAATACTACCCAATACTCCGGTATGGAAGCAGTTTAAGGTACGGTGTAGAATTGTAGAAACAGCTACATCAATCCTCCTCGTCCCAAGTAACTGGTCTAATTCTGGCCAAAATAATTCAATTCCTTCTTGAAATCATCAATGTTTTTTAGTATACTTTATTCAATATCAAGAAAATGCAATCAAGGTCGGTACAAAATAAATTTTTGAGCATCATAAGTATTTATTTTCCTAATTTCATGATAGGATCAAAACAGACCAAAAATAAAGATCATATTAGAAAATTTCAAATGAGAGGTAAAAGTGTAAAACTTTAGATCAAATCAGACTAAGTAAATACATTCTTAGCCACAAAGCATCTGGATAATACCATACAGTTGGCTTGCTTCAAATTGCAATTGTCACAAATTATGTATGCATTCAATTACTGTAAAGAAGAGCTAAAGTATATATATATATATATATATATATAAAAAGAGGTTTTAAGCAATGGTAGTACCAAATCAGGTTTCAAAAGATCCCCTAAACCAAAACCAAAACATGTAACAGATGTACATCAAGCCAATGGCTCGTTTACATTAGCTGAATAGAGATGAACTGAACTGAACTTAATAGAGATGAACTGAACTGAACTGAACTTAATAGAGGTGTATTAATTGAACTGAACTGAACTTAATAGAGATGAACTGAAATGAACTGTATTTAATCTGAAGTAAAGAAGCCCTAAGTAAACACAGACCATCAGATTCAGTATGTATGAACCATACCTTCAATCAATTGCTGTTAAGATTGAAACAAGGAATTTTTTTTAAAGAAATCATGTTATTTAGCAGGAAGCCTACATAAACCCCCTCAAAAAATGAAGATATTAAGCAATGATGCTGTAAGAGACAAGATTTATATATAGTAGTGATTTGTTGCAAAAGAATCATTCAGTCCATTGTGAAACTTAAAAAATAATTAAAAACCTGATGCTAATAAGTTTGAGAAAGGGGCTACACAATGTCTCTGGGCCTGACTAGTTGCTCAATACAGAATAAAATTATTCCTTGGCCTGACTGCCTGCTCTTTGCACAGTTTGCAGTAGCTCTTCAAGAAAAAAATATGGTTCTAAAAAATTATTATTATTATGTGAAATTCACAATAGTTGTTAATTTATTATTTGCAGTAGCTTTTTATTATTTGTTAGTTCATATATGAAATTCAATCAGCTACATCAGCCTACATGCACAGGTTAGAACTTAGAAGATTCGACCCACAGAGGAGTACAGGGCGTAATTATAGAACAAAATTCTTAATCGAATATATATTACATCTAAAAACAAAGGGAAACCAGCAAAACCCACAAAAGTTCATCAAACAAGAGTAAAACTCCAAAAATAAAGTGAAATATAGTGGAATTCTTTACTCCAAATCTAAAATCCAAAATATAGTCCCAAAGTATCAAACAAAAGCAAATATGTGAAATTTGTAATAAAAATAAAAATGAAATTACTGTATTCTGGGAAGAAAACTTGGTTTTGAAACTTGTTTATAAACATAAATATCAAAAAATAAATAAACTACTTTGGATCTATATAGTTTTGACATAAACATTGATAAATAAACTAACTAATAAACTGATATAGTGATATCCTTGTCTTCTACTCCTACCATGCATGCTAGCTAGGGTATGAAAATTCATCCCTAAGCTTCGATCCTAACAAACTAATTAAGGCGAGATTGGTGTAAAGCTTTCCTCATAACTAAAGAGGCCAAGAGCAGCACACGCGGGGCCAAGAGGTTCAATAGTTTTGACAACATCAAGGGCCTGATCACAATCATCATCCAACGAGTAAGACAACAAATCTCCTCTTGAATTGCCCACAAATATGCGGTGGTCATCAGGAATACCAACCACATGGTCAAAGCCCTCTTCAATCGGAATTGAACACAGCAAATTCCACGAATCCTCGACACCGTACTGTGTCATGAGCCACACCTCAAGCTTTCGCCTATGGCTTTCCGGGTAGAATGCAACCATTGCAATCGTCTCTCTAACCACCCAAACGCTTATCCTTATACCACCACCACTATCCCTAGAACGACAAAAATCAAACGGACGGATTTTGTGATCATTACGATCAACCGGGATAGGAGGTCCCCTCATATACTTGAACGTATTATTATGTTCATGTTCATCCATTGATACGTTTACTGTAAACACACCATACTCCAATACCATATCATCATCAGAATTATTAGGTAATGTGAGATCTATTTTTCCGCATGAAAAATGACACCTCCCATTTACGAACGAGTTACAAAATGGAGGATCCGAATAAATGTAGTAGGGCATGATGTGAATACCCACCTCACGGTACAGTGTTAAGCATGAATTAGTGGCGGCGCTGCTGCTGCTATTATAAAGGCTAATCTGCACTTCCTCAAGCCCTGCACAATAAACATAGTACCACCTATAGATAACCACAAATTTGTAAATATAATCATTATTATTGTTCATGGTTGTTGTTGGATCGTATCCAAATCCCATGTGCACACGAAGAGGACTCCATACTTCATGATTATACCTCGTACATACGTCAACATGCCAATGAATCGGGAACGGAAATGAGATATGTGGAAATATGTATTTGTATGATCTAATTGATGGGTTCCAAAGAATTAGGGTTCCTCCACTTGTATACCCAAGCCTTTGATAGATACAATATACACCATTATTAACAGGACCCATTATATGAATATCATACCTTGGGGTTGGATCCGAATTTTGTTCTAGGAATTCCTGGATATTTTCTTCATCATCACCAATACCATATTCGATACCCTCCTTTGCCCATGAATCATCTCTGTAAAAAGGAGGGAATTCAACCACAGATGCTACGTTTTGCTTGGATTCTTCATCATCAATAACACCGAGAAGAGGACGGGCATTGAAGCGATCTTTGGTGTAGCACAAATAGCGGCGGCGTCTACAGTAATGGTGATTATACATAGTGATGAAGTTTGGGCTTGAAATCAATGATTCCCATCGCTTACATACGGTCTTGAATCGTTGCACAGATTTGGCTGGCAACCTTAAAATTATCTCTACTTCTATCTCTTCTGGCAATCTCATCCCCACCACTCAATTTTTTGAATAAAAGAGTAAGATCGAATGTTTTTTTTTTTTCTAGGGGAATACGGGACGGGGACAAAGATCGTGTTAAAATAAAGAAGAAAAAGATATACTATAAGATAGAAATTACAAAACTAAACCACATCACATAATAATAATGCTGCTTAATTAAAAAAACTAAAGTACAAAGAATTTTATCTTATAAATAGGCGGAGAACACGCCTACTAATAAACGTGATATTCTAAAATTAAGCCACTAACAATAACTAACTAAGAAATTTGAAACAAAAAAAAAAAAATATATATATATATATATATATAATTTTAAGCAATATACCAACTGATCGAATGAATTAATACCTAAGTACCTAACAAGATTTTTCCATCTATGGCTAAAATAAATAAAGAAACAAATATAAAATTACAGGCAATGGCTATCCTACTTTCTAGCTGTATTCCGCCTTCATCTCCTTGTTTAATGGAATTTCTACCATCATTAATTTTGCATGACCTGTTGCCTATTTCCTTTTCCTTTCTTTTTTCTTTTCCCCAAGCTTCGGTTATTTTGATGTGATTTTTTTAAAATAATATTAATTTAGTTGCTACATTTTGATTTGTAGCACAGTTTAAATATGATTTTTTACTGCTTCTAGTTTTATATGCGTAAAGAAAACTGGCTTTTTGGCTGACTTTTGATTTTTGGCTTTTTAATATCGTCAAACACTCAAAAAATATGTTTGATTATTAACTTTAGCTAAGTAGAAATAAAAAAGCTGTCGGAAGCAGCTTTTTTTGGTTGACTTTTGACATTAAAATGAGATCTAAAATGGACCTCTTATATTATACCTACTAAATGAGATAATTAAAATTTTTAATGCATTAAAATTGTCATTTCATCACATACACAAATACACAATTAATATGCAAATTAAAACCCATTACTAAGTTGTAAGTACCAACAAATTAACATCCTCAACACCCTAAAATCCATAAAGTACGTAATCAATTTGGATAATTGACTATTTGGGATTTGGAGTATTATTGGGCATTTGGTTTGTATATTTTATAAAACTATCATTAATTTAGTATATGTTTTATTTAAAAAAAAAAAAAAACGAATTCACGGATCTTATACAAATTTGTATACAAGATCTATATCAGATCCGCATTTTCCCAGAGGATCTGTATCCGATTTGGATCAGCGCGAATCCAAAATATAAAGATCCAGATCCTCAAAAACGGATCTAGAGTTCCGCGGATCCGGAGCAGATCCAAAATCCGTTGTCATCTCTACTTATAGCAGTTATAGGTATAAAGGCTATACATACTTTTACCCATTAATCCATCGGAAATTGAAATTGGACAAAATTACTTCAAAAACACAATATATGATAACATATTAATAATTAGGATAGGATTCGTTTTAAAAATATAAGCAGACATTAAAAAAGGAAGGTTTTTTCTTATTTATACTCCTAAACTTGTGGATTTTCTCAATTGTGCATGTCGTTTTTTTTACTTAGGGCTCGTTTACTTTAGCTGGATATAGTTGAACTGAACTAAACTAAACTGAATTGATCTGAACTGAATACAGCTGAAAGTAATATTTTATAAGAGAAGGAAATTAAGAGCTGAACTGAACTGAATTGAAGTAAACAAGCCCTTACTCAGTCGTGCCCCTTAATTTATTTTCTTTTTTCAGTCGTGCCCTTCATTTTAAATTTTTAATTAGTAATAACCTTCCCATGTACACCATCTGTCAACTCTGTTATGTTCACACTAAGTAAATCCTTAATTTTTTTGTTTTTTATTTTACGAAATTTAAAAACAAAAAAACCTTTTTTCTTCTTGATTGTGCATTTTATATATATCCCAAAAATAGTGATTTATTCATTAATTGACACTCGTCACTCTTCTTCCTCTGCTTCGTATCATCAAAAATTGCTATAAATCAAAATTAATAATCAAATCATGATGTTGGGCTTTGTGTTGTGTGATTAATTGGAAGAATTCGACATGATTGCAATTGTGATATATATAAAACGCATAGTCAAGGAGGGAAAACAAGGTTTTTATATTTTGTATTTCAATTTCGTAAAATAAAACAAAAAAAATAGGGATTTACTTAATCTGAACTTAATATGTGAATGTTATCAATAATTTATAACGAATTCAAAATTAAGGGCACATGTGAAAAGAAAAAAAAAAAAATTAAAGGGCACAAGTGAGGAAGGAAAAAAAAAACGGACACAATTGAGAAAGTGCAAAATTCAGGGGTATGAATGAGAAAAACACAAAAAAGAAAGAAGAAGACGAAGTAACCAAAGAAAAAAAAATTGTAAGTGAACTAAATTAAAACATGTCCTTTAAAAGAACACAAAGTGAATTAATGAGAAGAATTATAGGAAAACATAGCTCAATTGTTATGGCGCGGCAAAGGTTCAAACTGCAAAGTTAAAGTTCCCTAGTGCAAAACTAGCTATTAAATACAGGTCTGGGCCGCACCCACAACAAGGAGAGAGTATGACCATACACAAGTTTGACCCCGGTTTCATTATAAAACCAATTGTTAATATAATGAGTAACCACCAAACCTATATATTAGTCATCATCTCTCTAATCTTCCAATGTGGGACATTTGTATGTGGTAGACTTGGAAGGTCTATTCTTCAACACTCCCCCTTACAAGTAAAGTCCCTTTTTATCTTTTGTCTCATGTGATTTTTTGGGTTTATAGTGATTTTTTTTTCACTCCCCCCTCACATGGACCTACTTAATTTGGCCCAGTGAACTTGAACTCTTTTTTTTTAACCATTGAGGGTTCCATATCGTGGGTCTAGGCTCTGATAACATGTTAATTATGGGTCTGTGCCGCACTGCAACAAGGAGAGAATTTGACCATATACAAGCTCGATGGGTTCCATTATAAAACCAATTGGTGATATAAGGAGTAACCACGCCAAACCTATATATTAGTCGTTATCTCTCTAATTTTTCAATGTGGGACACTTGTATATGTGGTAAACTTGGAAGGTCTGTTCTTCAACAAAAACTAATGATACTAAAAAACAACAAAGTCTAATTGAAAACAATTAATGCATGCCGAGCACCATTAGCAATGAACAAAAAAAAAGGTTCATGGGTCACTATCACATTTTCTCTCTCATCCACATCACCAAACCAAACCATTTTCAATTTCTCTTCTTATTCATGAACAAAAAAAAAGGTTCATCAACTTTTTACACTTCCCCACCTTTTTATTTATAATAAAATGCACTATATAAATAATTATGATTCACACTATTAATTGTAATTATAATTATGATTAACGTAAATTAATTAAGTAGTTGCGATTACCTTAATTTAATTAAATATTTGCAATATGCTAATTTTTTATGATTACGATTAACGAAATTAATTAATAAAAAATTTAAACAATTGTGATTAACGAAATTAAGTTACATAATTTTCGATACAATAAATAAATACATTAATCAAACAAAAACTAAGTAGAACGAAACCATCACGAACTAACATTAATTCATCCTAATCGTGTGTTAGCAACTGCCGTACGAAAATCAGGAAACATTTTAATCGATATCCATTCATCAAAGAAGCGAAATTTATTACCAAACATCCCTTCGAAATTGTTTTGTGCGTCTTTTATGACATCGTCCTCTGTTTGGTGGTTTCGCCTTCTACTTTCAGCCATGTCATAACACGCACACCATTTTCCAACGCCATCTGAAATTTGTAACCATTGGGCTTTTAAACTTTTTAGAGTTCGAGCTGCAATTTGTAGAGGATTACACTCCCGGGCAGCATCATACAATTCAAGAACACTAGCCCAAAATGCAACCACATCTTGTTGTTCTTCGGCAACGTGTTGGTAGTGGGTGTTCATGAACGCTGAAACAAGAGCAACTTTTTCAGCCTTACTCCATACTCTTCGGTTATTTATTGATGTGGAACCATGATCCATAATTGTAGTATTGAAAATTAAAAGGATGCTTGGTTTTTTTAGAATTGTTTATTTTTTGGTTGAATAAACAAAAATTGTAGGAAAAAACAAGCTTACTTATTTTTTGGTTGAATAAAAATGACAATAAGAGAGCCTATTTATAGAGGAAATTTAGGTGATTTTTTTTTAAATATAATTATATGTGTCAAATTATAACCACAAAATTTTAAGCAATACATGTGTTCAATTTGTTCCCACATAATAGAAAGCAATTGTGATAGGGTTAATTTGTATCCACAAATAATAAAGGATATGTATGTATAACATTTTAATCCACACAATTTAAGGCAATTGTATAACTTCAATTTTAATCCACATAATATAAAGCAATTATATGTCTTTAACTTTGTTTCACATAATATAAAGCAATTGTATGTGTTTGTGTTTAATTTTTATCCATGTAATATAAAGTTTAATTAAAAACTTGCAATAACTAATTTTATATAATGAACTTGATTAAGTTACATGGCTCACTAAATATAGCCATTAAAAACACATAGCATTAAATAATACAAGATTTTTTAAACAAAAGAAAAAAAATCTAATTTTGAGTACGCCCGAATTTGCTCCAAATATGCTCAACCAAATCGTTTTTTAATTGTAAATGAGTTTGTTGATCTTCAACCTCCGTTTTCCGTCGCACGTATAAGCTGATGTCGACAACACGATCTGTGTGATATTCAAAATCATCACTTTCGACACTACTCTGGCTTCCGATAAATTCAGAAGTATCAGTGTAATTTATATACGAATCTCGTTCATCTTCAACTATCATATTATGCATTATGATGCACGATGACATAATCTTGTGAAGAATGCTGACATCCCAAGCAAGAGATGGTTTTCTGATGATAGCGAATCGAGCTTGTAAAACTCCGAAAGCTTGTTCAACATCTTTTCTTGCCGCTTCTTGGACTTGAGCAAACAATTTTTGTTTTTGAGTTTGAGGGCTCGTAATTGATTTTACAAAAGTTGCCCATTTGGGATAAATACCATCGGTAAGGTAATACCCCTTATTGTAAGTATGACCATTAACGACAAAATTAACAGGAGGAGTTCGACCCTCTAATACATCTTTAAACACGGGAGATCTATGTAGCACGTTGATGTCGTTGCAACTACCTGGCATCCCAAAGAAAGAGTGCCAGATCCATAGGTCTCGATCAGCTACAGCTTCCAGTACAAGAGTAGCGACTCCTTCTCTTCCTTGATACTGTCCTCTCCATGCGTTTGGGCAATTCTTCCATTCCCAATGCATACAATCAATACTCCCTATCATGCCTGGAAATCCTCGCTCTTCACCAACTTGTAGTAATCTTTCCATGTCCCTACCATTTGGTCGTCTTAAATATTGCTCCCCAAATTGGTCTATAACACCTTCAGTAAATTTTTCTAAATCCACCCTTGCAGTACTTTCGCTTAATCGAACATACTCATCACAAGCATCAGCAGCTAACCCATACGCCATTTGCCTAATTGCTGCAGTGCATTTCTGTAGTGGAGACAACCCGAGACGACTTGTTGCATCCCGTTTTTGTTGAAACCATGTGTCATTTTCTGTGACTGCATTCATAATACGTTCGAACACATGTTTTTGCATTCGAAACCTACATCGAAATAACTGACTTGGGTAGAATGGAATGTTCTGCAAAATAGTCATTAAACAAACGGATATGTCCCTCTTCTCGTCCTCTATCTGCGCCACGACGTTGTCGACACCTTCTTCGATGGGTAGTTGTTGTTATAATGCTAGGTATGCATTCATATATGACAGTGTTGATCATCTCATCTACATCTTCATTTTGTTCTACATCAGAGTTGGAAGATGAACTATCTGTTGAGCTAATATTAATTTTGTAGGAATTCATTTTTAAGTAAAAGGTTGGAAATAGATAATTAAGTTTTCTACACCTAAAATGTGAATCTATTTATAAAATCATTATAAATGAAGTTACATGGGTTATGATTAAAGTAAAGTATAATTGAATGGTGACAGTTATTCAAATGGGTTATGATTAAAGTAAAGTATAATTGAATGGTGACAAATATTCACATGGGTTCTGATTAAAGTAAAGTAAATTGTATGGTGACAGTTATTCAAATGGGTTATGATTAAAGTAAAGTAAAATTGTATGGTGACAAATATTCACATGGGTTCTGATTAAAGTAAAGTAAATTGTATGGTGACAGTTATTCAAATGGGTTATGATTAAAGTAAAGTAAAATTGTATGGTGACAAATATTCATATGGGTTCTGATTAAAGTAAAGTAAATTGTATGGTGACAGTTATTCAAATGGGTTATGATTAAAGTAAAGTAAAATTGTATGGTGACAAATATTCACATGGGTTCTGATTAAAGTAAAGTATAATTGAATGGTGACAAATATTCACATGGGTTATGATTAAAGTAAATTATAATTGAATGGTGACAAATATTCACATGGGTTCTGATTAAAGTAAAGTAAATTGTATGGTGACAGTTATTCAAATGTGTTATGATTAAAGTAAAGTATAATTGAATGGTGACAAATATTCACATGGGTTCTGATTAAAGTAAAGTAAATTGTATGGTGACAGTTATTCAAATGGGTTATGATTAAAGTAAAGTATAATTGAATGGTGACAAATATTCACATGGGTACTGATTAAAGTAAAGTAAATTGTATGGTGACAGTTATTCAAATGGGTTATGATTAAAGTAAAATATAATTGAATGGTGACAAATATTCACATGGGTACTGATTAAAGCAAAGTCACTATGATCACAATACACTGAAAAACAAATTAATTGAAAGTAAAAACAATGATTTTACACATGGGAAAACATAATACTTTTAAACACTCTTAAACATAATTAAACATAATTAATACCGATAAATTAAATACTTTTAAACACTCTTAAACATAATTAAACATAATTAATACCGAACAAATTAAAAACCCCTATATTGTTCAAGGTAACTTTGAAGTTGTTGCATCATATTCTCCTCCCATGATGTCCGATCTTGTTTAGCAC
Organism: Salicornia ramosissima; assembly: GCA_951394345.1. Taxonomy (NCBI): domain Eukaryota; kingdom Viridiplantae; phylum Streptophyta; class Magnoliopsida; order Caryophyllales; family Amaranthaceae; genus Salicornia; species Salicornia ramosissima. The sequence goes on along the minus strand of OX596239.1, from coordinate 51,943,119 downwards.
TTAATTGTTGGAGCATTTCCCAATTCATTTTGATTTGTTGCATTTGCATGTTTCTCTCCTCCAACTCAATTTTCTTCTTCTTCCTAGCTTCCTTCTGTTTTTCCAATTCAAGTTTACTACTTTGAATCTCACCATATAGTTGCAGTCTTTCACCAAAAGAATCAAGTGAAGTATTTGCTGGCTCCTTCCCCTTAAACCTTGACTTTGTCTTTTTCACACCTTCAGGGCGAGGTACAAATTCATCATCCTGAAATCCACTAGTGGGTGTATTTGGTGTTGAACCGTCGCCCTAGTCCCTTCTTCTCTTCCCACTACTACCGCTCCCTAAGGAGTCGTTCAATGCAGGTTCTTTAGATGGACGACCACGCTGTGGTTTGCCAACCTGCTGATCCAAGATAGAGCGGTATTTGTCCCATTTTTTAAGTAACACCCACTCGTCATAGAAACCAAATTTTCCAAACGAGTGTTGATGGATTGTATGAGCCTCTGCGAGCACATCATCTTCATTTTTCCCACTACTCTTCCTAGCCCGTGCCTTGTCCATGCTTCCGCACCACTTCGAAACCGCATCTGGTATTCTTATCCACCGCCCCTTCAAACTACTAGCAGTTCTTTCAGAAATTTCCTCTTCACTGTTTTCTCTAGCTGCATTGTATGCTTCCAAAACCCTACCCCAAAATACCCCCTTCTTCTGCTGAGTACCTATAATCGTATCTGTGCTTGTGTTCATGTACGCCGAAATAAGAGCAGTGGTCTCTGATCTAGACCAGCTTCTTTTCTCTGATTGATTTTCTCTGATATTTGGGGTGAGATCGATGGGTTGTTGTGACAAAAGTTGTGTAAAGTTTTGTTGTGATAAAAGAGGGTCAAATGCATCTTCCTCATCACCATCTTCTTCATCAGACTCATCCACACCATAATTTTCATTGGTGCTCCCGGCTCCACCGGGGGCTGGATGAGTAAACGAATTAAAACCACTGCTATATTGTGACAATGATTGATTTGGGGAATGTTCCCAATTTTGTGACAATGGAGTATTTGAAAATTGTTGATAATTTTGTGACATTGGCTGATTTGGGAATTGTTGCCAAACTTGTGAGATTGGTTGATTTGGGATTTGTTGCCAATTTGGTGGTATTGTTTGGTTTGGAAATTGTTGCCAAGCTAGAGATGAATTTTGTGGGAAATTTTGTTGATTTTGGGGGAAAATATGTGGATTTTGCAAAGTATTTTTTTGTGATTTTCTTTTCGAATTACCCTTTCTGCTAGTATTAGGATTATTTGGATTCATGATATTATTGAAAAAAAGTGAATAAGATGATCAGAATGGTTTTGAGTAAAGAACAAAGCACAATACTTAGATTTTTTTTGGGGAAACAATTATATGGAAAAAGGGTGATTTTTTTTTAAAAAAATAAAATATGGCAATATGGGTGCCTATTTAAAGAGGAGAAAAAATTATGAATTTTGGTGATTTTTTTTTTTAAAATTAATGTATGTGTTAAAATTAAATCCACAAAATTTAACACACTAGCTTTTTTTTAATTGGCTGAGACGAAGCCACGTGTCGCGTTCTGCAGCGGACACGTGACCCGCGTCCTTCTTCTTTTTTTTGACTGAATGCAAGCCAAAACGACGTCGTTTTGGCTGGAACAAGGCCAAAACGCGTCATTTTGGCTGATTTTCAGCAAAAAAAAAAGAGAGAAAGTGTCCTGAGCTGGCAGATGAACAATTTGTTCATGGGTTCGTCAGTGCAAACTTTTGCACGGTTGTTCACCATGAACAATTGTTTTGTTCATTGTTAAGCCATAAAATAAATGGTTTGTCAAAACAAACCTTTTTTTTGTTCATTGTTAAGAGTGCTCTAAGAATTAGGATAACCAAAAGATTGTGATTTGTGAATCTTGCTATGAAATGAAACTACACACTATAAAAACTAAACATTTGTTACCTCTTAATTAATTTCAATAGGTAATTGCATTGTTTTACATTTTACCATATTAATCATTAATTAATGGATTTTAAGAAAATATAACTTTTTATTATTACTTTTTACACTAGTATTGTAATGACCCAGATTTTATTGGTATTTTTGCCGATAACTATGTGTGTTTATGTATGTTGTTGTGTTAGTTCAAATTTATTTTGAACTATTTATTTTTATTTTATGTGAATAATTTCGATTTAACTCGAAATATTTATTTTTAGTTTTTATTATTTATGTTAATTATTATTTAATTGATTAGAATTTTATTATTTAATTTTCTAATTAATTATCTAATATTTTGGGCCAAATCGATTATTGCATGATTAGTCATGCGGTTTTTGCAAATTAGCCCAATTATTCACGAGAGCCCATTTTTAGGCCCATTATTACCCTTTGGCCGGTTTTTACAAGGCAAACCATGCCTTGCCACTTGCTTTGTGTTCACACTACTCCCACTTCTATAAATAGAGGGGATTAGTAAGCTTTAAGATCATTTTTGCTCATTTGCCATCTAATGTTTCTTGCCATCAAATTCAAACACATTTTCCTCTCAATCACTCTCCTTCACACGCCATTTTTGATGAACAAGCCATCAATTGTTCATCATCAATTCTAACCTTGAACTTAAAGATTCAAAGTCTATTGATCTTTAAGTATCCTAAACACAATCTAAACCCATTTGTTTTATTCAAGATCTCTAGTCCAGGTTGGGTTTTGGGTTGTATCCGTGTGGGTGCCGTGTTGAAGACCGTGCAAGGGTGGTGGTTCGAGTGGTGGACTGTGCAGAGGACCGTGTGCAGCCGTGGTGGTTCGACTGGTACAGTCCGTGGCAGCCGTGAGGTGGCCGTGTGGTGCTCGTGGTGGTGGTGCCGTGTCCGTGCTACTTGGGCCGTGTATGTGGTGTTCCGGGCAGCAACTTTTTGTGTTGTTTTAGTGTGTAATCTTCAATAAGATAACATACTTACTCAACCTTGTTGGTATACTATGTTTATAGTATAGATTAAATGCATGTTTGGGGTTGTTTGATGATGATTAACTATGATTTTATGTATAGTTTATATTCTGATTTTCATGTGTTTATATGATGTTTTGGTGAAGGTTTTTCATGAATTTATGATTGATTATGTGTTGTAATGTGATCATGATTATCATGTCAAAGTTTGATGAATTTTGGATTAGTATAAGTGGTAATTTTCGAATGATAATGATGATATGCGTGTGGTATGTATGAGTTTGGATGAGTTCTTGGTTGAAGATCTTGAATCTTGATTGAGTTCTTGGTTGAAGATCTTGAATCTTGAATGAGTTCTTTATGAGTTCTTTGAGTTCTTTATGAGTTCTTGATGAGTCTTTACGAGTTCTTGGGTGAATCTTGAAAGTTAAAGAAAATGGTTTAAATGATAAAGAAAGTTAAAGAAAGTGTCTAATATGATTAAAGAATGATTATTGAATGTTGGATTATGATTGGTTAGACTCAAGATTAAGGCTAGAGGCAATTCTTGAGAATAACTTCGATGATTTAACTAGTTAATTTCGAGAATCAAGGCTAGAGGCAATTCTTGAACTTAATTTAGTTATGTTGGGTAATAATAATGAATAAAATGATTAAGTTGATTAAAAGAATTAATTAATTAATTAGCTTGATTTCATTTTTAGACGCCTGATACTTTGAGTAAGATTCATTGTATTTGGGTTAAGACGTTGCCCCTATTCCATCCGCGGTATTGGGATAGTTGGAGTCATACTATGTGATCTTAGTGAATTTCCAGTAAGATTGGTTTCACGGGACATGGATTTCCAGTAAGATTGGTTTCATGGGGTTTGGGAGTAAGATTCTCAAATCCGAGCATAGTAGAAAGTTCGAATGCGTAAGATGCGTTCGTACGAGCACAGTCCGGTCTAGAATATGATTGATTGCGCCAAAGATTGTTGATTAGGTTGGTTTGAGTCGAGTTCACGTTTTGGGTTGTTCTCGTACTTTGATTATTGATATTGATTATTTGATTTGTGCTATGTACATGTGTATTCCCATTAGGGTGAGTCAGTTATGTTACTCGCCACTGATGGTGGACTGTTGTATATTTTTCAGGTATTTCTGATGACGATACTCTTGCTTAGCTTTGGGTTGGGCGAGCGACGTTGTTATTTCTGCTATCTGTTGTATTTACTATTTTCTGTTGTTTTAGATAGTGATAGAGTTACATAGACTTTATATGTTGTTTTTGGACTCTTTTACGTTGTTTAAGACTCTGACATGTAGTTGGAGTTTACTCGTGTGTTTAGTATTTCTAGTTTGATTTTTGGGACTAGTATGTACAAACTTGTGGGTATTTGTACGTTTTTTGTTATTAATGATAAATTTTGAGGAATTAGTTTAATTTCCTAAGTTTTGAGTTGTAGTTTCTAACTATTCGACTCGTCGGTTTCTTCCGCGCCGATTTAAGCGAGTCAGGTCGTTACAAGTATATTGTGGTTTGTAGAAAGCCACAATTTTTTAATTTTTATCTTTGTACAATAGTGGAATCCAAGTTTGTGTAGAATCCCTAACAAGCAACCGAAATGTAAACATCCTTTTATTATAAATTAAATAACTTCACAATATATACATGGTACATGGGATGGTTACATTCCAAGAAGTGCATATAACCAAAGACCACCAATAGTCCATTCTGCTTTTGACCCAACCAAGGTACGATACCATAACTTCATGCATATGTTATCCCTCATAAAAAAAAGGAAATAAAAACTCTTCATACAAACAGACATGCATACATATTTAAATTTATTTATTTTCCTACTTTTTTAATTAATTTTTATCTGCACAATATTAGCAAAGCAATAAGTGCGAGAGACATATTCCACTTTTAAATCTTTTCTTTTAATTCTTTTTTTAAAGGTTATTGAAATCATTTACTTACTAGTTACTACTAATATGGTAACAGGAATAGGTTTTATAAATTCCATTAAAACAATTTCCTTCAACACTTATATAGTAAATAAGCATGTATTTTACTATCAATATAATATATTAAAATGTGTTTATCGCATCGTGTTGCGCGCACATATGCGGCATGTCATTTTTCATGTTACTAGTCTACATCAATCATTTTGGGCTAAAGCCGTGCATACATCAATCTATACTCTCAACAGATCTCCCACAAAAGTTGTTATGGGTATGACACCCTATGAAGCTTGGCACAAGAGAAAGCCCAGCGTTGAGCACCTAAGAGTTTTCGGCTGCATTGCGTATGCCCACATTCCGAAAGATAATCGGGACAAGTTGGATGAAAAAGGAGAAAAATGTATCTTTATTGGATACAATGACCAATCCAAAGGCTACAGACTCTACAATCCTGAATCTAAGAAGTTGATTGTCTCAAGAGATGTCATATATATTTGATGAGGCTGCTCAATGGCAATTGTTGAACCATGTTTGATTTGAATGATGACAAACCAGTCCTCTATACTTGATGTCTATAAATAATTGTATATGAACAGGTTGAATCAAGTGAGGATCCATCAAGGCAATCATGAAGGCCTTGAGATACTTGAAGATCAGAAACCAAGAGCTTGGAGCTTTTTATTTTTATATTTCTAGGATCTTCATGTAAAATAGGCTTAAGAAAGTATTCTTATTGTTTTTAAGTAAAGAGCAAAAAGACCTTAAGTTTACATCCAGTAAAGAGAACAGCCCAAGAACAAGCTAAGAACAGGCACAGAACAAGCTTGGAACAGTTCCCTTTACCAGACGTAAACTTGGTAGTACTGAGACCACTGTGGGAACAGACCTCAGTATTACGCACGTTATCCGTACAGATTTTCGAGCTCAAAAATCATTTTGAAAATTATTTGAAAAAATCTGGATCACTTGTACTTTGGAAATCTGCCAAATTGATTTGCAAAATCAGCCCATTAAATGCAATGTCCTTTGTTTGGACTTTAGTGTACATCTCTCTTCCCATAGTGGAAAGTGACAAAGTCTGAAGCAAGAACACTGCACTTGTGTCAGCTGAAGTGGTTTGCACAATTTAGGCAAGTCTCCAAACACACTTCTAGGGCACGGTTTTCCTTGTCTATATAAACAATCTTTGCAAGAAACCCTACAAGACTTTTGCTCTCCAAAGAAAACCAAGTAATACTTTCTGAGAGTCTATCCTTAGTCCAAAACTATCTCCATATCCATCTTTAAGAGAAAAACTTACGGAGATTTAAGTTTGTAATATCTGAACCACTTAGAGGGAAGTGGTTGGGGAGTGTTCTGTGAACACTGAGTGAACTGTTAGAGTTAACAGTTGGGGAATTAAGTGTTACATAGTTGTAGCACTTGATTGAGTGTGTAACCTTGTTATTATTCTGAGTTGATTAATAATATTGGTGAGAGAGTGGAGGACGTAGGCTTGTTTAGAAGCCGAACCTCGTTAAATCTTTGTGTCCTTACTCTTTGCTTACTGTTCTCTCGCTGTTCTCACAAAAGCACAAACAAAACTTGAAAACGATTGAAAAAACACACATACTCAATTCAACCCCCCCTTCTTGAGTATACATTGAACTAACAGCAATGGATTGAGAATGATCCACCAATTCAAGAATGAGACATACTTCCATCAGACCCAAGTCAAGATGAAGGTCAAAACTAGCCAGCAACACAATCAACATTGTAACACCCCCGCATTTTAGCAGCGACGTTATTAGTGGTAATGTCACAAACAAGTAGTTACCAATCGATTTATAAAGCAACAATAGAACTAAAACTCATGGAAATAGTAACTTTTATTATTAATAATGGAATCCTAATTACAAAAGGTTAAACTAAACCCAAATCAGGTCTTAAAAACTAGAAATTAAACTAACTGCAAAAGCAGGAAAAGAAAACAGGGTGCTAGACGCTCGACCAACTCAACCCTCTTCTAGCCTCTATCTTGCTTACCTGCAAAATAGAATTGGGGGTCCACTGTAACGACCCGGATTTTTGGGCCGTAAAATTTCGTGAGAAATTAAGCTTTAAAGCCCAAAATTCCTAAATTGGGTTAACAGACTTAATTTGATATATGGTGAATGTGACGACCCGACTCGCTTAAATCGGCGCGGAAGAAACCGACGAATCGAATAGTCAAAACTAAAAACTAAAATACTTAAAAATAAAAACAATACCTCAAAGTATTATATTACTAATCCAAAAAGTACAAATACCCACAAGTTTGTACAATACTAAACCAAAAGTCAAACTATCGATACTAATAAACGCAACTCCAACCACATGTCAGAGTTTAAATCAAAAGTACACAAAAGTCACTACTAAAGTCCAAAACTATCCAAAATCATAAAACAACGAAAATACAACTAAATCATAATAGCGACGCTCGCCCAACCCAAAGCTAAGCAAGAACCTCATCATCAGAATTACCTGAAAAGTAAACAACAGTCCATCGTTAGTGGCGAGTAACATAACTAACTCACCCTAACGGGAATACACAAGAACATAGCACAAATCAAATATCCAAATCAAACATCAAATCATGCGAAAATCATACCAATATACAGACTCGACTCATCTAACTTATCAAAACTTATCTTTGGCGCAATCATTCGTAAACTAGACCGTACTACGCTCGTACGAACGCCTCTTACGCGATCGAACTTTCCAACTATGCCAGGATTGAGAGTCTTACTCTCAACCCCATGAAACCAATCTTACTGGAAATCCATGTCAAAGACGACATAGTGGTAATCACTATCCCAATACCGCGGTCAGGATAGGGGCAACGTCTTAACCCAAAAACATAGAATCTTACTCTAAGTTTCAGGCGTCTAGCTACGAAATCAAGCTAATCTTACAATCTTTAACTTTAATCCGAAGTTTACTCACTTAGTTACTTCTTAAGTTGCATCTTACGCCTTGACTTAAGAAAATAACGCGTAAACCAAACATCTTACAACATCTTAACGCTTTCTTTAACTCTTTCTTTAACTTTTCTTTACTTTCTTTAACTTAAAAGACTTAATCAAGAACTTATCAAGACTCATCAAGAACTCATCAAGAACTCAAAGACTCAACCAAGATTCATAAAGAACTCATCCAAGATTCAAGAACTTCAACCAAGAACTTAATCAAGAGTCAAGAACTTCAATCAAGAACTCATCCAACATACATAATCCACACGCATAACTCAAAGTATAACCATGAAATTACCAACTTACTAGCATCCAAAATTCATCAAACTTTAACATGATTAACATGAACTTAATACCAACATAATCAAACATAAAATCAACATATTCAATCATCAAATCATCATTAAACCACATAAAAATCAGATTTACATCCATACATGAAAACATGATCAAACTTCAACATAAACTAATCTTATGCATTTAATTCATACTATGAATCATAGTACACCAATTAAGTTGAGAAAGCATGTTACCTTATTAAGGAATAAACACAAAATTCAACACAAATCGCAGCCCGGAATCACGAACCACACGGCTCTCATGAACTGCACCCACACGGTACACACGCACAACTGGCTGCACGAACACCACACGGTCACCACCCAGCTGCACGGTCCACGAACACGGCACAAGCACCACTTGCACCACCGTCTCTTGCACAGCCCCAACACAGCCCTTGCACGGCACCACCACGGACACCACTCGAACAACCCCACACGAACAAGGTCCCCAAACCAAACCCGAACTAGTGATCTTAAATGCAAATTTTGTGGTTTAGTTTGTGTTTTGGTATTTAAAGATCAATAGAAGTTGAATCTTTAAATTTGGGTTTGAAAAGATGAAGAAAAAAATTTGATGAGTGATGAACCAAAAATGGCGTGTGATTAGGGAGAGTAATGGGAATGTGTTTTGTGTTTAAACTTGATGAGCAAGTGATTGAAATGGCAAAAGGATTCTTAAGCCTTACTAACTCTCCTATATATAGAGGTTAGTTAAGGTGTGAATGCATGGCAAGTGGCAATTAGGCCACTAATCACCAAGGGGTAACCGGCCAAGGCAAGGAATTGGGCCAAATTGGGCTTTCGTGATCAATTGGGCTAATTTACAAAAATTGCATGATTAATCATGCTTAAATCGATTTAGACCAAAATATTAAATAATTATAACTGCAAATAAAATAATTCGAATTAAATCGAAATTATTCACATAAAATAAAATAAATAGTTCAAAAATAAATTTGAACTATACATAGCAACACATAAATACACATAATCATATGGCAGAAATACCAATAAAATCAGAGTCGTTACAACCTCCCCTCCTTAAAGAAATTTCGTCCCGAAATTTAAGGCAAAGGAGATCGCTCACCCTTAAAAAAATCCGGGTACTTCTGCCTCATGGACGCCTCTGCTAGACGCTCCATAGACCAGGTCATCTTCATCGGAATGAATCTAGTGACCTTGGTCAACCTATCCACTATGACCCAAATAGCATTCAAGCCATTGCAGGTGGGTAAGCTAACCACGAAGTCCATAGATACCGACTCAAATTTCCAGGTCGGAATAGGTAGTGGCTGCAACAGACCTCCTGGTCTCTGATGCTCGATTTTAACCTTCTGACAGACTAAACATCGAGCTACGAACTCTGCTACGTCCCTCTTCATCTTAGGCCACCAGAATTGGCCCTTGAGGTCCTGCTATAACTTGTTACCTCCAGGATGAACAGAGTAGGGCGAGTTATGTCCCTCAGACATAATTCTGTTCCTAAGATCAGAACAGTCTGGTACACACCACCTCCCTCGGAATCGCAGACTACCATCGGAAGGGATCTCGAAACCTACGGCTTTGCCTTGCCGCAGAGCCTCTCGAATCCTAGCTAACTGTGGGTCGTTCTGTTGACCCTCGCGCAATTCCTGAATCAAATAAGGTTCGGCACTCATAGATGTCAGACGAAGTCTGACGGAACTACGGCTTCTACTGAAGCTCAAGCGATGCTTACGACTCAGTGCATCTGCGACCAAGTTCGCCTTGCCCTCGCAATAGTTAAGCGTCAGGTTGTAGTCCTTAATCAGCTTAAGCCATCGTCTCTGTCTCATATTGAGGTCTTTCTGAGTAAAGATGTACTTGAGGCTCTTGTGATCTGTGAATACTCTACACGAACCGCCATAGAGATAGTGCCTCCAGATCTTGAGCGCGAACACTACAGCCACTAACTCCAAGTCATGCGTAGGATAGTTACGCTCGTGCACCTTCAATTGTCTCGATGCGTAAGCGATGACTTTCCCGCCTTGCATGAGCACACATCCTAGGTCACTCTTCGAAGCATCACTATAGACCTCGAATTCTTCCTCATCTTTCGGAAGGGTAAGAATAGGAGCAGAGACTAATCTCTGTTTCAATTGCTGGAATGCTTGCTTGCAAGCCTCCGTCCAAACGAATCGGACCTCCTTCTGTAGGAGACTAGACATCGGCCTAGCAATTTTGGAGAAGTCCTGGACGACTTGTCGATAGTATCGGACCTCCCTTTTGCAGATTATAATCGTTTCCTTGCTAGTGAACCGTGTGGTGGTGCGTTGGCCGTGCCTTGCTCGACTAAACCGTGAGGTTGGGCGTGTTTCTTGAAGTGTCTTCAATAGGTAACTAGCTCTTTCACTTAGTAGTAGGATCAACCATCATAGGATGTTAGATTAGATAGGAACCATGATGATTGTTTATGCCTGTTATAGCCGAGTACTTTAGGGTATTAAGTGTTCGTTTCTTTGAATGTAAATCTTGAATCTTGTTAAATCTTTAATTGTCTTTTCGCCCTTTAAGTCTTATATGATAACCTTGCATGAATCTTGATTGAATGGTTGAGTTTATTGAATTGATTATGTTAAAGTTGGTGGCGCATGTTTTCTTTTATTCAAAGAATGGATTTTGGTTGTATTGATGCATAGCTTGAATTCCAAAGTATGAATCTTTATTATTCCTGAATTATTGAATCATAGTAGAAGCATAAAAGTTAAGTTTTTCTCCTTGTTCCATTCACATACTAGAGTATTTTGTTTAAGTTTGGATCTTTTGTTATAACCTTGTCTAATCTTGGATCTTTGAAATTGATTATGAAGTTTCTTGATTGTTTACGTGAATTGATGAAAGATTCTTATTCTTGCTTATGTATTGAAGATGGCCGATCAGTATTATACCTTTAGATGAATATTTTCTTGATTTTCTGAATTATTAACCTATGCAAGCTTTAATCTTTATGAATCTTGAAGTGTTTTAATTATTGGTTTGATTAGAGTTGTTGCTACATGTTCCTGCTTTGTATTGATGATGGCCGAATGGCACTTATTCTTGGATGTAAGTTGTTTCTTGATAAATTGTGTCCTAGTGTGTATTAAGGGTGTCGAGTTGTTGTATGAAGTATTGCGTGAGTCATGCGTGTTGTTGATGTCGTTGATTCGAGTCCTTGATCGATATGTAATCTTGAGTCGTGTACTTGATGTTTGATTTTGGGTCGTGTCATTTATCGCTTTGAGTCGGTCATGTTAATGTTGTTATCGGCCTGGTGCCGTGTTGTATCGGTTCATCTGTGATGAATCATGTCAGGGACTTGTTTGTTATATAGGCCTTGCGCCGTGTCGTATCGGTTCATCTGTGATGGATCGTGTCGGGGACCTGTTTGTTGTATCGGCCTTGCGCCGCGTCGTATCGGTTCATCTGTGATGAATCGTGTCGGGGACTTGTTTGTTGTTATCGGTTTTGTGCCGTGTCGTATCGGTTTATCGGTGATGAATCGTGTCGGGGATTCACTTGTTGTATCGACTCCGGTCGTGTCGGTTGACTCTTGATGTCTGCTCTTGATTTCCTTTGTTGATTAATAATTCTGTTGTTGTATATATATATATATATAGCGTTTTGTTTGAAATTGGTACTCAATGACGTTATTCCACTACTTGTGTTCTTTGTTGCACAACTATGTTATTGGATGTTGTTTCGTATGTTTGGGTTGCTTCGTGCTTTCTATTTAATTTAATGTTTTATGTTGTTTGGTTCCACTGCCAAGTGGAACAGTCTAGTTACTCGCCACTGACGGTGGACCCCCAATTTTATTTTGCAGGTGATCAGGATAGAACTTAGAGTCGGGATGAGTGTTTGGCAAGCATATTAGGCTCCTGTTATTTTTCCTGTTTTAGTAATTTTGGATTGTAATAAAGGACCTGTCAACTCCATTGTCGTTGGAATGACTTAATGCTTCATTAATAAAATGATTAAGTTTAGAGCTTCTGCTGTAATTTATTAATTTACTATTGAAAGTATTTAGATATTGGCGATTCGTATTGTTGTTTCCTCCGAAAACAGCGTTACTGAAATACGGGTCGTTACATCCACCATAAGTGGCGAGTAACTAAACTGTCCTACTTAGAAGTAGGACCACATTACATACAATATAGGGTTAGAAACACAAGAACAACAACAATCACAGGTTACAAGTTCAACAACAGAGTTAGCAGCGGAAACATATTAATCATCAATAACAACATCAAACGATTCAAGCTAGAGCACAATCTTCCAAGTTCAACACGCATAATCACAAGTTCAATATCAAGACGACGCTCGGTCTACAACCGATAACAAGGCTAACAACAAAGGACTTGCCCCGCACGATTCATCACCGATGAACCGATAGACGCGCAATCTTTAACTGCTCGACGCACGATCTTTAACCGTTCGACATGACTCTAACTCTCAATCAATCACACAAAACTTGCCCCGCACGATTCATCACCGATGAACCGATAGACGCGCGTTCTTTAACAGCTCGACGCATGATCTTTAACCACTCGACGCACGATCTTACCGTTCGACACGACTCGACTCAACAAGACTCAAAAGACTCCAAACAAACATCAACAAGATCATACCACACGTCAATCATCATCATTCCTCAACACGTAATTACTCAACATCCATCATCACACAAATCATCAATATGCTTTCAAGATCCACGTGAACAACCATCAAGATTCAATAGCAAGATCCAAGACTAAACATTGATTCAAGAACAGAAAACATGCTCGAAGATAAACATCAATCACACGCATAAATACAATCAAGAACATGATTCAAAAATTCATAGATTAGCATCAAGATTTAATTAAGAACATTAAATAGAAAACACTAAACACTATACGTACCATAAGAACACTAATCAAGATTCATCAAACAAGTATAAAGATTGAAGGAAAACATGCTAAACCTCACGGCCAAATACTCAAGGAACATGAATATAACAACAAGTCTTTTTAATCCTATTATCCTATGCAATCTAATCCTATTCCTAAGTAGAAGAGTTCTAGTTACCTTAGAAGCAAGCACACAAAATCACGCCAAGAGCACGCCCAACTCACGTTCTACTCGACTCAATTACACGACCACAAGCAAGGAAATCAAAGCACAATCTTGCTTTGATCATCAAAGTTTGAAGGTTGAACTTTCTTTGATGAAGGTGTTTGACTTGAGGAGTAAAGGCTAGAGTTTTTTGGGTGTGATTGAAGTTGGGGCTGCCGTGAAGAACAAGAGGGAAAAGTTTGGGGTTTTTCTTTGAGTTTGATTGATATAATGAATAAGGTTTACAAAGGGTGAGTTTTTAGGATATTTATAGAATAAGAGCTTACTAGTTTTTAGGAAATGTGTGCTAAATTTTAGAAGTTAACTTAGGAATTGAATTAAGAGAAAAATAAACAAGGGGGTCGGCCAAGGGAGGGAAATGAGGGTTTTGTTTTGAGATTTGATCAAATGATGAATAGATAGAAAAAGGTTGGACTTTTCGGGGTTTTAATAGGATAGGTTTTACTAGATTATAGGAGAAGGCTACTAAAATTTAGGAGGTGGTTTAGAAGTTAAATAAAGGGAAAATAGGAGGGAGGTCCGGTTAGGAGGAGGTTAGCACGGGTTTTGGGCTTGATCAATTAAATAAAAATTGTCTTTAGGCCCAAATTGGATGGTTCGGACTTAAAGGCTTAATTTTACACGAAATTTTACAGCCCAAAAATCCGGGTCGTTACAAACACCATCAAGCCCAAGGTGTTCTTCTACTCCTCAAAGCCCAAGGCAGGAGTCAAGCCACTCAAGCCCAGCTCACAAAGTCCAAAGACCAAAACGAGATCGGCGTCCACCAGGCTACTTGGAATATTATCAATGGAAGCATGCCAACGTGGCTCTCTTTGCAAGTGAACCAAAAACCTTCCAAGAAGCCACAAAAGAAGAAAAATGGATCGAAGGTATGGATGAAGAAATGAATATGATCGAGAAGAACAAGACTTGGGAGCTTGTAGACGTACAAGCCTCAAGACAAGGACGTGATCGGCCTCGAAAGGGTGTAATAGATCAAGCACAATGAAGATGGTTCCATCCAAAAATACAAAGCTCGTCTCGTTGCAAAAGGATACTCATAACAACCCGGAATCGATTTCAACGAGACATATGCTCTTGTTGCCCGTATGGAGACAATCAGGTCAGTTCTTGCTTTAGCAGCTCAACTTAAATTACAAGTCTTTTAATTGGATGTCAAATCTGCATTCCTCAATGGGGAGCTCAAGGAGGAAGTTTATGTTAAGAAACCTCAAGGATATTATGTAACCACCCCGTCCGTAAGGTACGGTAGATTCAGTGGAAAGATGAGCACTCGGGCGAGGCGTTACGAACGAACTACAACTAACCATTCTAATTTTAGAGGTTCTAAGAAAAGGTATTAGGAATTATTCAAATTTAAACTCTAATATTTTTTTTTTAAAAGAAACCAGAAACTACTAGCGTCCAAACACAATACTGAAATAAAATAACCGAGGTCCAACACCTCTACAATAATCCGTGATTACAACAATGCATACTTAAATAAAGAGAATAACGTAAAATGTCTTTCTAAGTCCAACATGATTGAAGTAGTCTAAGATGGCAAATGCTACTGGAAAGTTCCTAAAACCAACTCTCATGAATCCCGCCCAAATAGTGATAATTCGGCAGTTAGTAATCATCTGAAAAATTGACAACAATCCGCAGTCAGTGGCGAGTAACTAACAGTTCTCCCCAACATAGAAATTCACAAAAATAGGAACATCGAAAATCACGCCATACACAACACAAGCAATCACCATATATTGCATATGAACATATAAACACGTAAGACATACCTTGAATCCCCATCCTCCTGCAAACACAAGTTAGCTATACAAGAGAAATAATATAACATCACTGATGGCGTTCGATTGTCATTCCGAATATTAATCTTTAATTAATTTTATTTTAGATAAACATAATTTCTTTTATTTATTATTCAAATTAAATTAGTTGTAGATGGAACGATCCAGAGTGATATCCCGCAGTAGCACTTCCTAAGGTTTGTCAGGTAACCCTCGGTCGATCCCGCAGTCGACTGGTCTAAGAATGGCCAAACTCCCGGTGCCGGACGGATGCCCAAAATATGGACTTACACCTCCAGTCCTCCTGGACGACAACAATTAACCCAGGCAAGAATATAAAATAAATATCTCAGATCCCGCAGTCCAAGAAAATAACTGATCTGACCATTGGATCCCGCAGTCCAATGGCTCCATACTATCAACAAGTCATTTTATTTAAATTTAGGTTTAAAGATTAATTTAGTTCTTCTTAGCAAAATAGTGAGTATTAAAAATACTCTTACAATTAAATTCCATACACCGACTTTTCACAATTCCCACTCAACTTGAGCAATTAAATTCCAGGTTACATCATATGGTTTTCGAACCAATTTTATCTCTAATATTATTATTGCTATTATTATTATTATTATCGTTATTATTATTATTTTTTTTTCAATTTTATCGGTAAAGAATTATAAAGTGCAAGTTAGCCTGAAAATTAAATCTAACAAGCCCGATTAATTAGCACCAAAACCACGACATTTTTGGGGTCCGAAACATCAAAAATAATCAGAATTTAGGTTCCAATAGTTGCTGTCCAGATTTTATAACATTAAGAAATTCAAGCCAAAAATTATCTAATTAATTCTATTTGCATCGGAATTTGCCGTTAACACTACCAATTAAGTAATAAGTTAAAAAGTGATAAATTATACACACGACACCTACATGAGTCACACGGCCAGCAGGTCAGTGACGTTTTTTTTTAAAAAATTTTTTTTTAATTTACAATTAACAATTTACATGATTAATTATAAATAAATCACCAAATTCATGAAAATTCCAATAACAAGCTTAAAAATCAGAATTTAATATTAGTAAGAATTCACTAAAAATTTCGGCAGCATTTCGTCTGTTTTTGGGCTTAAATCGAATTGGTAAAACTAACCGTTTCGACAAAATAATCATATAACATAAACAATAATACAAACAAGCATCAAGTACCATAAAAATAAAAAATTAATCACATATCAAAGCCAAATTTCGACCTTCATGATCCTAATCCACACGACATTTCTTTAAAATTAAGTAGATACATAATTATACGTTCAAACAATATAATCTCATATAAAACATGCACCTAATTAATAAATTAAGCATGATACTCTAATACCCATAGAAATACATAAAAATCACCTAAAAATTATTCCAATTCACACGAAAATTTCCAGAATTTTCCATCAAAAATTTTCGTCCAAAATAATTACAATTAACATATTTGACAAAATTACTAAATAATATATATTAGTCCTTTTAACATGTATTGTGAGGCCAAAATTCGAAACTACTATCCATGTGACTACTATAAGAGGGTTAAACGTTAGTTACCTTGTTGGTTGAGAAAGGATTACAACGTACTTGAGATTCCACTAGAAATTTGCCCCAAAAGGCAATGAACTTAGAGAGAAAAATTGTGTGTTTTTTTTTTTTTTTTTTTTTTTTAGTGATAGGCAAATGATAAGAGTAAGGCCAACAAAAGCAATCCCCCCTCCTTATACAACCGGCCAAAGAGGTGAGGGGGTGATAAATTTTTTTTTTACAAGCAATTAGTAATAGCTTTATTATCACACTAATGAGCATACTAATGATGATGAATCAAAAGTCTCCAACTCCCCCCATAAGCATTGAGGAGCCGGTTCTAGGAGGTTCCTCCAATCAATTTTTTTTTTTTGCATTTAAATTAATTATGTGGTTAATTATTTCATTAGTAAGATTGAATACTCATGAGCACTTCCAAAAGGATAAAATATCAAAAATTACATCACTTAGACATCCTAGGCCAACCGGCCACTAGGGTGTTAATCTCCCAAAAAAAATATATATATATATATTTTTTTTTTTAGACCAACAATTAAATTCGAAATTAGGGTAAATATATTAAATAACGCAAATACGAAAATTATCGGCAAATAATAAATGTAAACATATATACATAGAATATATATACACATATTTTCATACGTATATAAATTTTTTTTCCGAAATTAATTTATTAAATAAAATTGGGTAAATAATTTTTAAAATAATATTTTATTACGATTTCGGATAACATAACACGAAATTTAGAGGTGTTACATATCACATTGAAGGCAAGGAAGACAAAGTATATTGCCTTAGAAAAGATCTCTATGGGCTCAAGCAAGCTCCCCGAGCATGGAACAACAAAATTGACGGCTATCTACTTCAAAATGGGTTTACTAAAAGCCGAAATGAGCCTTCTCTCTAAATAAAGGCCCAAGGGCCAAAGGATTTTCTGATCTTGTGTCTATATGTAGATGATCTTATCTACATGGGCACTAATCCAAGGTCAATTGAATAATTCAAGAAGACAATGATGTCAGAATTTGAAATGACAGACCTCGGAGAAATGAAGTACTTCTTAGGCATGCAAGTTAAGCAAAGCCCAGTAAAGATATTTCTCTCACAAGAGAAATATGCTGAAGACATGCTTAAGAAGTTCAATATGAGCAACTGCAAGCCATTAGCCACTCCAATGGCACTTAGTGAGAAATTAACCAAGAATGATAGCCAAGAAAAGGTCGATGCTTCAATATACCAAAGTTTGGTTGGATCTCTCATATATTTCACTAACACAAGGCCCGACATAGTATATGCAGTCAGCATGGTATCCAGATTTATGAGTGAGCCAATTAAAGCTCACCTAGAAGCTGCCAAGTGTTGACACCAGATTTGGTCTCCTGTCCCGAGGAAAGACTCGATGAAGATAAATAAACTCACTTTTCTAGAGGATTGACTAATTGTGTGTTACTGGACATTATTAAGCCTTATTAAAATAATTTTTATTTTCAACCAAAAATTTTCAAAATTATATTGCAGTCATATAGTAGACTGAAAGAGCTTCAAAATAATATATTACATGTCCTATTTGGAGTTACAGATCAAAAGTTATGGTGTTTGGAAAATTTAAACATTAGCGAATAATTATTATTCTCGCTGATCAATTAGCGTGTAATACCAGGATACGCTGACCAAATCAGCGTTTTCTACTTGGGCACGCTGACAGCATTAGCGGAATATTATTTGATACGCTGATTCATTATTTTTTTCCTTTTTCAAAAATATTTTCATTATTTTGCAAATCAATCAAATGAGCGCATTGTGATTTGACACGCTAGCAAATCAACGTGTTTTGGAAACTTATGCAGTTACGCTGATTATGTTAGCGCGTCCTAATATTTTGCGCTGACATATCAGCGTTTATTTCCAAAACGCGCTGATTTGTTAGCGAATTTTCTAAAGAATCGCTGACCTTTTTTCTATAAAACCCCCAAATTTTTTCATTTGAAGGGACGGTTTTTTTTTTCCTCATACTTCCTACTACAACTCATTCTATACTCATATTAGTTATTACTCCATAATACTCAATTCTTTCAAAAATTCTTTTATATTTTACAAACGGGTTTACATTTTAATTTATTCTTTATACTAAGGCGAAATTCCTTCCAACTAAACACTCAAGGAAAAATCTTCGAACGAGAAGTGGTAAGATTCCTGAGAGTCTTACTTTTCATTTATTTTCTTTGTACATTTGTAATTTTTTTTTTATTTCATTTTTTTATTAACAAAAAATCAGCGACAAATTATTTTTTACGCTAATTTATCAGCGAGTAATTTTTTATTGCGCAGACTAGTCAACGCGATTTTTATTTCAACTCTGACATGTCAGCGCATTATTTTTCAAAACGCTGACATGTCAGCGCATTATTTTTCAAAACGCTGATTAATCAGCGTTGATTTTTTTTTTTTGTCGCTCATTTCTTTTTAAAATAATTTTTTTATTTTTATATAACTTGTATATTTGCAATTGAGAGAAATTAGTAAAGGCCGCCTATGGGCTAATATGACGCATTCCGCCATATTAGTACCCTTGCCCCCGAATTCAATCTTTGGTTCGTATGACCATTTTTGGAGTCATCCCCATGGGATCGAAGGGGTGGAATCGTGCTATTTAGATCCGTCCCTAGATCGTGTCCCATTCGTTATTTTAATCTAAATACATGGTTTATGAGTTTAATTCCTAAAAACTCATTGGCGACTCCTACTAATAATGTCCCTTTCTTTTAATCTTTTCTTCCCTCTATCTAGTCCATTCTTCCTCCCATCGCCAATACGCCTAGGTCTGAAACGGCCTCTTGGCGGCGATGGGCGGAGGAAGCAAAAAAGTGGGGAGACGGTCGTGGCTCCTACAGTGGCGACTCCGCTGGGGACAACTTAGGAAATTATTTCGATAATTTTCTATAGAGGGCAAGACTTGAAAATTATCTCTCAATTTTATATATTTGTTATATTTAAATAAATTGCTTTTTTATTTTATTTTATTTTATTTTATTTTGTTTTATCTTATTTTATTTTATTTTATTTTAGTCATTTATTTATTTACTCATATTATTGCATACTAGGGGTGTTCAACAAAAACCTGACCCGCTTGACCCGACCCGATGACCCGCCGACCCGGTAATTATTATCGGGTATTTTTTAAAAGATGTTCGAATTTTTAGGGCCGGGTACCCGGCCCGCTAAAAATCATAAGTGGCGGGTCGGGTAATGGGCCGGGTCATGCACTAGTCGGGTACCCGGTTGACCCGTAAATATTTTTTTTAAAAAAAAATTAAGTAAAAATATGGAAAAATAATATATTTTAAAGTACATTTCTTTAATTTGGTAGTCGGGTACCCGAGACCCGACCCGGTAAAATCTTGTGTTTTATAAAAAAAGTTTCATAATCCGGGTACCCGAGACCCGACCCGATAAAACCGGGTACCCGAAGTCGGGTACCTGGTTTTATCGGGTCGGGTCATAGGCCGATTGGTTCACTACCCGAAACTTCGGGTACCCGCTCTTTCGGGTACCCGAAAACTCGGGTACCCGGTTATGAACACCCCTATTGCATACATGTGACAAACACTTGGCCTCCATGTGTTTGAAATGTGTCTTAGGCTTAACCCTTTATTATAACCTTTCGGGGAGGAACTGTTGACTTGGCGGGGCCCATGGCCTCTAAATAGGCGAGCAAAACAGAACCTTATCCCAACTACATCAATTTCCAAGCTGCCCATGGTGCTTGGATGGGAGACACTTCATATCTGACGATTTTTCCGCAAAGTGTTGAAGCACACTCCTTAGATGTAGGATCCTTTTGACCCCGGCCATAACCGTAGATGTAATAACCCGAAATTTAGGGCCAGAAAATTTCGCGGTTATTAATGTTAATTTTATTATTTTAAGTCCAAAAGGCCCGTATTTTTGGATTGTTTAATTCTTAACTCTCTAATTAATTCTGAAATTGGGCCATGACCCAATTCCTCTCCCTTGGCCGGTTCCCCTTAGTTAGGACCAAGGATTATTTTTGCTTTTATTTTCTTGTTGGGTTATTGTTAATTAGGTGAGCCCTTAATTAATTACCCAATTAAAACCCTAATTGTACTAAGTCTCCTAAACTAACCTAACAATCCTATATCTACTCTAACCTACACGGCCCCCCTCTAGTTTTCTCTCCTCTGTGGCCGTGTACTGTTCAGATCCCGAAGGGGTGATTTCTTGGAATTTTAATGCGACTCAGGTAACTAGACTACCCTTTTAAATCTGGAACAAGTTTTCCATATAATTAATTAGGGTTTAATCATGAAAATTGTTAGGATTTAGTATCATGTTCACCTAGAAATTTTCGAACCATGTAAAGTTTATATACATATTATTTTCTTGATTTTATTATGTAATCTTTGTGAATCTTTGACTGTTTTAATAGTTTCTATGCAGAAGAATGTTTATTTAATTATCTGTTTATGTTGAACAATTGCATGATATTTTGATGAATCTTGTTCTTGATGAGCCGTGCGACTGTCGTGTATGAAGATGATGAATATGATAAATTCTATGATGTTTTCTTGAATGAAATTGATGATTATGAATTATTTAAGTGTTTAATTAAAGTCTTAAATTAAAATAAATATTTTTGTTCATATAATCTGAAAATGTCGAGTGCCTTAAGTATTAAGAAGGGATTAAAAATCTGATTTTTCTTGATTAATCTTGTTAAGTCTTGAGTTAGTATTGTAAATCTTTAATTTAATCTTTAGTAATCTTTAAATTAAGCATGTTAATATTAATTCTTGAAAGTTGCTCTTGACATGTTTATTATGCCAAAATGCCGTGTGGTTTATGCATGTTAAGAGATTGGTTTTGATCTTGATTTTAGTTCAATCTTGATATTATGATGTTTAAAGTATGATTTTAACTATTATTGTTAAGTTTATTTATTTAAGTCTTGATCATTGTCTTTATATAATTTAAAGTATAATTCTCGGTATTTTATCCCCAAAATGTCGAGTGGCCTAATGAATGGAAAATAGGATTTTTATCATGTTTTAATCCATATTGATTGATGATTGTTAGTTTATTTGGTTATTTGATTATTTAATTGATTTATTAAATTATTTATATGGTTATGTAAAGAATTGAATGAATTGTTGTTCTTTTATCTAAGATGGTCGAATAAGACTAGTATAGTTTATGATCAATTTTAGTTTCTTTCTGACTTATATTAGTATTAAGAAGGTATTTTAGGAATAATTACTATTATATTTATCATTACAATTAAAGGAGTCAGTAGGGATAAGTTACAATAGGAAGGGAAGGTATAATAATAGTAATAATATAATAATAATAACGAAGGAAAGGAAACAGAGTAAAAGGACATTGAATTGTTTCGATCTCTGGCTAGGAAAGACTTGGTATTTAAGATGGCCAATATATGTGCCGCACCTCTCTTTCCTGGGATTTCGAACATCTCAGTTCCGATTACGGTCACCTAGTACTTCCAAGGTTTGGTATACTCTACCGGGTATTTTGGAATTGACGGCCGGTATGTGTACCAATAAAAGACTTAAAAGAAATAGTGGTCTCACGATGACCTTTAGTAAAGATAATAAGTATTACGGACGCCCCTTTGGTGATACACGAGTCATTAATCGGGTTAAGTCGTTGCCACTGCCAGACTGCGGTATCTGCGCAGTTCTTGATTCTAGAATATGTAGTCGTCTAAGTAGTAGTACACGAGCTACTATTTAGGAGTTATGGCCATAGCTTAGGCTTAGTGGTGCACACGAGATCCACTACGGGCTGAATACACGAGTTCACTCCGGCATGTTTTAGGAAAGTTGTGGTGCAAACGGGATCCACAACGAGCTATAAAGACCGGTCCAATAATACGCCTTGATAAGATGATTAAGATATGAATGAAGTGACTTGATAAGATAAGATGATTAAGATATGAATGAATTGACATGATAAGATAAGATATGCATTTTATGAAAGATTGATTGTATTTATGTGATTTTAGAGTATTTAAGCATTGGGTTGTAGTATTAAGTCTTCCGCTGTGTACGTCTGGTAAGTTTGTGTCATATATGTATTTCTGAGTGAATGTATGTAATTTCGTATTTGTATGTACTCGTATACGTATAATGTATTTGTATTTGTACGTATTTGTATTCGTATGTTGTACGTCTTTGTATCTGTAATGTATACGTATATTGTATGTATTCTAACCGTATCCTGCAGGTATTGTATACGTATTTGTGAACGTATTTTCGTACGTATTTTTATACGTATTTTTGTACGTATTTTTTGTACGCATTTTTATACGCATTCCGTTTATTGTCTTGTACATATTTTCTCGTATATGTGATTAGCGGTCCCTCATTTAAGCGGGACAGCCTAGTTACTCGCCACTGACGGTGGACCCCCCATTTCAGGTGAAGATGCTGAGGTATAGAAGGGGATGGCATCGGCTCAGGTTGTGCGTTTTAGAGTTAGTTAGTGCAACCGTAGTCTGTTTTGAGTACTTATTTCGTTTTATTAGTTAGTTGTTCCCAGTCTGTTGGGATGAAACTTTATGGATATGTACTTTGAGGACTTATTTACTTACTTTTGGGATATCTATTTCAGTATTTAAGTAATAAAAGGATTATTGGACTTTAATTATAGTTTTATTATTATGTTTTATGTCGGTAATGATCCATTTGTCGATTTCCTTCATAAATCGACAGTCTCGAAAAGTCGGGTCGTTACAGTAGAGACTTTGCATCAAGTTGTAATCTATATGCTACTTGTTTTGTATTTTTTTCTAGTATTGTTTGTTTGCCTAGGTGACCTTAGGATTCTAACTTATTTAGTCACGAGATTTATGTTAACTTTATTAAAAATAAATGATATCTTTCGAATATATTAAAAAAAAGAAAGAGAGATTTTTTTTTTTAAAATTACCCTTCCAATAGGATTTATTACTTGAATCTTAATAATTTTTTTTAGATGTTAATTTTTAATTTAGTTAACATAATCTTGTATAAATTAGAAATTAACTGATACTTCCCTTATTCATTAAATAAAAAAGGATTTGATTTGCATTAATAAATTCACAACTCAATTTGAAATTTAAAATTATTAATGCAAATTAAATCAATTTAGAATTTGACTAAGTACATCCTTTAGGTAGGATTTAATTAGCCTAATTCCAAAACTTGAATGAATCTAACTATCCAACTTTTTTTTCCCTCTATTATTATTAAATTTTTTTCATTCAACTTAAAAAAAATTAAAAAAATTCTTTAAAAAAAAATAAAAATTCAAAACCAGCGTTTTCACCTAAAAAACGTTGCTCTGTCAGCGCATTTGGATTTGGAGCGCTGATTTGTCAGCGTAATTTTGCCTACAACGCTAATGGGTCAGCGTTTCATACTCGAACGCGCTAATTATTTTTTTGGTTTTTTTTCTTTCTCATTTTATTTTTTAATTTTTTTAATGGTCCTAAATTTTGTACATGCAATTAATCACTCCTCCAACTTGTTTTGTGCTACAAATAAAATCAACATTCACTTGTGCTTATTTACAAGAATTATTCATATATATTTTATAATTGTTCCAAAAAAAAGGAGTTTTAAAAAATTCAATCCAATAATCATTTAATAATAGAATCATTCCAAGTCTTTTAAGTCATTGACTCATTCTAAGTCATTTAAAATATGGGCTCACATAAGTCCTTATTGCAGTATATATGGGCACATGGACTTAAATAAATAAAGTTTTACCCCATTTTATACATAAAATAGAAAACATGCAGCGCTAAACTTAAATTTACGCTAATTGATCAACGCTTAATTCCTTGCTACGCTGATGAATTAGCGAATATCTTCTTTTATCGCTAGCTAATTAGCGTTAAAATTTTCTATACGCTGATAGTAATCTTCATTTTAGGAATATTTTATGATTTCTTCGTTAAAATAATCCTTAAATTATATGAGTCCAATATGTTAATTAGAGAACAACCATGGGCTTTTAAAATTGTTTATTAGTTAGAACTACGCATGGCCTGATTCCTTTCTCGGGATACGTGGACAACTTTTTTTTTGGTTCGGCCCCATCATGATATAAATTTATTTCAAGCATATTATTGGCATAAAAAATGTTGAAAAAGGCCTAATGTAAATAATAAAATTGTTTGCATAAGAAATTAATAATATGTATTTTCTTCTTTCAAATTAAAATTCACTCTCAATACGATGCTAAAATGATATATTCTCATGCATTGAGAGACTTGAATTATGCAATAATTTTTCCAGACCATTTGTCTATTTTTTTTACCTCAATAAACACATTTTTTAATGAGAATATGTTGAGTGCAACGGACCCTTGGTCCGCTTTTCGAAAAAACATTTATACAAAATTTTTTTAGATGAATGGACCCAAGGTTCATTTTCTTTCAAATAATCCATTTAGGTTATTACAATTAGTGCGCCCTAGGCCCACTCTTTTGATTGAATAATGTTAAAAGATAAAACTTCTAACATTGGCTATCCAATTAAATTGAAAAATCAATTGAATGTACACTCGAGAAAGCTCATAAAATTGAATGACAACCACAAGAAAAATTGAAAGCTGAATCTAAAAACCACCTCCTCCTTCACTTCAATATATTTTTTTCCTCAATTTTTTTTATTATTCATGACTTTCTTTTTTCTTTCATTCTTTAAATACTATATTCTTAAGCTTTCAAGTCCTATTGAATTGTATTTATCTCTATATTCAGGTCTAAGTACTTTTCATATTTATTTAGAAGAATTGTCTTGTTTAATTGAAACACAAATCAATCATATTTATTTAGAAGAACTGTCTTGTTTAATTGAAACACAAATCAATATTATTAATGCAATGAGTTTGAGAACAAATTAAATATTCGACAAATCTTAGACAATGCAACTCAATTAAAATGCGCTAAGAACTTCACATGCCTCCATATTGATGTATCATTATCTTTGCTAACTTTCATTAAATAAAATTGTCGATCGTTAAAGAGCAATTAAATTGACCCAAATAATCATTCTATTGGGTCAGATATTATTCTCTAATGTATGTTGTGGGCTATATACGCCCAAATTTAGGCTTAACTAAAGCCTTGAAAATAGGGGGCTCATTCTAAGTCCACCTACAATGATGAATGACACAATACACCAACACAAGAGGCAATTTTGTCACCTTTAAATCTAAACTACTTTAAACCTACATTGTGATCCACTTTCTTGGAAGCCCTTTTGAGCCCAAACAGATGGCCTATTCTTTTCAACCCATATCATACTAAGCCTGGGAATGGGAATTGTGCTAGGACTATTATTGGACAACGATTCTAATTGAAAAGTCATAAATTAAATAAGTTGGCTTCAAAGTTCAAGTAATTCCAAATGCAAAGTATGTGGCAAAAAGCCTTAACATTAAATTCTTAAAAAATAAAGTTGTCCTAAACAAAGGAAATTCAATCAAAGATATAATAGTATAGCACATTGGGGTTTCATGTAACGACCCGACTTTTCGACCTGTCGATTTACGAAGGGAATCGACATTCGGATCATTACTTAACCAATTTAAACTATAAATGTAAATTATGTACTTAAAATAAATCAACTTTTATAAAAGTAGTCTCAAATCCGAAGTCAAAGGCATCTAGCCCAAAAAGTTACATAAATAGAATAAATGTCTTCCCAACAGGCTGGGATTATAATCAAAACTAAAGTAATGTCTCAAACTGTTCTGGATAATCTAGAACTCAAAGAAAACAACTAAGCTACTCAAGCCCATCCAACGAAGCCCGCTCTACGCTGCTGCATCGTCACCTGAAACTGAGGGGGGGGGGTCCACCGTCAGTGGCGAGTAACTAGGCTGTCCCGCTTAATCGAGGGACCGCTAAACACATAATATCATAGGGAGTACACGAAAAATCCATAGGAAAAATAGAAGATCAAAATACAACAATTATACAAGTCTCGTATAAAAATACGAAATAAAATACGTATACTAGTACGTACAGAATACGTATAAAATACGTATACATACACCTGCAGAAAATACAGTTAGAAATACGTATACAATACGTATAAATATATGTATACCACACGTATAACAATACCTGCAAAATACGGTTAGGAATACGTATACAATACAAGTACAACTCAGAAATACTCGTATACAAAACATACGTATACAGATACATACAATCATACAAATACCAATACGTACATCACATAATACGGTACATACATAAATATACCTACTCATATTATATACCTAGATTCATACACAGCGGAAGACTTTACATTAAATACTTAGCTTCTACAACTTAGTTCTATACTCTCGTAATCATGTCATAACTCAAAAATATCATAACATATCCTTTATCAGTCATATCTTACATTTCCATTACATATCTTATAATCAAATCGTATCATCTTTGTTGGACCGGTCACTATAACTCGTTGTGGATCTCGTGTTTCACCACAACTTTCCTAGAACATGCCGGGGTGAGCTCGTGTACTCAACCCGTAGCGGATCTCGTGTTTCACCACTAAGCCTAAGCTATGGCCATAACCCCTAATAGCGGCTCGTGTACCACTACTAGACGACTACATATCCTAAGACCCAGAACTGCTCGGGGGAACTCGGGCTGACTACTCGGGTCATCAGGTGCGTTCGTCCCATTGAGCAGTGGCTTCGACTTAACCCAGTCTGACTACTCGGGTCATCAGGTGGGCGTCCTTATCGTATCTTATGTCTTTCAATTCTTTATATTATATCTTATATCTTAATTTAATCATATCATATCATATATTGGGAAATACTAGGTGACCGTAATAGGAAATGAAATGTTCGGAGTCCCAGGAAAGAGAGGTGCGGCACGTATATTGGCCATCTTAAATACCAAGTCTTTCCTAGCCAGAGACCGAAACATAACATGTATAGCTATTACTCTGTTTCCTTTCTTATCCCTAGTAATGTCTTATGCAACTTTAAACCTTAACTTATACTATCCTCAATATATATCATATACTTATAACTTATCCCTAATAATTTTATAAGTCCAAAAAAAGTATACTAAAATCCCTTTTAATAAATTGTCCAATTCGACATTTGATGTGTACTTAAGTATTGTTGTCCTAAAATTAATTAATTATAAACTCTAACTAACTAATTATTCAAAATAAAAAAAATGTTTATTCAAACTTGTTACAACTACCTCCTAAATTCATGGTCAAAAACCCTAACTTTGATCTAATACTACTCGATATTTTAGGGAACAAAACCAGAATTAATATCTTTTATTCCTTTAATTATTTAAATTAATTAATCGTGTAAAATACATAAAAACAAGATAAAAATTCTATGCTTTCATACATTTGACATACTCGACATATGTATATATATATATAATTTAGCAAAAGTTCATACTTTAAATTAATTAAACACAATCATCAAAAATTAATAAATCAATTTCAATAATTATTTAAAATAACAACTAACAACAATAATTAACTAAAACATGATAAAAATCCTATTTTTATTTATTCAATCTACTCGAAATATATATATATATTACCCAAAATTCATGCTTTAATTTAATCAAGTACAATAATCATCTATTAATCATATAAACTTATATAAACAATCTAAATTACACTATTTTACGCAATCTGATCTTAAAGGATTAAATTAAGATCAACCATCTAAAGGTCTCGAATAGTCTGGAAATTTTAATGGATGTTAAATATAGGTTAAAGGTTTAACGTGCATAAATTTCGTTTAAAAATAACATCTTTTACTATTTTTAAGTGATTTTATAACTAACCAGTCAGATTAGGCTGAATTCGGTTTCAGAATTTTCTTCCATAGCAAACGATCTTTACAAATTACGAAAAAATTACACAAGCTTTAAAACAGTATTACTGACTTCCACCTAAAATGTCGTAGCCATTAGATTTGATTAAGTACACTAATAAATTCGTAAACCTAATCTGGACAGTTTTACCGGTTTGAAAGATTAAATTATTATAAATAATAAAAGGACGAATTTTGCCACGAAATAAATCATGATTAATAATAAAATAGTAAAGAAACCTACACGAAAAATTCATCAAGAAATAACCAGATTTGATTAACCAATAAATTCATACAAGTAATTATACAATATAAATTTAAATAAATCAATCCATGCATAAAAATTAATTAAAACATTTAAAGATTCATAAAGATCACAAGAACACATCAAGGATGACATGAAAAGTATTTCACATGGTTCGAAATTTTCAGAATTAGACATCTCCTAAATTCTACAAATTTTCATGATACAACCTAATTAACTATGTGATTAGTGAAATACCAAGATTAAATGGGTTAGCTAGTTACCTGGATTCGCTTAATTAATCCAAGGAAAAATTAAAGGGGTTCGACTTTTGAGAGGGGAAGAAGAGAGGATGATGATCTTTAGAATTTGGAGTTTATGTGCTTAAATGCATAATGGCAAAATAAGGGACAAGAGCCCTATTTATAGAACAAAAGGAAGGGTTGCAAGTCCTCAAATAAGGGGAAGGGGGAGCTGGCCGTGTGGACTAAAACAAAGGGGCCAAGTCATGGGCTTGGTTGATAATTACTTAGGCCTACTTAATTGGTAATTAACATAATTACCCAACTAAATTAAAAATACCCATTGGCCCAAATGGAAGAACAGAACCGGCCAAAAGGAAATAAAAGAACAAATTGGGTATTTGGCCCAATTTGATGAAAAAGAAAGGGCTAAAAATAAAACAGTCCAAAATTAAATGGGCCTTTTGGACTTAGAATTAAGACATATCATTAATAACCGCGAAATTTTCTGGCCCAAAATTCCGGGTCGTTACATTTCATTTTAAGGTATTTGAGCCTTTTTGTCCATTTCTTTCTTAAACCCTAAGCCTAGCCACAATACAACCTTGGAAAAGCCCTCCTTGAGGTGTGCTTTATTAAGTGTCTTAATTTTCATCACAAATGACTCAGATTGAAAGAGTTACGTAAGGCCTGATTCTAACTCGAATTGGATACGTATGCAACCTTTTATAAAGTGAGGCCACACTTGTCCTACATTTTAAGGACTTTCAATATTTTTTTAAAAAAAAAACAGAGCAAATTTTTAAGGGCTAAAAAAAAAAAATCCTTCAACCACAAGACTCACCCTAAGTCTTGTATATGTTCAATTTGATTAAAGGCGCATAAAAAAAATCCTAAAGTATTGCATTAATATCACTTAAAATAAGACATTTTATATTGTATATATATATTGGTAGCATTTGTTCTTCTTCTTCCTCTTCTTCTTCCACCTTCTTCTTCTTCTTCTTCTTCTTCTTCTTCTTCTTCTTCTTCTTCTTCTTCTTCTTCTTCTTCTTTGTCTCCTTCTTCTTTTTTATCACGACCAAATTTATTTTCTTTTCACCTTAGGATTTCAATCCCTAGCCACCAATTTATACAGAGTGACTTGTTTCATCCTTGCACCAAACTTCTTTTTTTTATTTTTTTTATTTCCTTTCCACAATCATATAGCCTACATAATTTTCATCACACCTAAAATCACTTAGGACTCTTAGAACCTTCATCTCAATTTATTCTTATATCACAATAAGTTTAATTTAATCACCCATTCCTCATAGCAAGGATGTCATTCATAGCTTCCCTTCCATTAAGATTTGGTTTTCATAAATAATTGTGGTCTCTTATTTACTTTGAGCATTCTCTGATAAGCACATGCAAAATCGTGAGTGAGCATTATACCTCTTATTTCTTCACAAGAGATTATCATAAAATGATAGCCAAGTTAAAAGCCCTTATCTTTTAAAATATGAGGAAATAATTTTCAACAATGGAACACGTACTTTTTAAAGATCAAATGAGCACATTTAAATTGTTGGTTGAGAAGCACCAATAAATAATCATTTATCAAGTATTATTACTTGTGCTGAAAATAGGACCCTGTTATTTTTTATTTTAATTGGGAAAAAAGTTGAGATATTCCCGCTCCTTTCTATTCTACTCCTAACTTACTTGATTGACTAACTTTTTTTTTAATATTATTTGTATACATATTTTGCTTTGTCAAAACACATGCATACCCTCTAATTGGGGGCTACCTTTTTCAAGATAAGTTCTTCTGAAGCCATTCGCTTCAATGCTTTGCTAAACATTCAATAATCTCTTCACTTGAAAATCATATTTTAGTGATTAATTATTGTTTTATTGTTTTTTGGGAAAATGTTGGCAATAGTCCATAAAAAGTTACCATTGTTTTTTCCAAAAAATGACCAATAGACCCTTGGTCTAATGCATAAACCCAATGATTTAGATTACAAAAGATCGGCCCAAAGTCAAAATTCAAAATTAGACTCAAATTAAAGTCTTGTTAAACAAATTTAACCCATAGGGTTGAATTATGGGTTTTCAATCGCTCAAAACAACAACCAAAACTAAAATTACCGCCCATTAATCAGTTGCAGTTTTCAATAATTTTGTTGTTACATTAGCGATAAATTATTTCAATCGCTGATCATGTCAGTGTACTGAAATTTCTTTCACCAACAAAGCCTTGCTCACTATCCGGCCTTACTTGAGCCTTGCTTAGCTTTGCTCGCTAGTCATATTTGGGCCTTGCTTAATCACCGTCTTCAAGCTTGTATTATCATAATATCTGTGCATCATCGTCTTGGGACACTTTTACAAGTACCTTCCTCGAAAGACTCATGATCAATTTTATCGGTGAAAATGTAGATATCTTCTACTGTCAATATAGAAAGCACATCACTTTCTAAATAGTTAAGAATTGAGCAATTAAACTTCTTAATTAATTAACATGTAGCACATTGTTAACAATAATCTATTGCCATTTGGAGCACCTTACTTCAAATTTTCAAAGAGCGTCTGATTTGGAGGCTCGCTGCACCTTCAGCGTAATGTTTCTTGACTCGCTGAATTACCAGCGACACTTCCACGAGCTCGCTGAAGCAACAGCGTGAATCCAACTGATACGCTGACTGCTTTGTTCATTGTTCATTGTTTACTTAGTATTATCCCAAGGTTCCTCCCTGTACTTATTATCTACGTATAGCACTTAGCTAGTTAGCTTTATGCATTTTGTTTTTCTTTCCTTTTTCTTTTATTATTACTATTATACTATCTTTCTTCTTTCAATTTTGCTTGGACATTGTGTAGAATGTGTTCGTAGTCCGCTACTTTATTTATTTTTTTCTTTTCTCACAAAATAGGTAATTCTTTTTAATACCCCTATTGCCGTAAATAAGCAAATTTACTATTTTTTGGAACTTTTTTTACTACATATTTCTAAAGTTTTGGAAAATAAGCGAATTTATTAACTTTTGCTAAACTTTAATTAAATAAGCGAATTTACTTACTTTATTACAACTCATAGTAAATATATATGCGAATTTACTATCTTTTGGTAAACTTGTAGTAAATAAGCGAATTTACTACCTTTTTCAAAACATTAAGTAAATAAGCGAATTTACTTATTTTGCTACAACTTATAGTAAATAAGCGAATTTGTTATATTTTTCTCAACTTTTAGTAATAAACGAATTTACTAACTTTTTCTGAACTTTTTAGTAAATAAGCGAATTTACTTATTTTGCTACAACAACGTATAGTAAATAAGCGAATTTACTATCTTTTGCTAAACTTTTAGTAAATAAACGAATTTACTAACTTTTCCTAAACTTTTTAGTAAATAAGCGAATTTACTTATTTTGCTACAACTTATAGTAAATTAGCACATTTACTATCTTTTGCTAAACTTTTAGTAAATAAGCGAATTTACTAACTTTTTCTAAACTTTAAGTAAATAAGCGAATTTACTTATTTGCTACCACTTATAGTAAATAAGCGAATTTACTATCTTTTGCTAAACTTTTACAGTCACCCCTCCTTAAATAAATTTCGACCTCGAAATTTACTTAAAGAAGCTCAAATAAATTCACATTAAGACATAAAGGCACAAAATAGAATAAACCAAAGTGGCTACATACTTGCTACAAAGAGCTCAGGATACTTATCCCTCATTGAAGCTTCCGTCTCCCAAGTAGCCTCTTCATACTTCTCACTTCGCTAGAGTACTTTAACTAATGGCACCACCTTTCGTCGCAACATGCGCTCCTGGCGGTCCAAAATTTGCACTGGATTCTCTTCAAAGGTCAGATTCAGCTCAATCTCTGACGATTCCGCCAATCGATAAGCTACTTCTCCGACCCGATCCAAAATCTCGTATGGCCCTACATACTTGGGTCTGAGCTTACCCTTCTTGTCAAATCGAGTCACTCTTTTCATAGGGGACACCTTCAATAACACTTTGTCACCCACCTGGAACTCCAACGACTTCCGTTGACGATCGGAATACGACTTCTGTCGACTCTGAGCTTCCTGCAACCACGGCCGGATGATCTTGATCTGCTCCACCGTCTCCTTGACGTGATCAGGTCCAATCACCAAGGCATCGCTGATGTCGCTCCAACAAGTAGGGCTGCGACACTTGCGCCCATACAATGCTTCATAAGGAGCCATCTTGATACTAGCATGATAGCTGTTGTTGTAGAAAATTCCACCAAACTCAATGATTTAACCCAAGTTTGCTGAAATTCTAACGCACAAGCCTATAGCATATCTTCTAGCATCTGAATGGTCCGTTCTGTTTGGCCATCTGTGGCTGCGTGAAATGCTGTACTCAAGTTGAGCTTAGTCCCAAAAGCTTCCTGCAACGACTTCCAGAAACGTGACAAGAATCGGGGATCTCGGTCAGACACGATATCTCTACGCACACCATGTAACCGTATGATCTCCCTCGAGTAGGCTTCTGCCATCTTCTCCATTGACCAAGTTACCTTCATCGGGATGAATCGGGCGACTTTAGTCAAACGGTCGACGATCACCCAAACTGTATCCAAACCCGTATATGTCGCGGGTAGACCTACCACGAAATCCATGGATATGGAATCAAACTTCCACGTGGGTATCGACAATAGCTGCAAAAGTCCACCTGGTCTTTGGTGCTCAATCTTGACCTTCTGACAGGCGAGACACCGTGCCACGAAGTCTGCGACTTCCTGCTTCATCCTGGGCCACCAAAAATATTCCTTCAGGTCCTTGTAGAGCTTCCCACCGCCTGGATGCACCGAATAGGGAGTATTGTGAGCCTCCTCCATAATCTCGTTTTTCAACTTTGGATTCTGGGGCACACACCACCTGTGGCGGAAAAATTTTATCCATTAGGTGAAAACAGTTTAACTGGAAAATTTTAACAAAATTACCTGTGGCGGAACTTCATACTACCATCTGGATCAATCGTGAAGTTTTCTGCTTTACCTTGAAGTTTGGCTTCACGAATCTTCTCGAGCTGCGGATCCTCTTTCTGGCTCTCCCGTAACTCTTGATATAAACTGGGTTCAACACTCATAGAATTGAGATAGACTCGCGTACTACCTGGCATTACCATCTCAATCTCCATTCTGCGAAGATCAGCACAGATTTCCTTTGGCAAAATCGCCATCCAATTGAATGAATGGTGATCTTTGCGACTGAGGGCATGTGCTACCCAATTGGCCTTCCCTTCACAATAGTCAACTGAGAGGTCATAATCCTTGATTAAATCGAGCCATCGTCGCTGCCTCATGTTGAGCTCCTTTTGAGTGAAGATGTACTTCAGACTCTTGTGATCAGTGAATAACTTGCAAGTTGCTCCATAGAGATAATGTCGCCATATCTTCAGAGCGAACACTACGGCTGCCAACTCTAAGTCGTGAGTAGGATAATTCTGCTTGTGGACCTTGAGTTGCCTGGAAGCGTATGCAATAACCTTTCCTTCTTGCATTAGTACACAACCTAAGCCTTTCTTGGACGCATCACTGTACACTTCATATCCCACACCTTCATTTGGCAAAGCAAGAACTGGCGCTGTAACAAGGCTCTGCTTGAGGGTCTGGAACGCTTCTTCACATTGATCCGTCCATAAGAACTTGCAATCCTTGTGCAACAACTTGGTCATAGGTGCTGCTATCCTGGAGAAATCCTTTACAAATCTCCGATAGTAATCTGATACAGAAAATTCACAGGTAAGTTTATATGCAAAAATAGTTGTTCTAGCTTTCTTAGATGCTTAGTGTTTACCTGCTAGGCCAAGAAAATCCTTTAGTGTTTACCACCATACACACATCCAAGAGGTGATGGAAAATCCGGTTCATTTGATCCATGAAGACTACTGGAGCATTAGTGAAACCGAACGGCATTACCTCGAATTCATAGTGCTCGTATCTGGTGCGAAAAACAGTCTTAGGTATATCTTCCGGCTTCACTGGAATCTGATGATAACCTGACCTGAGATCAATCTTGTAGAACACGTTGGCTCCCTTCAGTTGATCAAACAAATCCTTGATCCTGGGCAACAGATACTTGTTCTTGATGGTCACCTTATTAAGTTCCCGGTAATCTATGCATAAGCGCATACTACCGTCTTTCTTCTTGACAAACAATACCGGAGCACCCCAAGGAGACACATTAGGCCTTACAAAACCCTTATCGATTAATTCCTGCAACTGGGTCTTCAACTCTTTCAGTTCTGCAGGTGCATGTCATATGGAGCCTTCGAGATTGGCGCAGTTCCGGGCACAGATCTATGTTTAACTCCACTTCATGCTCTAGTGGTATCCCTGGCAACTCTTCGGGGAAGACGTCAGCGTAGTCTCAGACGACCGGAATTGCTTCCAACTGTTCTTCCTTGGATACGTCCTTGACTTGACAAAGGAACACAGCTCCACCCTTGCGCTCCATGCTTCGCATCTTCATTGCAGACACCACCTTCAGACCTTTGCTTATGGGCTTCCCGAAATGGGTTACCCTTTTAGCGTTGAGTCCCCTCAAAGTAATGGCTTAATTGACATCGAAATGATGCTTGGTACTTTACTAACCAATCCATTCCTAAGATCACATCGAACTTGATCATAGGAAATTCCTTCAAATCCGCATCGAACTGCTCTCCCGAGATGATGATGGCAACATTCTTGTATTCCCGATGATAGGCAAAATCCTCACCCGAGGGAAAAGTTATCACAGATTTGACAGGGGAATCTCCCGTCAGCTTAGCTTTCACAACAAATGATCTTGCAATAAATGACACAGTAGCACCCGTATCAAACAAAACTTATGAATTAATATTATGGACAAGGAAGGTACCCGTGACCACATTTGGCTGAGCATCTGCCTCCTCCTAAGTCATGCAAAAGATTATGTTCTTCACCGGCGCCTGGTTGTTTGTTGCAGCTGGTCGCTTCTTAGGAAAGAACACCGATTTGTGACCCTCTTGACCGCATTCAAAGCACACGATCAGTGACCCATCATGCCTCTTGCCCGGGTGATAGTCCTTCTTACAACCTTGACAAATTCTTGGGCCTTGACCGGGAGCTAGTTGAGCACTCTGCCGAGGCTTCTGAATAGGTTCAAACCAAGGCTTCTTTTGCTGGTGTTGGCATGGGAACCGAAGGGTAGTCGCTTCCTCCTCGGCGATTGATGCATGAATTTCCAGAGCTATTTCATATGCCCTCTGGAAAGATGATGCTCCACTGCTAATCACATGAACCCGAATGCGAGGGTCCATCTTCTTTATATACCTCTTTACTCTCTCGGCTTCGGAAGGAATGACCGCAGTGGCGAACTGAGACAACTCTGTGAACTTGTCCGTGTAAGTTTGTACAGACATGCTCCCTTGAGTGAGTGCTAGGAATTCCTCTTGTTTCTGCCATCTCAACTCATCAGGGTAGAACCGCTTCTGAAGCTTGTCGGTGAAGTCTTTCCAGTCCATGACTAACTCTGTCTCGGGGTTAGCCCTCAAGGTACTCCACCAGTTGTCAGCCTCGCCTCTTAAGTAGTAGGTCGCTATCGGAACCCTTTCATGTTCAAGACAGGCTAAGGCGTCAAACAACTTCCTCATTTCTCGAATCCAGTTCTCGAGAACAGTCGGTTCTTCTACCCCATCATAGACCGGTGGTCGAAGACGCGCGATCTGGTCGAACGAAGACTGATGGTTCGTAGGTTGGACACTCCTTTGAGCTAGAGTGAGGATAGCATCCTCTAGAGTTCAGCGTCTGAAGCGGGAGTTACGTTCTGGAGTCGACATGCTACAAAACAATAACTTAGATTAGTAAATTCACACGCATATCAAATGTCAGAAAAGCTCGGAAAATGATAAAATATCCTATCCCAAGCTTCTACCCATGGCTTCACTATCTTATGTTTTCCATTTTAGGCTAAGTTGCACTCGTGATTCATAAAGCACTCGTCTTTCAAGTTACTTATTGTAATGACCCTGATTATTGTTGGTATTTCTGTCGTGTATTTATTTGTATTTATGTGATTTTATGTATGGTCCAAAATTTATTTTGGACTATTTATTTTATTTTATGTGAATAATTTCGATTAAATTCGAATTATTTTATTTTTGGTTGATTATTATTTATTTTATTATTATTTAATTAATTAGAATTTTTATTATTTAATTTTCTAATTAATTATTTAATATTCGTTGGGCCAAAATCGGTTTTAGCATGATTATTCATGCATTAGTGCAATTAGCCCAATTGATCACCATTAGGCCCATTTGAGCCCTATTAGAACCGGCCCCCATGTGTTTAATGGCCTAATTATGCCACTTGCTTCATGTTCAAACCTTAAACCACTTCTATAAATAGAAGGGTTGGTGAGGCTTTTGAACCTATTTGCCATCATTTGCATCCTTGCTCATCATTTAGCCACAATTAAAAAGCCAAACACTCTCCCTTACCATATAGTCACACGCCATTTTTGATGATTGAACACCCAACCATTGTTCATCATCCAAACTCTTCCAAAACTTAAGTGATTTAATTACTATTGATCTTTAAGTGACTTTTAACACAATAATCTCCTTAGTTTCCAATCAAGATTTCTAGTTCGGGTTTGGATTTTTGGGGTTGTTCGTTTGGGTCGAGTTCGTGTAGAAGGGGCCGTGTGGTTCATGTGTGGTGTCGTGCTGAAAAGGTGGTTCATGGTGGTGGTTCGTGCAATCGTGGTGGTGGTTCGTGCAGGCCGTGGTGGCGGTGCGTGCAAGCCATGCCCAAGATCGTGCCGTGTTTGTGAGCCGTGCAGCCGGGGTCGTGGTCGTATGGCTCGTGTGTGACCGTGTGCAGCGTGGTTTGGGCCGTGTGTGTAGTTCGAATTTTCGGGCTGCAAGTTGTGTTGAATTTGTGTTTAATCCTTAATAAGGTAACATACTTTCTCAATCTAGTTGGTATACTATGATTCATAGTATAGATTAAATGATTAGATTAGACCGTTTTGATGTTATGTAACCATGTTTATGTGTGGATTATAATCTGATTTTGGATGATGAATTATGATGATTTCTACTTGATTATATGAATTTCATGATTGATTATGTTAGTATTATATTTGATGTTGTTCATGTTCAAGTTTTATGAAGTTTTGATGTTTGGAAGTTGATGAATTCATTGATTGAACTTGTTGATTTATGCGTGTATGATGGTGGTTGTTTTGGGATTGAGTTCTTGAATCTTGGATGAATTCTTTATGAGTTCTTTGAGTTCTTTATGAGTTCTTGGTCGAGTCTTGAAAGTTAGTAATAATTAAAGAAAGATTAAAGAAAGGTTAAAGAAAGGTTAAAGATTGTTTTAAGAGGTTCCAAGATTTGTTGGTTTACATGTTATTTCTTGAGTCAAGGCGTAAGATGCAACTTAAGAATTAACTAAGAATGTAAACTTCGATTAAAGTTAAGATTAGCTTGATTTCGCTACTAGACGCCTAAAACTTAGAGTAAGATTCTAAGAATTGGGTTAAGACGTTGCCCCTATCCTATCCGCGGTATTGGGATAGTTGGTGGTCTTACTATGTTGTCTTCGGATATGGATTTCCAGTATGATTGGTTTCACGGGGTTGGGAGTAAGATTCTCAATCCTGGCATAGTAGAAAGTTCGATCGCGTAAGATGCGTTCGTACGTGCATAGTCCGGTCTAGTATGTGAGTGATTGCGCCAAAGTTTAAAGATTTGTTAATCGTTGGTTAAGTTAGTCGAGTCAGCATGATTACTTGTTATTAATTTATGGTAGTATGATATGTTGGTTCGCATGTTTTGATGTATGGTTGTATGTTTGATTTAGTTGTTTGATTTGTGTTATGTTCGTGTGTATCCCCGTTAGGGTGGGACAGTTATGTTACTCGCCACTGACGGTGGACTGTTGTTATTTTTCAGGTAATTCTGATGATGATATTCTTGCTTAGCTTTGGGTTGGGCGAGCGCCG
The DNA here is from genome assembly GCA_951394345.1 of Salicornia ramosissima. Lineage (NCBI taxonomy): Eukaryota > Viridiplantae > Streptophyta > Magnoliopsida > Caryophyllales > Amaranthaceae > Salicornia > Salicornia ramosissima. The sequence goes on along the minus strand of OX596239.1, from coordinate 51,904,021 downwards.
GTTGTTATTTAGTCGTTGCTTAATTGTTTTACGATTTTCTAGTTTTGAACTATAGTAGTAGTACTTGTGTATTTTTCTAACTCTGACATATATTTGGAGTTTATATATGTTAGTAGTAGTGACGTTGACGTTTGGGATTAGATATGTACAATATTGTGGGTGTTGTACTTTTGGTTTAGTATATATATTCATTTTGAGGTTTTGGTTTAAATTTTAAGTATTTTAGTTTGTTAGTTCTGACTATTTGACTCGTCGGTTTCTTCCGCGCCAATTTAAGCGAGTCGGGTCGTCACACTTATGAAGAAGTAACTTTAGGGTGTTAACCTGTAACGACTCGACTTTTTAAGCTGTCGTTTGACGAAGGAAAACGACTTGCGGATCATTACTTAAGCATTAAATTAAACATTAATTATATATTTAGAATAGAATCATCTTTTATTAACTTAAAAGTCTGAAATTAATCCCAAAAGTCAATAAAGGTAGAATACTTAAAGAATTACATAAACTAAAATGTTTTCCCAACATGCTCGGATAATAAAAAAAATAATGTAATATTGTCTTATTGAAACTCTAGAAAAGAAATACTAAGGTGAAACTAGAACTCTGCCTTAACAAAGCCCAACCAGCGGAAGCCCGACTACGCAGCTGCATCGTCACCTGAAACTGAGGGGGGGGGGGTCCACCGTCAGTGGCGAGTAACTAGGCTGTCCCGTTTAAATAAGGGACCGCTAAACACATAATAGCATAGGATAACACACGAAAATACATGTAAAATAACATTTCATACACAAGTACATACAGGGTACGTATACAAATACGTACAAAAATACGTATAAAAATATGTATACAATACGTATAATAATACTTGCAAAATACGGTTAAAAATACATACACAATACGTATAAAAGTACGTATACAATACGTATAACCATACCTGCAAAATACGGTTAGAGATACGTACAAAATACGTATACAATACAAGCATACATACGAAATACATTTATACATACATACATTCCAGAGTTATATATATACAGACATACACAGCGGAAGACTTATACCAATCATAATACATTACGTTTAATACTGAACTTATACTATGTACAATCTTATACCTTAATTATCATATTGAACCTTATATTATCTTAACTTTGTAATCATATCATTTCGTCCATCTTAACTTTGTAATCATATCATATCATATCATTCATCTTTATTTCTTAACGGACCGGTCATTATAGCTCGTTGTGGATCCCGTGTGCACCACAACTTTCCTAAAACATGCCGGGGTGAACTCGTGTATTCAGCCCGTAGTGGATCCCGTGTGCACCACTAAGCCTAAGCTATGGCCATAACTCCCAAATAGCAGCTCGTGTACTACTACTTAGACGACTACATATTTTAAGACCCAGAACTGCCCGGGTGAACTCGTGTATCCATCCCATGGGGCAGTGGCATCGACTTAACCCGATCTGATGACTCGTGTATCATCAAAAAGGGCGTCCTATCTTATTAACCCGATTGATGACCTTTGCGTCATCGCAGGGGCGATCTTAACTTAATCCTAATTAACTATGTGATTAACTTGTACCGAAATTAAACGAAATAGCATAGTTACCTCTAATCGCTAAATTTTTCCAAGGCAAAAATTCACCACTTTGGGTGAATATAGCACGGTTGAATTGAGGGGAAAGGAGGAAAGATTTCTTTTGGAGTTTATAAGCTTTTGCAATTAGGAACCAACAAATTGCTAAGCCTTGTATTTATAGAAGAAAAGAGAGCAAACAAACCCTAAAAAAAACAATAGGGTTGCCGTGAAAAGGGAGGGGAAACAGGGGGCAATTGGACCTAGCAAATAGGCCTAGAAGACTAGGTTTTAGGGTTTTAAAATAATTATTTAGTTTAATTAATTAAATCATTTAACTAATTAAATTAAACAAAAGAAGTGACATTGGCCCAAAAGGAAGGAGGGGGCCGGCCATGTCATAAAGGAGAGGGAAAAATTGGGTCATTGGCCCAATTTGAGAAAAAGAGAGGAAAATAAAATAAAACAGTCCAAATTAATTGGGCCTTTTGGACTTAGAACAAATAAATAGAACTAATAACCGCGAAATTTTCTGGCCCTAAATTTCGGGTTATTACATTCCGCATCTCTCGAATCCAGTTCTCGAGAACGGTCGGGTCTGCTGTCCCATCATAAACCGGCGGACGAAGACGTGCAACCCGATCAAAGGACGACTGGTTGTTCTGGGGTGGAACACTACTCTGTGCTAAAGTGAGGATAGCATCTTCCAGATTACGGCGACGAAGACGAAAATTGGGTCTAGGAGTCGACATCCTGAAAGCAACGATCAAGTTAACAAACAAACGCAAGCACGTAAAGTCGCAAAAGAACGCGGAACGAAACAAAATATCTTATCCCTGGCTTCTACCCATGGTTTCACTCACTTAGGTTTTCCATTTTAGGCTAAGTTTCACTCGTGATTCATAAAGCGCTCATCTTTCGAAGTTACTTATGGAGAAGTAACTTTAGGGTCTTAACCTATGCTCTGATACCAACTGTAACGACCCGACTTTTCAGGGGTTGTCGATTTACGGTGGAAGTCGACATTTGGATCGTTACTAATCATAAACTAGCAATTATATTAAATGTAAAGTCCAAAGTCTAAACTAATAAGCTAAAAACTAAATTAAAATAAACTCAAAGCTTGCAAACAATAGCTTAGATTACATAACGTTGCGGTCATTTCCCAACAGGCTGGGATCACGAGCTAACAAACAAAAGTAAATACTCGAAATAAATTACGGTTAAACTAACTAATTCTATCACACACTTCCCGAGCCAACGTGGTCCCATTCTAAGACTCAGCATCGTCACCTGTAATGGGGGGGTCCACCGTCAGTGGCGAGTAACTAGGCTGTCCCACTTAAATGAGGGACCGTTAACCATATAATCTCATAGAATCAAACAGGGAAAAAGAATACAGAAATACATGCGAAAATACGTACAAAAACTACTTACGGATTACAAACAAATTATGTACAAAATTGCGTAGAAAATTACGTATAAAAATACGTAGAAAAATACCCATAAAAAAACGTACAAAAATACGTATAAAAATACGTACAAAAATACGTATAAAAATACGTGATGAATACGTACAAATATACATACATTAATACGTACAAAATACGTATACAATACATATACATTACCTGCAAAATACTGTAGAAATACGTACAAAATACATTTACAATACAGGTACAAATACATATACAATACCAATACAAATACGGATGCAATACAGATACAATACATATTACAGATACAGGAATACAATACTGAAACAACTACGTATAAACATACGTATGCTATGCGTACACAATACCTGTAGAATACAGTTAGTAATACGTACAACATATGTATACAATACTCATACCTGTACCTTTTACTTGCAACATGATTTTCATATTTTCATAATTAAATAAATATAATATGGACTTACAGACATACGCAGCGGAAGACTTAACATTACATAAATATCATATAAAATACATGAAAATTCACATAAACACATAACCCTTCCCATGAAATACTTATCTATCATATTTTACCCTTAAACCCATCTTTTAACCATCTTATCGGACCAGTCATACTGCTCGTAGTGGATCCCGTGTGCACCACAACTTTCCTAAAACATGCCGGGGTGAACTTGTGTATTCAGCCCGTAGTGGATCCCGTGTGCACCACTAAGCCTAAGCTATGGCCATAACTCCTAAACAGCAGCTCGTGTACTACTACTTAGACGACTACATATTTTAAGACCCAGAACTGCCCGGGTGAATTCGTGTATTCATCCAATGGGGCAATGGCATCGACTTAACCCGATCTGATGACTCGTGTATCATCAAAAAGGGCGTCCTTAAGTATTTTGTCTTTTCTAAGGCCATCGTGAGACCTCTAATTAACACGTCATATCATATAACATATCATATCTTATCATGTCTTAACATATCTTATCATATCTTATTCATGTTGTTACTTCATACTATAACTTATCCTTTTTATTCCTTAAAGCATATTAATTCCTAAAATTACTTTCTATATTGTGGCAACTATTTGTAGGACCGCATGCAATATGCCTAAAAAATTCGGGAATGATAATAATAAGACCACGAGACTTTTCAAGTTTGTCCACACCACTAAGGAGTGATATTCCCCAGCGGAGTCGCCAAACTGTAGGGGTCGTTTTTACCAGCCGCCTACGTCTCACGAGTTGTTTTTAATGCTCGTTAACGCCACACGTGAATGTGGTCTAGTAGGAGTCGCCACCGTGCGTTTGTATGGTCCACGGACACCGAACAAATACCAACGCCAGGAGCAATTGGCCCCATATGGTCGTGCACCAGAGTATGGGTATAATAACCCGAAATTTTAGGCTATTTTAATTTTTTATTATTTAATTACTTATTTTGATGGTACAATGATTCGAATCAAACTGAGCCCAAATTAAACCTCGAGCCCAAACTTTTCACCTTACACAAATATTTCACACAATAGCTATTTCACTGTTACATTGAATGATATATATGTTGCAACTTGAATCAATGAAGAACATCACACATTATTCATCTAAAATCATCACCATCTTAAAAAAAATTATACATTTGTAAAATACATGGCATTAGAGAAACATGTATCAGGTGGACTAGGACATGATTGTAGGAATTGAGTCCCCTGTTGGTCCAAACATAGTAAAACTTCATGCAAATACATATTTCCTGCAAGATCAAATGCACAACGAAGTGTTGGGGTGACTTGTGTTGCAGCTACAATTGCATTCCTGAACAATGCAGGATCCTGTGTATTATTACTAAGAATTAATCCTGGAAAATAGATCAAGGGGTAAACAATTAATATCAAAATTGCATCATAATGCTATAGCTATAATATTGGGAAGTTTTTACAATATCTATTTGTATGTATTCATTCAAAATTATTCTAATGTAATCTTATGACCACCAAATACTTGTAGTGGATGGTTAGGATTGCACGATTTATTTATTTATTTATTATTTTCTTAATTTGATTAAAAATCTTTTTAAAATATTTTAATTGGATTTTTTATTTTAGGAAATCAATTTCTGATTTACCCTAAAATCAGTTTTTATTCTTGAAAAGTCAGAAATTCTTTTCCTAAAATAAAAACCTAATTAAAATATTTTAAAAAGGATTTTAAATTAGATTTAGGAATAAATAATAAATCAAAGATCATGTGATTTTAGTCATCCACTACGTTAGCCGGTAGTCATAAGACTACACTAGAATCATCATGTATTCATGACAAGGAATTATTATAAATTCATTACTATTGTACTAAATGCTGCTTTTAGGGCTCGTTTATTTTAGCTTAATACAGCTGAACTGAACTGAATTGAATTGCATTGAACTAAATTGTGGTGAACTGAACTGAATTGTGCTGAACTGAAATAAAAACATTTAACTTATGATTTTGAATAATGATTAATTCGAAATTTTAATTCTCTTTCATTAATTTTTCAAATAAATATTAAATAATTTTTATATAAATATTTAACTTTTGGATTAATGATTTTAAAATAAAAATAATGATTTCTCACTTTTGGAATAATTTTTAGATTAATGATTTTTAAGTAAAAATTATTATTATTATTATTTTTCCAAACAATTTTACGACAGTAGATGTATTAATTGAAAGTCTATTATTATTATTATTACTACTACTACTACTATTAATATTATTGTTGTTATTGTTGTTGATGTTGTTATTATTATTATTATTATTATTATTATTATTATTATTATTATTATTATTATTATTATTATTATTATTATTATTATTATTATTATTATTATTATTATTATTATTATCATTGTTGTATATTTTATTATCATCATCATCATTATCATCAATATTATTGTTATTATTATTATTAAAGTTATTGTCATCGTCGTCATCATTATCATCTAATTGAAATTCATATTATTATCATCATTTTTACTATTATCATTGTTATCATTAGAGGTGAGAATTGAGTCGGATTGGGTTCGTGTCAACCCGTTTACATAAATGGGTTGAATCCTTTGACCCTAACTCGACTCGTTTAATAAACGGGTTATGTCAGGTTGACCCGCTTATTTAAACGAGTTAAATCCCTCAACGAAAAACACCTTAATAACTTGTTGATTTCGTGTCGGGTTAGTAGGCCGTATCAATTTTTCCCACATCTCGTTATCATTATCATTATAACTTAAATAATATAATAGAAAGTAATTAGTTTAATTATTGAAAAAACCTGAACTAAGCTGAACTGAACTGAACTAAGCTGAATTGAACTGAACTGAATTTAAGCTGAAGTAAACAGAGAAAACTGAGAGGTACCTGCACTTGTTAAGATATTAAATATGTCGTACTTATCCTTTAAATTTAATGTTAGATTAAAATAATCCACCAATGTAAACTGAGGAACCAGGCGACCACCATGGTCATCCCATTCATGTTTCCAAAACTGGTTGTTCTGTCCATTTAATAAATTCGGCCTATAATTGTCTAACCGCGGTTGTAATACAACCACCTTCAATGAACATTTTGTTTGTCATTGCACAAAATTAAAAATACTTCTGTTCCGGGCCTGCCCAGGAGGTCAAACCCATTTTAGTGGGCCTGGAGTCTGAGCCCAGTTCTGATAAGGCTAGGTCCACGTCGGATATTCCATAGCAAATAGGATGGTGCCACGTGTCGTTCGACTTGGTAAAGCATTGACCAAGTCATTTTGGGCCAGGCCTGTATGCCAGTCCAGTTGACTCAGTAAAGCCCTGATCGGGTAACCTACGCCTATATAAGGATCAGTCCTTCCATCATTTCAAGTACACAACTCATAATTTACAAACATACTACTCTGACTCCGTACTCCCGATATCTGACTTAAGTATCGGAGGGGCGTTCCTGGGTTCCACCCCCGGGGTAGCAATCTCTAACTATTTTGCAGGTCACAGCCTCATCAAGGAGCGTCCAGAGTACACGTCATACACCAAAGACCGTTGACTATTCAACAGAAGTTCCAGAACAGGAACAGATTGGCGCCGTCTGTGGGGACAAGAAAACAAAGACATGGCTAACACCAGAGCAAAGACGACTCGATCAAATCAACCAGAAGGAAATCCCCGTGAATCTCCTAACCGGGAAGGTGCGAATATCGCCGACGATCACTCGTCCAATCGGGCGAGCGGCCGCAATCACAATGAAGAGCTGATGGTCTCACGAAAGGACTTCGACGACATCGTAACAGCTCTTCATGACAAGTTTCAAAAGAACTTGCAAGATTTGAAGAACAGCAGAATGATCTCCCAGCGGGATCAATCATCAGCTTTGCCACGCTAGAGGAAACATTCCTCAGCCACTTCGTAGCTGGGAAAAAGCAGAAAAAGACGAGCATTCATCTAATGGCTTGTCAACAGGGAGAGCATGAACTCCTAGGCGACTATCTTAAACGGTTCAACGCTGAACTACTCCAAATTAAATACCCAACGTGGAGGATTCAGTGGCCTACGCAGCATTCATGTCCAGACTGAAACGGGGCAAGTTTAAGTTTTCCCTACTTGAGAACGAAGTGTCCTCATATACCGACGCAATGGACAGAGCTAGAAAGTATGTCCAGGCCTCGGACATCAACAACCCCGTTGAGAAAGCCGACAAAAGGAAAGATAACAAAAGAAAAGATGCACAGCGAGGGGGTCCTAGCCGGACACAAAACCCCAAGAAGGACGTTCGAGATGGCGGGGTTGACCCTAGATACAGTATCAACAGAAGGGAGATATTCCTAGACATCAAGGGTCAAGAAATTCTCCCCAAGCCAAACCCGATACGCACGTCTGCCAACAGGAGAAACCCTAAGCTGTGGTGTGAGTACCACCATGAATGCGGACACACCACTAAGGATTGTAGAGAATTAAAGAAGGCACTCGATAAGCTAGCGGACGAAGGGAAACTGAATCCGTACTTATCAAAAGAAGGCAAAAATAAGAAACAGAAGCAAGCTGGCAGCACTGAGACCGACAATCTGATCAACATCATCGCCGGGGGACACCCAACTGAAGCGACTTCCAACAAGGCCCTGAAAAGAGACCTCAGAAACTCTACTTTCAGGATAGCCGAAGGAACCCACGAACAACCCCCATCAGGTCCCGCGATGATATTTGATGCATCCTCTCTTCGACCCACTACCTTCCCTCACAACGATCCCCTTGTGGTCGAGGTGAAGGTAGCAAACTGTAGGGTGAAGAGAGTACTCATAGACAGCGGCAGTTCAGCCGACGTAATGACCCTAACCTGCCTAAAGCAACTGAAGTATGCCGAGACAGATCTTACCCCGGCCGAAAGACCTCTATTTGGGTTCGGAGGACAACCAGTCTTCCCATCTGGAACAATCAAACTACCCGTTCGAGTTGGAAATAAAGGAGAAGGGCGGAATTTGCCCATCGTTTTCACTATGGTCGACATAAAGCTTCCATATAACATCATATTAGGCAGGCCTCTGTTGAACAGAATAAAGGCAGCCATCTTTACATATCAACTGTTGTTACAGTACGAGACAGATAAAGGGGAAGTTGGAAGGCTATATGGCGACCAGAGAAAAGCCAAGCAATGCTATATAAACAGCGCCAAAGTTGCCTCACCCCCGGCCGAGGCGGGAGACAAGAGGAAAGAGCCGGGTGAATGCTCAGAAGCTGTATTCCTCGCCGAGGATACAAAGCACTATGCAAGGCCGAAGCCCATCGAAGGTCATGAGGAGGTAGGCATAGATATGGACCCCAGCCTCAAAGAATCCATCACACAATTACTCAGAGAGTTCCGTGATGTCTTCGCCTTCGAGGTCTCCGAAATGCCAGGCATCGACCTTGCCGTCATGTGCCATGAGCTTAATATCCGTGAGGGATTTAAAGGAGTAAAGAAAAAGTTGAGGCGACAAAGTGAGGAAAGGAATAGGGCAGCCGCCGCAGAAGTCAAAAAGCTATTAGAGAGTGGATTCATCAGAGAGCGCCAATATTCTGATTGGTTGGCCAACGTGGTTTTAGTCAAAAAACCCAATGGCACATGGAGAATGTGTGTAGATTTCACCGACTTAAATAAAGCTTGCCCAAAGGACGACTACCCCTTGCCAAAGATTGATAGCCTGGTAGACTCCACCGCGGGACACGCCATGTTCAGCTTCATGGACGCTAACGCAGGCTACCATCAGATACCAATGGCTGAGAAAGACCAAGTACACACGGCTTTCATCACCAATCAGGGGGTGTACTGCTACCGAGTCATGCCTTTTGGGCTAAAGAACGCATGAGCCACTTATCAGAAGCTGGTGAACACCATCTTTGCCAATCAAATTGGGAGGAATGTTGAAGTTTACGTCGACGATATGATAATCAAGAGTAACAAGCGAATGATCATCCCAAAGATGTCAGAGAAACCCTGTCAACACTGAGAAAATTTGGGATGAGGCTGAATCCCAAAAAATGTGTTTTCGGAGTTAAGGGAGGCAAATTTCTAGGTTTCCTGGTCGATGAAAGAGGCATCGAGGCAAACCCCGATAAAGTCCAAGCCATTGTCAACATGCAGTCCCCAAGGACGGTCAAAGAGGTACAGAGACTAACAGGATGTATGGCAGCATTAGGTCGTTTCCTATCAAGGTCCGCGGATAAAAGCCTCGCATTCTTCCAGGTTTTGAAGCGAGCGACATTTAAGTGGGACGAAGAAGTCGAGAAAGCATTTGTCCAGCTAAAGGAATACCTCGCCGGTGTCCCAAAGCTTGTATCTCCCTTGCCGGGGGAGACATTATATGTTTACTTGGTTGTATCCGAATACGCTTTGAGCGCGGTGTTAGTAGCCGAAAGGGAAAGGCATCACCACCCGGTTTATTTCATCATTCATGCGTTTCGAGGGGCAGAGTCTAGATACACAGAAATAGAAAAGATGATCTACGCCCTGGTCATGGCCTGTAACACCCCCAAATCTACCTCTACGAAAATACTTGTATAAAATACTGTAGAGATAGATATGGGCGTGTTACCGCCATGTGATAACGTACAACTAATTTAAAGTAGCAATTATTAAAATTAATTATGCAGCGGAAAGAAAAATCAACTGTTGATTAATACAAAATAATAAGTGTTTATTCTAAAAAAAATATAAAGTGATAATCCTAATCTAGGTGGTGAAATCCCGTTGCCTCCCAATGCATCAAGTCCACATCTTCTCATCATCACCTACCTACCCATCATAATGATAAGTAGGGCCAAGCCAAAACAAAAAGGAAGTACGGATTAGCAAAAATGCTAAGTACGAATAAGCACAAGATAAGTAAAGATCATTTTATTCTACAAACATGCTTTTGAGAAACAACATTTATTTCTAATCATAACAAATCTTCAAAATTTCCTTTCCAAAAAGTTCCACGAAAATAAATACCATTGAAATAACTCAATTTAGGAATTCATAATTAATTGCAAATCATGTAGAAAAATTATTTTCCTTTATCCCAAAAATTTCCTCTCCCAAGTGTGCACACCCCCCAAGTTAGTGTCTTTCTGAGTAAAGGCTATCCTTGAGGAAAGACTAGGTCATACAAAGTCCATAGTCTTATCAACCAAATCCACGTAGTGGGATTACAGACTAAAAAAAAATAAGCTTATAAAGCTTTGTGGGATTTTTTTCCAATATAAGTTCAAGATAGTATTGAAATACATATTTCATAAAATTATTTCCAAATAAAAATTCTATTATTGTTGAACAATTATATCCTTAAAAACTTTCCATAAAGTGTCGAATGTGTCATAGAAAATCTTTGACAATTTATTTTGTTACCGAAATAATAAAATACCATAGAGTAAAAATATTATGTTGAAAAAGAATTTCCTAACAATTATTTAATTGCTAAAATATTAAAACACCAAGATAAATAAAAGTGCCAATAAAACTTTAACATCATTACATAATATTTCAAATCACCAAATCATGTATACATATAGCACATAAGATTTCAAACACTTTATAAGATATCAAGCTACCTAAACGTACCTTTCGTTCGGATTGGACAACTAAACTCGAAAAACTTAAGGAATCCTACCGAGAGCGTCCTACACAAGATTAATATAACCTTAATTAATATAAGATCACCAAAATGTTTATACTAACAAGGTGAACCCTAAGATGTGCATGACCACTAGTACTTTTAAAACTATAGTATAAGTAATAAGTTTATATAAGTATTAGGATATTAAAAATCATGATATTAGTAGTAGGATTTTAAACACTTATAAATATTATTATTATTATTATTCGGGTATTATTATCATATTATTTTTTTTTATTTTTTTTATAAAACCGAATTATTATAATAAAATACTAAAACCCATAAAATTGTAAGAACTTATTATTAGTAGTGAAGTATTATAAAAACTTTATAATCTATAGTTTTTAAGATTAGTTAGTGTTTTAAACAATAATATATAACTTAATAAAATAATTTAATAAAACAAAAGAGGGTCGGAAAACACTTGCCGGTGGTGGTGATGGTGGTTGCCGGAGCTTGAGAATTTTTTTTTTTTTTTATTTTTTTTTTAAGAAGAATGCCGTGAGAATTGGAGGTAGGAGGAGTATTTTATTTTTTTTTTTTTTTTTTGTATAATTTTGTGTGTGGAAATGGGTTGAATTAGGGGGGTATTTATAGGCTTAAGTATGTAAAAATTTAGGTAATTGAATATATGAAGTTATGGTAAGTTAAATATTATGGTGATTGGTGATCAAATGATTTGATCATGAAATCAAGAGATGGCAAGTAAAATAATTTGTAGAATATTTCATGATCAAATATATTTGTTATGGAAAGTTTTGGAAAAAAAATGTTTAGTTGTAAATATAAATATATATATATATATATTTAGCCAAATCTTCCTAATTGGTCTTAGCCCCCTTGTCCTAGTTGGCCGTGAACTTAGGGCCTTTAGGATTTAATTAATTTTTTTTTTTTTTTTTTTTTGGGTTTACCTAATTGGTCTATTGGGTTTAGATTATGACTTTTGGGCTACTTAGTTGGCTTATTGGTTTTGGATTAGGATTTCTTTACAAATTCAAGGCAAATAATTGGGCTTAGAAATACTTAATTGGCTTATTTGTTTTACAAATCCAAGATAAGTAGTTGGGCTTAGAAATCCCTTTTTAAATTAAATTCATATCATAAAATTCTAGTTATTTATATGTGAAAATAGGACTTATTTAAATTATTTATTATTATTATTATTATTATTTATTTATTTTTTTTTTTTTTTTGAAAAATATTTTTAACTTGAAAATATATGCAAATAATATATTCGTAGTATAAAATAGTCTTTTAATAAATATCATAGAAAAATATGTACCAAAATTATGGGGTATTACATGGCCAGCAGGAAATTGAGGCCATATTTTCAAGCTCATCCGATAAGAGTCCTTACCGGACAACCAATACGGAAGATCATCGAGGGAAAGAACCATTCAAACCGCACCACTGAGTGGGCGAACCAGTTAGCTGATTTTGGGTTAGAATACGAACCCCGTCGAGCTATTAAGGCACAGGCATTGGCAGACTTCATTGTGGAATGCACCAATAGGCCTTGCTCGGACGATGAGGATAACACCAAGGTATGGGAGTTGTCCACTGATGGATCCTCAACGCAAAGTGGTGGTGGAGCAGGAATACTGATTAAAAATGATAACGGGGATCGGTTGGAATATGCCATCAAATTTAGTTTTGTGGCATCCAACAACGAGGCAGAATACGAAGCCTTGATCTTGGGGATTCAAATGTGTCTCACTGCTGGGGCAAAACACGTCAGAGCCAAGGCCGACTCACAGTTGGTCGTAGGACAATTCAAAGGGGAATTCGAAGCAAAGGAAGACAACATGAAAATGTATCTCCAAAAGTTGAAGACCCTCGCAGGGAAGTTAGAATCCTTTGAAATTCAGCACGTCCCTCGATCCGGGAATCAGTAGGCGGATGCCCTCTCGAGGCTGGCAAGTTCTGCAGAAGGGGAAGAACCACGAGTCATACAGTGGCAAGTTCTAAAGGAGCCAAGCATCAATGAATCCGAGGTTAATACCTTGGCCCGAGGAGAAACATGGAAAGACTCCATCATCCAATATCTCAAACATGGAGCCTTGCCCATGGATGAAAAAGAAGCTGAAGGTATCAAGAAGAAGTCCAAATGGTTCACACTACATGATGGGGAGTTATACAAGTTGTCCTACACTCACCCTCTCCTCAAATGTGTGACCCCCGAGGACGGAAACTACATTCTAAAAGAGATCCATGAAGGATGCTGCAGCAGCCACCAAGGGGCAAGAACAATAGCGGGAAAAGCCCTTCGAGCTGGGTATTACTGGCCCGCCCTCCAAGAAGACGCAGCTGACCTTGTCAAGAAGTGTCTGCAATGCCAAACTCATGCTGCCATCCCTAGGCAACCATCGAGTTTACTGACGGCAGTCCAAGCAGTCCTGCCTTTTGACAAATGGGGAATGGACCTGCTGGGCCCCTTCCCTCCGGCTGTGGGGCAGAAGAAATTCCTCATAGTAGCAATAGATTACTTCACCAAGTGGGTTGAAGCTGAACCTCTGTCAAAGATTTCTGATAAACAAGTGCATGAGTTCGTCTGGAAAAACATCATCACCAGGTTTGGCATCCCAAGAATGTTGGTCTCAGATAATGGGAGGCAATTTGAAAGCGGCCCAACAAAAGTATATTGTGCTCAGTTTGACATACATACCAGGTTCACATCCGTGGCAAGGCCCCAATCCAATGGACAAGCCGAGGCTGCCAACAAAGTCATACTCCAAGGCATTAGGAAGAAAATAGAAAATGTTAAGGGATCCTAGCTAGACGAGCTCCCTGGAATTCTGTGGTCAACTAGGACAACAGCCAAAGAAGCCACCAGACATACTCCGTTCTCACTCGTCTACGGAAGCGAAGCCGTGTTACCTGTCGAGGTTGGAATACCCTCGCCTAGAATAATCTTCTATGACTACCAGCAGAACAAAGAGGAAAAGGCTGTCAACTTGGACCTGCTACGAGAAACAAGGGGACTCAATTCCATTGCCCACAAGCAAAAGATGACAAGGTACTTCAATCGTAAAGTGTCACCTCGAACGATAACAATTGGAGATTGGGTACTGAGAAAGGTCGAGGCTACTGTGAAGACTGCACTTCGAGGCAAATTGTGACCCAACTGGGAAGGACCCTATCGAGTCGAGGGAATGGTAAGGCCAGGGACATTCAGGCTTGTTAATCAGGAAGGAAAACCCCTGCCAAGGCCATGGCATGCTAATCACCTGAAGAAGTTTTTTGCTTAAATTTCAACTCATTAGGTTAGCAAGATGTTAATAAAATCCCTAACAGGGAGTTGTTCCAGAATGAACATTAAATTTGGACGTTTTAGTTTCAATAAAAGCCCTAACAGGGACCAATTCACTTACTTTTGAAGCCTTAACAGGGTCGAGGTTAATGTTTATTATCATTCTTTCAATAAGATAAAGGACCCTAACAGGGCATAGTTGGTGCCCTGGCCGGGCTCGAGTTTATATTCATTGAGTTTATGTTTTATGCAAACCTCACACGGTTGAGTTTCATTTAGTATTAGTGCCCTGGCCGGGCTCGATCGAGCAAATAAAGCAATTAAAGGAAGCAGTAAAGAAGGCAGTAAAGAAAGCAATGAAGGAGCCAAAACTTAGTTAAAATTGTCATTTCATTGATGATAATTTTTGTTACAACCTAGACTAAGTACAAAAAAAAATATATAATATATAGTAAAATAAAACTATACAAGTCTATACATGCAAGCTAGATGGATATGTTCAGCTCCTTGAGGAATTGGTCAGTAGAGGGTTGATCCTCAGCCTGCTGCTGCTCACCACGGCCCTCCTCTTTTCCCTTGCCAACGGCAGACACATCACCACCCTCGCCTGAGCTTGGGGAGGAAACAAGGTTGGTGACCTCTACATTGGTAGGAGGGGCTGCTTCTCCCTAAGGGTCCTCTAGAGAAGCCCCCTGGTCCTGTGCCTCATCCTCCTCTTCCAATACATGGTACCTGGACTCAATGGAGGCCCATTCCCTAGGGAACTTCTCTTCGAGCACCCTCTTCATCCTGTTAAGGGTGTCAGCAATGAGAAGGCCGGCACCCTCAGCAGCCCCATTCATGCGCATGTTGGCCTTGTAATTCTCGCCTGCCTCGGAGTCCAGCCAATGGTTGACGATGGCCTCCTCATTATTTTTCATGGCCTCGACAGCCTTGTCACGAGACCTCTGGAGCTTTTTTATGCTCCTCTCAGCTTTGGCAAGATCATCATCGGCCTTCTTCTTGGCTATGTTAATTGAATCCCGCTGAGAGATAGCATCTTTGAGTTTTGCCTCCAAGCTTTGGATGGAGGCATTGGCCGTTTCAAGGTCAGCTTTGGCAGCCTTCAATTCCTCATCCAGTGACTTGGCCTCAGACTTGGCCACCTCCAGAGATCTCTTGGTGGCAGCGTGCTCCTCTTGTTCCTTAGCCAAGTCTGACTTGGCCTACTTGGCACCAGCATCTGAGGACCCTCTTGTGAGCATAAACTTGGATGCTGCATGCATCCGGATCGACATCTGCGAGAGGTCAAGTGTTAGATACTTTACATACATACAGAACATAAAGCTAAGGTTTAGAGAAATACCTCCAGCCAGCTTGCGTGAAGATCATCAAAGGCTTCCTCCTTCTTCGAGTTCATGATGAACTCCTCATCTGCTTGAGAATACATGGCCCTAAAGGCCCTATTCAAGCTTTTATTACGGTCCTTTTGGGTAATCACCCCAAAAGGACGGTCAGCCCCAGCAGGCTCTGCCGTCGAGGAGGAAGGTCTAAGGACCTTCCCAGCAGAAATAAGAACAACCTCAATGTCTGCATCTTTCTGAAAAACTTCCACCCCAGGTTGAGGGGAAGGCCCTGTCTGAGGTCCCTCCAAGACCTTTTGTTTCTTCTTTACCTCCTTTTGCTCACCAGCAAAAGGGTTCTCCTCCCTCGCCCTCTTGGGTCGAGGTGCGCTAGGAGCAGATTTTTTCTTGTGTTTGGGGTCCTGCATGAAAATGTCAAGTCAATGACGAAACCAATCAAGGAAAGGAAAAGGGGCATTAATAGTAAAGAACAATACATGTTGGGGGTCAGGAATTTTCTCTTTCCCCTCCTCGATTGCCTTTTTTACAGCCAAGGCTTTGATGGCTTGGGCGGTCATCCGAGAGGCCATAGCTGGATCGATTTTTGAACGAGCAACAACTGAAAAAGGAGAAAAGAGTTAGCATATGAAACGTTCAAAAGGAAAGTTATTATTCATGGTTAAAGTGCCCCTACCCTCAGGATAAGAGGGTTTTAGCCCCAATGCAGACAAGAAGAAATCAATCTTCAAGTCGTCCGTGGAAGGAAGCCAATTGAAGGGAACCATCACTCTCTTTCCCTTCTCCTCCCTCTCTTCGAGCTCGCAGTAGATGGCTACCACTGCTTCCTCCGCGGACATTTTTGGTACTTGGCGGTTCAGATGAAAATTGGGCTCATCCTCGACCACCCTAGGTATCTTCCAACCCCCACCGTTGAAAACAAAAAAGAACTCGTGCCTAAAGCCCTCTTGGTTCCTGGGCACGTTATTTACAAACCTATAGCCACTCCGGGCTTGGAAGCTATACCAACCCTTCCCAAGATCTGTACTACGACTTTCAACGAGCTTTACAAGGTTTCTCCAAAGGGTAAGTGTAACGACCCGACTCGCTTAAATCGGCGCGGAAGAAACCGACGAGTCGAGTAGTTAGAAACTACAACTCAAAACTTAGGAAATTAAACTAATTCCTCAAAATTTATCATTAATAACCAAAAACGTACAAATACCCACAAGTTTGTACATACTAGTCCCAAAAATCAAACTAGAAATACTAAACACACGAGTAAACTCTAACTACATGTCAGAGTCTTAAACAACGTAAAAGAGTCCAATAACAACGTATAAAGTCTATGTAACTCTATCACTATCTAAAACAACAGAAAATAGTAAACACAACAGATAGCAGAAATAACAACGTCGCTCGCCCAACCCAAAGCTAAGCAAGAGTATCGTCATCAGGAATACCTGAAAAATATACAACAGTCCACCATCAGTGGCGAGTAACATAACTGACTCATCCTAATGGGAATACACATGTACATAGCACAAATCAAATAATTAATATCAATAATCAAAGTACGAGAACAACCCAAAACGTGAACTCGACTCAAACCAACCTAATCAACTATCTTTGGCGCAATCAATCATATTCTAGACCGGACTGTGCTCGTACGGACGCATCTTACGCATCCGAACTTTCTACTATGCTCGGATTTGAGAATCTTACTCCCAAACCCCATGAAACCAATCTTACTGGAAATCCATGTCCCGTGAAACCAATCTTACTGGAAATTCACAAAGATCACATAGTATGACTCCAACTATCCCAATACCGCGGATGGAATAGGGGCAACGTCTTAACCCAAATACAATGAATCTTACTCAAAGTATCAGGCGTCTAAAAAATGAAATCAAGCTAATCTTTAATTAAATCTTTTAATCATCTTAATCATATTATTCATTTAATTATCTCAACTTAACTAAATTACAATCAAGAATTGCCTCAATGCCTTGATTCTTGAAGATAACTAGTTAAAATATCGAAGTTATTCTCAAGAACTGCCTCTAGCCTCAATCTTGAGTCCAACCAATCATAATCCAACATTCAATAATCATTCTTTAATCATATTAGACACTTTCTTTAACTTTCTTTATTCTTTAAATCAATTTCTTTAACTTTCAAGATTCAATCAAGAACTCAAAGAACTCATCAAGAACTCATAAAGAACTCAAAGAACTCATTAAAGATTCATAAAGAACTCATTCAAGATTCAAGATCTTCAACCAAGAACTCAATCAAGATTCAAGATCTTCAACCAAGAACTCAATCAAACTCATACATAACCACACGCATATTCATCGACAATTCATTCGAAAATTACCATCCAACTTATCCAAAATTCATCAAACTTTAACATAATATTCATGATCATAAATCAACATATAATCAATCATAATATCATGAAAAATCATCATCAAAACACCATACAAACACATAAAAATCAGATTTAGAAATCATTCATGAAATCATGGATAAACTTCATCAAATAACCCATACATGCATTTAATCTATACTATAAACATAGTATACCAAAAAGGTTGAGAAAGCATGTTACCTTATTGAAGATTACACACAAATTCAACACAAACACTTGCTGCCCGGAACACTCATACACACGGCCTAGCAACGCGGTTCCATTTGCACACGAACACGACAACCAAGATGCCACCACGCTGCCCAGTCAGCACCACACGGCTTCTTCCCAGCCAGGCCACACGGTTGCTGCCCAGCCAGGCCACACGGTTGCTGCCCAGTCAGCTTTGCACGGTTGCTTTGTACGAGTCTTAGCACGCACCTTCTTGCACCAATTGCACGCACACTTCCAGCCACGATCCAGCCTTGAACCAGCCTCATTCTAGCCTTGAACCAGCCTCGTTCCAGCCTTGAATCAGCCACGCACCAACACCTAAAATACCCACTCAACTAGTGGTCTTGAATGAATCAAATAAAGTTTAGGTTGTGTTTTGATACCTAAAGATCAAAGGATGTAGAATCTTTAAGTTTCGGTTTCGAAAAGATGATGAACAAACTTGGGTTTATAATGCCCAACATAGGCGTGTGGCAAGGGGCCAAAATGGAGGGAGAGTTTGTCTTTTGAATTGATGAGCAAAGGATGGAAAATGACTAAAGGAATCATCAAGCCTTACTACTACTTCTATTTATAGAAGTTAGTTAAGGTGTGATTGTATGGCAAGTGGCAAAATAAGCCACTTAAAAGAGAGGGAAAAACCGGCCAAGGGCCTACTCAAATGGGCTCAAAGTTCACTTGGGCCATTTGCACTAATTCATGACTAATCATGATTAATTTTGCACTTGGCCCAAAACTAATTAATTAATTAGAAAATTAAATAAAATTCTAATTAATTAAAATAAAATAAAATTTAAGAATTAATAAACCATTTAAATAAAATGGTTACACTCAAGTAATAAAAATAGTCTAAAATAAATTTAGACCATGCACCGCAACAACAATAATTACAAACTAACAATACGAAAATAGTCCAAAATCTGGGGCGTTACAGTAAGGGTTGGGGTTATTCTAAGCATGTTACAAATACCTATGAAAGAATTGACTGATGCCCAGGAGTTAGGCACCAACGAGGTTAGGGATAAGTTATATTCACAAAGAAGCTGCACAACAAATGGATGCAAGGGAAATCTAAGCCCCCTGACCATGGAAAGTCTATACACTGCTACACATCCATCAGGGGGTGAATGGACGGTTTGGAGGTTAATGGGTCGAATGACAACAAAAGGCTCGGAAAACTGCCATTGGGCACCAAAGGAACGTATGTCTTGCTTCATACGATGATTAAGTGTGGGGGAAAGGAAGAAGTATTTGGGACCCTTCTCAGGGGGGATTTTGGGGTAAGTTGTGTTCTCCATTTCCTCTTGACTACAGGTTGAAGGACCCTCGAGATTCATATTTAGAATACCTACACGTTTTTCATATACAGAATGATAAATATTAGGGTGGGCTACAGATGGCTCCCAGGGATAGGGGACTTCTACCTCTTCTCCCCCGGACACTGACCCATCCGAGTCAGAAGGTAGAGGGATGGCCTCAGGGATGTCTAGGGAGTTAATCCCTTCATCACCCTCGACCCGAAGGACCCCAGTGCACTCAAAGGGAAGAAGGGGTGGATTGCTTGACATATCTAACAAACACTTAATTCAAATAAACACAAGGGAAGGAAGACAATTTACATGGACACGAGGGTTACTGCTGGGCTGCCTAGACAAGCTTAAGACACCCTCAAGGACTTCTAGAGAGAGAAAATTTTTAAGAGTGAGAAAGTGATTATGAGAAAATGATTAAGGAAGGAGAATATATAGGAGGTAAGAATATGAAACGGTTTTTACCTCATTATGGTAAAAAACAACTAAAACGACATCAGTTATGGAGTTTAGAAGATGAACAGTTCCATCATTAGGTTTGACTTTTGGTCAAACCCTCCACGTCATCAATCAAAACCCTATTCAACATAGGTATCCATCGAGGGAGATGGAGAGGCTGGACAGGAATTCAGGGTCCCTGGGGCTCATTAGCCCCTAGGCTCCGGAAAGGCTCCTTAGGCCAATGAATAAGCCCTACTCAAGTTAGGCACCCATCAAAGGAGATGGGAGGCTGGATGGGTATCAACCACGTCTTGGGGCTCATTAGCCCCTAAGGAACAGTTGATCACCTTAGGCCAAAGCCCCACTCAAAGTGGGCACAGCTAGATGTGTGGATGATCAAAACTCGAGGTAGAAAGAGGACCTTCGAGTTTATCAGGACAATCCTCTCTTTGCACTTCCATCACGGTCGAGGAGAGTAAGACCCTCGAGGTCACTAGGAAGGCTTGGCCCCATTTTCGAACCCTCGAGGTAAAAGGGTCAACCCTTGGGGCTCATTAGCCCCTGGGCCTCACTCAGAAGGACCCTCGAGGTAAATAAAGGGCCTTAAAGGTGACACTTAGCCAAGATTGGATGAAAGTTCAAGGAAATCCCTCACGGTCGCGGAGGAGACCATCGCGGTCTTGGGCACGTCCTCTGAATTAACTCGTTAGAAATCTTAAAAGACTCCCCCATCGCGGAAAAGGGGAGACCCTCGCGGAAAGAATGGTGTCCTAAAAGATCAACACTTAGGATTATTTTGATAATCTCAGGAAGGGAGTTCAGATGTTAGTCCATCGCGGTTAGTTAAGTTTTGCCCCCTACCGCGACCAAGGGTAACAACGGTCGCGAAGAATAAAATTTGCTCCAACACTTTGGCAAATTTTACACAAAGACTCAGGACGATCACGGAGAATAAGGTCGTGGTCTAAGGAGACCATCGCGGTCGTCAAGAAATGTTCCTTAGAAATTCCTCATTGGTCATCCTAAAGGGTTCTGAGTACCTCCATCGCGGCCCGGAAGGGGTCTCCCCATTTTCGCCTCAGCCGCGACCAAGGGAACCACGGTCGCGGAGAACACAGAATTTCTTGACAAATCCACAAATGTTCCAAGGAATGAAGATCATCACGGTCGCAGAAGACCCTCGCGGTGGAAGGGAGGTCCAGAAAACGTCAACACTTGGAAAAATCCTAGGGATTTAAAGGAGGGAAGTTCAGGAGAGGAGGTCCCCCACGATCGCGGACAACGCTATCGCGGTTGGGGGACCCTCGAGTTTTTTCTGATCTCCATTAGTGCCACCTCGATCGAGGAACCCTTCCCTCACCCTCGAGGGAGCCTCGATCGAAGTCCTCCTACAGGAGACCCCGTCGAGGTTTTTCTTGGGCCTCCTTGGGGGCTCACATCGTCGAGACAATTATGGCCATGGCTGCACGACACGACGGTCGCGGACAATGGGCGACCCTCGAGTTTCTAGAAAGGATTACCAAAATTTAGCCTCAGCCGCGACCAAGGGAACAACGGTCGCGGAGGAGGGGAGACCATCGAAGTACAGAAAGAATCTGAAAAGATCAACACTTAGAAAATTTTGAAGATTCCACCAAACATACATACACTCAATCCCAACACCCTCGAGGCGTAATGAAACACTAAAATTAAGCCCCTCGGTCGAGGTGATCTTGGGGCCCCCACCTGCACGGTCGCGCCTAGGGGGATCGAGGCTCTACGGGTCACTCGGTCGAGGCCACCTCGATGGACGGTTTTCCCTCACGGTCGAGGAGGCCCCATCGAGATGTCCTCCTCAGGGGGGTTACTCCACTAAGTCGCCTTCCAATAAGAAAAAGGGGGTAATGCAGGAGCGGTCACGGTCGCGGAGACCTCGACCGAGAGTGGCCCCATGGTCGAGGTTACCTCGATCGAGGTATCCTCCTGGGAGACCCTCTCGCGAAGTCCTCTGGACCTCCATCGCGTGGCCAAGCTTGGAAGTTCTGCAGGCACCACAATCGAGGTCACCTCGATCGAGGGCCTCCTCTTCATGATCGAGGTCACCTCGATCGAGGTTCCTCAAAGGTCCCTGCGCTCGCGTTAGGGGGAGGGTTGTCCAGCACCTCGGACGAGGTCACCTCGAGGGAGGGTCTCTCACGGTCGAGGTTGCCTCGATCGAGGTGACCTCCCCGGGGTCACACCCTCGAGGTCCTGTAGGGCTTGGGGCTCGTTTTTCCCGGTGAATTCCGCTCGGCATCTAACGTCCAAGGATTCCCGTTCCACGCCGCACGTGGGGCTAATTGTTCCGGGCCTGCCCAGGAGGTCAAACCCATTTTAGTGGGCCTGGAGTCTGAGCCCAGTTCTGATAGGGCTAGGTCCACGTCGGATATTCCACGTCAAATAGGATGGTGCCACGTGTCGTTTGACTTGGTAAAGCATTGACCAGGTCATTTTGGGCCAGGCCCATATGCCAGTCCAGTTGACTCAGTAAAGCCCTGACCGGGTAACCTACGCCTATATAAGGATCAGTCCTACCATCATTTCAGGTACGCAACTCATAATTTACAAACATACTACTCTGACTCCTTACTCCCGATATCTGACTTAAGCATCGAAAGGGCATTCCCGGGTTCCACCCCCGGGGTAGCAATCTCTGACTGTTTTGCAGGTCACAGCCTCATCAAGGAGCGTCCAGAGTACACGTCATACACCAAAGACCGTTGACTATTCAACAAAATTTCCAGAACAAGAACAACTTCAAAAGGAAAATAATATAAATCCAAGCAAACATTGGACTTATCTAACTCAATAATATAAATTAATATCTATACAATATATTAAAATAAAAGATATTCTTGACACCATATTGCATCACGTAGGACTGTACAAGTAGCATTCTTCAAAGTATATATATGGGCAACATAAGTTTGTCTCATCATTTAAAAAAATACTTAATTAAAGCTATATTTGAACCCATTATCTCTTACAAATCAAAGTTATATACCATCTCATCTAACTTTTATTGCAGCAGTTTAAACGTCCATATAATTCTACATATATTCTTTTAATTTATTAATTGAATAAAACAAAATAATGTTATTAAATTAAGGGATCAAAGGTTAAACTTTTCCATTAGTAGAGTAGAACATTAATACATATCAAGTTTAAAAAAGTAACACCGCCCTAGGCAATGTTCAGAATGACACACTAATTTTTATTTTAAAAAATAATATTGATTTGGGGGGAAAAGTTTATTGTGGTTATGATATGTTCTCTTTTCTGCATTTGTTTTAGGTTATAAATGATAAATGATGATAAGTATATATTATATAATATATTATTAAAATACTTCTAGTAGCTAAGAATTTATTCTAGTAGGATACTAGGATTAGTTTATAAAATAACATGATATATACTTAAAAATATTTAATAAAAAAGAGAGAGAAAAATGTTGAAGGAAATTTATGAATGTGAAGTTGTCATGTGAACACTACATTTACTAATCCAACTAGTGTTCTGACCCGGGGGTTGCCCAGGGTAGCAATTAATCTTTATTTTTTATTTTCTTTGTCATAGATTTACTGTCAACTAAATTATTATTAGTGAAAATTGTTTATAAAATAGAAATCATCTTATTGAATACAAGGCGAAGATATGGACTATTGGTAAAAGTTTGTCTACATGAAGCTAGGTTGTGGGCTCGATGCTTATATTATTATTGAGTCTTTTTGTTTTAATTTATTTTGAGTTTTAAATGATGTGATGACATGTAGACTAGTAACATGGAAAATGACGCGGTGCCTATGTGTGCGCAACAGGATGGAATAAACGCATTTTAATATATTATATTGATAGTAAAAATACATGCTTATTTACTATATAAATGTTGAAGGTAATGGTTTTAATGGCATTTATAAAGCCTATTCCTATTACCATATTAGTAGTAACTAGTAAGTAAATGATTTCGGTAAACTTTAAAAAACGAATTAAGAGAAAAGATTCAAAAGTAGAATATGACTCTCGCAGTTATTGGTTTACTAATATTGTGCAGATAAAAATCAATTAAAAAAAGGAAAATAAATAAATTTAAATATGTATGCATGTGTGTTTGTATGAAGAGTTTTTTTTCTTTTTTATGAGGGATAACATATTCATAAAGTTATGGTATCGTACCTTGGTTGGGTCAAAAGCAGAATGGACTGTTGGTGGTCTTTGCTTATATGCACTTCTTGGAATGTAACCATCCCATGTACCATGTATTGTGAAGTTATTTGTTATAAAAGGGTGTTTGCAATTCGGTTGCTTGTTGGGGATTCTACACAAATCTGGATTCCACTGTTGTACAAAAATAAAAAAATTGTGGCTTTCTACAAACCACAATATACTAGTGTAAAAAGTAATAATAAAAAGTTGTATTTTGTTAAAATCCATTACTTAATATATAATATGGTAAAGTGTAAAACGATTGCTATTGAAATTAATTAAGAGGTAACAAATGTTAAAGTTTTTATAGGTTTAGTTTCATTTCATAGCATGCGCAAGATTCACAAACCAAAATCTTTTGGTTCTTAGGCATGCACTGATTGTTTTCAATTAGATTTAGCTGTTTTTTTAGTATCATTAGGTTTACACCGGAGAACTTTAACTTTGCAGCTTGAACCTTTGCCATAACAATTGAGTTATGTTTTTTTTCTTCTTTGGTTCACTTACATTTTTGTGTTTTTTCTTCTTTGGTTACTTCGTTTTCTTTCTTTTTTAATGTCTACTTGTATTTTTAAAAATGACTCCCATCCATATATTGTGTTTTTAAAGTAATTTTGTCCAAATTTCAATCTCCAATGGATTAATGGGTAAAAGTATGTATAGCCTTTACACCTATAAGCTATAACTGCTATAAGTAGAGATGGTAACGAATTTTGGATCCGCCCCGGATCCGTGGATCTCCAGATCCGTTTTTGAGGATCTGAATCTTCATATTTTGGATTCTCTGGGAAAATATATATCGATCTTATATTTTGGTTTTCGGGTTGTAGGTTATGGATATGGGCTTGAGGGATGTAAGTTATGGATATGGGCTTAAAAACATAACAATTCACCTATCACATTCCATCTCCACACACTCCTTATTTTATATCAAGATTAATCATGCAACAAAACATATTATTACACTAAAATCATGAATTAAAACATAAATTTTGAATTGAAACCATTACAAGTGCTTTTACACAGTGGTCTTATTCAAATGTTCATAACTTTTTACACATAATTCCTTTTTAGTAGATTCAAATTGCATATGATTCCTTGTTCTGAGAGTTTCGATTTGATATATTATATGTCAAATTTTACTGAAAAACGAAGAAGATATGAGCATATGAAGACCAAGTGCGCAATCAGAATGGCCCGGGCGCATGGACCATGCGCCTGGGCCTAGGTCAGGGCGCATGACCTATGCGTCCCGGCCTAGGTCATGCGCCCTGACCTAGGTCCAGGCGCAATGCGCCTTGGTATGAGTCGTGTTTTTTTTCTACGTCCGGCACACACACGTGTAGTCAAGAGAAAAACTGTCCAAATGCGGGCTTTAGTAAGTAAAATGAGGGCTTCATTTAGTAACACCCTTTTGTAACTCGTTTTTAAATGGGAGGTGTCATTTTTCATGCGAAAAAACATATCTCACATTACCAGAAATGTCTGTTGGAGGATAATTACTTTTGTATTTTTTTATTTAGTTTGTTATTTTGTTTTCTTAGTTTGTTATTTCCTTTGCTAATTAGTTACTTGTCCTATATAAGGGCCTTAGGTGGTTATTACTGTACAAGTGTAACAAATCAATTAAATGCAAAAGTTTCTTTCCTCTCTCTTTTCCTCTGCTTAACTTTGCATGTCTTCTTCTCCTTCATTTCGTCACTTTCATCATGGTATCAGAGCAATCCTCTAGTTCTTGCTCCTGATTTTTTTCTCTCTCCTAAACTCTACTAAGTCTAATTCTCGTGCTAATTTTCTTGCTTAATTTCTTCTCTAAACCTGAAATGCGTCTGATTTCTCAAGCAACAATGGTTTGTGATTCAGCTCCTAATCTACCTCTCAATCAAGATCCTTCTAGCAAGTTCTACATTCATCCTAGCGATTCCAATGTTTAGCAACTTGTATCTTTCAAGTTTGGAGGTTCTAGCTTCAACGATTGGAAAAGATCCATGGATATTACACTTTCAGCCAAGAACAAGGCAGGGTTCATCAATGGCGCCATTCCTGAACCTGATCCTGTTGCTAGTCCTTTGGAGCACGAAGCCTGGGAACGCTGCAATGACCTGGTAATTTCGGGGCTATTATACACAATTTGGATCCTAAAATTGCTAAGAGTGTATTGTATATTAGATCTGCTAAAAATATGTGGAATGACCTTTGCACTCATTTTGGAGTAGCATCTCTTACTCAGATTTATGAACTTGAACAAAAACATGCTAATTTGTGTCAAGGACCTATGACTATGATTGAATTTTTCACTGCTATAAAAACAATTTGGGATGAAATAAATGATGCTGATCCTGTTCCTACTTGTTCTTGCAATAAGTGTACCTTTGATCTTCAAAAAAGAATCCTGAATAGAGAATTAAGACAAAGACTCTTGAGGTTTTTAATGAAATTGAATGATCAATTTAGTGCTGTTAGAGGCAATATCCTAATGATGAGCCCTCTTCCTGATGTCAATGAGGTTTATAGGATTGTGGTTCAAGAAGAAAACCATAAAGAAATTTCTAAGCAACAAGTTTCTAATATTACTAATGAGTGAACAGCCTTGGTAGCTGATAGAAGGAATTTTTCCAAACCTCCTAATGTCTATATGAGGCCTGGTTCAGCCAACAATGTTCCTGATATGTCTCAAAGGTTTACTGGATTTAAGAGACCAAATTCTTCTTTCTTTTGTACACACTGCAAGATTCCAGGGCATAGCTATGAAAGATGTTTCAAAGTTCATGGCTATCCACCTGGTTTTAAACTATTTAAAGAAAGAAAGGTTGCTGCCTTCTCACATGTTTCTGCTGCTAATAAGGAATGTTTTGATGGTACTGATAATACACATACATCTAGTGGAGTTCCTTTTACTACTGAACAGTATACCTACCTCATGAATATGCTAAAGAATCAGGGTAGCACTTCTAATAATATGGAGCTTAGCTCTGCTCAAGCTGAAAACTCTTCTGGTCAAGCCCTTCTAGCAGGTCAGTTTTGTATGTTTTCTTCTTCTAAGAGTTCTTGGTTAATAGACAGTGGGGCTAGTGATCATATTTGCTCAAATCTAGACTTATTTTCTAACTTGCATAACAACAATGTGAATGCTCATAGCTCTATCACCATCCCTGATGGTAAAAGAGTCACAGTTCAACAGGTTGGTGATGTTCAATTGACTACTAACATACTATTACATAATGTTCTATATGTTCCAGAATTCAAATTTAATTTGGTTTCACTACAAATATTATGCAAAGATTTAAATTGTTCTGTAATTTTTAATGGCACTTTTTGCTATATTCAGGACCTTGTTCAGAAAGGGACTCAGTTTCTTCTTGGTGAAATTTGTGATGGTCTGTACAAAGTGATTTCTAAGGACTCAGAAGCACCAACTAAATACTGCCATTCTGCTATTTCTGATGCAAGACTGTGGCACCTAAGAAGTGGGCATGTGCCTTTAATTTTAGTAAGCTTGGTCATCTCCCTTTTTCTTGTGATTTTAATAAAAATGCTAAAGACACTATATGTCAAGTGTGCCCTATGGCAAAACAATCTAGATGTTCTTTTCCTCTAAGTACTATAAAGTCTAAGTTTCCTTTTCAAATGACTCATGTTGATGTTTGGGGTCCTTATAGGACTAAAACCCATAATGGTTTCAATCAATTCTTTACTATTGTTGATGATTTTTCAAGATTCACTTGGATTCATCTTTTGAAAGCTAAATCTGAGTGTGTTGATATTATGTCTAACTTCTTACAATATGTTCAAACTCAGTTTAAAGCTAAAGTTCTTATTGTAAGGTCTGATAATGCTAAAGAATTAACTGAAGGAGCTATGAAATTATTATTCCAAAAACATGGTATTATTATTCAAACAAGTTGTTCTGACACACCACAGCAAAATGGTGTGGTAGAAAGAAAACATAGACACCTTTTGGAAACCACAAGAGCTTTAAGTTTTCAAGATAATATTCCTATTAAATATTGGGGAGAAACAGTTTTATGTGCTGCCTATTTAATTAATAGGATGCCTTTAAGAACTATAACTTTCAATTCTCCCTATGAAAAATTGTATAGTTCCAAACCTTCTTTAGATCATTTAAGAGTTTTTAGTTGTTTATGTTTTGTTTCAACTTCTAATTTAAAGTCCTTAGGTCTAAGCTTGATCCTAGGGCAAATCCTTCTGTATTCTTAGGATATTCTACTACTCAAAAAGGATATAAGGTTTTATGTTTAAAAACTTTTAAACTTACCATTTCAAGAGATGTAGTTTTCTATGAAAAACATTTCCCATTTCAAATGCACAAATCAAATTATGGTTTGGATTTTCCCAAACATATTTTTCTTCCTCTTGTTACTAACATTAATCCAACTTTTGATGATCCCTTAAGTTCCATTTCTGTCAATCAAGATCAAACCATTCCTAATGCTCCTTTATGTCAGAATTCCAGTTCTGATATTAATCAAGAGTCAACAATTATTATTTCTCAACAAAATTCTGCTGATATTTTACCATGTTCTGATCAGCAATCCATTATGCCCAGGGAAACAAGGGCAAGAAGACCCCCTGCTTATCTCAGTAATTACTATTGTAACACAAGCTCTAGTAAATCTTTGCTAGCACAATGGTGCAATCTTGTTTCTGCAAATTCTTTGGATAAAACTCTTGAATCTTTTTCTTTTACAGAACCTAGATCTTATTCTCAAGCATCCACTCAACCTCAATGGGTGGAAGCAATGAATAAAGAAATAAAAGCCTTACTTGATAATAACACATGGGAATTAGTAGATTTACCACTTAATAAAAAAGCTATTAATTGTAGATGGGTTTATAAAGTAAAGCTAAAGTCTGATGGATCCTTAGAAAGATGCAAGGCTAGACTAGTTGCTAAAGGAAACACTCAAAAACATGGCATAGACTATGATGAAACTTTTTCACCTGTAGTCAAAATGACTACAATCAGATGTATTCTTGCTCTAGCTGCTTCAAAAAATTGGGATATTTTTCAGTTAGATATAAATAATGCTTTTCTTCATGGTGATTTACATGAAGAAGTTTATATGAAAGTCCCACCTGGTATTGATAATCCTCATGATAAAGTTTGTAAGCTCAAAAAGTCTCTTTCTTGTCTTAAACAAGCATCTAGGCAATGGAATTTTAAACTTGTGCAAGCCTTGAAATCTAAAGGTTTTATTCAAAGCAAAAATGATTATAGTTTATTTCTAAATAAATTTGGAAATGATTTGACTATAGTTGTTGTATATGTTGATGATGTTCTTATAACAGGAACTAATCAACATGTTATTTCAAAGCTCAAACAATTTTTGCATTCTACCTTCACCATTAAAGATCTAGGAAAGTTACATTATTTTCTTAGTTTAGAAGTCTCATATCTTCCTGAAGGAATTCTTCTAACACAAAAGAAATTTACTAAAGAATTAATTCAAAATTGTGAGTTAACCTTTCTTAAGTCTGCTAAAACTCCTTTCTCACTTCATCAAAAGCTTAAAGCTGCTGATGGTTCCCCCCTCCCTTAGCCCGAGTTATATAATCTTTAGTTGGTAAATTAAATTTTCTTACCAACACTAGGCCTGATATATGTTTTTCAGTCCAAGCTTTGAGTCAGTTTATGCAGGACCCTTATTCTTCTCACCTAGAAGCTTTGCAACATACTCTCAGTTATGTTGTTACTACTTCTGGCCAAGGGATTCTATTATCTGCATCTGATCAATTGACTCTCAAAGCTTTTTCAGACTCTGATTGGGCTTCTTGTCCAGACTCTAGGAGATCCTTAACTGGTTATGTACTTCTTTTTGGAACCTCTCCTATTTCATGGAAGTCTAAAAAGCAAGCTACCATCTCTAAATCATCAAGTGAAGCTGAATACAGAGCTATAGCTACAGCAGCTTCAGAGATCACTTGGGTTGTTCGTTTGTTGGAAGAACTTGGTGTTCAAAGTCTGAAGCCAATTACTCTTTATTGTGATAGTCAGTCTGCTCTTCACATAGCCAAGAACCCTGTATTTCATGAGCGTACTAAACACATTGATATCGATTGCCATTTTACAAGGGACAAGGTTATGGAAGGCTTAATACAACTATCATATCTTCATACTTCTTGCCAATTAGCTGATGTTTTTACCAAGTCTTTATCCTCCCCTCATTTTAATGAACTATTAGTCAAGTTGGGCATGTATTTGGATCATACACCACCCAACTTGAGGGGGTGTTGGAGGATAATTAATTTTGTATTTTTGTATTTATTTTGTTATTTTGTTTCTTAGTTTGTTATTTCCTTTGCTAATTAGTTACTTGTCCTATATAAGGGCCTTAGGTGGTTATTACTGTACAAGTGTAACAAATCAATTAAATGCAAAAGTTTCTTTCCTCTCTCTTTTTCTCTGCTTAACTTTGCATGTCTTTTTCTCCTTCATTTCGTCACTTTCATCAATGTCTGCTAAGGTATTGGAGTATGGTGTGTTTACAATAAACGTATCAATGGATGAACATAATAATAATAATACGTTCAAGTATATGAGGAGACCTCCTATCCCTGTTGATCGTAATGATCACAAAATCCATCCGTTTGATTTTTGTCGTTTTAGGGATAGTGGTGGTGGTATAAGGATAAGCGTTTGGGTGGATAGAGAGACGATTGCAATGGTTGCATTTTACCCGAAAAGCCATAGGCGAAAGCTTGAGGTGTGGCTCATGACACAGTACGGTGTCGAGGATTCGTGGAACTTGCTATGTTCAATTCCAATTGAAGAGGGCTTTGACCATGTGGTTGGTATCCCTGATGACCACCGCATATTTGTGGGGAACTCAAGAGGAGATTTGTTGTCTTACTCGTTGGATGATGATTGTGATCAGGCCCTTGATGTTGTCAAAACTATTGAACCTCTTGGCCCCTCGCGTGCTGCTGCTCTTGGCCTCTTTAGTTATGTGGAGAGCCTTACGCCAATCTTGCCTTAATTAATTTGTTAGGATCGAAGCTTAGGGATGGATTTCATACCCTAGCTAGCATGCATGGTAGGAGTAGAAGACAAGGAAATTAATTAAACAAGTTTATTTATTAGCCTGCAAGTCAATGGATGCATGCTTTCAGTTATGTAAGAGCAAGTTTTTGTTACCTTATTACCCTCCATTTTGTTACACATTTATTTAGAGCATAAGGATTATACGTTATGTTTTTTAGAGAATGGTGAAATGAACATACGTATAATGTTTCCATATAAGGCATAAAACAGTAAGTAATCGCGACTCGTGACTATTAGTCACTACCCGCGAAAACAGGACAAAAGTTGGAAAAAGAGACAGAAGCAAATCGCGACCTGCGAAATTGCTTCTGACTCTGGCAGTTGTTTTCTTGTTGTTTCGAACGTAATGTTTGGGATGGTTTTTGACGGTTATGCCTGAATAGATATATCACTTCAGTGATATTATAAGGGGGATTATGAGAGAGAAGAGGAGAACTTCTTAGATCCTTATGCAATTCACATACTTCATCATCTTCTCTCTAAACTCAACACACATTGTGACTTTGATTCTCTGAGCAAGAACATTGTTGTTTCATAATTCTTCATTGTATCTCAAAGGCAAGTCTGAGTATGCCTTGCTCCATTGATAAGGGTTAGAAATTGTCTTTAGGAAAGCATTCTTTGAGCCTTGAAGATTTTTTCATTTTCTGTTTTAATTCTTGTGTTTAACCCTTAATATCTAACACATTTATCTATCTATATTTTGTCACATCACAAGAGCTGCTCTGTTTTCTTGTCCATGTTTATCAACACCAATGCAAGCCTTGAGTTCATGTTTATCAACAGTAAGAGTATATATATGCGATTTTCCAATCCAAAATGCAATTTCTCATTGGACTCTTGGAGCTAAGCTTATATAAAAACCATCATAGTTAATAATGGCATTAAATCTACTTCAACTTTTGAACACAAATCTTCCACGGACAAGAGCTTAAGAAAAAGAGTCATAATAAAACTTCACATTAAATGTGAATGACAATATTCAACATAAGTGGAACATAAGATCTGAGTCTGAATAAATATAATGTTAGTTATATATGAAAAAAAAACTCCATCTTCCAAAGAGAAGAAGCAATATCTTCTAACTAAAAGTAAAAGTAAGACAACCTATACAACAACACACGCACTGGTCACATAAAACAGCTATTGAGATGGGTTCGTAAGGCAAAGCCGCAGAGGGGTCGGTCTGAACACCCCCCCCCACCCCCCACATAACTAGGGTTATACAATATTTTAAGCATAATTATGTCTTTA
Organism: Salicornia ramosissima; assembly: GCA_951394345.1. Lineage (NCBI taxonomy): Eukaryota > Viridiplantae > Streptophyta > Magnoliopsida > Caryophyllales > Amaranthaceae > Salicornia > Salicornia ramosissima. The sequence continues at coordinate 51,871,347 of OX596239.1, read as the reverse complement.
CGCCATGAATATATTTATTATTCAATATTAATCAATATTATTTACAGTATTCATAGAATATATTTGGGTTAAACGGGATTGGTTAGGGTTAAGTTTTTTTTATTTGTTTATTAAAAATGTTAGGATTGGACCTGTCACGTTAACCAACCATACAAATAATCTCAATTTTCACATACGGTTCCCATTAACTTTCTAGCTCAACCATCAGAATATTGACAAGTGAGAAATAAGTTTGCAGCAATAGCTTTAGCAAGGAACTCTTGTATCTTCTACTCCCAACCCCCGTTGTATTGCATGTATAACTATGATCAAGAACTAAATGCAGTTATTAGGGATCCTGGCTAGTTTTTTCATTTATGCTTTTGACTCTGTAGCCCCTAGGGGTCAACTTTCTTCTCTTTTTATGCCCACTTATCTTGAATTGGTGGATCATTCTCAATCCATTGCCATTTAGCAGCCTCATCAAATATATATGACATCTCTTGAGACAATCAACTTCTTAGATTCAGGATTGTAGAGTCTATAGCCTTTGGATTGGTCATTGTATCCAATAAAGATACATTTTTCTCCTTTTTCATCCAACTTGTCCCGATTATCTTTCGGGATGTGGGCATACGCAATGCAGCCAAAAACTCTTAGGTGCTTATAGATTGATGTATGCACGGCTTCAGCCCAAAATGATTGATGTAGACTAGTAACATGAAAAATGACATGGCGCCTATGTGCGCGCAACACGATGCGATAAACACATTTTAATATATTATATTGACAGTAAAATACATGCTTATTTAATATATAAGTGTTGAAGGAAATTGTTTTAATGGAATTTATAAAACCTATTCCTGTTACCATATTAGTAGTAACTAGTAAGTAAATGATTTCAATAACCTTTAAAAAAAGAATTAAAAGAAAAGATTTAAAAGTGGAATATGTCTCTCGCAGTTATTGCTTTACTGATATTGTGCAGATAAAAATTAATTAAAAAAATAGGAAAATAAATAATTTTAAATATGTATGCATGTCTGTTTGTATGAAGAGTTTTTTTTTCCTTTTTTTATGAGGGATAGCATATGCATGAAGTTATGGTATCGTACCTTGGTTGGGTCAAAAGCAGAATGGACTATTGGTGGTCTTTGGTTATATGTAGCACTGAGCGCGGTGCGGTTTGGACGTCAAACCGCACCAAACCGCAAAAATACGGTTTGCCATTTTTTGAAACCGCACCGCACCACAATTTATATCAAACCGCACCGCAAAATAAGGTTTGGTGCGGTGCGGTTTGCGGTTTAACCCACTTTTTAATTTTAATTTTATAATTATTAATTAATAAGGACAAAAAAAACACTAGATTTATTTTTTGTTAGAGCCGTAAGAGTTAGAGAAGCCTTAGAGCGTTACGGGTTTAAACAACTAGATAAGGCCCAAGAAAAACAAAAAGCATAATTTCAATAGGGTAGCAAGCCAAATAAAAAGTATGAAATTAAATATTTTAGAACAATTAAAAAAAATGCGGTTTGCGGTTTGGTGCGGTTTCAAAATTTTAGGAAACCGCACCACACCACAAAAATTATGGTTTGGAAAAATTGGAAACCAAACTGCACTTCTCAAACCGCAAACCAAACCAAACCGCACAATTGCGGTTTGGTTTGCAGTTTGGTGCGGTTCAGACCGCACTCTACTCAGCCCTAGTTATATGCAGTTCTTGGAATGTAACCATCCCATGTACCATGTATTGTGAAGTTATTTAATTTGTAATAAAAGGATGTTTACATTTCGGTTGCTTGTTAGGGATTCTACACAAACCTGGATTCCACTGTTGTACAAAGATAAAAAAAATTGTGGCTTTCTACAAACCACAATATACTAGTGTAAAAAGTAATAATAAAAAGTTATATTTTCTTAAAATCCATTAATTAATGATTAATATGGTAAAATGTAAAACAATTACCTATTGAAATTAATTAAGAGGTAACAAATGTTTAGTTTTTATAGTGTGTAGTTTCATTTCATAGCAAGATTCACAAATCACAATCTTTTGGTTATCCTAATTCTTAGGCATGCATTAATTGTTTTCAATTAGACTTTGTTGTTTTTTAGTATCATTAGTTTTTGTTGAAGAACAGAACTTTCAAGTTTACCACATATACAAGTGTCCCACATTGAAAGATTAGAGAGATAATGACTAATATATAGGTTTGGTGGTTACTCCATATATTACCAATTGGTTTTATAATGGAACCCATCGAGCTTGTGTATGGTCAAACTATCTCCTTGTTGCGGGTGCGGCACAAACCCGTAATTAACATGGTATCAGAGCCTAAGCCCACGATATGGAACCATCAATGGCTAAAAAAAAAGAGTTCAAGTTCACTGGGCTAAATTAAGTAGGTCCATGTGAGGGGGGAGTGAAAAAAAATCACTATAAACCCAAAAAATCACATGAGACAAAAAGATAAAAAGGGACTTTACTTTATAGGTTTGGTGGTTACTCATTATATAGGTTTGGTGGTTACTTAGTCTGATTTGATCTAAAGTTTTACACTTTTACCTCTCATTTGAAATTTTCTAATATGATCTTTATTTTTGGTCTGTTTTGATCCTATCATGAAATTAGGAAAATAAATAACTTATGATGCTCAAAAATTTATTTTGTACTGACCTTGATTGCATTTTCTTGATATTGAATAAAGTATACTAAAAAACATTGATGATTTCAAGAAGGAATTGAATTATTTTGGCCAGAATTAGACCAGTTACTTGGGACGAGGAGGATTGATGTAGCTGTTTCTACAATTCTACACCGTACCTTAAACTGCTTCCATACCGGAGTATTGGGTAGTATTTCACGAGGTTGCTGATGCAGTTCAGAAAAAGAGCTGGACGACAGAATCAAGTCTGCAAATTTTTGTACTCATTGTTATGCTGTTAGCAATTTGTTAAGAGGGAGTTGTCATATAGGAGCTTATGTTTAAGGCAAAATTGACAGTTTGACACCATTATTCCATACTATTTCTCATGTGCCCATAGCAGTTCCAACAATTGATTATCACAACAGTCCAAACTAAATCATGTACTTAAATCCATGCAACCCACTTACTTGGTAACCTGGTACAGTATGTATTTGTAAAAACTCATACACGTCAGGAGCACATGGTTTTTAATGAGTCTCATTTCTTATAAACATTGCTTGCTTCATTTCCTTTTAGCCTTAATGTTCACCCTCTTCCATCATTTTTTTTTTGAATTCGTGGCTAAACTTTTTGAAAAGTGTATGGGTTTTACTTAGCATCATTTTCTAAGGAAAACAATTTTCATGGAAAATCATTTTCTAAGGAAAACAATTTTCAATGGAAAACATAGATATAAACAAAGTTTTCCTTTGTTTGTTTGATTAGAGGAAAATTTGTGAAGGAAAGAAAAAATGAAATAAAAATGAAGGAAAGATGGGAGGAGTGAATAAGGGAGAAGTAAAGAGTAGGAAGGAAAATGTGGCATTCCTTCCCTACAAAAGGAAAATGGTTTTCCTTTTCCAAGGTGACATTTTAATTTCCATCTCAAGAAAAATTGTTTTCCATCCATTTCCAAATCAAACAAATGAAAATGTTAAGAGGGAAGAAAATCATTTTTCGGGAAAATGTTTTCCATCAAAACAAACGGAGCCTTAAATACAAATACATGATTTAGTTTGAACTGTTGATTAATAATCAATAATTAGAATTGATATGGGCAGATGAAAAATAGTATGGACTGACGGTGTCAATTTTGACTATGTGTAATTCATTCTTTCATATCCATGTCTTTAATGGTGTAGACGTGTAGTAATTATTGAAGATGGAGTATTTTATTCAAATACTAATTCCAAGTTGGTTAGTTCTTCTCCCAAAATAATGATGGAAATTTGCCGCACGCGGAAGTTTTGATGGACCCGAAGAATTTTGTGTGATGGACTTGTATTTTCATTGATTGTCGTTATTGATAGATTACAACATATTGTTTTTCTTAAGAATTCATATTGTTTTCTACCCTTCTTACTATTTTGTGGGAGCTCTCCTAATTTTCTCTCCTTTTCGCTCTTTTCTACTTGGCCCACATCTACCTCATGCATCAATCACATATTTATACTTGTTGTAGCCTATATTCTAGAATTTTCTACACTTGTCTAATACTTAATATTTCTAGAAACATTATAATTTAATCTCTACATAAGAATTTTCTAGATTACATATTTATCTACACATCTAGATTTTTTAAGATTAATATCCAACAAATAAGTTGAACTATAATTTCAGGCTAAAAATCAATCACATTATTTATTGATGCTGAATATCACCACTCCAAGTCTCCACTACGTATAAGAATTCTCTGCAATTCTGAGAATATGCATGGGTGGTTTAGAAATCTCATATGTCGATGATGCTTTGTCTTTACCAACTTGCCCAAAACTTCACCTTGTGACTTGATCTTGAAGTCAGATAACAGCGAAATACCTTCAGCCTTACCGGTGACCACAAACCTGGTACCAGCTTAGTCCCATATCCGAGTAGGGATTTCGTCTAATGTTTATCAGAACTATTCGCCAGCCTTTTCAGGTTTGGTAGTATCGCTTCAATTTTTTGTTTTATTATATATTTACAACAACAATAATAATAACTTAATCCCATTATGTTTCAAAAATAACTTACTTGCAGTCACCAAATATTAGCATAGTATGAAGTAAAAGGGGTTGAACAAACTTAACATAATATGAGATGACAACGGATTTTGGATCAGCTCCGGATCCGCGGATCTGTAGATCCGTTTTTGAGGATCTGGATCTTCATATTTTGGATTCGCGCGAATCCAAATCGGATACAGATCCTCTGAGAAAATGCGGGTCTGATATAGATCTTGTTTACAAATTTGTATGAGATCCATGAATTCGTTTTTTTTAAATAAAACATATACTAAATTAATGATAGTTTTATAAAATATACAAACCAAGTGCCCAATAATACTCCAAATCCCAAATAGTCAATTATCCAAATCGATTGCGTACTTTATGGATTTTAGGGTGTTGAGGATGTTAATTTGTTGATACTTACAACTTAGTAATGGGTTTTAATTTGCATATTAATTGTGTATTTGTGTATGTGATGAAATGACAATTTTAATGCATTAAAAATTTTAATTATCTCATTTAGTAGGTATAATATAAGAGGTCCATTTTAGATCTCATTTTAATGTCAAAAGTCAACCAAAAAAAGCTGCTTCCGACAGCTTTTTTATTTCTACTTAGCTAAAGTTAATAATCAAACATATTTTTTGAGTGTTTGACGATATTAAAAAGCCAAAAATCAAAAGTCAGCCAAAAAGCCAGTTTTCTTTACGCATATAAAACTAGAAGCAGTAAAAAATCATATTTAAACTGTACTACAAATCAAAATGTAGCAACTAAATTAATATTATTTTAAAAAAATCACATCAAAATAACCGAAGCTTGGGGAAAAGAAAAAAGAAAGGAAAAGGAAATAGGCAACAGGTCATGCAAAATTAATGATGGTAGAAATTCCATTAAACAAGGAGATGAAGGCGGAATACAGCTAGAAAGTAGGATAGCCATTGCCTGTAATTTTATATTTGTTTCTTTATTTATTTTAGCCATAGATGGAAAAATCTTGTTAGGTACTTAGGTATTAATTCATTCGATCAGTTGGTATATTGCTTAAAATTATATATATATATATATATATATATTTTTTTTTTTTGTTTCAAATTTCTTAGTTAGTTATTGTTAGTGGCTTAATTTTAGAATATCACGTTTATTAGTAGGCGTGTTCTCCGCCTATTTATAAGATAAAATTCTTTGTACTTTAGTTTTTTTAATTAAGCAGCATTATTATTATGTGATGTGGTTTAGTTTTGTAATTTCTATCTTATAGTATATCTTTTTCTTCTTTATTTTAACACGATCTTTGTCCCCGTCCCGTATTCCCCTAGAAAAAAAAAAACATTCGATCTTACTCTTTTATTCAAAAAATTGAGTGGTGGGGATGAGATTGCCAGAAGAGATAGAAGTAGAGATAATTTTAAGGTTGCCAGCCAAATCTGTGCAACGATTCAAGACCGTATGTAAGCGATGGGAATCATTGATTTCAAGCCCAAACTTCATCACTATGTATAATCACCATTACTGTAGACGCCGCCGCTATTTGTGCTACACCAAAGATCGCTTCAATGCCCGTCCTCTTCTCGGTGTTATTGATGATGAAGAATCCAAACAAAACGCATCATCATCATCATCATCGAATGTGGTCATTGAATTCCCTCCTTTTTACAGAGATGATTCATGGGCAAAAGAGGGTATCGAATATGGTATTGATGATGATGAAGAAAATATCCAGGAATTCCTAGAACAAAATTCGGATCCAACCCCAAGGTACGATATTCATATAATGGGTCCTGTTAATAATGGTGTATATTGTATCTATCAAAGGCTTGGGTATACAAGTGGAGGAACCCTAATTCTTTGGAACCCATCAATTAGATCATACAAATACATATTTCCACATATCTCATTTCCGTTCCCGATTCATTGGCATGTTGACGTATGTACGAGGTATAATCATGAAGTATGGAGTCCTCTTCGTGTGCACATGGGATTTGGATACGATCCAACAACAACCATGAACAATAATAATGATTATATTTACAAATTTGTGGTTATCTATAGGTGGTACTATGTTTATTGTGCAGGGCTTGAGGAAGTGCAGATTAGCCTTTATAATAGCAGCAGCAGCAGCGCCGCCACTAATTCATGCTTAACACTGTACCGTGAGGTGGGTATTCGCATCATGCCCTACTATATTTATTCGGATCCTCCATTTTGTAACTCGTTCGTAAATGGGAGGTGTCATTTTTCATGCGGAAAAATAGATCTCACATTACCTGATAATTCTGATGATGATATGGTATTGGAGTATGGTGTGTTTACAGTAAACGTATCAATGGATGAACATGAACATAATAATACGTTCAAGTATATGAGGGGACCTCCTATCCCGGTTGATCGTAATGATCACAAAATCCATCCGTTTGATTTTTGTCGTTCTAGGGATAGTGGTGGTGGTATAAGGATAAGCGTTTGGGTGGTTAGAGAGACGATTGCAATGGTTGCATTCTACCCGGAAAGCCATAGGCGAAAGCTTGAGGTGTGGCTCATGACACAGTACGGTGTCGACGATTCGTGGAACTTGTTGTGTTCAATTCCGATTGAAGAGGGCTTTGACCATGTGGTTGGTATCCCTGATGACCACCGCATATTTGTGGGCAACTCAAGAGGAGATTTGCTATCTTACACGTTGGATGATGGTGATGATTGTGATCAGCAGGCCTTTGATGGTGTCAAAACTACTGAACCTCTTGGCCCTGCGTGTGCTGCTCTTGGCCTCTTTAGTTATGTGGAGAGCCTTACGCCAATCTCGCCTTAATTAGTTTGTTAGGATCGGAGCTCAGGGATGGATTTTCATACCCTAGCATGAATGGTAGGAGTAGAAAACAAGGATATCAGTTTATTAGTTAGTTTATTTATCAATGTTTATGTCAAAACTATATATATATTTGCCTAAGGTTAACTATTTTTTGGATGCCTTAATGTACTACTGTATTATATTTGCTGGATGCTGCTTGTATCTTTAATTTCAGGTTACAGGTTCAAAAATATAATCAATCCATCTACAATAACTACTACAATGTGCTCTGTTTTGCCGCCTGCAAGTCAATGAATGCATGCTTTCAGTTATGTAAGAGCAAGTTTATCAACACCAATTCAAGCCTTGTGTTCATGTTTATCAACAGTAAGAGTATATTTGCGACTTTCCAATCCAAAATGCAATTTCTCATTGGACTCTTGGAGCTAAGCTCTCCAACTCTTTTTCATATAAAACCATCATAGTTAATAAATGGCATTGAATCTACTTCAACTTTTGAACACAAATCTTCCACAGGACAATCAGGAGCTTAAGAAAAAGAGTCATAATTAGAGGTGGGCAAATTCGGGTACCCGGTTTTTCGGGTCACAATTTTTTTGACCCGGATCCGACCCGGATAATCCGGGTACCCGGAAATTCGGTTCCGGAAACCGGGTACCCGGATCCGGTTTTTTTTTTTTTCTTATACAACTTTTTTTAAAAAAAAAAGCTGTTTTTTAATATAAAAAAAAAAGTTTGTTTTTTTTTTTTATAAAAAAAATAAAACATTTTTTTTATATTAAAAAACAGCTGTTTTTTTTTTAAAAAAGTTGCATAAGAAAAAAAATGTTTTATTTTTTTAAAAAAAGCTGTTTTTTGATTTTTTTTTTTTTAAAATATGTTTTTTTATTTTTTAATTACAAAAATTGTTTTTTAAATTTAAAAAAACTGTTTTTTTAAAAATTTTAACAAAGTATTTACAATAATAATAAAAAATCAATTTTAAATTAAAGTAAAAAACTTTTTTTTTAATAATAAAAAAACTATTTTTTAAAAATTAAAACCGGGTACCGGGTACCCGGTTTTTAAAAAATCTCGACCCGGATCCGACCCGGTACCCGGTTTGTAAACCCGGGTACCCGACCCGGTTTGTAAACCCGGGTACCCGACCCGATTTTCAAAACCGGATCGGGTACCCGCTTTTTCGGGTTAAAAAAACCGGGTACCGGATCGGGAACCGGGTCCGGGTTTTTTTGCCCGGCCCTAGTCATAATACAACTTCACATTAAATGTGAATGACAATATTCAAGATAAGTGGGACATAAGATTTGAGTCCATATAAATATAATGTTAGTTATAAATGAAAAAAAAAACTCTGTCTTCTAACCTATGTTACCTGGACTCTTTGTTTCACTCCAAGTACCAGTGTCGGACACTCGATCCTTGGACATTGGTATGACACTTGGACACTTCATTTTGAACCAAAAACATTCATATTTTTCATAAAATTGTCGTGTTAGACACTTGGACACATATCCTTATCCGATACTTCGAGCAGAGTCCGATCGAGTAACATAGCTTCTAACTAAAAGTAACAGTAAGACGGCCTATACAACAACACACGCACTGGTCACATAAACAGCTATTAAGATGGGTCCGTAAGGCAGAGCCGCAGAGGGGCTGGGCTGAACACACACCCCCACATAACTGGGGTTATACAATATTTTAAGCATAATTACGTCTTTACGCCATGAATATATTTAGAATTCAATATTACTCAATATTATTTACAGTATTTATAGAATATAAATGGGTTAAACGGGATTGGTTAGGGTTGAGCTTTTTTTATTTGTACTCAGATCAACTGTAGAATATTTTAACATTACTTTCTAGCTCAACCATCAGAATATTTACAAGTGAGAAATAAGTTTGCAGCAATAGCTTTAGCAAGGATGTACTGAGTGATGTCCGAGTAACTAACTATCCATCCATAGAAAGTATTTATGATCAAGCTAAGGATGTACAATTCCACGTTTAAGACGAGTGATTTTGTGAAATGCACAGAAGTTTAGGTAGCAAAAGTAAAAAGTTAGATTGTGAATTGGTTACTCACTGGTCGAAGAAAAACAACCCCGTGCCACATGGCTTTGAGAAATGGCAAGGAGGAATGCGGTTTACAAATGTTGAAGATGGATATGGTCTCGCTTCCTAGCTTGCTCGATGATGATGAATGTAGCTTGCTTTACATTGCTATACTTGGAGGGCAATACAAAGCAGCTATGCACATTTTGACCAATTGTCCCCCCAATTCTTCTTTTAGTTGCTCTGGCATAAATGGCTTCCATGCTTTGCATGTTGTGCCCGTATCATTCTCGGCAGGTATATATGTACCTAGTATTATTATTATTATATTATTATTCCATCCATCTTTATTTCTAATTAAACTACTACTTCCTACCCACTCCAAATCCTCTATCCCACTTTGTTATTATGTGTACCACTTATTATTAATATTCTTGGTTGCTTCAGAAGAAAAAAAAACCTTTTTAAAATAATAAATTGTTAGTTAATGGGCCTTTGTTTTAAAAGCAACCAATATAATAATTAATAATGAGGATAATTGGTACATAATTTAATAATGTAGGACAAAGGATAGATTATTTAGACTCGTTCCAACCTACGTCATTAATTAATTAGTTTATATAATATACAATATATATTTAGTAGTACAGTTATTTACTATTCCAATTAGCGCCAAGCCCACTTATCTTATTACAGTACATATCATCACATTTGAATTTAAGTCCTATACAAGTACAAAAACTCATCTCATTCATTTAATTATTATTGACTCTGTTCTGATCTGATCTGATCTAATCTAAGTAATCCATAATAATATAGATAAGCAAACAAAGAAAATCAAGTTTAATACTTCTATGAATTATTTAAGAGTTGAATACTTATGTTTGACCTCAATAACGAAATTTAGATTCATAACATACTCCACAACAAATATTTCAAATTTATACATTCATAAATTTCAAATAGTACATTTGTATATATAATTGTATTGTGTACAATGTCAAGTATCATTATTCATAAATAAACCTTGAGATTAAAAAAAATAAATAAATAAACAAACAAAAACTAAAATGACTTGGTAAGTAAACATGATATTTCAAAGATGGGTCACAATATATATGTTTTACAATTAAAATTTATAGTGAACATTCATTAATAACAATTTTGATAATATGAAAGATTCTTATAAAGAAACTAAGGATGGTTTTAATTTTAGACAATCTATAATTTATATATGTACTCTCTCAGTATCAATTACCAACAAATGGATTAGCATGGTTTTAATCTTACAATGAAATTTTGGATCAAAATGTATCAACAAGCTTATGTAATACATAGCCGAAGATAAGGCGTCAACAAACTTTTTGCTCCATTAGCGAATCATAGGATTGACATCTTATTGCTTGTCTAATTTTGTTGTATATAGCCCTTAATATTCCTCTTTCACCCAATCAAGTAATAAGTATCTCCGCATCCCCATTTCAAATTTGTAGATCTACTACTAACATGGGTTAACATAAATTACAGAAAAAGGACAAGAAATTTGTAGACGATTACTTGAAACAAAGCCAGAGCTTATTACACAATCATCTAAAGTCGGACAATCAATATTTCATAAATGGGCTGAGTACGGAAAGAAATGGCCTTTTGAATGTTTTTTGAACGCGAGTGATATCATCCCAGATGTAAGAAGAAAATTTATCGACCTAATCTCTACAAACGATGTAGAAGGTATGAACCCTCTACATGAGCTGTCTCAACATAAAAGACCGCATGATATCGAAATTGTCCAATTAGGAAAACTCCTTATAGATACTTGCAAAAGCATCTCAGCAGAACAACAATCTCCATGGTTAGTGAAAGATGATAAAGGCAACACACCTTTGGACTACGCCATTGCTCAAGGGAATGAAGAATTTGCAAAAATGATCTTGTTAGAAGATAAACATGCACTTAAATACTCTGCAAAAAATGTTCTATTTATGGCTATTGAGAACAGAGTTCATGAGGATGTTCTCCTAAAGATTCTTGAGATTGTGTGTGAAAGGAAAGACTTAAATCATCTTCTTACTAATGAAGAGAACTTAACTGTCTTGCATCTTTCACCCAAATGCAATGGTGAGTAATTTATTTTGGCTTCTCTCAGTCCCTTATGATGATATGATGGATATATGTCCAAATTTTGGCATATTTACTTATCCTGTCCTTTGCACATTTTTGAGAACATTTTTTATTTTTTGTTATTGGGCTTGAAATGGGTGTACAAATATTTTTTATAAGAGAAAAATAATTTTTCTAGTTAAACACTTTACTTCACTAAAGAAGATAAAACATATTATTTTGATCTGTTTTCCTTGTCTTTCTTCTACTCCCTTCTCTTTTACCCTCTATTTTCTTTTCCTCCAGGATTATTTTGCCATGAAACCAAACAATTAAATATTTGCTTTAATTTAAAATTGTATCATTCATTGTTAATTGTTTTTAATAAAAGGGTTACTTTACATTGAAAATGCTAATCCAACCAAATAAAGCATTATTTTTTAAAATTTGAAATTATTTTTGTATCAATTTTTAATTTTTCAAAGATTGTTCATATCACAAAATACAAACTCCGATCCCTCCGTTTTGTAATGTTATAGTTCTCTTATTTTGTAACAATATTATGAAATGGAGGCGGTAGTAGTTATTTTATTATCATGTTACAAAATAACCATATATATATAAATATGTAGGAAGAATAATCAACTAGATAACCGCAAAATTCTTATCTGAAGAGGCACTAACAGCAAAAGTAACAACCAATGACTTCGTTTTTCATTTGTGCAAAAACATTTTGTAGGTATAAAAATAAATTGGTAGGGGTAAAAAAACGATCGAATAAATTAAATTATGTAAGGTTTAATGATGATATTAAAAAAAAAAGTTGGTTTATTCAAAGCTTTTTATTTTAAAATGTAACTGACTTAATATGTTGTTTGAGTGCAGAAGTGTTCCTTGAACGGTTACTTGAGGGGCATCCAGAGTTAATAGAAAGAGTTGATAAATTTGGAAACACAATATTACTCTATTGGGTAAAAATAGGTCAAATATGGCCATTTGAGTGCGTTTTCAAGAGCAAAACATTTGGTCTTCAACAGAGAAACCAACTTATCCATCAACTTACAATGTTTAATGGGAAGAATGAGAACCCTTTATATGTGGCTGCATCTTGTACCAATCTAGAAATACAACAAGTTGTGCAAATCTTTGTGGAAGCTTATCAAGAAATTTATTCCTGTGGGATACACTACTTAATGTACGCATCCGGCAAGTACAAAGATGGAGGGGGTCCAATACACTTGGCCATACGCTACCAACAAAATGAAAGCATTGCATTATATCTTTTGTCATTATATGAGCAGCAGCATGTTCCTCTGGAAAAATTGCTAGACTTGTACACACCAGAGCAACACAAAATTCTCTTTCTTGCTGTACAGAAGAATTTTTCAAAGGTGGTCAGAATGATTTTAGAAAGACTGTATATAGAAAGTTGGACCAAGTATGCTAAGGATTCCTCTACCAAACAGAATGTTTTACACGTTGCTTCAAGTTGCACAGGTAAGAATTTCAGACTTATATGTTGATATATAGGCAAGCCACACTAAAGAAAGTGGAAACTTACAATATTAAAACTCTTTTTTTTTTAAATAAAATAAAAGAAACATACGCAATGTAAATTATGACTAATCTTATTTCATTCAACCTGTTTTTTTTTTCAACGGGTACAAAGTACCCCTATTTTTTTTTAATAAAATGGATGAATTGATTATAAATAATTGATAATATAATCGGAAAACGAACTTTTTTTTTTGTCATAAAACGATAATTGAAATATTGTTTGCATATTTCGAAAAAAAAGGAAAAAAATTCACATGTATAATCCCACTTTTTTTTGTCAAGAAATAATCCCACCTTTCAATTTTTTTCTCATTATATTGGTCCAAAATTAAAATTATGGATTTGGGCCAAATTACATGTTTGACAAGTAAAAAAATTTGGAATTGAATTTGGCCCAATTCCTAACCCAAATGTTTAATAAGAAAATGTTGTTTATTTCAAATACTTAATAAAACCATGTCATTTCAAATACTAAAAACAACCCAAACAAATAATTGTCATTTGAATTATAATATTTCAATTTCCGAAATTGAATTCATCAATTTGAAATGAATTTCACATATCCAAACACTACCTAATATAATTTCATTTTTAACCCTAACCTTCTCATATTGGTCCTAAACTCCTAACGGATTATTAAATATTGTTAACCGGTTATATAGCTTATTCGGACACATGTTTCTCACTCTAATTGGCCCTAATCTATTTATTTTAATTTGATTTATTTTAAAAACATTATTCATATAAAAAAAAATTAAAAAAATTAGTAATTTAAATTAATAAAACCAGTACCATTATTCACCACCCAATCTATCAACCACCACCAATGCCAGTGTAACACCACCCATGGCCACAAACCACCACCAATACACCATGGCCCCAAACATGAACTGAATACATAACATCAAAATTGGTGCAAGAAGTATCTCAGAAAGCAGAGGATGTCCCAGAAAAATACATCTTTGAAGAAAAAGATGCAACGAGAAATGGTGAGATGAAGACATGATGAAGTGGTGACCATGGTTAAAGAAAAAAGAAGAGAGAGAGGTGAGTAAGTGGGAGTTGCATGAGAGAAGTAAGATGAGAAAGAATAAAAATTTCTGTTATTGTTCCTTAATAAAATTACCAATTTAATTACGTGTATAACATGTTAATGGTAAAATGGATCAAAATGAACAAATTGGTGTGAAAAGTGGGATTATATTGAGTAAAACGTAAGATTGGACCAATATGAGGAAAATAAAAAGGGAGAAAGATGGGATTATTCATGTATAGCTTATGAGTGTGTTTGTGTGTTTGAAATGCGAAAAATAGACAAAGAGCTTGGCAAATGGCTAGTTGAAAAGGCACACGAGTTTATCAAGGAACCAGATAAGAAAGGAATTACACCTTTAGATCAAGCATCGGATGTTGGTGCTGCATGGATCATAGAAGCAATGTTGGAAAAAGATGATTCAGCATTCAACAATGCACCATCAGCTTGGATTAGAGCTTCTGAAAAGGGACATGTATCGGTTATTAATACATTCATTGAATATTGTCCAGAAAAGTTTAGCGATTATTGTTTTGATCGTCAAGATTCACCTTTGCATCACATAAAACTTCAAAATATAGTGCGCTATGAAGAGTTCATGAAGCTGCGTCACATGAAGGATCTCATAAATCTAAAAGATTCAACAGGAGCAACACCACTGCACAAAGCACTAGAGAATGGAAACATATTGCTAGCGGAAGTTTTACTTAACATGGATAATATAAAGTATAACATCAAGAATACACAAGGTAAAACCGCTAGAGATTTACTGGTACAACTATGCAAGGATGACCAAAAATGGGTATGCTTTCTCTTTTGAAACTATTTTCTTTTAATAAATTAATTACGATATCAAACTTGTTTTACTCTATTTTGGGTGAGCAAATAAGAATTTGAGATTTGAATGAAATATATATAGACCTCATAATTTTAAAGGAAAAAAATAATGTGTGAATTAAGTTTTTAAAAGGCCTAATAATTGAATCTACCTAATTGATTCGGTTTGATTGTACTGAACTTAATTCTATTGAAATTGATTGACTTAAGATTTGCTTGCATGGAATTGAAATTGATTGAATTGTTTGCATCTACGTATATATAATTACACAGATATTATTTTAGTCATTGGTCAAACATGAATTTTCATGAATGCCGCCATGATTGCTTTTCCTCAAGCTTAAGCACTAAGTCATGATGGAAGATAATAATAATTAACAATGTTTTAATTATATTGTAATGAATCCTTACCGAAACAGATGTGTAAAAGTATTGAATTTGATCCAAACCTAAGAACATCATATTTTCAACGAAAGACGGACTTGTTAAATGTGCGAAATACACTATCAGTGGTTGCGGCTCTGTTAGCCACTATTACATTTACTGTTGGATTTGCTCTTCCTGGTGGATTCGATCAAACCAATAAGGAAGCAATGTTGGCTAATAAAGTAGTCTTTATAGTATTTCTTATATCGGATACATTGGCTTTGTGTTTTTCCATGCTAGTGTTGATTTGCCTCATATGGACAATGGTCTTTGAACAACACAAGTCATTATTCTTGATTGATCGAAGCGTGGTATTAATCAAGGCGGCAATCTACTTAACCTTATTGGCGTTTGCGACAGGAGTTTACATTGTCGTATCTCCAAAGTCATTGTGGGCTGCCATACTTATAATTGCCATGTGTTCTATTGTTGGAATTTCAATAAAGATGACTTTTTTGGATGCAGGGCATTCCTTCAATTAGTAACCATGGGGAGATATCAAACCAAGGTCGACCATCAAACAACGAAGACATGGTTTAAGGAAGAACTTCATCATGTGTGTTGATTTATTTACCAACATGGATTGTAGATTTGTAATATATGTTAATTCTTGTGATTCAAGCTATTTTAATTTTTAAGTATAATCATATATATGTTACTGTGTGTATGTTATGTAAGGTCCCTCTCACCCAACTGCTTATCGAGCAATTGGCAAACAATAACATTGAACTTGACCGTGTGTTATTTTAATTTTTAAGTGATTATTATTGATCGAAGTGTGGGGTTAAATAAGGTAACAATTTACTTAAACTTATTGGCGTTTGTGGCAGGAGTTTACATAGTCTTATCACCAAAGTCCTTGTGAGCTGTCATACTCATTATTGCCATGTGTTCTCTTATTGGATTTTCAACAAATATGGTTATTATGTACTCATAGTCTGGTTTTTTTTATAAAAAAAAAAAAAAGAAATCCACAAATTCAATAAATCTTATGGCCCGTTTGGTAGTCGGTAATAAATCATGGTAATGGGAATGAATTTATAAATAAATTTGGGAGGAAAATCAAAATTCATTCCCATGATGGTGCTACCTTAGCTCCAATATCTAATTTTCTTCACAAATATTCATTCCCATCAAGTACCACCCTCCCATATGGTAATGGATGGGAATTAAAAAATGAGAAGAAAATTGAAGCTTGGGAATGAAAATTTGTTTTCCATGGAGATTATAAGGTTCTTCCTTAACAAAATTACACTATAAATTCATTACCATTACCAAAATTTATTACCAACAACCAAACGGGCCGTTATGAAAATAGTAAGCAATTCTATTAATATTCAAATTGATGCTTGCTTGAAATTTACAAGACAGGCTAGCTATTTAGGTTATTTATTTTCATTGCGTTGCATTTGTTCACATTATTATTACAATTAAATATTTATAACAAATACTTAAATAACAAAATACTCATCAAAGGATGTATGTTCACATTATTATTTTCACACATTTGTTTGCATATTTCTAACAAAAAATACACATGTATAATCCCATACTCTTTTTTGTCAGAGAATAATACTACCTCCATAACATAAAACTTTCAACAATCAATTTTGCACGCAATTTGAGGAAACGATTTAAAGGTGTAAACGAAGGAATTAGTCAAAATAATTTTAATATTAGTAACTTAAAATCATATTCTTGTTTGTATTAAAACCATTTTGACAAATTCTTTCATTTACACCCTCAAATCGCTTCCTCAAAATGCGTGCAAAATCAATTGTTGAAAGTTTTATGTTACGGAGGGAGTACTACTTTTCAACGTTCTTCTCATCATATTGGACTTAAATTTTAATTAACCTAATATAATCTCACTTTTAACACTAACCTTCTCATATTAGTCCATGTATGACTGGTTATTAAATATTGTTAACCGATTTTATAAGTTATTCAAACATGTTTCTCACTCTAGTTGGCCTAATTTACCCCACGCTTCGAACAGTCAAGAATAATGACTTAAAAATTAAATAATATACAATGGAGAAGCGATGATAAGTTAGCTAATAAGTCAGCTTTTCTAGTATTTCTTATGCTTGACACATTGGCTATGGTTCGAATTTGTGCTATGGTAAGGGCAATTTTTGGGATGTGTTCGAAGGAGGGTGTGGTGGTGAGTTTGGTTGTGGTGAGTTTGGTTGTGTTGGCATGGGTGTTGGGTGGGTTCAGTGGTACTGGGCGACTTGAATGGTGGGGTTCTTGAAGGGGTGGTGTGGGTTGGCCGAAGGTGGGGTGGTGATGGTACTGTTTTGTGTCTTCTGTAATGGTGGAGATGGGCTCGAAGGGGGTGGTGCTGCTGGGATTAAGGGTGATACATTGGTGATTGATGGTGGAAGGTGGTGGTGGAGTGATTAATGAAATATTAAAATTATGTTAATTAATTAATTGTTTATAATTGTTAAATTGCTATAATAATAAATGAACCAAATTTTTAAATTGTTAATAATGGATTATAGAAGGAAAAAAAGAAAAAAATTATGCGCCCATGCATTTTTACGTGTTCAACGGATAAATCAACTGGCTAGAACAATAATGGAAGATGCCGCCTAAACTTCGGAATATTCACGAATTACTCAAACTTTGGAATAATGAGGAAAGATGGGTTAAACTTCGGAATATTTTTAGCAATTTTTCCTTCAAAAAAATAATTATTATGTATCACGTCTTTGCCATCATAAAATCTTTTGCAAAAAGAAAAGGAATTCACAAAACAAATACAAGTATATTATTGCCAGAACCAAAAAAAAAAAACCCAATTAAAAAAATACATTTAATTGGTTTCATAAATGTTTTAGGCCATTTAGCCAGGAAAGCAACATTGAACAAAGCCCCCAATCACGAATCAGGAGCAACAGCACAAAAAATTTCTGTTAATATGCATTAATCACAATATGCAACCTCTACATATAAAGTCATACTCAAAATTTCAAAACTTTGATTAATATATGTTTATAACAAGGTTCTCTACATTTGACATCAACAAAAAAAAAAAAAAATCAGGGAAATTGTACAAAACATAATAACAAGTGATCAACTGATTAGAAAATAGGGATTGAAACCGTCCCAAATCTGAATACCATCCAGCAATTGAGGAATCAAATAGTTAGAAGAAGCACCAACCATATCCAGATGTAATCTAACAACTAGAATGTAAAGGTTACATACCAAAGGGTTGCCAAGAAAGGGTCTGATAGCCTTCTCTAATTCAACAACATCCTCAAGAAGAGACATGGTGGTATCTTCACCTTCACATTTTACTTGCAAAATGCACTTTGAAACAGCATAGAAGCCTAAAAGATTTCCATATAAAGGTAGAAAAGCATCCTTGTGGTTTCCCACACCACCGACCCAATCAGCTTCTTCGAGCTTTCCAATATGATCACTAGAGAAAGAAAATAGCCGTCCAGAGAAGTGAGTCCTCCATGTCCTCAAAAATGTTCGGAATTCAAATCTTCGAGATTTTGACAGCTCAAGATTTACTAGGTTAGAGCAACAAAGTTGACAGATAAGCAACTTCTCTTCGTGGTAATTATCAATTTCCTTGTCAAAAACCCGTCGGATAAGATCACCTTTGGGAGCAACATAGCTTGAAGCATCTGAAACCCACCTCAGAAGATAATCAAAGTAATGATCCCAATGGCCATATGTTGCCGAAAGCAACTCGAAGCACAGCTCAATCACTTTTTCTACCTGAGCGGGGACCACAACTGCAAGAGATCGACCCCGGAAATTTGGAGGGAAACATTTTTGTACCTCTAATGCAAGTTCCTTCCTGATGAAAACATCCTCATCCTCGAGCAATTTGATGCATGTGAACCAGGTATCCAATATCAGATAACCAAACAAGTTTGCATAGTCACGTTGCTCACCATTTGCATTTTCAGAAGGGTTGCTACCGTTGTTCACAAGTGAGCTGATAAATCCAGCTTGTTCCAACAAGCCAGATGATACCACTGATTCTGCAGCAGCCTTTCGCAAGTTTACTTGCTGAGATGCATCACTATATTGCTTGATTAGGGAGACATAATGTTTGATCCATTCGCATAAGAGGGAGCATCTGTTTGATACTTCTGATTTTCCATGTCTAATGTCGGGAAGAATGTTCCTGAGAAAACTTGCAAAGCGCTTTACGCACAGTCCAAGGCAGCATATGAGTGTTTCCAGAGTTTTAGTATGCCTTGCAGAATCATGTATGGAAACCAGTTTGTTCCAAAAAACCAAAACTGAATCAAAATCCATCTCTCCAATACATATTACATTATCTCCTGAAATTGTATCCTTCACCCTATGAAAGTGCAAGAGGTTCCAAGCAAAAATGATCCTAAGAATATAATATGCACATTTGTGGTTAGTTTCCAAGGACAGAAGTCGAATCAAAGTTGATTGTAGATTAGCCTTTGCCCAGTGTGCAATTGCTGCAACCTCACTCCCATTTTGATCATCACCGAACTCTAGTGAAGCAGTCTTGACAAACTGGAGAAGCCACTTGAATGTTGCAAGACGTACTTCATATGAAGCATCTGACATATAAGATGCAAATCTTCCCTCAACACTAAAACCATTCTCAGCTAAAGGTTTTGCCTTTGGCATATTAGTGGAAGAAGAGTGACTTGGCATCAAAAGCACTGCTTCTGCATGTTCTTCATAGAGATAGACACAGCGAAAATAAGATGTTGCAGCTTGTTTGCGAAGTTCCACCGAAGTTGAATCAGGAAACAATGACTCGGAACCTATATCCAAAGACTCAGAACACAATTCTGAAAGTAAAGTACAAATGGCATCATAATTACTGGTTGCCTGGCGTCTTCCAGCAATACTGAGCATGTGATCAAGTAACTTCAGAAAAGATCCATTAAGAATGGGACATGGACACGATCTGGGATTTCCAATCCATGAACACTTATACAGTGTTTTAATTAAGTTGTTAAGAATCATATCTTTTACTGAAAACTCAACAAGGTTTCTACAATTAGCATCTACTAGGGCACTTAACAGTAAGAGTATCCCATGAATGGCGTTAAAAGAAGTTGAAGACTGTACATGGCTGACGTCTGTTTCTGTTTGATTTTTAGAACATGGTAACCCAGAAGCAATATCAAGCAGAACCAAATGCAATTTCTCATTAGAGACCAGACCTGTCAGCGCTCTAGATGCAAGTTTGCGAATACGCATGTTTCTTTGAGTTGAACACCTTTGTATAAATGGCATAAAAAGGAAAGGATCTAAGCAGTCTCCCTCTTCACTAGCAATGGGTGAGGGATTAAGCCTTGATAACAGTATCAAAACAGGGCATAGACTAGGGTGCACAATGCTAGCCAAGTTAGAATTTGACTGTGCACCTTGTAACAACTCAGTGGCCACTTTCAGTTCATTGAATACAAATGAATGCAATGCTGGATACCTGAATAATATGCAAATCCAATTAGTTGCTTCTCATAACAATGAACTATTAAATCCATACATAGACAGAAAATGTCAGATGTAAAAACTAAGATGTCCAATGAAGGAAAGTTGGGGGGGAGAGGGGGGGCTTATTGAGTCACAATGCACATTTAGAGTTGGGGCTAAGCTCTCCAACTCTTTTTCACATAAATATTACAACCATCATAGTTAATGGCATAGAATCTACTTCAACTTTTGAACACAAATCTTCCACAGGACAAGGAGTTTATTGAGTCACAATGCACATTTAGAGTTGGAGCTAATCTCTCCAACTTTTTTTCATATAAAGATTACAACCATCATAGTTAATGGCATAGAATCTACTTCAACTTTTGAACACAAATCTTCCACAGGACAAGGAACTGAAGAAAAGAGTCATAATAAAACTTCACAGTAAATTTTTTGGTGATGCAAATGTGAATGAAAATATTCAACAAAATCAGGTGTATAAATATAATGTTAGTTATATGAAAATTTTCCATCTTCCAAAGAGAAGAAGCAATATCTTCTAACTAAAAGTAAAAGTAAGACAGCCTATACAACACACGCACTGATCGCAGAAAATAGCTATTAAGATGGGTCTAAAGGTCTGCTATTTATAGCCATACGGGTCCGTAAGGCATAGGGGCTGAATACACACACACACACACAACTAGGGCTGTACAAAGTTAAACCGACCTAAAACTAACCTGAAAAAAGCGGGTTAGAAGTGGGTTGACACGAATAACCCATTTAGTTAAAAAAGGCAGGTTAAGGTTCATATTTCTGACCCGAATAAACCAGTTTGACCGATTTAACCCTTTATTATGTGAAAATTTCTATTTAATTGGTCGAATAACTTTAAAATTTCTAGAAGCTTATTGTTAGTAATAAAATGAACAATACTTTAAGCATAATTATATCTTTACGCCCATAAATATATTTATAATTCCATATTTATCAATATTATTTACAATATTCATAGAATATAAATGGGTTAAACAGGTTGGGTTAGGGTTGAGTTTTTTTTTAACCTGTTTATAAAACATGTTAGGTTTGGACCTGTCCCGATAACCAACCCTACAAAAAATCTCATTTTTCACAGATGGTGGCTAATAAAGTAGATTGAAATCCCATGAACCAACTTTAATTGGAAAGGAACCAAATTTAATGAACCAATAACTTTAATGCCTACACTCAGTTTGATAGTCAACAGCAAGCCAACAACATATATATAATGCACTCAACTGTAGAAGATTTTATCATTACTTTCTAGCTCAACCATCAGAATACTGATAAGTGAGAAAGTTTGCAGCAATAGCTTTAGCACCTAGCACCACCAAAGGTCAACAGTTTGCAAGTGCTTGAAATTGTTAAAGGACAATCCTATTCCAATACACCCAAACAAAAGAAGCCGGCTTTTAAGAAAAAATAATATGCACCTATCTTTATGCTTGGCAAAGTAGAAGTGGTGAGTGAGATTTATCTCGCTCTTAGGGGTAGTATTTTACGCATTGTCTCTCCTTTTTTCAAGTTTTGTTAGCTTTCTCCTCCGTTTTCTCTCTTTTCCTCTTTTTCCGTAGTTCTTTCTTGAATAAGGATTCTTTCCATTAATTTTCTTTGTTTTTACCCAGTCTGTCATAATATTTGTATGGAGTACACTCCATCTTTTTTTTTTCAATTTTTTTATTTTCCTTTTTCTTTCCCCCTTTTTGTAAGCCATATAATTAGAGATTAGGGGATAAGGAGACAGAGTAGAGTAGGAGTAGATAGAATAAAGTAGATTTTTAGGTTTTAGCACTTTCTCTCTTTAAGTTTTTATCTCATTTCCTCCATTGTTACGGTGAATTCCTCCATTAATGAAGCTAATGCTCTTCTTTTGCTAATCTCTATCTTTATTCTTTACTTGCTTTATTTTTCAATCAATGTTTATGATTTAGTTTGAATCAACTTTTTGGATTTATTTTTATTTTTGTGAGTTTTTAGTTGAATCTTCATTTTTCTTCTTTAATCTAATGTCAATAGTTGTTAATTAATAATTAGTATGTTAGTTTACTGTTATTCATGTTTAGCGCTAGTGAGTAGTTTTTCTCACTAAGGTTGGGAGAAGCCCAATCAAATATGTTTATCGCTATGAATTTTATTTGGCTATGAATTTAAAAATAAACAAAAGAAAATACAAGCTAAAGGGGAGGCAGCATTGCAAACTTGCAAATTTGCAATTATATGTGTAGACAATAGATCACATGAACAAACCACTCAGCAGGTCTAAAAAGACATCAAAATTCATTAAACTTGCATATAATTTGTGGTAGAAAAAGTGAAACTGAATTACCTGTGGAAAAATTCCAGACTTGTAATAGCGCGCCTTGCAGATTCTCTTTTATGTACATTAAGAAACCCAACCATTCGGCGGACCAAGGATGTGTATGCAAGGCAAGCACTATTACGAATTTCCCAATGTGGAGAAGAGAAAGAACGTATAGAGATGATCATGGCTTCCGCAGAGAAACCAGACGTATCAGTTGCTAAGTTCGCATCATTGAAAGCTGCTCTGAGAACGTTGAAAGCATGCACAGTTGGAATTACACCTTCAACACGAATCTTTGCAGATCTTAAGTTGGCATCAATTTCACTTTTCAGTAAACAAGCATCTTCCACATCTGGTATAATTGCATTGTTCTGCAATTTTCCAACTACATTGTTTGGCTCAGCTTGATCCAGCAAAGACCCTCCAGCGAGTTCTATCAACCAGCGCAGTGCCTTTGGGAGCAGCTTCTTGGGTGCACCTTGCGGCTCCGAGAGAAAGAACGCACTGAATGCGGCAGGTATACCTGCACTTCTTCTTAACAAGTCATCCACTGTTTGTCCCTTGGCCACAGTTCTTTCCATAAGTTGCTCCATCCAAGATTCTGTCAGCTGACAAAGCCTGCGGTAGCATAAGTTGATCAAAAGTAAACTCAGCATGCACAAGAACACATAGAAAAGGGCAATTTAAGTCAAATATTTAAACATTTCGATTAAAAGATAAGAAGACATTTTTCACAACAATTGATTAATCAGGCCCAGAAGCCTTCATGCAGCAACAAAAACTATGAACAGTGAAAATGCTACAAGAACCCAGCAATAATTTTCCTGAGGCAGGATATAAGGAATTCCACAAATATACAACCTTACCCCTACTATAAATAATAACTATGCCAGTACAATAAAGTCTTTTAGCTTCAAGGAAACCATTGAGCCTTACTTGAAAGAGGGATGACACAGCAGTTGAGTACTAGCAAAAACAATATAAGATGTAAAATGATAGGGAAAAAGAAAATTTAGAAAAATATCTAAGCATGTAAACATAGAAGTCTAAATAGTACATTGATCAGAAAATAGAACAAGAGGGAACAATGTTATAAATAAACTTTCAAGTTTCATCAAATTCATGGTTACAGTTTTTATTTCTCTCAATTTTTATAGTTCCTGGTGATAGCAGGCACCCTATAGATAATGATTTTAAGAGTTGGCAACAGCTAAACAGAGCTCACTAAAACAGGAGGTTGTCATGAAAATTCTGGGACCGAATGCAGTAATCATGACCATGTCAGAGTTCAGGCAACATATTGTAAAAAATGCATTCAAATATGTACAAGTTGGCAGACCAACAGACCTAGGGTCATCAGAACAGAGCAAGCGGTTGCAAAGAGCAGTAAACCCAGCTCTAGTTTTATCGATAGCACCATTATGTTTCATTTTAAAGAGGACTTCCAGAAAGTGGTTCCCAATGACCTCCAGTTGGTTCACATCAAGTACTGCATCAGAAGTGGGCATCAAGTGATCCATTGAAAGATCAGCAGCTCCTTCATCAATGGAAGATGTGGCAGTTGGCAAGGGAATTTTTCTAATAATGGTTCCAAGAAGAAGACTAACCTGGGAAAAAAACCAGAAGAAGATTAATATTAATAATAAAGTGACCATAAGTCCATACTCTGTAACCCATGCCAATGTTCATTGTTCACATTTCACATTCATAAACCTCCATTACTTTCTCCTCAAGTCCTTTTCCATGATGGTCTCCGAAAGACCTACTTTACTCTTAGACTCTTTGTCTCCCCTCTATCAGTTGCATGTGCGACGTTGCGCAAGACCGTGTGTGTGTGTGTGTCCTAGAGGGGATGATTTCCAGGGTAAGACAAGGCCATACTGGCATAATAAGACAATCCTAGCCCTTACAGTCTTACACACACTTGGCAAACTACCCATACGGCCATACCTCACTGCTCGAGATTCCACAAGCTAATGGGCCCAGAAAGGCACTTTCTGTTTCAACTAAGTGACTAAACCTAACTAGAGTACAACAATGGATGAACCACTATCTTGAGCAGTTGAGCATGATCAAGTTTTTTTTTTTTCAGCGTGATCAACCCTGCTAATTTACAAGTTAGCTTGGAAAAGAAAATGGTCAATGCATATGCCACTGTGCTTCAATATTGTACAACACGTATTTGTTAATAGATGTTCTCTGTGCAATGAAGCTTTACAGCGGTATGCACTTTGATAGGATTACTTATCTGAAGCTGAAATCTGCATTGTGCAAGAATGACAAACTCAACTTTATCTTAAAAATATAACAATACATATTAAATAACGAAATAACAAGACATTAATTAAAATAATTTATGTAAATCTTAAGCTCCAAAGTGACTTTTGTGCCCAGATTTGTCTGCCCATATGCTGTTGTAAAGACAAGAAAGAGCAACCTTGCCTCTGCCTCAAACCGGGCAAAGGTGCCCGTTCAAGCACAAAGCAAAAGTGGCCTTCGGCAAATTGTTTGCCAGTGATCCGGCGAGTCTAACCATTCGGGCATAAAAAAAGATGGGTTTCTTGTGCTACTCTTCAAATGATCGGAAGGGCAATCAATGTGTCCATTGTGACCTTCCACGTTCACGTTTATTACTTATTAATAGATTAATAGATTAATAGATATTATTTTCCTTATTTCCTAGTGGTTGAAGAGAGTTGCAATCTTTAAATTTTTTGAGTTAATTACTTTTAATTCACCTGTTTCAAATCCTTCTACTTCTTCATTGTCCTATCTATTCCATTTTATGCTCCATTAGAAATTATGCTACCTCAATAACAAGTTAGATGCAGAGCAGGGATATTATTTGTGAGGTAAAAAAAAACTCACTTGTTGCATCTAACTTGTTTCCGGGCAGTACATAATTTCCTCAAGAAAGCTAAGCACATCTTCATCTCTATTCATTTTGGCATAGGTTTCTGTGATTTCAACTTCTCACCCAAAAACATCTTTTTGTTATAAAAAAGAGAGAGAGAGAGAGAGAGAAAAGGTGACTTATTTGAAAATGAAACAGCGAATACACTTGTTCATCCTAGTTGCATCGCATTATCATTTTCAAATTAGTGATTCTTAGTTGCCAAAACACACCTTTTTCTAGTGTTCATCTTTCATAGTTGTTATTAGTTACAAATTTGAAAACACTTATACAATAACGCCTTAAAAATTATTGGGTAGGGACTAGACCTCACGTCTATTTATTTTTTTAAAAAAAAATCAAAAGATGTATAAGTATAATAGACCTATGTTACCCGGACTCTTCATTTTACCTCAAGTACTCGTGTCGGATCCCTGACACTCGGACATGAGTACGACACTTGGACACTTCATTTTGGGCTAAAATCTTTGTAATTTTTCACAAATTAGCCGAGTCGGACACTTGGACACGTACCCATGTTGGACATGGGTATACTTGTCCATGTAACATAGTAATAGACTACTACTCAAGTAAACGAAACAGGCTCAGCAAGCCATCTCCTTGATCAATGACCAAGAAAGGGTTGCTGGTGCAAAGTAGAGAGGGGTTGGTGAGGGAAATAATAATCTATAATCTATAATCTATACTAAAACAGAGTGAAACTGACATCATCCATATATCATAAAAAGGACATGTGTCATGCACTCTAATTTTTTCCCTCCAAAAACTACATTAATTATTCTTTATCTTTTCAATGTTATATTTTAATTAATTTAATCAATGTTTTGTTAAAGCGTTTACAAGCCTAATCTATCTATCATCTATAAGTATATACTGAAATAGAGTATGCATACATTGTCCAGTACACATGTCATTATTTTATACAATTGCTGATGTTATGTTTGACTTAGTACACCTAACATCTTTTAGTTTTCCAAAAGTTTTCTTTTAAACTTTCAATGTCCATTTTATGTGTAAAATCATAGTTGTAGCCATTATTTAGCTTTATTTTTTAAAATGTTTTTTTAAAAATTATTATTATGATGATGAAAATTACTTACCATTTTACAAAATTGATTTTTTTTTTCAACTGTGCATCGCAAGGGCATCTAATCTAGTTTTAATTATATAAAAATATTTAAAGAAAGAATCTTCTATAGCAGAAGCTGCAGAACTTAACATATTTAAACTCTTAATGTAACCTTTGAATCCACATAAGTCACAACAGTTAGAAGATCCATTCAACAATTTGATTGATGAGAGATGAATATTCAGCAATCTACACTTCCATCTCACCAAAGAGTAAATAAGCATATTTCGAGAGAAAAATACCTCTTTCATAGCAAGCCAACATCCAACCATAACAATCTGCGCTGTTGGTCTAGCTTCTTCCTTTCCTGTCATATCTTTGGCTTCATGTTCAAATGCAGATGATAGACTCCCCATCTCATCCAGATTGTCCAACAGAAAACCATCGTCTTCAATGTCATCCAAGTCATGCGCCAAACACAATGCATCAGCAGAAACCACCCAAAGTGCCAATGATGTTATCCGCATCACCAACTGAAGGAGCTTCCCTAGTGCGCCTCTCATCTCAGTAATGCTAGGTGTGACTACATCAGAGTTCCAATCTAATTCCTCAAAAGTATATCTCAAAGCAAGTAGGACACCATGAACAAAACTATCCTGACAGGCTTCAAAGAGATCCTTCTCTCCTTTCTCTACAACAGCTTCCAACCATTCTATAAGTGAGTTAATATATAAAATAACTGGGAACCTGGATTTCGTAATTTGGGATTCCCCGTTTGAAAGTTCAGACTCTGGCTTACGGCAAATAACATTCACAGAAGCACCTACATTCCAACCAAGATCCAGAACATACTTACGGAACATGAGCCTTAAAGCCAAAGCACCAGCATCACTTTCTCTGACACGTGGACTGCAAACCAATTTTTTTGCCCATGATATTACTTCTTGCACCCTGGATTCACTTGAAATTCCAGGGAGAGGTGTGGGAAAATTTAATAGTATGCGAAAAG
Organism: Salicornia ramosissima; assembly: GCA_951394345.1. NCBI lineage: Eukaryota > Viridiplantae > Streptophyta > Magnoliopsida > Caryophyllales > Amaranthaceae > Salicornia > Salicornia ramosissima. The sequence goes on along the minus strand of OX596239.1, from coordinate 51,843,089 downwards.
AATTCTCTCTCAGCCTATCCCAACTATCAATTATTGAGCAAACTAATAACATTGTTGAATCAGGTCTAGTAAGTCCTTCACTGAAAAGATAAAGGTTTTCAGTTGAAAAAACTTCATAATTTCCATGCAATGGAGGTACTATGGACCAAATATTAACCATTATCATAATTAGCTCCATTGCCATAATTTTTCTCTCATAAGGAGCAGAAGGATAGCATGAGAAAAACAAAAGGCAACTCAACCATTTCATAAACTGGTATAAGTTTTCTGCTCTACTAACAATGGATTCATCATTACTCATACACAGAGAAGCTAATTCATTCTTCCCCCAATCAGATGGTTGCCAGGTCCCCTGTTTGACTTGTCTCTCCAAAGCCGTACGAACCCGAGAAAAGAACTTCCTGAATAAACTGCCCCACTTCATCTGGAAAGCTGTTGAGCAACACCTCATGTTCAAAGGCACAGATATTCTCATTAGATTTAGTTCTAAGGTGGACGGAAGACTGGCAGTTTTAGGGTTTAAGAATAATGACTCGGCTGCATCTACTCGAAGGGACTCATCTACATGAGTCAATGCCAGTACAAGCCACTCAGATGGAATCCTAACCTGAATCCCATTCAAATGGATTAAAGCATGTTCTTCCTCTATCATGCACCCTTCGGCTGACATTGTAGGATTATGACATGACTCAACATCCCCTTCAAACAGTTGAAGTGAGCGGGATACCTTAAGCAATGAGACCAAAACAGCCACTTTCTGCTCAAGACCAAATGTGATTTCCAAACAAATAGGTTCAGGGTATGCCAAGTCTGCCTCAGTTCCAACACCTATTGAAAGGAAGGAAAGCATAGGAAATATACTGTCAACATCCACTTCCAGTAAACTAGGCAGGGCATAGATGTTCAAATTTGAGCGCAGCTTGGAGATGCCAGAAGCAAGTCCATACAGGAAAGGAGGCAAACAATGACCTCGATATATCTCATATCCTCTGTCAACTCCATCAGAATCCCAAAACTCATTTCGCAAGCACTGAAGGAAACATTTCAAAAATGATGTTGCTGCAGAGCAGACATCATCATCAATGTATGCCTGTACCACATCAAATAGCAAATTAGGGCTCATAACAAGGAGCGTTTTGGCTCCTAGCCTCTTCGTGAGAGAAGCTAAAGGAATATACCTGCCCTTACACCGTGCACCAAGACAAAGAAGATCAGAAGCAATCTTCCCTAGCAATGATTTTAATTTTACATACTCATCCCCCCTGTAAATAGTGGCTTTAATATCTAAGAAGAGATCAATAGTAAGATGGACTTGTTTAACAGTTTGGCTTAAGGAGTCTTCCAGATTATTCCATATAATTCTTAGGACGCGAGCTCCTAAATCCTCTGATATTGGATCAGTCTGTGTCGGACGGTCAATAAGATCAGCTAAAATTGACGTTTTGATCTGTTGCAAACATATCTGCATAACCGTCAAGGCATGAAAATTAAAGTGGCTATCAATTGGGTTCTCACAATACTTGCAAAGCTCAGGCAATATGCAATCATACAATATACTTTGTAAACATCTCTTACCATTTTCAACAGCACCACCATAATTAGACCCCTCTATTTCTACAACAAAATTAAAGTTGAGAACTATTCTTGAAACTGCGGTAAGAACCCCTCTTATGAAGCATAACCGACTCAATGGAGAAACATTACGGAGTTCAAAACACATATCCCGGCTCAATGGGATTACACTTAAAGCATTCTTATACTCAACATTTGTATCACCAACCAAACTACACACTTTCCTTTCGAAAACACCTTCCATAATGAGATACCCGAGCTCCTGAGGACTAAGCCACACCTGAAGTGCAGCACAGAAACTCACACCTGCTGCCACAAAACAATCCCTCGAGAAAGCAGGAGATTTCAGTATTGATAATATAACTGAAACAACCATTTCTAAAAGACACGAATCTTCAGGAACTGGCCCGTTTTGAGAGTCACCCGCCCTAGCGAACCTCGAAGGGAAGCGCTGAAGCAGATAATACATACAAGACAATGCCTCTTGGCATTGCTCCATCACAATGGGTGACGGGCGTGCTAACCCATTAGTCTCTTCAACCACATATTTCAATCCAGAAACAACATCTAAGGCCACTAACACACAGCACTCATCCACAACATCCACTAGATACCCCAACTTTGGGGTGCTCATCATCGACAACGCCACCCTAGACACACAAAACCGCTTCCCTTTTCCACATAATGCACCATACTCCTCACAAAGCTCGCGGAAACATCCTCCAATCAAACCCGGAAATTTTTTATTCTTCGAAAGAACAGACAGCAAAGTTTTATGTAAAGTGAACGAATTCTCAAGAAATAGAAGTTCTAAGAACAATTTGGATGCTATAGAAACTAAGTTCTCATCGTCAACTCCTAACAATAAATCATTGAATGAAGTGGTTAAATTCTTCACTTGATTAACTTGAGCATAAATGGAATTAAGAGAAGCAAATTGAGTAAGTTGGGTGCAAAATTTTTGGGACAATTCATCAGAAGTTAATTGGGTTAAGGAATCCAAGTAAGAATGTGGAAAAACAACAGCACTGTAGGTATAACGATGGCGATGTTGCAGTGCTCGCCATTTCGCAGACATAGTTGAATTATAAACTGAGTAATTTTATAGGGTTTTGAAGCATACAGGGAAAGAAAGAAGAGAAATTATCACCTAGATGTTGAAGAAGTTCGTCAGTTTTTCTTCCCTCCAACTCTGTAAAACCCTAGAAAGCAGCAACGTTAAACCCAGCAACTACATGAGAGAAAGAAGAACTTCATAGTTCATAGTCAATACTCAATAGTCATGATGCCCTATTGCTGTATTGCACTCTCCAAGTCTCCCTTGTTCCATGTTTTTTTTTTTTGGAAAGAATCGATCTTGGGTCAATCGATGAGCCAGGTAGGCCAGGATCTTTTGAACTGTGTCCAATTATAAACTTGATTTAAATGAAATAAAGTGAAATAAACTAAGCGGTGTTTTGGAAACAAATAAGGGGGAAAGCGTATTAGTAGGGTGAGTTTGATTCGTCTGAAATTTTCTGATCTGGTCTGGTCTGATCTGATCTGAAATTTTCTGATCTGGTCTGATCTAATCTAAAAATTTCTGATCTGGTCTGATCTGATCTTTGGTGAAATTTAATTGTATAATATTATAAATGTAAACTATTATTAATATTGTTTAGAATAGAAATAAAAATAAAAAATAAAAAAAAAATAATAATAGAACTAAAAAATAATAATAGAAATAAAATTAAAAAGAAAAAAATAAAAATAAAAATGAAAAAAATAAAGAAAATAAAAATATAAATGAAGATTAATAAAATAAAAATAAAATAAAAATAAAATAAAATAAAAATAAAAATAAAAATAAAAATAAAAATAAAAATAAAAATGAAAATGAAAATGAAAATGAAAACGAAAATAAAAATAAAAATAAAAATAAAAATACATATAAAAATAAATTTAAAAATAAAAAATATAAATAATAATAATATAAATAAAGATAAAAATAAAAATAAAAATTAAATTATAAAATAAATTAGAAGCAAAAAATTAAAAAATTAAAAATTAAAATTAAAAAAAGAAAGATAAAAAACTAAAATTAAAAATTAAAATGAAAATTAAAATAAAAATAAAAAATAATTAAAAAAAAATAAAAATAGAAATAAAAATAAAAAATAAATTAAAAGCAAAAAAATAAATTAAAAATTAAAATAAAAACAAAAAACAAAAGTAAAAAAATAAGGATAAAAACAAAATAAAAATAGTTGCTTCACACGTCTTCCATATATATAATGGTAGTGGTGACCACCGAACGGGCCGGGCTGGGCCGGGCCAGAGGCCGGGCCGGGTCGGAGGAAGCTGACCCATGAACCGGATCGATGGGTTACCGGGCCGGGCCGAACTGGTCCAGGTTCGAGGTTAGACGACCCATGAACCGGCCCACCCGGGTTGGTGGACCGGGCCGGGGACCGGGTTTAACCGGGTTACGGGTTATAACACTCCGACCCATGACCCACCCGTTTAGCACCGGACTGGGTCACAGGCGAAAAACCGGACCGGGTCAACCCAGCCTAGTGGCTACCACTATATAATGGTAACTAATTAATAATTTAATATCATCATTGTGTATTATGTATATAATTTTCTTTCAGATAAAAAAACTATGTAAATAATTAATAATTAATATTATCCTTAAAAATTGGTCGTAATTTTTTTTTTAATTCATGGCTATAGTATGACTTCCAAAATATAAGCTAAAATATCACAACAATTCAATTTTTTTGTCATCAATAAATATAATTAATCATTAGTATGCATAATATTATAATTATATTATTTTATTTTATTATAAAAATAGAAATAATATTAATTGAGTTATAAGGAACAAAGAACAAAATGCTGATCTGATCTGATCTGGTCTGATCTGATTTTTTCTGACCTGATCTGATCTGATCTGATATTTTCTGATCTGATCTAAATTTTTCTGATCTGGTCTGATCTGATCTGAATTTTCTGAAAATAAGCACAGGAGTGCTTATATAAGTTGAATCAAACGCACCCCTAGTTGTTTGATATCATTAGTTAAATGTGTATGATTATCATTCGTTAATGATAATTGTTTCTATTAGATTTAGAATATAACAAGGTAAGGGAATTGTTTCTGTTTTCCACGACTCATAGCAAACAAAAGGTAACGGTATTGGGTATCGTATTATGATTAACCCCTAAATATGCTATGTTTTTGAAATGGTTAGGATGCGTTTGATTCGTGTGATCTAAATTTTTCTGATCTAAATTTTTCTGATTGTTGTTATAATTATAGTTATAATTTTTCTGACCCGAATTTTCTGAAATTTTTTCTGATTGTTGTTATAATTATAGTTATAACTTTTGCTGATTTGAATTTTCTGAAAATAATTATGATGGTGCTTATTTGAGTTGAATGCACCCTTATTTTAGACCTAATTATATATTTGGCACAGTAAAAAAGCTTGGAATTAGATTTGGATTTGGCCCAAATTCCAACCCAAATCTGTATCTGTAATCATGGTAATGTCAATGCAAAGCTGTCATCGCACGCATAATATGCACAAATAACTTTATACTCCTTATGTCTCTAAATGCTTGCTTTATTCCATAAATCAGCACATTTCATTTCAGAACTTTGACTGCTGCTAGTTTTATGTACATAATGAAAAATATAGTCATTTTGGATCTAGTTTGATTCAACTCAATATATACTTTTTAAATATATTATTTTTATTATATGTAAAAGATATTTTTATTTAAAGGTATGTCTCGAGAGATGTGAAAAACATAATGTAGCAAGTAAAAACGGGAAAATTGATTCTAAGAGACAATTTAATTATGACTTGTATATTTTCTAAATAATGCATTTTTAATTACAATTTGTAAGTACATCAACTCTTTCTATCCTAAAATGGATTTTATGTTAGATACAAACTTTCTTATTTATTTCACTATCGGGAAACAATTCAGCTAAAAAGAGAGAACCATTTGACGTGCGAAGAGAAAGAGAGATCCATTTACTGTTGAAAAGATGTGGTAGAGTTGGCAACCCTCTCCCTGGTTCTCCCAGTAGACCCGGGTTCGACACCCATCCCCCCTCCCTCTTCAGGCTATGCCAGCTTGAGTATCATGAGATAGAAGCCATGCGTTGGGCCCTAGTTTACTTTACCATTGTAAAAAAAAAAAAAAGATAGAGAGATCCATTTTTCAATCCATTTTAATATTTATTATTATTATTATTCTAGAAAAGGAGGGATACATTAGGAGAAAAGGTCTGACTACTTAAAGTTACAATTTGCTTAGCTAAAAAGAGAGATTCATCCTTTTTGCGGAGACTCTTGCTCTTAGAGAAGGCATAAAGAATACGATCTCTTTAGGAGTTAAAAATTTAGAGATAGAAGGAGATAACCTTACGGTCATTAATGCCATTAGGAAAATTTGACAAATTCCTTGGGAAAATTCATAATATTGTGATCAAAAGGCAAAAGATTATATAATGATAAAAAGCCAAACGACACTTACAAATCCATAATCTCTCCAAAGACATGGATTTAAAACAACAATATATATTTTAACTTCAACTTCACTAATTGTTTCGCTTCCGACCGATTGCAAAATCACCTGGTGTTTTTTGTTCAACTTCAATATGTCTTATCCAACTGCAACCACCTCCTATATAGATCCGAGGAAGAAAATATATATTTGAAGCCCTAAATCTTTGTTGACGATAACCATAACTTTCCAACCCAATAATTGAATGTAACTCATTTGAAGAAAAAATAACCCACATACCATGGGAAATAACAACCCATAACAAAGGGAGAATAACAACCTATACAAGATGGGAATTAAATAACAACCCACATAAGATGGGAAATAAGAACCCACACAAGATGTGAGAAATCAATTCACCAAAAAAGTAGACCAATAACCATCATTAGAGATAGATTAATTATTCAAGGAAAAAAAAACTAAAAAAAAAACTAAAAAAATAAGAAATTAGAATTAAATTGGGGCTTTCCACCGATTAAAGCCCCCTCAAAATCACCAATGGAACAAGAGAATTAAGAGAGAAAAGAGGAGAGAAAAAACTAGGGCCGGCCGACCATATCTATCCTCACCTTGGTAACGTGGTTAATATTAGGTCAATCTGACTTTATCAATTTTGATCATGTCTCAATTAAGTATATCTATAGAGAAGCTAACTATGACGACAGACTACCTGACCAATAAAGACCACCATTATAATTATAATATTATGACATATTGGTACTACCCCGTAGACCACCCTCTTGCTTTATTGGTTCGCAAGGACGCTTGCAGTTTTTCCTTCTCAGGAAGATAATCGGCTTTCCTTTCCTTATTATAAAAAAAAAAAAAGAGATCCATTTTTCAACCCTTTTTTTCCTTAATACTTTGTCAATAATTTACCATAAATATTGAACAAGTCAAAAGTAGAATTGCATTTGAATTTCAATTAAATACTTAATTCATGAGAATGATATTCTCTTCCTACATTTGATAGGTTTAAATATGAAATATGAATTAAAAACTCTAGTTAAATATTAAATTGATTAAAAGGTGCATTTAATTCATATGAAATTTCCTGATCTGACATGATCTGAAATTTTTTGGTCTAATTTGACCTGTTCTGAAATTTTCTGATCTTCTCTAATCTGAACTATTCGGATCTGAATTTTTCTGATTGTAATTATTATTATAGTTATATTTTTTTTGATCTGATATGATCGATCTAAATTATTCTAATCTTATCTTATATGAATTTTCTGAAAATAAGCACAGAAGTGTTTATTGAAGTTGAATCAAACGCACCCGAAGTAACTTGATCGACACAATCAATAAAAAAAACTTGAATTATTTCACATTAATATTTATTATTAATTATATTTTTTAAACTTAAAATATTGATTACACGTACTACCTCAGCTCAGGTCCCAAAAGTTTTAAGTTTGCAACAATTTTGGTTGCACGTTTTCCAAGATCAAAATTTTTAATTGGTAAATTAGAAGTGATGGAGAGAAAAAAGTAATAGTGATGTAAATAGAAAAATAAAAGTGTTACAAATAATGTGAACGTTTTTTTTAACAAATGTTGTAACTAATTGAGACCGAAGATAATATTATTTTTATGTCAACACTCTTTTGAAAAGTACATTAAGGTGCAATTGGTTTTTCAATATTGAATAATCCGTATACTCCAACATTCTCAAATTTGGACTATTTTTTTTGGTCCTTTAAATTCTTCCAACCAAATTAGCTTGGTTGAGCTAAAAACATGACGGCTAGTCTGCTATCAAATGTGACTATACCTAGCAAATCAGTCGGTCACTCGGTCAGATCGGTTTCGATCGGTTAAAAATGGGTTTCGATCTTAACTGGTTTTGGATTACTGATCTAATCTTAGGCTATTTAACGGATTTTGGTTTGGTTTGTTCATAATCCTCTTTTTCCGAGTCAATTTTTGGGTGACCAACAAGTCGGGTTTATTTTTGCCATGGGTAATCGTGAGGAATTATGAGCAACGACCCTTCCAAAATAAAATACTCTATTATAATCAAAATTGTGAGAAATTTTTGGTCGAAATGAAGCACTTATTTGTTGAGAAAAAGAGTAATAATAATAATAATAATAATAATAATTTAGCAACTACATGTCTACGTCCAGTATATGACAATAGCTAGCAGGTACATGACTTATGACATCACCATAGATCACTTATATCAAAGTCCACAAAACACCAGCCAATATTCCAATAAAGATAGACCATTGTTAAAAGAGTCTGTTTAAACAACTACTGTATGTAGTAGGTATTTGACCGCACCAATGCACCATATAGGCAATTAGGATTTAGGCATATATAGACCAAAAATCATAAACGTAAACTTTGAAAAAGGTTGAAAAAGAATTCAACATTCAGACAAGCCACCACTTCCATTTTTTTACATTAGGTTCGCCGGTGCTTAACTCCGAATGCATCTGAAACTGACTCAAATCACACACTTGATTTTGGTTGGTGATGATTCTTCCAACAAGAGTTTTCGATATTCGGCGATGATATATCGAAACCTAGACCTCCTATAAACAGCATCAAGTTGCTTACCGTCACTTGACCAACTCTTATTGAGTTATTGGTACATCTCTTCCCTTTGACTCCATCCAAAGTATTCTTTTTGAAGGATTATCCACATGTATGTCACTTACTACCTCCCACTATTTTATGTTCTAGAGTGTCCACTTTTCTTAATATTCCATTTGTTCCAAGTTGATCTTGTAAATTACTATTTATGGCTAAAATATGGATAATGTATAAATAAATGCAACTTGTGCCCTTGTGATTCAATTAAATAATGAATAATGAGAGGGAATGTTGTGACCAATTAGAAACAAAACAAACGCGAATTGAATATGGTGGGTCACCCACCATCATAAAATAATAAAAGGTTTCAAAAAGCTTATATCTATAAACATAACTAGTTTTAACCCCGTGCCATGCACGAATTTTTATTTTTCACAAAAAATAATTAAAAAAATATTTGTATTTATATATTATCCCTCTTGCAAGGCATCAATAAATTGAATGACGTGAATCATGAAATTGAATTAAAAAATAGATGATATAAAAGTAAAAGACATGAATCGTGAATAATGAGAAAAAATAAAACATTTATGGGGAAAATTAGGAATACCAAGTAATAGAGAAATAGAGCAATTTTTTTTTTCTTTCTAAAAAGGCAAAATCAAATAAATAGAAAATGATAGTAAGGATAACATGTCTGTAACGACCCGACTTTTTGGACATGTCGATTGACGAAGGGAAATCGACAAATGGATCATTACTTAAACAATTAAACTATAAATGAAATTAATAGTTCAAAACTAAACATTTTTTATTAAATAAATAAACTAAAATTCCAAAGGTCTACATAGGTCGAACTTAAATTACATGAGTTAAATAAAGTCCATCCCAACAGGCTGGGATAATCTAAATTGCATAGAAATCTTATTAAATAACTTAAGAAAACAAAGGCTAAACTGCAGGTCTCTGCTGCACAAAGCCCAACCCAGCGGAAGCCCGATTTAAGCAGCTGCATCGTCACCTGAAACTGAGGGGGGGTCCACCGTCAGTGGCAAGTAACTAGGCTGTCCCGTTTAAGTAAGGGACCGCTAAACACATAATAGCATAGGATAACACACGGAAAACATGTCAGCAAATAATATTCCAAACACATGTACATACAAGGTACGTATAAAAATACGTACGGAAATACATATAAAAATACGTATACAATACGTATAAAAATACCTGCAAAAATACGGTTAGAAATACGTATAAAATACGTATAAAAGTACGTATACAATACGTATAATAATACCTGCAAAATACGGTTAGAGATACATACTAAATACGTGCACCAAACTAGCTTAGATACGAAATACACATATACTTTCATGATCAGACATATACAGCGGAAGACTTATACCAAACATATTATATTACAACCAATACTTAACTTATACTTTATACAATCTTATACTTTAATTATCATATCGAACCTTATATTATCTTAACTTCGTAATCATATCATATCGTCCATCTTAACTTTGTAATCATATCATATCATATCATCTTTATCTTTTAACGGACCGGTCACTATAACTCGTTGTGGATCCCGTGTGCACCACAACTTTCCTAAAACATGTCGGGGTGAACTCGTGTATTCAACCCGTAGTGGATCCCGTGTGCACCACTAAGCCTAAGCTATGGCCATAACCCCTAAATAGCAGCTCGTGTACTACTACTTAGACGACTACATATTCTAGAACCAAGAACTGCACGGGGGAACTCGTGTGTTCGTCCCATGGAGCAGTGGCATCGACTTAACCCAATCCGACGACTCGTGTATCATCGAATGAGCATCCTTATCTTATCTTATATTTCATATCTTAAATCTTATCTTATATCTTCTTAAATCGGGAAATACTAGGTGGCCGTAATCGGAAATGAAATGTTCGAAATCCCAGGAAAGAGAGGTGCAACACGTATATTGGCCACCTTAAATACCAAGTCTTTCCTAGCCAGATATCAAAACAATTCAAATTCCTTTTACTCTGTTTCTTTTCTTTCCCTTTTTAATATCTTATCATATCTTATTATAACTTATCCTTACTGATTCTTAATAATAATAATAATAATAATAATAATCATAATCATAATAATATTAGTCGTAATACTAATAACAATAATTATAATATTACTAATAATAACTGTAATAGTAATAATAATAAATATTAATAACAATAATCTTTTAATCCTTAATATTGTTATATAACCTATTCCTTAGTCATATTATTACTTCCCTTCATATTACAACTTATCCCTGATAATAAGACTTATGATTCCTAAAATTTGACTATCTATAATCTTATAAAATTAATAACATGGCACTCGACATTTTAGGAATAATATAACAATTACGTAAATTCATCAATTAATCATATAATTAATTCAATAAATCATATAAAGTAACATTTAACATCATAAATTACTCAAAACATGATAAAAATCCTATTTTTCATAATTTTACTCACTCGAAAATTTCATGAACAACAATACCAAAAATTACATCTTTAATTAATTAAATACAATTATCAATGGTTAGCAATTAAACTTAATAATATTAATTTAAAGATCATACTTTAAACATTAAAATTATCAAGATTAAATTCAAGAATTCAATGATAACATGTTTTAATAATTTTAATCACACTATTTTACACAGTCTGATTTTAAAGAATTAAATTAGAAACATCCATTTAAAGGTCTCTAATAATCTAGAAATTTTGATGGGAGTTAAACATGAGTTCAAGGTTTAACGTGCATAATTTTCGTCCAAAAATAACGTCGTTTACTATTTTTAAGTGATTTTACAACTAACAAATCAGATTAGTCTGAAATCAGTTTCATATTTTTCTGCCATAGCAAACGAACTTTAAAAATTACGAAAATTTAACACAAGATGTCAAACATAATTACGGACTTCCACTTAAAATTTTGTAGCCATCCTAATTGATTAAGTTCCTTGAATAATTCGTAAACCAAATCTGGACAGTTTTACCGGTTTGAAAGATTAAATTGTTTCAAGCAAGAAAAGGACGAATTTCGCCATAAAATAAATCTTGATTAAAGATCAAACAGTAAAGAAGCTCCTAAAATCATTCCAAGACACTCGACATTTTAGAACAACAAGAAAAAAATTAATTCTTTTTAATTCAAGACTTAAATATAGCAATTAAATAATCAAGATTAATGATAATAATTCAAGAAACAACATAAAAATAATCAAATCATCATCATCAACATTCGACTTTCATGAAAATAATCAAGATCATAATTCAATAATATAACATGCAATCATTCATCATAAACATGCAATTAAACAATTTAATTCATGATTAAAATTAATTTAACAATTCAAGATTAATAACATCAAGAAAATTTCATACAATATCATCATATGGTTCGACTTTTCTAAGGTGAACATGATACTAATTCCTAGCAATTTTCATGATTTAATCCTAATTAACTATGTGAATAACTTGTACCAAAATTAAACGGAAAAGCGTAGTTACCTCAAATCGCTAAAAATTCCAAGGAAAATTCACCACTTTGGTGAATAAAATGCTTGGCCAAGAGGAGAGGAAAAGAAGAGAAGTTTCTTTTTAGGGTTTATGAACTTTAGAATAAGGTAAAGAATACAATTGATATTCTTATTTAAATAGAATAAATAAAATAAAAAAAAACAACAATAGCTATAAGGGGGAGGGGGTTGGCGTGAGGTGTGAGAGAAAATAGGGTAGTTGTGGACTTAGTGATTAGGGCTAAATAGCTTAGGTTGACTAGGTTTTAGCAAATTAAAAATAATTAATTATTTAATTAATTTAAATAATAGAATTATCCCAATTAATAGAAAAAAAATTAATTATGGGCCATACTTGAGAGGGGTCGGACAAGAGGAAAAATAATTGGGTCATCGGCCCAAATTCGAGATAAGCCAGAAGATTTAATTTGGCCCAAAAATCATATCAAAAGGTTATTCAAGTCCGGTTACCAAGAAGGGACTAAAATTACTTCCAACCCCTACTTAGCCGATCCACTATTAATTCAACATAAATTCTGAGTCGGTCCACAACCATGAATAGCCATAAGGTGAAGTTCTAGGTACCTAGTGGGTTGAGGTCAAGAGAAAATATACGATAGTCAGATTAGAGGAAAAATACTTTGACAACGTTATAAAATATTAATAGCATAAATTCCCGAAAAAAAAATAACTTTTAAAGAATTTTCCATTTGTAAAACAGAGAATTTATTAATAGTTTTCGAAATAAATTCTTAAGACGACTGGAAAGACGATTTACTTTCCGGAAATTCCAACCCCAAAAATACGGGGTGTTACATGTCGGTGTTCAAGAATAGTTTTTAAAAAATAAGGTTTAAAAGGTATAGGAGTTAAAAGAGATTAATTAAGAAATAATGAAATTAAAGAATTCTAGAGATCTGATGATAAATGAATGGGTAAGTATTAAAATTGTCTTGAGAAAAAAGAAAAAAAAAAAGAAGAAGTCATTAAGCGTAAAAATGACACATGGTAATAGAGAAATAGAGCAATTATTTTTTATTTTTCTAAAAAGGCAAAATCAAATAAATAGAAAATGATAGGAAGGATGACACGTGGATGTTTAAGAACAATTTTTTTTTTTTTAAAATAAGGTTTAAAATATAAAGAAGTTAAAACAAATTAATTAAGAAATAATGAAGGAATTCTAGAGATCTAATGATAAATGAAGGGGTAAGTATTGAAATTATCTTGAGAAAAAAGGAAAAAAAAGAAGAAGTCATTAAGCATAAAAATGACACATGGCAAGTTGAAGCTAGGATTAACACATAGATGACACTTGGCACTTAAGGTTCCTATTTTAAATATTTAAGTATAGATATAGATATAGATTTATCTATAAATAAATATTAATTTTTTTTTAAAAAAAATGCAACGATTTGACATAATTAAAAGGCTATCCTTTTCTAGGAGACTGCCATGTGTTATCATCATAAGCTCTGCATGAGTAATTAATGCATTGTTAATCAAAATAATAAAGAAAATGACGTTCTTACAAGTAATTATAAAAGAAATTAAAAGAAAGTAAATTATATTATAATTTTTTAATATAAAAGAAAATAAATTGTATTATAAAAGAAAATAAATTATACTCTGTATTATAATTTTTTACAAGTAATAAATGAAAAATGTGGATGTAATATGGAAAATAATATTAAAATTAGACTGAATTAATCATGAAAGTCGATGAAAATGATGTATTTGTTAATTGTAGTCGACCTGTCCTGTGACATTGTTAAACACAGTAGATAAGATGGGGAAACGACAATTTTTACTAGGAATTCATGATAGGATTTGAAAACAATTTATAATAAATGACGAGATAGTTGATAAATAATATTTATCAAAATTTTATGTAATCAATACTTTTATGTAAGTCACAAGATCTTTGTCGAACAAAGGAAGTATGAGAAACAGAGCTTGTTTATTACAATGGTAATACCCCGAGTCTGTTACAAATATAAATTATATTTCGTATTATTCTTCATATACTTTATAATTGATTACGTTATTTTTTTTCAATTTTTTTTTGTCTAATGCGAATTGATATAGATGACTGTCATGATGTGACAATTAATAATAATTTTGAAAAAGTCTTACCATTTGTTTGTTAGTAATAAATTGTGATAATGTTGTTAATGGAAAAGTGTAAGTTTGTGTAGGAACCCTATAATAATCCCCATACCCCATGGAAAACATATTTTCATTCCCTAGCTTGAGTTTTCTTCTTATTTTCTATTATCGATCTTTGTCTGAGATTGATTCTCATCCCCGCCCTTGTGACTCTATAAATACCAAAAAAAAAAAATTATCGACCATTTCTCTGCTAAGGTGTAGATAAGATGATGACATAATAAATTTAACTACTAATTTATGTCATTAATTATTGTGAAATACAGAAATATATAAATTATAATTGATGAAAATATAATGGAGAAATATTTAACAAAATTATATAGGTATAGTTTTGTTAGTTAGCGACATGGGGCATCACCCGGAAAATAATACTACTCCCTCTGTAACATATTAATGACAACAAGTCAATTTGCACGCAGTTTAAGAAAACAATTTAAGGGTGCAAACAAACAAATTGATGAAAAATAACTTTAAGATTAATAACTTATAATTTCAATTTTACTTGTATTAAAACCATTTTGATTAATTTGTTCATCTACATTATTAAATCATTATTTTAAAGTGCGTGCAAAATAATTTGTTGTCATTAATATGTTACGGGGGTAGTTGATACATAAAAAGGTGAGTAATTATTTTATTTTATATTATTATTGGCAATCTTTGATGTGGTTATTTATGGTAAGAGTAACTATTATGTGCAAGTTTTTTTTTCACCTTTTTTTAGCGTGCGTTCTCATCGTCTGAAATTTTCTGATCTGATCTAAAAACGTATGAAAATTAGTGAGATGAGATTTGATCTGATTTGATTTGATATAAGTTAAAGAGAACACGCCACAATGGTATATCAACTTTGAAATTGAACCGGAGTATATATACATGGTAGATATTATTCTTGTGGTTATTGTGTTTTAATTACTCCAATTTCTCCTCTAAAAAAATTACTCCAATTTCTGATTTACTGGCATAAATGACAACATAAAAATGATGGAAATTAAGAAAAAAATTTCTTCAAAAACACATATTTAGCTAAAGAAGACAGGTGTTCTACACTGATTAATTAGTTTTGTTTTGATTAAATGATTAGTGAGCTTATGCTCTAATATCTACCGTAATTCTCGCTACTCCACACATTTTCTTATTGATTTCCTTCTCACACCACCAAAACCCTTTAAAAAATATATATACTCATTTTTTTTTTTAATAAAAAAGAAATCTTATCTAGAAGAAAAATCTAACACACTCAACAAATAAATATTCAACGTGGCATACTTCAGATGGATGACGTGGCGAACAAGCCAAGCCAACTAACAGTTTTCTAAATTGTTTTTTTTATTTCAAAAATCTCTTAACGGATAAAAAAAGAAAACGGTAAGTAGTAGGGTCACCTACACCAGCCACCAGGCCCACCACCACATTCATATACGGTGTAATAATCATACATCATACTTTCTCTCGAATTTTTTTTTTTTAAATAAATCATACATCATACTTTGTTCGCTCCGTATTAATCACAATTTCGATACTATTCATAAATTACTCATATATTTTGCTTTTGTGCTTTATACAAGTAAGTAAATTAGCAAATATAATCGTGTGAATTGTCTTTTGATTCGTCTTTTTTCTGTTTACTTTATTGTGATATAATTTTATAATTTTCAGTGAAGCGAAATTAAAGATATTATGAATATAAATTATACATTGGGCAAGCGTGAAAAGAAAAACGTTGCAACTAATATGGAGCAAAGGAAGTAATATTCGCATTTTCCTTTTAAATAAACATAAATAAATATTTTGTTGGTAAGTAAATAACCATAAATATTGTGGCCCTGTGGGTTCATCGTTCACATATTACTTAAAACCAAGTATGTAATAAGACGATATTGCTTTCGAAATAAAATTACACAAAACAACTTTGATTACATAGTCAATGACATTGAACACCACGTCATGACCTTGATCGCGTCCAACACCACTGCCACCATGAAGGTGGTTAAATTTTTTTTAATAAGGGGACGTCCATGTAAAACGGCCCAACTATATAGTTGGGTCGTCTGATATGGACGTCCTCCTAATAAAAAATAATAATAAGGGCACGTAAAGATCAGACAAGACGCCCCGATCATGGTTGGGCGTTTGATCTGGGCGTCCCATATTAAAAAAATATTTTTTTTACCAGCGTCATGATGGTGGTGGTGGTCGAGGTCGTAGCACAATGACGTTGTTGTTAATGTAATCAAAATTGTTAGGTGTAATTTTAACCCAAAAATTATGTACTCTTTTTATTATGTGTTGTGGGTGATTTTAGATAATTTAAGGGAGACAATTATTTTTTGGGAAATTCCTAATGGTATACCCGAACTTTTTGGAAATCCCACTGGTATACCCGAGTTTTTTTTAATCCCAGAGGTATACCTAATGTTAAACATAATTCCCAAAAGTAACCTTTTTGTTTAAAAATTGTTAAAAACATTAACCATAGTTAATAAATTGAAAAAAAAACAAAAAAAATAAAATAAAGGAAAAACAACCACAAATTGGGGGCAATCGGATCATTTTTTGTAAAACTCGACCTCAAATCGTAACCCTTAAGGATAAAAATGACCCATAAAACCTAGAGTAGTGGACTATTTTTTTCACATAAATCAATGCGCGCAAAACGAGGCGAATCGGCAACGCAAATTGGGGGACAATCGGATCATTTTTTGCAAAATCCGACCTCAAATCGAACCCCATAAGGGTAAAAATGACCCGTAAAACCTTCAGTAAACTATTTTTTCACGTAGATCAATGCGCACAAAAGGGCGAATTGGGAACGCAAAGTGGGGGCATTCAAATAATTTTTTGCAAAATTCGACCTCAAATCAGATCCCGTAAGGATAAAAATGACTTGTAAAACCATGAGCGGACTATTTTTTTCACGTAGATCAATGCGCGCAAATCGATGCAAATTAGAAACGCAAATTGGGGGCAATCGGGTCATTTTTTGCAAAGTTTTAAATTTTATTTATTTTTTTAAAGAAAGTTAAAAAAATTGTTAACCAAAGTTAAATCTAACCTTAAAATAGGTATATTCCAATACATTTAACGGAATATACCTTCTAAATGTAACGGATGGGAATTAGACGTAATTTTAGGTATACTACTGGAATTAAAATAAACTCGGGTATACCAATAGGATTTCGAAAAAGCTCGGGTATACCACTGGGAATTTCCCTTATTTTTTTTTTTAATGGTAGGGGAGACAATTGTGATAATAAATTTCTAATTTCAAATTAGTTCCACTTCAAACACGTGAAAGCGCCATATTTTACTCACTTTTCTACGTGTCAACCACCCAAAGCCTGCCCATTTCCTACGTTTAAATATCTACTCCGTATTTTTCAGCCTCTCTCTCTCTATATATATATAAAACCATCACAACCTGAACATAACAAAGCTTCAACTACCTTCACTCCTACCAAATTCCTCTCTTCCTTCACCAAACACCATTTTCTCCCCCTCTTTTTTAATTTTACATTTCGTAAATGATGGATTCCTTGTTCATGACTTACAACTCAACAGATCAAGGCGATTCGTCGTCGGCCGAGGATGTTGAGTCGCCTCGATCGGTAGTTTCTGCCGCATCTGCACGGCGGCGATGTGGTGGCGGACGGCGGCGAATGAGCCGCCACCGAAACCAACTCAATAATTTAAATGTTAATGAGACTAGTAGTAACAGTAACCATAACGAAAAAAAGTGTTATTTACATAGTCAAGTGTTGAGGATTAGGGAAGAAGAGATGCAAATAGAAGAAGATTTGATTGGAGATTTTGGAATTTTTGATGTTGTTTATGTGGTTGATTCTAATCCAATTGATGATGCTTCGTCTAAGATCATCTTACCTGCTTCTCCTCTCGGAACCAAGAAGAATTGTTAGGGTTTTGACCTCCGATTTTTCCAGAACAGAGCTTCTTTATCAGGTTTGTAATTTTGCTCTGTTTTTTTTTTTTTTTTTTCGGACTGAAGAATTTGGTATTGAATCGGTCAATATTGCCGAAAAAATCTTAGCTTGATTAATTCTGAGTTGAGAAAATTCACCGGATGAGATGTAGATCAAAATTACTAGGAAATTAATCATTTTTGTTTAATACTCCCATACTCTTTAGTATAACCATGCTAAAAATAATACTTGATCGACTTTTTTTTATGTAAAAAATCATTTTGGACGCATTTTTTTAATAGATTTACGGTGTAAATTAATAAATTAATCGAATTAATCATTTTGGACGCATTTTTTTGAATAGATTACTTGCGTTAAAATTATATACGGAGTAGATTAATTTGTTGGTTTATATCTTTAAAAATTAAAATGCCTTCAAAATGATGTGTTGCATTAAAAAAAATTAAAACTAAATTTGTTCCTTTACATGCTAGAGTGTGGATCGTATTGAGTATATCGAATTATTATGGACTAGTATTTTATTGTACTACTTATTTGTCTTAGCCTACTGGTTAAGTATTACTCTATAATACTAAGAGTAGGGAAGTCACACTTAATTTTGTTGCTTTGTTTCCTCAAATGGAAAAAAAAAAATAAATTTGAGCTGAATTAGATGTATGGAGGAAAATAGGACCTCCTTTATCAGAAGTAGTTTCATCCATTTCATATCCTATGATTTTGACACCTAATTCATCATTAAAATAAATTTTATAAACATCCCTTATTTCTTTTTTCATACAGTATCAACCGTTGATGGGGAGTGATTTTGGTATTCCTCAATTTGATTTTGGCACTTCTCAATGTTACTATTCATTTGAGAGGGGGAGGAGTGTCAAAATCAAATTGGGATCATTTCACCATTGATGTGTAAGAGATGGAGCATCCATTTCCTCTAAGAAATGGGGAGAACTTTCTCATACTTTGATGCATTAGCACTAATAGTGAAAAGTTAAAATTGTATACAATTTTTTTACTCTATTATTGAAAATTTGAATTCACCAATCATAAATACTGGTGATATTTTTTAAACAGTTTGATCTCATATGGCCTATAAAGATTTTCAAAAAGTTTTATTTTTTTTCATTTGATATCATTTAATTTGAAAAAAAGAATAAAAGAGGTTTATTAGAAAAATTCATTATATGCTACATAAAATTAATAAAAATTAAAAATTGATATTTTTTTAGAAAAGGTAAACATTTAAAACACTTAACATAAAAAAAATATTTATAAAAATTAAAAATTGATATATTTTTTTAGAAAAGGTAAACATTTAAAACACTTAACATAAAAAAAAAATATCAATATCGATATGCGTGGGACCACTAATAAGTGGACTAGTGTATCATTATATTAATTTTTCCTTTAATATTTTGTTTGATGAACCTTAGCATTCTTTTACCAACTATGATTAACTTGTGTTGATTATAGGATGAGTAAAACGCAAAGATACATTTCTTATTCGAAAACTGTTCAAAAGTCACACATATTGTCATTATTCATAAGTTAATATGGAAGTACAAGTCTATAAGTAAACTTACAAGTTACAACTATAAAAATCATGATATTAGCCAAGCACTTATCAATTGAGCTGTAATTCCATTAAAATATATCTCGTCAGTCGGTCTAACGGTCTTACAAAGCTTTTGACTTAAATTTCAAAACTTTTTACTTCTTTTTCATAACTAGTTAACATTTGTATAAAAAGTTATGATTTACTAAAAACTTGCATTTTGTAATTTGTACTAAAAAGTTACCTGTCGGACGGTTTGACGAGAGACTTGTTATAATTGTTAGAGGACTATCTCAACCAAAAGCTTAAGTTAATGGTTGATGCATCAATATGTTATATACTCTATCTATCACTCTTCACGTAAAATTAAAGACCACATTTGCGTCACGTTGACTCTGATACCATATTAAAGGATGATCTCAACCAAAAGCTTAAATTAATGGTTAAGGCTCAGGAATATGTTATATACCCTATCAATAATGACATTATTTTTTGTTATTAGATTAAATTTGTTAATTAATTGTTAAAAAAACAAAAATACTTCCGAATATACCTAAATAAATAGTGCTAACCCCAAAAACTGGTTTAATTTGTATGACAGGGATGACGATTATGGTGAGTGCGTGACAAGAGGATAGAAGAGATGTAGATCAGTTATAGGAAGATCATCCATATTCCATGGTCTCACTTAATCCTTGCTTAGTTTTGTTATTTCTTCTTCTTTTTTATGAGTGCACATAATTTCTTAAGGATATATGAGATCATTTGTAGCCCACTTGTACAGTGAATTCCATGAAAAAACATTTACAAAGGCGTGGTTGCTGTTGTCGCATTCCCCTTTATATGAATCACCCCATATTTATTGCATGATTCACCTTTTTTTGAGTATTATTTCTACTTTAGTATACTTCCGAAAATGCATGCTTAAAAGTCCACCATTAAAAAAAAATATATACACTAATTCTGTTCCAATACGTCAAGTTATTTGTAAAGGTGTGCCGATAAGTTAGAAATCTAGAAATCACGTTCAATTGAATCTAACAAGTTTCAATCGCTTCGTACAAACAAAATTATAATCCGGTTTCAAAGTCAATGATTAGAATCCTTATATCAACTCTAATTCTACAAGTCAAGGAGTTGAGTCCTCATATCAGTTGATGAGGTAGTAGAATTCTAATTTGTACGGATACGGATGTGAAATATGTTGATTTGAAAAAAAATATGAAATAAGTACAACAAAAATATCATTTGAAATACTTTAGTTTAATTACTACAATAAAATGAGAAAAAACTTTTGCAAAACCATACGAAAATCTGACACACTGAGTAAAACTATATGGTAAAAATATATAAAAAATTATAACGTTAAAAAAAATTCACTTAATACAATATAATGTATCCTAAGCGTATCGATATTCAATACAGGTTTAAAATTTACTAAATGTTAAAATTTAAAAAAATGCACCTTAAATAGATTTGAAGATGAATATTACACAATAACCCCTAAAGAAACACCATTGATGGGGACAATTAGTGCAATTACTCAATCATTCATGCAGCATGATTATGGATGTTGTGTTGACGTGTTGATTTGTGATTGGATGGAAATGTAAAATGATTAATTAGAGTGCAATTTTCTTGGCAAAGCAATTTCACCCACACAGGTGGATTTGAGCTTTGGGTGAGAAAGAATGAGAAACAAGCAACATCTGACGATTGAAGAGTGTCACGATCCACACAAGGATTTTGCTTTGCGTTCAAACCACATAATGCCTAAGAAACAAGACCAATGCCATTTTTATTTCATTTACATTTAAAATGCTTGTTACTCCATTCGTATAAAGTTGGTTGTTATATTTTGAAAAAAATAAAAATAAATTAATATAATAAAAAATTAAAGCAGAGGGAATATACTAGAAATAGGTCGAATCCATGAGCTTGTATTTTGTAATCACGTAGATTTTTTAATTAGATTGTACATATCATTGATTGTATGTCAATAAATACGAAGTATGTTAAAGGCCAAAAGGGCTAAGGGCTTGTTTACTTCAGATTATATTTAGTTCAGTTCAGTTCATCTCTATTTAGTTCAATTAATACACTTCTATTTAGTTTAGTTCAGTTCAATTCAGTTCAGTTCAGTTCCGTTCAGCTAATGTAAACGAGCCCTAAATGGTATCAACCACCATACATGTAATATGACCATAGGAGTATATAAAAATTCTTCCCAAAAAAAAAAAGTGTAGAGAACAAAATAGCCAGTTAAAGGTACAATAATAATTATTTTTTTGATGATTATTTTATGACATTAAAATAAAGGGTAACAATAAAGGTTCTAAAATCATTTCTTTGATATGATGTGAATATATGATGTTCACCATATATTATTAATAGTATTTATTTTGTGCCAATAAGATAATTATAGTATGTACATACATTTGTGTAAGCTAAGATTTTTGGTATTTATAGTAATTTATTACAGTAGTTAATTTAAAATTAGAGCTTGTTATTCTTATTTCAATTTCCTAGGAAATTAAGATTATTGTTTGGTTGATCCCATAGGAATTTCAACTCACCAAATGGGCCTTGGTAAGTTATTTTTCCCATTTTTTGAAAATCCAAATTCTTGTGATTATGTCAAGATTGTAACCAAACAACACACCTTATCATCAATTCCTAAGAAATCTTAATTCCTATGTCGCTAAGTGTCAACCAAACAAGCTCTTATTAAATTATGTAATTTAATAATCTCGTTGCTTGCAACTTAAGAAAATTGTTGGTCAAATGAAGTTTGGAGAAATCTCCATGTGAACCAATTCTGAAAACAACATGCTAATTAAGGCCCAATTTATTTTGGGCCGTGTGATCTTCAAGCCATTATGTAGGCTTAGAAAAATCAGAAGCCCATAATAAAGAGAAGGTCAGCCCACACTATCTTAGTTGTACAAAAATAAAAATAATACTATCCAGCTTCCTACTTAGGGCTTGTTTACTCCAGCTTTAATTCAGTTCTATCAAGTTCACTTAAGTTAAGTTAAGTTGTCTTAATTTTAATTCAATTCAATTCAGCACAGTTCAGTTGTATTTAGCTAAAGGAAACGAGCCCTTAACCAAAAGTTTAAAGGTACAATAATAATTATTTTTTGATGATTATTTTATGACATTAAAATATAGGGTAACAATAAAGGATCTAAAATCATTTCTTTGATATGATATGAATATATGATGTTCACCATATATTATGAATAGTATTTTTTTGTGCCAATAAGATAATTATAGTATCTACATACATTTGTGTAAGTTAAGATTTTTTTGGTATTTATAGTAATTTATTAGTTAATTTAAAATTAGAGCTCGTTATTCCTTCTTCAATTTTCTAAAAAATCAAGATTATTGTTTGGTTGATCATGAGAATTTCAATTTCCCATAAGAATTTCAACTCATCAAGGGGGGCCTTGGTAAGTTATTTTTCCCATTTTGTAGGAAATTCAAAATTTTGTGATTATGTCAATTAAACAACTCACATTATCTTCAATTCCTATAAAATCTTAATTTCTATGTCTTTAAGCCCTCGTTTGGTTGACGCATGAATTTATGAGTTGAGATCTTCTAGAGTTTAGCATTAGTAGATTTGGTAGAGTTGTGAGAGTGGGAGTTTTTAAATATTTTTTGTTTGACTTTTGCAGAAATTATCTTAGCCATTGATTATTTTTCAAGGGTCCAGATTCTAGAAATCTACCAAATCTACCAAAATTGAAATCTAGAGGATCTGAACTCGTTTGGATGATACCATGGGAAGTAAATTCCCATGGTCAATTAATTTTGTAATTAATCCAAAAGCAATTTTTTCACTCCATCCTATTTCTTTCCTCACTTGTCAGTTTAGGGTTTCTTTACTTCAGATTATATTCAGTTCAGTTCATCTCTATTCAGTTCAATTAATACACTTCTATTCAGTTCATCCCTATTCAGCTAATGTAAACGAGGCCTTACTCTCTCTCCTTACTCATCACCATCAGGGCATCAACAAAAACCCACTTACCCATGTCTCTCCCCTCCATCACCATCAACAAAAACCCACTATCTCTCTCCATCCTCCACCCGCGCTACCCACCATTGACACTTTCATCCACCACTTCCTTCGTCACCCTCAAAACCCAAATTTTAAGCTCAAAATCACAAAATTCAATTCCTAAAAGCTCACAATCGACGATGGTGATGGTAATGTTGATGAGGGTTGTTGGTGATGACGACAATGACGACGTCCAACGATGATGGTGACGATTGTTGCTGATAATAATGTTATGATGATGGAAACTTGAAATTTAAAGCTCGTTGAAGTAATTAAGCTCAATTACATTTATAATTTTGAAGATGGAGAAGGTAATGGTGGTGATGAAGGTGGATGACGGTGATTTTATGATTTTGATTATGAAGTTGAATGATGATAATAATGAAGGTGAATGGTGATATTGATATAGATGACGATGATTACGGAAATGTTGATGATGATTTGTGCCAAATAATTACACAGGAAGTTGGAGGGTCAGTAAATTCCTGTACGGCAAGGAAATTGCAAATTCACTGGAAATCAAATTTCTCATGTTTTCTCCAACCAAACACAATGGTACTGTAGTATTTCCCAAGAATTCTGATTTCCTGTGGAAAACAACTAAGTGTCAACAAAACAAGCTCTTATTAATTTATGTAATTTAATAAATTCGTTGCTTGCAAATTAAGAAAATTGTTGGTCAGATGAGGGTAGTTTGGAGGAATCTCCATGTGAACCAATTCTGAAAACAACATGCTAGTTAAGGCCCAATTTAATTTGGGCCGTGTGATCTTCAAGCCATTATGTAGGCTTAGAAAATCTGAAGCCCATAATAAAGAGAAGGTTAGCCCACACTATGTTAGTTGTACAAAAATAAAAATAATACTATCCAGCTTTCTACTTAGGGCTTGTTTACTCCATCTTAAATTCAGTTCAGTTCAGTTTTATTAAGTTCAGTTCAGCACAGTTCAGTTTAGCACAATTCAATTCAGTTCAGTTCAACACTAGTGATGGCAATGGGTCGGATCTGGAGCGGGTCTATGTGGACCCAGATCCAGATCCGTTTTCAAAGGCCGGACCCAGATTCGACCCGGATCCGTCGGGTCTGGAATGCATGGATCCAGATCCATTGGATCCAACGGGTCTGGGTCCAAAACGGGTCCGAAATGGGTCCACCGTATTTCCTTTTATAAATACAAAATTTAAGCATATAAATAACATTAACTAAATGTCTTACATGTCTTAAAACCATTAATTCGTAAATTACATATCTTAGAAGAATTAATTCCTAAATTACATGTGTTACAAATTTAATGTTACAATAGCAACATAAAATTAATTTTAAAAAATACTTTTTTTTAAGAGATTGGGCTTGTGACATAAGAATGTTACGGAGTAGACAATAACTTATGAATTAGTCCTCAAATATATATATACATGTATATATATAACGGGTCTACGGGTCTGGGTCCGGGTCTGAGATCCAGACCCAGACCCGGATCCGTTTTTTCATGATGGACCCGACCCGGATCCACATGGGTCCAAATTTCAAGGATCCAGATCCGCAAAAACGGATCTGGATCTGGACCGGGTCTGGGTCCGACTGCCATCTCTATTCAACACAATTCAGTTGTATTAAGCTAAAGTAAACGAGCCCTTCGGCGAAAAATTAAACATAGACCCGTGAAAGTAGTACAAGCAAAACGACAAAAACCCATATGAAATGATTCAATTTGGATCCAAATATAAAGTCACCTATAAGCAAAACCGGTTTTTCTAACGGGTACCATGAGGCTTTACAAAATTCACAAAGGTACTCTTATTGTTTCAGAAAATTGTATTCTCACGATCTTTAATATATTAAGGGTGTGTTTGATTCAACTTAAACAAGCACTCTGGTGCTTATTTTTAGAAAATTCAGATCAGAAAAGTTATAACTATAATAATAACTATAATTAGAAAAATTCAGGTCATACTAGATTAGAAAATTTTAAATCAAATCAGATGAGAAAATTTCAGATGAATCAAACGCACATTAACTACAACTTACCTTATTGTAACTAACAAACATTGATGGTAATTGGTAATATAGCCATATAGGTGTGATACCTAATGATTTTTTTTTTTCAAGCTCTAGCTAGTCCATTAGTGTCACATCCTTGAGGTACAAGGTTCGATTTTCACCAACGATAAATCCTCTTCCTTAACCCTTGGGCAATGTCAACGTGATATTCTTGTGAAAGGGCCCAGAACTAGGGCTTATTCGACTTTATGATGCAAATAAATTCTTCATATTTTTTCCCAATGGTGTAGAGGCATTAGAGAGCACCTCACAATTTAGAGGTTGCAAATTCGATTCTGTTGGCCCTACACAATTTTTAATAGAAGATGTGCCTATAATTACTACCAAAATCAGTTTAACTCATAATGCATCAAGCATGAAATTCACTAGTAAACTAGTAATTAGCTTAGTAGCTTAGGTTTTAGACCTCATATTACACAATCTTTCAAAAAAGGCAAGGGAATATTTTCTATGCAGAAAATTCAGATAAGGAAGACGTCAAAACCTCAAAGTTTGAATTATATACTCCTACATTACTTTAGATTAATTCATTAATTAATCATGTTCCACAAAAAGCCACTGTGTATATGCTTCGTATTAAGTATACACATTGATTCCTGTGCGACCAAATCCATTAACCCCAATCATATATACTCACTCTTTCCCAAATTACTTGCTACATTCTCTTTTTCACATCTTTCAATACACAACTTTAAATTAAAATATCTTGAACTACGTATAATAAAAAATTATAAAAATTATATGTTTGAAAAATACATGTTGAGATGAATCAAACTAGATCCATCATGACTATAATTTTCTTTACGTACATGAAACTATAAGCAGTCAAAGTTTACAAATGAACAATGTCATTTTTCAGAATGTAGCAACTAATTTGGAACGGAGGGAGTATTTAATATTGGACATTGCTATACCTACCCATTGGGTTGACAACACACTACTAATAATATAATAATTAAATAATATTATTTATATTAAGTGAGACTCTATTATTAATGACCTCAATAGCTCTTTATTAGTGGTGGGTAATCAACCCGATGGGTAGACTAAGTTTTTTCCTTTACTATCCATATAAAAAAAAATGTCCCACCAAAACATTGATTAACACATTGTGTAACTTACACAAGTTTACATGACCAATAATAACTCATTACATTATAATAATTTATATAATGTGGAAGTGTAGATTTTCTCTTTGTGGTATATTAAGGTCATAAAAAATAAAACATTGATTTAAATCAAACATTAATTACATTGACGACTCGTTTGGTAGCCGGACATAAATTGATGTAAACAGAATCAATTTATAACTAAACTTAGAAGGAAAATCGAAATTCATTCACATAGTGGTGTTAGCTTGACTCCAATTTATCTAATTTTCTTCACAAATATTCATTCTCATCTAATACCACCCACCCTTCCACATGGTAATAGATGGTAATGAAAAATAAAAAGAAATTTCAAGTTTGGGAATAAAAAAAATATGTTTTTCCATGATATTGTATTTCACTGACCAAATGCGCTATCTTCCATGGAGGCCAAGAAATGTTATTTGCAGAATTAATAGCTATTGAGTTATCTTTTTCGAACTCCACATTTAAGTAGTCGACTTCAAGTACTCCACATTTAAGTAGTCGACTTCAAGTAGATGACCAATACCATATACAAATGTGACTTTTCTTGTTATTAATATATTTATCAATAACTTTAAGCTTCATATATTTAGGCACTAGAAAAATTAAATAGTGATTGGGTGGAATTTATCATTTGTGAGTTGTGACATGTACAAATCATATAGTTTATGATTCATTTACGACTTTGATCGTCCGATACATATGGCAATTGGCAAGTGGTCCTTAAAACCTTAAAGCTCCTTTTTTTTACTTGTGCACCAACGGCGGCAAGACGGCATCACAAATCCTAGCCGTTAAATCGTGACTATTATAAATAGGGAAAAGAAGGATTTGTTCCATAACTTCCACATTCGATCTTAGACGCATGTTGAAAACACTGTGACGGAAAAATAAGGAGCAAAATTAGCAGTAATCTATGAATGTAATCAATTTCATCTATGCTACTCCTAGTTTTTGTGTTAAACTCAATGATGAGGATTGTATTAATCAAGTTTAACGATTTTTATGACTCTTTAAGTAGTTAATTTATGCTACCAAAAAAAATTCTGGCAATTGTAAATAGGGGTGTTTTAAAAAAAAGTTCCACTTGACTTTAGTTGCCGACCAGCCCAATCCACATTTTTTTGTAGGATACTTTGAAGGAAAAATCACTTTTTTTATATATAAATTCCATTTTTTTGGGGTTGAGTAAGTATTAGAGTCGTCAATGTGTATTTTTTTAATTATCAACTATTACGTAATATTTTATACAGTATAGAGATTTAGTGAAAGATACAGAGATGTTTAAACAAGTGTATTGGAAAACGTGCAAAGAACAAATGTAACAAACATTAATTTAAAAGCTAATATAGTATATGTTCTATATGATGTTTTTTTTTTTTTTTGACAAAGGGTTACTATATGATTATTGTAACAATGGTGGTACTCATAATTTTTAATGATGATAAAGATAATTAAGCTCCACAGGACAGGTCAAGGTTGCTTACTAGAAGGAAATGGTCGGGCATTCGTTGAACAACCAAGTACAACACAATGTTAAAAAGTTGAAAGCGAACTTATTATATTTATTTATGCAATGAAATTCTTATTAAATAAAACTAATTTAATCTTTTTATCTACTCTTATTTGTCGCTATTTTTTTTTTGTCTAGAATAATTCATGGAGATTACATATTTTAAAAATTATTTATTAATACGAATATAATAATACATCATTTTTAACGATTATTTTTTCTGATCTATTTTATTTAATATATAAAGAAGGCATAAATTTAGTCTAAAATCCAAATTAAAAATTTAGATTAGATTAGATTAATTAAGCATAATCCTAATCAAGTACATCAAGATCAATAAGTTTTATTTAGGTTCAATTAACTCTGACAGTACAATAAGGGTCTGATTACGCTTACTGAATACAACTGAAAGTAATATTTTATAAGAGAAGGAAATTGAGAACTGAACTGAACTGAATTTAAGCTGAAGTAAACAAGCACTAATAAGGTTAAATAAAGCTTAATACATTCAATAAGTTCCAATTGAATTTGTTAGATCTAATAAATTTAGGTAAGTTCGATCAATTCATGTAAGTTTATTTGGATAAGTTCAAATTGATTCATAAGGCAAGGATCAGAATTGAAACACACCATTAGTTATTAAGTACCGATGCATATAATATAGTCTCACTTTTTTTACATGATATGGTTCAATGGGCCAACTCGAGAGTCAAGGCTTTTATTTTAAGAATAGTTGACTGACATTGTTCAAAGGTTTTAGGGAATTGAAGGAGATTTGATATTGATAAGAATCGAACTTCATACCTCAAATTAAATATATAAGGCACACTTTTGTGCCATTGCATCGAAAGTTGATCCTCTTTAATATACTCTCATCAGTATTCGTTTTTACTTAGAGTACTAATGTTTTTTCTCATTTGTTAGCTCCCTAGTCATACATTTTTTTTTTATAATTAAAATAAAACTCCCTCATAGATATCATTGATGCTCGTGATATTCTTTACTAATTCTATTTCTCTTCATTAATGTTTGTTTATATGCATTATTTCAATAATGGATTATATCAATCAATTTTTTTTTTCAAAAGCTTAATTACATCAACTATATATACCGTACAATTATTGAATCAAACCACAAAACTTTAATGTAATTAAGAGGCCCAATATTTTATGTTTATGAGAAGAAATAAAGATAATCAAACAAAGATAACAACTAACACACACTTGAATTTTGTAGTCACTAGTTAACGAAAAATAGTATGTACAAATCATATGTATTATTTAGTATCGTGCTTTATATATGTGTGCCCACTTTTGGGCACATTAGATCTGTTATGGTAAGCTTAAATATTTTTAAGTAATTTGCTTTCAATACTTTCTCTATCATTGTTAGCCATGTGCTTGGTTGGTAATTAAGTCATTGGGCGTGGGATGTATTGTCGCTTTATACTACGAATATTAGCTATTCAACACAATGTACGTACGTTAATAGATACGATTATATACAAATATATATATGCTACACATACTTTTAATAAAACCGGAAAATAACATCTCGGCCGATCAAATAGCCGGACGGTTCCGATCGGTTGCGAGTAAAGGTGGTTGTGGGTTGTGGTTAGGGTCGAGACATGCGCGTCTTGTGGTTTATTTGTATGCTTTAGTCTAGTTATGCCCGGTCTATGAGTACGGGCCATTAGCTAGATATGTACCGTGTTGTGTCCTCTTGAAGATTTTATAAGACTGCTTGGGCGCAGTCCAAGCCTACTTGTCACCGCTATGTCTTTGTTGTTCTTACAGATTTGAACTTAATGTATGGGACTTGTCTAAACTTAATAGAACTTATTATTGAACTTTATTACGAAGTATTTGAGAGTGACACATTTTATTTTTTTTATGTAAGAAAATTTTAGGAGTTGGGGTATGGCTTAGCTTTATGGTAAGCGCCCCACCCCACATCCCGTGACCTCGGTCACGGGTTCAATGCTTACCCCCAACATTATGATAAGCCATACCCCCAACATTATCATAATGGCTTAGCTTTATGTCACGGGTTCAATGCTTACCCCCAACATTATGATAGTGTATTTTCCCCCTTTCACTTTATGTTAGTAACCCTATACCAATCAATAAATTGGTGGATTTCTTACTCAATTTATAAGAAAAGTACTAAAAAAAACAAATATAGAGGACATTTGCATTAATTGTCCTTTTTGATATAAAAGTTGTCCTATTAGGCTAAGAGGGAAATGTACTTTGCCCTTTGATCAGTTGCCCCCTAACCTTGATATATTAAGTTTATAAGACAATTTTTCCCCCCTCTATGTATACATCATGACGGGTAATGATTTTGGCACACGTCAAAATTATGGTTACTATTCATATGAGAGGGAGAATGTGCCAAAATCATTTTCCATCATGACAAACTAGGTATATGCATCATTGACAAACTAGGTGAACAACACAAACCCTAAGCCGAGTTTCATAAATTTTAGCTTGATTTGCTTTTGCATGTCATTGACAAACTAGGTGATTATTTTTTTATCATATGATTTGATTGATGATTTAAATAGTTTATTATGTAAAGGTGTTTGGTAACAATTAGTTGACTGCTTAGAGGGACTTTTTTTTTTGTTTTTTGAAACAACTTAGAGTTTTGTTGTAAAATGACATTTATGAACTTTTTTGTAACATTTTTAAAAATAAATTTAATTTTTAGGTTTAAATATATGGACAAATTAGTCATTTAAACCTTCTCTCTCCAAACAAAACTCTAAAGAAAAATCTCATCATCCTATCTTTTCTCTCAAAAGAGTTTTGATATATATATATGAGCGTTTTTGGTACAAACTATCTTTAACACTTTAGCAAGCCTTGTTTGACAAATAGATAGAGTAGAGTTTGCGGATAGAGTTTTAACTTTTTGTTTATTAAGTTTTGTTACTGATAATAGTTGTTTGTGTAAACATGTTTGATAACGCTCATCTGTTTAGTTAGAGTTTCACTTTTTTACTTTATGTATATTTATTTAAGGGTATTAGCTTTCTTTTTATGAAACTATTTAATTATTACACAAGACAAATTAGTCATTAATCTATAACTTACCTAATCCTCTAATAAAAAAGAAGCTCCAATTACTAGCCTTTTCATTTTTAAAGAGTTTTGGCACACAAACTCTCTTCCCAAACACACCATTTAATTTAGAGTTTTTGACCCGTCAAACCTCTTTCTAAACGGGCTTAAATCTCTCTACTTATCCCAAAACTCTCTCTAACAAACACCTTCAATCTCTCACGAAGCATCAAAAGTAGAGTTTTGAATGGACAAAACCCAAAACTACTCTCTTTCCCCGCTAAAACTCTTTCCACCAAACTTTGAAAAACTATTCATGTGAGAGGGGGAGGGGTGCCAAAATCACCACCCCAAACTTTCTCTCACACTCTCCATGAGCTAGTACATATGGGTGGACACATGCATGGACCATGCGTCTATACATAGGATGGGGGTGCATAAATGATGTGACCTTAGGCAATGTATCATGTGTCTATCTAGTTTTTCTAGCATACAAAAAATATTACGACCCTAACCATGACTTTCATTATTCATATGATGTTCAGTTATTATCAAATAAATATATTGATGTGGTGGTGATTTGAAAGATGCCAACTATTATGAGTTGAGAAGAGAGTTAAGAGTGACAACTTTTAGAAAATAGTTTTTCTACATAGTAACCTTCAAAATTCAAGTTTTCAACTATGTACCCTTGCGTTCGAGAAGTTACACATATATTCCGAGATACAATTAGTTTCGCGACAATACTATCGGCCATGATTAGTAGATAATAGACATTAGTGACATGTTAACTTTTCCACCTAAAACCTTGTCACACAAACCAACATGTTTTACAGTTGCACTACACACAAAACGAGTCATTTGTTGTCTTATATAGATAATGTCCACCTTAAAACGGGGTGTTGGACCAAATTGACTCCATTATCTTGAATTGAGAATGCTGCCTAGACCAACAAACCAAGTAACTTCTTAGCACAAAAAATGATGCCCTTTTGGTCGTTATTTAACAATTTTAATTCAACTCAAACCCATAAAAACATTTTTTCGGCACAAAAACCATATTTTTACTACACGACAAGGCTTTTAACAATATAAACAACATGTATTTAACATTTAGATGATGAAAAACCTCAGAAAAATCGAAACAAACCTATTATTTACTAATGCCTTTATTAGTAAAAATACGAGAATGATTCCAGCACCACTCTAACTCTGTAAGCATGAGCATCAACACTCCATCAAGCCATCATCAACATTCAACACAAGGTGAACCTTTCACTATATATATCTAAAAGAAAAAAAAAGGTAATCATTTTTTAATTCTCAAGTACCATATTATGGGGGTCCACACAATAGGGGCAAAACCAAGTATCTTTGATGCTATAAAACACCTCAAAATCCCCTCTCTCTCTATTTCTCCTTCAACTTTCATCACTCCCCAGTTCCCATCCTCCTCCTTTGACCCACTTCTCTCTGTTACCCTCCTCGTTATTTCTAAGCTCGAATTCCATTAAAATAACAAAAGCCCAGCAAATCATTCATATTTCATTTTCATCACTTTCTTCAAGATCCCCCCCCTCTCCCCTGCATTTGCTTACATTGTTAGCAATTCCAAGTCTCAGAACAAATTTGACCATTAACTCTTCCAATTCACTTCAATATCTGCAGTTTTTTTTTTAATAAAAAAAGCAACAAATTAAAAGCGTTTATTTACTGTTCCCAGATCTCTATTTCTCTCTCTTAACAATGATGGGTTGTTTAATGAAAGATTCCTTCATTTCAGATCTCATTAATGGCGATTAACTAAGCTAGACTAGTTTAATTAATTTCTTCAAAGATATTGAAGATAAAGAGTAGAATATTTTGAAGAAGAAGAAGAAGGAGAAATGGCGCAGAGTAATAATGAAGGAAAGGGAGTAGGAGAAACAGAGAAGAAGAAGGAAGAAACGGTGGCGTTTTATGAGTTGTTTGCGTTTGCTGATAAGTATGATTATATGTTGATGAGTTTGGGAAGTTTAGGAGCTGTTATTCATGGGTCTTCTATGCCCGTTTTTTTCCTTCTTTTTGGTGAAATGGTTAATGGGTTTGGTAAAAATCAGTCTGATCTTCCTACTCTTGTTCATGAAGTTTCTAAGGTACTATTCCCCTCTTTTTATTTCACCTATTTTGAGCTCCTACACTAAACACCACTTTCAGGGAGTATGATAATGATTTAGCATAAAATAGATAGATAAAATTTAAATTGTTGCATAATAATAGTATGTAATATAGCATTTACGATGGCAGTCTACAACATTTGTAGTTTTGATTGTCATATTATAATTTTAAACTATATCATTTTCAAGCTACAACTAACCAGCGACATCATCTGTGTTTTTGGAGCTCAAAAAAACTACCAGACATGTACAAGTTATAAGCTCACTTACTCTTTGCAACTTTAATTTTCTAAATGTACAAGCTAGTCCTTGCACCCAACTATTATTGATTTTTCGCTTATAAAATTATTTTAAATGGCTCATATTGGAAACTTGGTATTCCCCTCTCGATCATGAACTTTCCTTAATTATCCGTAAGTACGCATTTATTTGACCCTATATTAGGATTTAACCGGTTTTCTTTTCTTATTAAAAAAAAATGACTCGTTTTCTGAAATTGCATATTAAAGGAGCAAAATGATTATTGAATATATAAAATATAAACATGGTATGGTACGTACGTACGTATATGAATTCTACATTTTTTTTTGATTGGATATAAATTCTACATTATTTACAATATTTAGATCTTTATATTCCTAGACAATTTTTTACTCCATCCACTCTAATATTTTTTGCCTTTGGATACTTTTTTTTTTCACATCATTTTTAACTATTCTCAATAAACATGGTTAAGCGGTGCATATAATATATGGTTAATCATGACAACTAATATCTAAACAAGTTACTTAGAGCTTGTTTACTTCAGATTAAATTTAGTTTAGTTCATCTCTATTAAATTCAGTTCAATTAATATACCTCGATTAAGTTCAGTTCAGTTCATCTTTATTAAGTTTATTTCATTTCATTTCATCATATTCAACTAATGTAAACGAGCCCTTAATATGTTTATTACACGAAAAAAACTAAAAAGTAATTAAAAGTGAAAATATTAAATTAAAATGTATATTAATTAATGGACTAAATTTTTTACATTGGTATATGTGAAAAAAAAACTTCGAAATATTTTGAAATGAACAAGTAGAAAAAGGAGTATTTATGGCAGCGTTTCACATATTTTTCTGGAATTGCAACAGAACTTTGTAAGACGTTTATAATAATATAATAATATAATAATAAAATAAAATAATAATAAAATAATATAGGTATGCAATATGGATAAAAAAATATTCCTAAAAAAAGAGTGTTGACCAATTGATATAATCTTGGCTTCTGCTTCAATATATATAGGATGAATATACTTCACTTTAGCCGTTTTTTGTACCTTAAGCTTCTCCATATTTGGGATGAATAAAGATACCTCTATATATAATTTTAATTTGCGGTTTTTCATGTACTTATAAATATTTTATCCTCACAAAAAATATTCATTTATTACGATGAAAATAGATAGGAGTCAGCATATAAAATCAAATGTTACGAGTATATACATTGTTGTATTGAGATTGGTGCAAATTATTACCCGGAGTATAATTTTAACTTAATTTTAAAATATATGATCATAATATTAACTTAATTTTAAAATATGGTTTGAACCGAGGTGGTGGTAGACTAGTAGGCACCACTCTACTACTCTTGTAGACTTTCTAGGACTCGTTTACTTTAGTTGAATATAGTTGAACTGAACTGAATACAACTGAAATTAATTAATATTTTATAAAAGAAGAAAATTGAGAGCTGGATTGATCTTAATAGAGTTGAACTGCTCTGAACTTAATTGAGCTGAACTGAACTGAATTTAAACTGAAATAAACAAGCCCTTAGTTATACTTTCATAAATACGTATAATTATTGCATATATTTCACTGTTAATATCTTTAATTACATACGGAGTATTAGTAAAAATTTGATTTTCGCATATTTTTTTTCTTATGGATTGAGAATATGCTTTAATATTCCCTCAAGTCTAAAATGTTGAAAGATTTTAAACGGGAATCATGAAATGGGAGCATTAATTTTGAAATGTAGGCCAGAATTATACTACGTACATTAATCGGTGCAATTAATATTTTTTTCACATTAATATTTTCATTTTTTTTACTAGACGCTCGTTAGCTTTTGTCTTTAAAATGATACGAGCATATAATTAAATATTAGATTGTCTAAAATTGTGTTCCTTTTTTTTTATGGTATGGGCAGTATGCTTTGTATTTCGTCTATCTTGGCCTCATTGTGTGCGCATCATCCTATGCTGGTGAGTCGTTCTGAGCCCTTTATTTCAAATACTTCGTATAATATTCACTTGCAATTTATTTATTTATTTATTTTCGAAATTACTTTTTATATTTTTATTCTATTTGTCTTAAATTACTTTTTTTTTTTTTTTTTGCCAAAGGACTTAAATTACTTGTTACATACGTAGTATTTTATGTTGGATCAATATTTGATGTTAAAGAGTGGACCATTTGGTACCAGCAATTTATGATTGTATTTTTTTGAAAAAGTTGGTATTAAATGAAAAGATGACAAAAAGGCCAGGCATGGATAAATTACATAGGAAAATATATTTCTTTCAAAAAAACATAGGAAGGTATAAAAGTAAGGTGAACTAGTGAAGTTTGGAAAAATTTATTTAAGAATCGCAAAAAAAAAAAAAAAAATGTTAAAAGACACCTAAAATATCCAAAAACATGGCAAATAATGAAATAATATACTCCCTATTGTTTTTAAAACGTTTGTTACATTTGGAATTTCAGGTTCAAGGAGAGAGTAATTTTAATATGAAAAATCTTTATTATACATAAAAAAAAACATAACTATATGAGATCTTGTTAAGTTCGTCTACACGTGCATTTTTTTTAAATGTTAACTTCTATACTCTTTTATAGTTTAGGGTAAAAAAATAGATATTTAATCAAAATACATGAAAATTGTGCAAAAAGAAAAAAACGTAACTAACATTTTAGGTTGGAAAAACTATGTGAGAACCACAAACTCTTAGAAAAGAAATTTGATACTGTATATAACATAATTCTGGGTTACAATTATCAGCCTAAGTTTTTGGTTGCGGTGATCTTCTAACAAAATTAAAGGAGTATGATTTAACATCAAGATACTAAATATTTAAGATTTTAAGGTTGTATTACCAATGTTAATATTTCTAGGATACTAGTTCATTCTTTTTAAAAGTTCTAATTTCCATAAAAAACTTTATTCTATATAACTCAAATACCAAAGTGAAGTGTATGTTCTTTGAATCATGGAAAAAAAACTTGTTTTGATACTATGACTTGTCCAAATTCTTGCTGGCTTTAGTGATGCTTCAGTTTTCTTATCAGAAAAAAAAAACACTTGTTTGGTCTGGGCTTTGCACGTGGTCCGTGGACCGACCTTTTGTCGTTTTTATCTTTCACCTGTCATTTTATTTTTCTTCAATATATTTATATATTGATATATGATATTAATATTATCCTTTCTCACATCCCAATCACTTATTCTCATGTTCCTGATTCTTTCAATTATTATTGGCTTTTTTCTTTCTTTTTGTGGGGTTTGAAAAATAATATTACATTAATAGTATAAAAGAATTTTGCACTTTGATTATTTTATTTTATTTTATTTTGATAATTTATTTTGGTGCAATTGTAGAAATTGCATGTTGGATGTATTCTGGAGAAAGACAAGCAGGAACACTTAGGAAGAAGTATTTGGAGGCAGTTTTAAAGCAAGATGTGGGGTTCTTTGACACTGATGCTAGGACTGGTGACATTGTCTTCAGTGTTTCCACTGATACTCTCCTTGTTCAAGATGCCATTAGTGAGAAGGTATATATCTATATATACACACCCTATAAAGTTCTCTCGAATTAAATAAATTCCGATAAGTTCAGATTAAGTTCGGTGAGTTTCAATAAGTAACCGCCATGTTCGATAAGTGGGTATAATGTTACTTTTGGATTTAATTTTAGACAATTTCAATTCAGCCCTGTTCATCTTTTGACAAGTATAGGATTTTGTTTAATTCAGATCACTTTAGATTAATTTTGTCCAAAAGAATATGGTGGCCTAAGTTGAAAAATAAAAGAACGGAATTTCGAGTACAAAAAACGAGCCCTGTTAAATTGGATTTGATTCAAACAAATTTAATTTAGTTCAATTTATTTCTTGCTGAGTTTAGGATTCAAGCCTCATTTGGTTCTAATAGGAAATTAATTTCTATGAGAAAACCTTATTTTTCCCTTGCTGATTTTCTAGGAATTTGACAAAATTGCTTGGTTTACCCGATATGAAAGGGAGGCTTGGTGGATTTCCCATGCCTTGTGAAAAGTTACTCCAAACAAACAAACCACATTTTACCATTTCCTAGGGCTCCGAATTTCCAACGGAAATTGTTTTCAACGAAAAAATACTTAAGTTTAATTCACTTCAGATTAATTCAGTTCAAAAAAATAGAACCGCAGTATTATAAGATCAATAAATTTACAACCACAATAACATCCGAAGTTGAAAAATCAGATGACGCTTATTCAGGTGAAGAGAACGAATCCTGAGTCATTTTCCAGTATCTAGCTGTTTACTCTAGAGTGTACCTAAAAGAATTTATAACGGATTTAGTGAGCATGTTGTATGGTCAACAATTGCGGAGTAAAGAAACGTATAAAAATCTTGATAATACTAGTTGGTAATGGTATATTGTTATTGATAGTACTAAAGTTTCATTTTGCATGAACTGGAAAAGGCCCACATACATTCATTAGTGTCATGAAGAAGCACGTTACAAAGCTGCCTTATTATCAGGCAGCCTGCTATTATACAACTTTGATCTCAACACTTTTCATGCTTTGATATTACTACTATGAGTGATTGAGTGTTTCCCTTTTCTGTTTGTTGGACTCTTTTTCATCTTTATAATAATAATAAATCATCTTTGTCCCTAAATTTGATTTTTTTTTTTTTAAAAGAAAAAAATATAAATTGGACAACAAGAACTTCCTAGTGCTGGGAACTTCATATACTGACCCACCAAAGGTCAGTGATACATCTGTATGGTATCTAAATATCTAATTAACTATACTATTTGGACCAATTCTAGTTGTTTATCATGTCCTTTAATAATTGATTTCATGATTTTACAAAAATACCCTTTACATTAATTGTGGTTACTTACTATTGATAGAGTATAAAAACCGATACGAACTGATGATAGAGTATAAAAACCAATTATCTTTCCGTCATTTATTTTTATGCTGTAATTATTTGATTAAGGAAAACTAGAGAAAATCCTGAAAGTTACAGAAGATGTATAAAAAGCTATTAAATAATTAAACTTTTCATATATTTTTTTTCATAAATTTTGCTGGTTTTTACTAGTCTAATGTGGAACTGTTGTACCAGAGAATTTAATATTTTAAAATTAACATAGGCCTTGTATTTTTTGACCTTTTGACTGAATTAGTCTGAGTTGAACTAAATTGAATTTGTCTAAACTGACCTGAAATTAAGTGAATTAAACTAAATCATAGATTAAACAGGAGTTAAACTAAACTGCGTTAGCACTGAACTGAATTTGTCTAAAGTGAACTGAACTGATATTTTTAGAAATTAAATCCAAACAAACATGGCCTAGTGAAGGTAAATTAGGAAGTTGATTGCAATCAGTACTATTCTACTATATTAGGAAATATTACATTATTTTGGACATCTTAAAAATAGTATAGGTGGACTATTGGCTGTGGATAATAATGATATAGTATATGATATGTGGATAAGGGGAAATTATGCAGGTAGGAAATTTCATACATTATCTATCAACATTTTTGGCTGGATTGGTGGTTGGATTTGTATCAGCATGGAAGTTGGCATTGCTGAGTGTAGCAGTCATCCCTGGAATCGCTTTCGCAGGTGGTCTTTACGCTTATACTCTCACTGGATTAACATCCAAGAGTCGTCAATCATATGCCAATGCTGGCATTATTGCTGAACAGGTTAGTCCCACCTTTTTTCTTTCTTGCTTTTGCACAATCATTCACTTCTTTTAAAGCACAGAATAATAAAATTAAAATTCAATAAGGTGATTTTTTAGTGATCCTTTTGGTGCTATGATTTTGAATGTATCCTTTTGTTGGTGTATTGTTGGAGTGAACTTGGCATGCGCCTCTTTGCTTTTTGGCTACATGGCTTTGTTTCTTTAGCTAAATAATGATGGCTCTTTTCTAATCTAATAATGAAATTAGACTAATGATATTTTTTGGGGTGGGGTTGGGGGGGGGGGCATCTTGTGATATTGTATATGAAGTTGAACTAAAAATGTCTTTTTGTTGAGTTACTTGACCACTTGTCCTTATCGTTTTGTAACCAATTATGCTGTACTCCATCGGTCTTTTTCAATTGTTATATTTGATCAGAAACTGTGAGGGCTTTTTTGGTCAAATGTTGTAACTAGAAAAAGATAGAGAGACGGATTTTGAAGTAAAAACTTACAACTTACATGCATCAACATTGAAGAGGGGTGGGGGGGTCATCTTGTGATATGATATATGAAGTTGATCCATGTCCTTGTCACTTGTAACTAATTACGTTTTTGAAGTTGTTATATTTGACAAGAAATTGTGAGAACTTTTTGATAAAATACTCAAATGTAGCAACTAAAAAAGACAGAAAAAGATGAATTTTGAAGTAAAAATTTACAACTCACATGCATAAAAGTATAAAACCAAGGTTGAGAATTTGTGATTAGGTTTTGTTAAAATTACTTTTCTTTTAATTCATGAAAGCCTTTGAATATATTGTCAACATACTAAGCAATGATCAACCAAGATCACCCCTCTCCCATCCCCTTTGAATATATCTTATTGTTTATGTAGTTTTATGTTGATAAACATGGTGCACTTATACTATATAGGCTATTGCTCAAGTTCGGACTGTATATTCGTATGTTGGGGAGACGAAGGCACTTGATTCATATTCGGATGCGATTCAAAATACTCTTAAACTTGGCTACAAGGCCGGCATGGCGAAGGGTTTGGGACTCGGATGTACCTATGGCATTGCTTGCATGTCATGGGCCCTTGTTTTCTGGTATGCTGGTGTTTTCATTCGGAATGGGCAGACTGATGGTGGGAAGGCATTCACTGCCATATTCTCTGCAATTGTTGGTGGCATGTAAGATCATAATACTTATCGGATCATAACATTTATCCTAAATCATTATCTTTGTTGGAGGATTTTTTTGTTACTTTGAGTACCTAATAAAACAACCTTTTTGAAATTTGCAGCATAAAACAACCTAATGATACTAATTTAAATGGAATTTGCTACAATTTCTGGTGAAAATTCCCTTAGCATCACGTCATTATAAAGCACAATACCTTAAAATTCATAAATGATTTTAAATTCAAATATTTTGTTTTATTAATCAATTCCCTGAGAATCAATATCGGGAATTTTCACTGACAGAACGCCATTCGTATGGAATTTTCATCGAAAATTGAGATTTGGAAATAAATTCTACTTAAGTTAGTGCTATTAGGTAGTAATTCGCAAAAATAAAATTATTAGGCTGCAAATTACAAAAATGTCCTATTCATAGGTAGTGAAGTGACGAAAAATTCTTGCTGCATAGGGTACATTAAAGTATTTGTGTTGAATTTTGCAAATTTGTTTTTACAGGAGCTTAGGGCAGTCGTTCTCAAACCTTGGGGCCTTTAGCAAAGGGAAAACAGCTGGATACAAGTTGATGGAGATAATCAAGCAAAAGCCGACCATAGTCCAAGATAAGTCCGATGGGAAGGTTTTGGAAGAAGTTGCTGGGAATATAGAGTTCAAAAATGTAGCATTCAGCTATCCTTCACGTCCAGATGTCATGATCTTCCGAGATTTTTCTATGTTCTTTCCTGCGGGAAAGACTGTCGCAGTGGTTGGTGGTAGTGGTTCAGGAAAGAGTACTGTTGTATCCTTGATAGAGAGGTTTTATGATCCCAATGATGGTAAGTTGGAAAACTTAGTTTTGCTATTTGTACTGATGTAGAAGGGACCAATGTTACCTAAATCCTTAAATAGAAATGAACGAATTCTGATTGTTTTTTTTGCTATTTTTGGCCCACTTTGGCCGAATTGCGAATTATAGAAGCGAATTAAGTAACACTGGAATATACAAGAATCAACTTTTTGCTAAAAGCTAGGTGCTTGCTTGATACAGGTCAAGTTTTGCTGGACAATGTTGACATTCGAACACTGCAATTGGAATGGTTAAGAGGTAGAATTGGTCTGGTTAACCAAGAGCCAGCTCTCTTTGCCACCACAATTCTCGAGAACATTCTATATGGAAAACCCGATGCTACAATGGCCGAGGTTGAAGCTGCTGCCTCTTCTGCAAATGCTCATAGCTTCATCACTTTGCTTCCAAAAGGATACAACACCCATGTAAGAATTCATTAATGATTCTTCCTTTGTCATCTTTTAATTGCAGCGTTTTGATCTTTATACTATTTGCGCACTAATTTTGACTTTTTTTTTTAATCAACATAGAAAATTTGTATTTTGTCTTGAAATATGGTGTTTGGATACGTTGATTAGTCTCAATGTATCACCTTCTTATAATATCTAGTTATCTACTAATATTCAATTCAAGTTGTTAATGGTCAAAATTATGTAGATTGTATAATCAAGCACATGTTTTACACATTGGTTTGATGGGAATGCAGGTAGGTGAAAGGGGTGTTCAGCTTTCAGGTGGTCAGAAACAGAGGATAGCAATAGCAAGAGCAATGTTGAAGGACCCGAAAATCCTCCTCCTAGATGAAGCCACGAGTGCACTGGATGCTAGCTCCGAGAGCATAGTCCAAGAAGCACTTGACAGACTAATGGTGGGAAGAACAACAGTAGTTGTTGCTCACCGTCTTTCCACCATCAGAAACGTTGACACCATCGCTGTTATTCAGCAAGGACAAGTTGTTGAGAGCGGTACTCATGAGGAGCTCATAGCTAAGGCCGGTGCTTATTCATCTTTGATTCGGTTCCAAGAAATGGTCGGAAACCGGGACTTCTCCAACCCCTCTGCACGCCGTACTAGGTCATCAAGACTAAGCTCTTCCCTCTCCACAAAGTCGTTGAGCCTTCGTTCAGGAAGTTTGAGAAACCTGAGCTATTCGTATAGCACGGGTATGGATGGCCGAATTGAGATGGTTTCTAATGCTGAGTCCGAGAGGAAGAATCCTGCACCGCGAGGGTATTTCTACCGGCTTCTAAAACTTAATGCACCCGAATGGCCCTACTCTATCATGGGTGCTGTGGGGTCCATACTGTCAGGGTTCATTGGACCGACTTTTGCAATTGTGATGAGCAACATGATCGAGGTTTTCTACTACCGGAACTATGCTTCTATGGAAAGGAAGACTAAGGAATTTGTCTTCATTTACATTGGAGCAGGAATTTATGCTGTAGTTGCATACTTGATTCAGCATTACTTCTTCAGCATTATGGGTGAAAACCTCACTACCAGGGTTAGAAGAATGATGCTTGCAGGTAACTTAGCAGTAGTCCCTCTGTGCCAGGTTATGCACTGTGCTATATTTTTCAAACAAAGCACAATGGCATGATTGTTAATATATCAAAGTGAGCATACCAAAATCACGATTTTCTGTGTGCAATGTTATCTAAGATTATGCCATTGTACTTTGTTTAAAAACACAGCACAGTGCAGAACCGGGATTTAACCCCCCTCTTTTGCTTTTATTATTTCTTCTTTTCCTATTATGATTAGCTTTAAGGTATGATCTATGAAATGAATTTGATTTTTTTTTATTTATTTTATGCAGCTATTATGAGGAATGAAGTCGGATGGTTCGATGAGGAGGAGCACAACTCTAGCCTCTTAGCAGCTCGCTTAGCAACTGATGCAGCTGATGTGAAATCTGCAATAGCAGAAAGGATCTCGGTTATACTGCAAAACATGACTTCCCTTCTAACTTCCTTCATTGTTGCTTTCATCGTCGAATGGAGGGTTTCGCTTCTCATATTAGGAACATTCCCACTTCTAGTCCTCGCAAACTTTGCCCAGGTAAACACTCTTCACCTTGATTAGTATGCATCATTTTTTCTTTTACCTCTCTTTTTAGTTTTTGCCCCTTGTTTTCAAGGCCTTATTACTTA
The DNA here is from genome assembly GCA_951394345.1 of Salicornia ramosissima. NCBI lineage: Eukaryota > Viridiplantae > Streptophyta > Magnoliopsida > Caryophyllales > Amaranthaceae > Salicornia > Salicornia ramosissima. Next base: position 51,799,028 of record OX596239.1, on the reverse strand, counting down.
TTAGTTAAGCTTAACTACAAGTTCTTTAAGGTGAAAAAACAGAATATAGTTTTGGCTAATAACTTACAAATTATAGTACGTTATTAAACGCGCTATGGAATTTCATAACTATGACTCTGAGGTTTCTTCTAATGGTTTTAGAGCTTGGAATTGGATCAAGCCGTGTCATAAGGATCATGTCCAATCTAACTTGCTTAAAATGTGTATTAATTCTAACTTGGTTTGTTTGACAAATGGATTTGTCGAGTCTAACTTTCTTAAATCGTGTATAAATTCTACACTTAAATCTGCTAATTAAGTAGTTTGCGCTTTTCTGTTGTTTCAGTTTTCAAAACTATGATGACTTTAATACATTTAACTAATTTTTGATTCTTTATACGACATAAATCATACTGTATAAAAACTAATACAAAACGGGCCATTTTGTCAAGTTTGGTTTGTGTTCTTTTTTTTCTTTTGCACCGTGAAGTAGACTGGTCCAACTCATGACTCTTCTCACAAGAATATCACGTTAACATTGTATTAACCGTTAACGTTAGAGGGGAGATGATTTGTCGTGGGTGAGAATCAATTCCTGTACTTTAATGAAGCGAAGCGACCTTCCGTACCATTGTTTTTGTGTGGTTCGAGTCAAATTGTCAAAGAAAAAGGTAAAAATCACAAGAAAAAGAGATGGGGTTTGAGTCAAATTGTCAAAGACAAGAGGAGTAATTAATTTCATTTCAGTTGAGTGTCAGTGGCCCTGCACTTCTGGCTTCTGGGTTGTCATTTTTTGTGTGGAATCTCATTGTTTTTTTCATTACATGCAAACTGCTATACGACAAATACTTGAAAATAGCTCCCTCTTTCCACGCATCTGCATTGCACGTGCTTGCTTCTCTTTCATTTTCTCTCACCTTTGGAAATCCAATAAACAATACCGCCTTTTTTTTTTTTTAATATTCCCTTTAGCTAAAAGATTATGGAATTTTCTTTTTAAGTTTTCTTCTATAACTATTGTTCGTTCAAAATGGGTTAAGAAAGCCCAAAATCAACCATAATTTACTTTTTTCGTTCTCATTTCATAGGGTTTTGGAAACTAACTTCGTATTATCATATACCTCACTCCTGTATTCTATAATACAATGAATAATCGAGGATCAAGTTCCAACACAGTTGCGTTGGAAACATCTTTGTATTTTCGAGGTGTGAAATTCGATTCTTAACAACAACGAATTCAATTTGACATTTTTCTTCTTTACTTTATGTCAAATTATTATAATTAAAAAGAAACGGATGTATGGTATTATATATAAAATTATTTGACAAAAATGGAAGGTAGTGATTTCTGCACTAACAACCATATCTAAACTCTAGAAATTATACCAAACATATCCAAAAGTTAAACTATAATTGATATTTTCACTATTTATCTCTCACAACTACAAGTAACAAGCATGGTAAAGGCAGCTACATTTTCCAAATTATTCTAAAATAGTAAAGAAGTCCAAAGTGTAAGAAGCAATGAACTATTGACTCCGTCTCAAAATAAATGTTACATTTACTTTTTCACATTACCCAAGTCGTATCTTTAAAAATTAATATCTTTAGTTATGTATAATAAAAAATTATAAAATTTATATGTATAGAATAACGAAAGGAAGTCAAAGTTACAAAGTGAACAGTACCAAAAATCAAAATGTATCATTTAATTTGGGACGATAGTCGAGGCTGTAGTCTCTGGAAACCTAACGTTAACGTTGTTGTTTATTACAAACAGTGTATCAAATTGAGTGGTCATCATCATCTTCTTATAAGCTTTGCTGCCTTTAACAACTTTAGTGTTGAGTGAGTAGTAAATTTTACTGTAGTAACAGTAGAGAGTACAATATTAACCACCTGCCTGGCTGCCTGCCACTTTAGTAGTTCAGTGTAAGATACTCATCATATGAGATTTTTAAGTTTCAACAAATTCTTGTCAGACCCGTGATTACATGCCCATACTACTACTACTACTACTACTATTTGCATTGCATTATGAATTTCATGCTCTCATATTTTCCCCTTGTCTGATTTCATGCATTATTTGAATGATCCTTCCCTACTGGGGTAACATTGGGTGGGCCCCTTTTCGATGTAGCATGAGTATTTTATATAGGTAGCTGTCTCTGAATCCGATTCGTTCCCGTATTGAGGACGATTTTGATTCTTCATGTTATAAGTGGTCGTACCCATTAACATTATTATTTAGATTTGCCGTTTTCAGACCTCGTATCCGTATGTAGAAAACTCTTGTTGCACCACCAATGCTAAGTGTGCGACCCAAGTCGAATCCGGATGTCATTGGAGCTATTATTCGGCAAATTGGATGGTCAACTAAGAGTCCGTTTGGTAGGGTGTAAAATGTTTTCAGATGAAATTGGTTTTCCATGAAAAATATTTTAGATTTTTTCATGAAGGTTTTCCGTTATTTGGTTGCATGTAAAATGATTTTTGTTTTTAAGCATTTTTTCATTGTTTGGTTTAAGAAAATCAATTGGTTCAATTGTGAGGTGAAATGATTTTTACTTCCAATTGTGATGTGCAATGTTTTTTCTTTTTATTTGGGGATGTTTTCAATAAGGTGAAAAATAATTTTATACCCTAACTTTTCTATTTTAATATTATATCCTAAACTAAACAATGTAAAATACAAAAATAATTTTCGAGGAAAACGTTTTACATCCTATTAAACAGACCCTATTAAGAAAAAAAAAGAAGAAAAGATTCGATGTAATTGGCTAATCTCACATTACCCTCGTTCTAAATTGTTTTTGTATGTTATACTTGTATACAGAAACAAGGAAAAACAGTGAAATGCTTTAAGTGGGCTTAAAAAGTAAATTAAATGAGAGAGATGAGCATCTTTATTAGAAGTGGTGGACCCACCCATTAACTTATCTAAAATTGTTAAAAAAATATATTATGGAATGAACATAAGATTGAAAAACAATATGGAATGGTGTGTTTAATGCATTTTTATCATTGAAATTATGCATTTTTCATGGGTAGCTTAATGTGGCCTAGTGTGTAGCTTGTGAAATTATGGTATAAATCTAACGGTGAATAAACACTTTCTTTTTTTAACCATCTATTTTTTCATAAACTGCTTAGGGTATTTTTCCTTAGAAGTTTCTTCAGTCATTGTTATAGGCTCTAGGCCTATAGTTCGTGTTTTAGCCGTCTACTCCTTGAAATTGTTTGCATTTTAAAAAATTAATAAATATAAGTGATACGTGATAGTATTAATTTTGAAATGGATATCAAAGGGTGAGTTCTCTCCTTAAAAAAATTTCAAGTTTAATAAATTCAGTTCATATAATGTCTAAATAAATTTAAAATAAAAAATTTTGGCTTTGATAAGTTCAGATAAGTTTCAATAAGTTCAAATTATAAACCGGATTGCATATGATCCTTTGATATTTTTAAAGAGATACATATTACTGAATAAGTTCAGTTCATATAATGTCTAAATACATTTAAAATAAAAAAATTTGGGTTTGATAATTCAGTAATATTACGTAACATATTACTTGCAACAATTAGTTTTGCACGTATTCTGAAAAAGTGATTTAAGGGTGTAAATGAATAAATTAGTCAAAATAATTTTAATACAAGTAATACAGTGATTGTAATTTACTAATATTAAAATTATTTTGATTAATTTGTTCGTTTACATCCTTAAATTGATTTCTCAAATTGTGTGAAAAATCAATCGTTGCAATTTGCAGGTAAGATGTTATGGATGGAGTATATTTTTTTGGAATACATGCCATGATCAATGTGTTGTTCAATATAATTAATAATATATACAATTAATTAATATTTGGGTTTTTCTTAAAACTACCTACCAAGTTTTGCAAATTCTCAATGTACCCATATTTTTTAGGGTTTCTTATGTGTACCCATAAGATTTCCAAAAATTCTCAATTCTACCAATTTTTTTTATGATAGCAAATGGACGTTAGCAACATCGTTAAGTTAGTTGGAAAAAAAACAAAAACCAGAATTAATAAACATATATACGCCGCGCAGCGACCCAATTCACCCAAAGTCCCAGCCATGACACAATTCAGCCCCATCAACCGCTAAAAAACCATCAAACTAACTTATTTATTTTGGTTTTTGCTTTTCTTTTCCAACTAACTTAAGGGTAATGTTAACGTTTGTTTGCTATCATAAAAAAATTGGTTGCGATTGAGAATTTTTAGAAATCTTATGGGTACACATAAAAAACCCTAAAAAAGTGGGTATATATGAAAATTTGCAAAATCTAATGGGTATTTTTAAGAAAAACCCTTAACATTTTTAATTTTGGCATCTTAACACAGAACAAATTTGTTAACCAACCTAGGGTTGTATTTACTACAATGTGAAAATTCATAACATTTGGTCAAATTTGTCAGTGTTCCACGTGTCACACAACAACCAATATTAGTGTAGTGGTCCTCGTTAATTAAGTACTTATGAATCTGACCCACCAATTTTCTGCAGGCTTCAGTAACATGCAAAGCAACATTATTAATAATCCGTATGTGATTTGATTAATGAGAATACAGGATATATAGTACTCGTACTAATGATAACGACTAACAAAATTCTTTACCGTTACCTTTAAGTTAAACGCTGATCCTGTTCATTTTGAGGTTTTTATGCACATTTAGATTTAGATGTACTTGGGGTATGTTGTGTTGACCTTTTAGTTCAAATAAGGTTAGGTCAGTCCTAACTTCTAAGGGGATAAAATTAGATGAGTAAAAATAAATCTCTTAGGGTCCGTTTACTTTGGTGTAAAACGTTTTCGATGTAAAATGATTTTTCATGAAAAACATTTTACATTGGAAAACTTATTTTCATAGAAGTTTTTCAATGTTTACTTGCACGGAAAATATGTTTTACTCCCAAATTTGAGGGAAAATGTTTCCACTACGGTGTAAAATGACTTTTCACTCCAAATTTTACATTTTATTTTTTCACCCAAAGTAAACAATGTAAAATAGGAAAACTATTTTCAAGGAAAACATTTTACGCTCTAGTAAACGGAGCCCTAATCTTTTAAATATAGAAAATGTCCTAATTAAGAATATTCAAAAAAGTTTAAAAAATGTAGGCAAGTTCAAATCTGTTTAGATAAGAACAAAGGATAATTTTTAGGGTAATGCTATAGGTAACCCTTACGGCACGTTAGGTAATTGAGAATCAATTTTCTTTTTTATTCAGTTATAAATGAGAGAAGAAGCGTTGTATACAGTCAATTAATATATTTGTTAAATTAATTAGTAACAATTTAAGAGTATATGTGAAAATTATGCGTTGTTTGATTTAATTAATGTTTAATTTACGTTAATATTTCCATTCTACCCTCTTATATGCATAATTTAGGGGGCTGTATATATCATTTATTATTAATTTAAGTGGTGTGCATATCATTTTTCTCCAATTTACAAAACTTAACAACAATAAGATATTTCATAGTTTTTGATGTTCCTAGGTATAGATAGGCCATAGGGGCATTTTGGGTTTTAACAATTACAAAACAAGATTGAACTAATGCCGTGAGGAGAAAGGATTAGTCAATGGAGCCATGGAGGGGTGGGTTAGTTGGGGTGGGGATGGTAAAATTAGGGTGGTGAAGTAAAGGTAAATTGACACTACACTCACCTTTTAATAAATGTGAGCAAGAAATGAGTACCTGTTTTGATGAGACCAAACAAGAATGAATGAATGAATTGTTGAGTGAATTTGAAATCATTTTTGTCTGGTATCATTATTCATTTTTGTGTCACTCAATTTCAACTTTTGACAAAAGTAAAAGAGAATTTATTTTAATGGAAAGCAACTTAGCTCCAAGGTATTAACCAAGTACTTGGAGCAGCCATTTGGGTCATGTCGTGTCGTGTTCGTGTAAACCGTATACATAAACAGATAATCTATCTCGTGAATTAACTTGTCATGTTATGTCAACCTGTTTGCTTAAATGTGTAATAGTTCTTGACCCAAACATTTTATTTCGTGTCGTGATAGTATTATGTTAATTTTTGCACTATAAAGTTAATAGTAGTGGAATGTAATTGTTTTGTCATAGGCAGACGATTTGAAACCATTGGACCCGAACCCAACCAATTTAACAAATGTATCGTGTCGCCGTGTCAATCTGTTTACTTAAACACATCAAACTCCTTGACCCAAAGACGTTATTTTCGTGTCGTGTTCGACTCGTGCTAGTGTCAGTTTTTGCCAGCAGTACAAGGTCTGATGCTGGCATTGCTCCATGATTAAGTGAGTATCATTTCACAAATCCGGCTTTGATCATAGAAGTAGATCAAGTGTACTGTGTACATAGTGTTCATAATTCAGCAGCACTTGATTTTCCAGATTGATTGAATATGTTAGCGAGTTCTTTAACAATAGGTATTTGTTGATTGAGTACTAGGATTGATTGATTACTCAAGATTCACAACTCATTCCAGATTATTTATTTCATTGTCTTAAATTGTGTTGAAACTAATTTTCAAACCAATTCTTAGATTTTGTCAATGTTTTATGTCATCAGACCATTAACAACTTTCCTTTGTGCTATTTACTGGGGTAATTGATTCCTGATAACTCTAGATTTGGTTTGATTGTTAAAATTTCTGAATTGCTTTGCAATTTTGTGTAATTCTGCAGCAACTATCACTGAAAGGGTTTGCAGGAGACACAGCCAAAGCGCATGCAAAGACGAGCATGATTGCAGGCGAAGGGGTGAGCAACATCAGGACAGTAGCAGCATTCAATGCTCAGGAGAAGATTCTGTCCCTCTTCTGCCACGAGCTCCGGGCCCCACAAAAACGCAGCCTCCGTCGCAGTTTAACTTCCGGTGGCCTTTTCGGGATTTCACAGCTTGCTTTGTATGGTTCAGAAGCCCTCATTCTCTGGTATGGTGCTCACCTTGTCAGCAAAGGTCTTTCCACTTTCTCTAAAGTCATCAAGGTCTTTGTAGTCTTAGTTATTACTGCAAACTCTGTGGCCGAAACTGTTAGCCTGGCACCCGAGATCATACGAGGTGGTGAGGCTGTGGGGTCTGTTTTCTCGGTCTTGGACCGTACCACACGGATCGATCCGGATGATTGCGAAGCTGAGCCCGTTGAATCCGTACGTGGGGAGGTTGAGTTCCGCCACGTAGACTTCTCATACCCTACTCGCCCCGACATCCTGGTGTTCAAGGATTTTAACCTTAGAATCCGGGCGGGCCAAAGCCAGGCCCTTGTTGGGGCGAGCGGATCCGGTAAGAGCTCGGTCATTGCGTTGATCGAGCGATTCTATGACCCGAACCATGGGAAAGTCATGATCGATGGGAAGGACATCCGGAGACTAAACCTCAAGTCCCTAAGGCTCAAGATCGGGCTAGTACAACAAGAACCGGCCCTTTTTGCTGCTAGCATTTTGGATAACATCGCGTATGGCAAAGAAGGCGCGACCGAGGCCGAGGTCATCGAAGCGGCCCGAGCCGCCAACGTGCACGGGTTCGTGAGTGCATTGCCCGAGGGCTACAAAACAACGGTTGGTGAACGCGGGGTTCAACTCTCAGGAGGGCAAAAACAAAGGATCGCTATTGCTAGGGCTGTACTCAAGGACCCTGCAATCCTTCTTCTCGACGAGGCCACAAGTGCCCTAGACGCCGAGTCAGAGTGTGTGCTTCAAGAGGCACTAGAGCGGTTGATGAAGGGTCGCACCACCGTGGTTGTCGCACACCGGTTGTCCACAATAAGGGGTGTTAACAGCATCGGAGTCGTACAAGATGGACGCATTGTAGAGCAAGGTAGCCACTCCGAGTTGATCAGTAGGCCCGAGGGGGCATACTCTAGGCTTTTGCAGCTTCAGATCCACCATGTGTGACCGAATATTGCGCGTTTAAGGCTAATTATGTTCGAATCCAGGTGCTCGAGATTTGATTAAAGTTGTGTTTTTTCGGGAGCATTAACGAACTTCCGATTATTCTAGGTAATTCTTTCTAATGGGTGGTGGTGGTGGGGTGATAAATGTTGGTGATTGCTGTAGATATTATGGGCATAGTAAGGCTGTTGTTTGTAGTTTTTTTTTTCTTCATTTTTTCCCAAAATTTGATTTCTGTAATGGGAAAGAAATTATTGTACTATTATGTAATGAGGGTTCAGAAAAAAAAAAAAGAAAAACTACTGTACTCTATTTGTATGTGAAGCTGGGTTAAGTTAAGTTAGAGTTTTCTTGTAGGGCTTCACTTTACTACTACTGTAAGAACTTAACTGGAAAAAGATCTGCAGATGACCTTTCCAGCTTAACTAAAGGCTCCCTTTTTTTTCTTCCTTAAAGAAAGTTTAATTTGATAACATGAAAGGCTTATTTTTAGACCATTGCTTTTTCATAGTTTGTTTCTGACTGAGTTCATATGTTTTGATTGTATGATTCACCTATTTTTCTGTTTAAATAATAAGTATGATTGCACTTTCTGGAATTCTGGGTGGCTTTACAGACTATACCGGCAGGAAAGTACATAATGATTTAAAGGTAGATTTTACAACCATAAATAATATGTATGGTTTATTTAAATGGAAATTAATAGAAATGGTAAACATTCAAACAAGGAATGATGATTTAAATTAAAAAATCTGTAAGTAAATGGAAACAATAAAGGCATATACATTAGGCTTATGGGCTATATAACTTAAGTTATATGACATGTTGGTTGCACCAATATGATTTTACTCTTAGTTGGTCCCCTTAATAGAATTGGTTTTTCTTTCATTATAAAAAAAATGCATTAGGCATTTAGGCCTATGCTATTTTGTTGTAGAAGCGGGTTCAGGAGTTTTTTTAACTAGGGTCGGATTTAGAATAGCTACAGATGTGGGGAGTTACAACCTTGTACGACGAAAGATTCGCATGAATTGTTCGTTCTATCGAATAGTTATGTGAATCGTTGGTTGGTGAATGGCTTTCGTTCATTGCTAATTGAGGGAAAAAATCATTCGTCCACAAACAATTTTCTGTTAATTGCTAATAGTGCCCTAACAACTACTCCCTCCATAACGAACTACTAGCAACATTTGTAATAGTACAAATTCCTAAGTGAAATAAGGTAATAGTGGTATTATGTGGTATAATGATAAAAGTAAGAGAGAAAAGTAAGAGAAGGAAAAGTAAATGGGGTATTATGTGGTAATATGATATAAGTAAGAGAGAGAAAAGTAAGAAAGAGAAAAGTAAGTGGGATATTGTGTTGTTTTTTTTACCAAAAAAGGAATAAAATGAAATTGGAAAAAATTGTTACAAGTATTTTGTTACACCTAAAAATAGAAATTGTTGCTAGTAATCCGTTACGGTGAGAGTAGAAGATATATATATAAAGGATTCGTTTTTTTAAAAATAAAAAATAAAAAAAGAGAGACAGAGAAGGGAAAACAGAAAAGGCAGGAATTGACAACTTAACTGTATGTTGCTGTGTTATAAACATTGTAAAATTCATGTAAATAATTGAGTTCCAACTTCCAACAAGGAAAGATTATTGATTTAGAAGTGTGGTATTATTTTATATGTATCATGGATTCATGATGATAGAAGATTGTGGGATATTATACGGATATACCAAAAGGAAAATTTCACGTTAGAAAAGGTCTTCAACATGCAAGCTCTAGCTAAAAGATGTGCATGGAAATAAGTGACTCCATCCAAAAATAGTTCTTTTAGTACAATCCTTTTTAATGAGCTACTCTCAGCCCCTGTCTCAAATTACTTGTTACATTCTCTTTTATGCAGTTTTTAAGACACAATTTTGAACACTAATATTTATAATTTCATACATAAAAAAATCATACTGTAAAAAAATATGTATTTGGAAAGTATAGATCGAGACGAATCAAATGAAATCACACATAAGTACATAACTATGTTTTAGCTTACGCAGAAAATAGAGGAAAATTATGTAAACAATTTTACATCGTTTAAATTTATAGGATGGTAACTTTTGTCCTCAATTTTGAGTTGGTGTGGTGTTCTCTCTATGATAGTAGCCTAACCAGGTTACCTCATAACGTAATTATTTTACCAAGATTGAAAAGGTGTGGTAGAAGCCTAGAAGGTATTACCAAGTGATATATTGTTTTTCGAGGATCAAGCTTAGTGCAGTGACATTGAGGTGAATCTTGCAAACAAACTAGAGGTTGTAATTTGATTCTCGTCACACCTTTCCGTAACAAGTAATGTTAGCTGAATATTTTTTTGATAGAAGTTTTGCGCTAGGGTCGAGTTTATCATCATATCATGTAATTAGTTTTACGACATTCTATTTAGATTAAAAATTAAAAATACTCTTTTACTCCCGTAAAAGAATAAATCCCAAATTGCCTATGATAATGTTTACCTCCCGTCATTCTTTCTTTCAACCTTGAAATTCTAGTTTTCTTTGATGTTATTGGGGAAGTATTATTTAATATCTCATTATTTGTAAGAGTTTTTGGTTATGTTTGTTGATGCAAAAAAAATTGTTTGAAGGGGTTCGGATTGTCATGAATTCGATTTGTCCTCTCAACCTCAAAGATTTTTATTTTTATTTTTTTTTTATGATTTTGGAAAAAGAATTTGAATTTTTGTATTGTCTTGTGTTAAATTGATGATTTTTTTTTGAAATTAAGAGGGCATGTTATGACACTTTTGATCACAGACAAAAATGTTTGATAAAACAATCACAATTGTTTATTTGTTTCAACTAGAGATGTCAACGAGCCGAGCCGAGCCGAGTAGTAACCTGTTCGAGCTAGGCTTGATTAGTATTTATCGAGCTCGAGTCGAGCTCGAGCATAACCGAGCTTTCAAAAACCTTGTTTGAGCTAGGCTCGTTTAATTTTTTCATGTTCGAGCTCGGCTCGAGCTTGCTCGTTTACGTATTTGAGCTCGAGCTTGAGCTAAGATAGCTCATTAATAAACGAGCTTTGTATATGTTTAAACGAGCTTTATACATATTGTAATATTAATTTCTAATTTTAACCTTTTCCCAAGCATAAGTAATACAGGAAATAAAAATTATAGCCCATAATTTAATTTGGTTAAGACTCAAGAAAATGCAAGTAAAAGCAGGGTAATGGACTAATAGTTAATTATGGATATTGGATAGCATAATTTCAGAAAAGGATAAATTATAGCCCAAAATTTAGCTCATATAAATGGGAAAACATGTATTTCTGAAATATAAATGATGCATACTATAAATAAATATATTTTAAAATTTGAATTATAAAAACGAGTTTTTAACGAGCTTTTAAATGATTACGAACGATCTTTTAACGAACTTGAACGAGCTGTTCGCGAGCCTTAACGAGCCGAGTACAACCTTGTTCGAGTAAAGCTCGTTTATTAATCGAGCTTGAAAATTTTGCTCGGACTCGTTTATTTATATTCGAACGAGCTTTGACCGAGCTTGTTCACGAGTTGTTCACGAGTGTATCGGCTCGTTGACGTCCCTAGTTTCAACAAAAGGAAGCACCCAAGGCAACACAAAATTTTAATATTCAACTCAAAACTGTTTTATTTATTTGACCAAATAGCATATTTATATGAGGTTAGAACAATACTCTAACTCACCAAAACACACGCTTTAAAGAAAGAAATAAAAGGAATGGAATTAATTCTATCTAATCTAGATTAGATGTAACTAGCTTAGATCAAATTATATCTTTCCTAACAAATATTTAACAACCTCACTTGGACCTAGTCAATAGTTTTTTTTTTTTTTTTTTCAAAGGGAGAATATGGTCAATAATTAGAAAAGATTTTGTATACACATCATGTATACTCCAAATTTAGCAGATTGGATCGAACTTTACAAAAATTTGATCAAATTCAATTCAGACTTAAGATTTTGAGTTTAAAACTTTTTAGATTGGACTTAGACTCAACCTATTGGAGTTCAAAGTCCAGATTAGACTCCCTCCGTAACGAATTAGTAGCAACATATGGACTAGCACGGATTCCTAGATGAAATAGGTTAATTGTGGTATTAGGTGGTATAATGATAAAAGTAAGAGAGAGAAAAATAAGAGAAGGAAAAATAAATGGGTATTATGTGATATGATGATAAAAGTAAGAAAGAAAAAAGTAAGTGGGATATTGTGTTGTTTTTTTTTTTTTTTTGCCAAAAAAGGAATAAAATGAAATCGGAAAAAATTGTTGCAAATATTTTGTTACACCTAAAAATGGAAATTGTTGCTAGTAATTCGTTACGGAGGGAGTACATACATACATACATTTTTTTGAAGGAAATATATACAAGAAATCAAGATATCTTTATATCAATATGTATATATGGCATGTGATATCTGCCCAATTTATTTTGATATCCTCACTCAAACTTAACCAAAATCGCCGCCCTCTCAATTGAGTTTGAGGTGTGCGGTTATCAAATCACATGTGCGAAAATAATTAGTTGTATGTGTGTGTGTTTGTGTGGATATATGTATGTGTATTTAATCTATTGTCAACCTTAATTTGTCGTCATGATACACCGCTCATAGTTTTTAATCAATTGTGCTGATGTAAAAAAATATAAATAATAAATATCTAGATTGGACTAGATTATATTTGGAATTAAGAAATTTTATTTGGATTAGATCAGATTAGACTGGTGAAAATTTTGGATTGGATTCAAACTTAAAATTTGCAAGTCCAAATTATTTTGGATTGGATTTGGACAATCCAGTCCATCCAATTCAAAAAAATTACACACAAAATTTCCTTAAAATCCATAAAAGGTGCTCCTTGATAAAATTACACAAAAATTGTAGTACTTTTTTTAGGTATAAAAAAAGGAGTAGTAATTTTATCGATGGGTAATTTTTAGTCCCACGGTAATTTAGTGTACGCCTGATGGGCGTTGTATGGTAAACGGTTTTTTTAAAGAATTTGTCCAATTATCAAAAGAACCTCCTAATTTTCTAACACCAACACACCTAATTGATTAATTAGTCTAACAAACTTAGTTAATTTATGATATAATTTTGCAATTTATCAAAAATAGATCTAATTGTCTAATTTTTCACTAATCTATCTATCTATCTTTATACTATACTATAAGACAAGCAAATCAATATGGAGTTGACAAGTGTCTCCCATTAATTTGTTTATCTTATCTAAAAAAAATAAAAAATTAAATAAAAAATCCCAATGTCAATCAATTGATTGATTAAATTGAATTGAATAAAAATGGAAATAATACAATACATAATAAATTAATTTTCGGATATTATATTAATTGATTGATTAAATTGAATTTAATTGCACTGTATTAATTTAATTGTAATTTAATTGTACTGTATTAAAAAAAAATTGATTGAATGTTATATTAATTGATTAATTTAATTGTACTGTATTAAAAAAAATAAAAAATCCCATTGTCAATCAATTGAATTATTAAATTGAATTGAATAAAAATGGAAATAATACAATACAAAATAAATTAATTTTCGGATATTATATTAATTGATTGATTAAATTGAATTTAATTGTACTATATTAATTTAATTGTACTGTATTAAAAAAATCTATCTATATACTATACTATAAGACAAGCAAATCAATGTGGAGCTGACAAGTGTCTCCCATTGATTTGTTTATCTTATCTATAAAAAATAAAAAATTAAATAAAAAATCCCACTGTCAATCAATTGATTGATTAAATTGAATTGAATAAAAATGGAAATAATACAATACAAAATAAATTAATTTTCGGATATTATATTAATTGATTGATTAAATTGAATTTAATTGTACTGTATTAATTTAATTGTAATTTAATTGTACTGTATTAAAAAAAATTGATTGAATGTTATATTAATTGATTGATTTAATTGTACCGTATTAAAAAAATAAAAAATCCCACTGTCAATCAATTGATTGATTAAATTGAATTGAATAAAAATGGAAATAATACAATACAAAATAAATTAATTTTCGGATATTATATTAATTGATTGATTGAATTGAATTTAATTGTACTGTATAAATTTAATTGTAATTTAATTGTACTGTATTTAAAAAAATTGATTGAATGTTATATTAATTGATTAATTTAATTGTACTGTATTAAAAAAATAAAAAATAAAATAAAAAATCCCATTGTCAATCAATTGATTGATTAAATTGAATTGAATAAAAATGGAAATAATACAATACAAAATAAATTAATTTTCAGATATTAAATCATGCCATAAAAAATTGAAATAATATTAACTTAAATTAATGTTTCCATTTATATAATCATTTACAAAGTACGATAAGTTAATGCTCACAGTTAAAATTAAGACTGATATATATGTATCTTAGTATCTACTTTGCCCATTTTACAATTAAATTGGGAGTAATATAAACTTATATAAACTATCTTATTATCTACTCACAGTTAATATCAACCATGTTGATTTATTCACAATTAATAATTAATATCAACGATAAGTTAATGCTTAAATATTCCCATTTATTTATAAAATCTATTTTATAGGGACTAATATTCTTCTTAAGCAATTCTAGCACTATCAACATTAATAACACTTTTTACAATCACAATATTGAGAATAATTTTTGCAGATTCATTAGTCCCCCGTCCATGGATCCAAGTATCCTGTAATAACCCGAAATTTTGGGCCAGAAAATTTCGCGGTTATTAATTGTATTTATTTAATTCTGAGTCCAAAAGGCCCATTTAATTTTGGACTGTTTTATTTTTAGCCATTTTTTTTATTTCATCAAATTGGGCCAAAGACCCAATTTGTTCTATTATTTTCATTTGACCGGTTTTAGTCCTTCTTTTGGGCCAATGGGTATTTTTAATTTAATTGGGTAATTATGTTAATTACTTAATTAAGTTCATTAGGCCTAAGGATTTATTTAACCAAGCCCATATTTTTGGCCCTTGCTTTGACCCACACGGCATGCTACCCCCATTTTTAGGATTTCACATCCCTTCCTTTGTTCTATAAATAGGGCTCATGTCCCATATTTTTGGTCATTATGCAATTAAGCTCTTAAACTCCAAAAATTAAAGAACAATTTTCCTCTCCTCTTCCTTCCACAAAAAGTCGAACCCCTCTTGATTTTCTCCTTGGATTAATTTAGCGAATCCAGGTAACTAGCTATTCCGTTTAATTTTGGTACTTACTAATTCACATAGTTAATTAGGTTGTATCATGAAAATTTGTAGAATTTAGGAGATGTTTAATTCTGAAAATTTCGAACCATGTGAAATACTTTTCATGTCATCCTTGATGTGTTCTTGTGATCTTTATGAATCTTTAAATGTTTTAATTAATTTTTATGCATGGATTGATTTATTTAAATTTATATTGTATAATTACTTGTATGAATTTATTGGTTAATCAAATCTTGTTATTTCTTCATGCATTTTTCGTGTAGGTTTCTTTACTGTTTTATTATTAATCATGATTTATTTCGTGGTAAAATTCGTCCTTTTATTATTTATAATAATTTAATCTTTCAAACCGGTAAAACTGTCCAGATTAGGTTTACGAATTTATTAGTGTACTTAATCAAATCTAATGGCTACGAAATTTTAGGTGGAAGTCAGTAATACTGTTTTAAATCTTGTGTAATTTTTTCGTAATTTTTAAAGATCTTTTGCTATGGCAGAAAATTCTGAAACCGAATTCAGCCTAATCTGACTGTTTAGTTATAAAATCACTTAAAAATAGTAAAAGATGTTATTTTTAAACGAAATTTATGCACGTTAAACCTTTAACCTATATTTAACATCCATTAAAATTTCCAGACTATTCGAGACCTTTAGATGGTTGATCTTAATTTAATCCTTTAAGATCAGATTGCGTAAAATAGTGTAATTTAAATTGTTTATATAAGTTTATATGATTAATAGATGATTATTGTACTTGATTAAATTAAAGCATGAATTTTGGGTAATATATATATATATTTCGAGTAGATTGAATAAATAAAAATAGGATTTTTATCATGTTTTAGTTAATTATTGTTGTTAGTTGTTATTTTAAATAATTATTGAAATTGATTTATTAATTTTTGATGATTGTGTTTAATTAATTCAAAGTATGAAATTTTGCTAAATTATATATGTCGAGTATGTCAAATGTATGAAAGGTGGAATTTTATCTTGTTTTTATGTATTTTATATGATTAATTATAATTAAATTAATTAATGGAATTAAAATATAAATTCTGGTTTTAGTTGTCAAAATGTCGAGTGGTACTAGTAATAAAGTTAGGACTTTTGACCATGAATTTAGGAAGTAGTTGTAACAGGCTTGAACAATTATTTTATTTTGAATAATTAGTTATTTAGTGATTATAATTAATTAATTTAGATTAATAGTATTTAGGTGTAACCCTAAATGTCGAGTGGGGTAATATTTAAGAAGGGATTTTAGTTTATTTTTGGACTTATAAAATAATTATTAGGGATAAGTTATAAGTATATGATAAGATATCAAGGACAGTATAAGATAAGGTTTAAAGTTGCATAAGATACTACTAGGGATAAGAAAGGAAACAGAGTAATAGCTATACATGTTATGTTTCGGTCTCTGGCTAGGAAAGACTTGGTATTTAAGGTAGCCAATATACGTGCCGCACCTCTCTTTCCTGGGACTCCGAACATTTCATTTCCTATTACGGTCACCTAGTATTTCCCAATATATGATATGATATGATTAAATAAAGATATAAGATATAATATAAAGAATTGAAAGATATAAGATAAGATAAGGACGCCCACCTGATGACCCGAGTAGTCAGACTGGGTTAAGTCGAAGCCACTGCTCAATGGGACGAACGCACCTGATGACCCGAGTAGTCAGGCTGAGTTCCCCCGAGTAGTTCTGGGTCTTAGGATATGTAGTCGTCTGAGTAGTAGTACACGAGCTACTATTTGGGAGTTATGGCCATAGCTTAGGCTTAGTGGTGAAACACGAGATCCGCTACGGGTTGAGTACACGAGCTCACCCCGGCATGTTCTAGGAAAGTTGTGGTGAAACACGAGATCCACAACGAGTTATAGTGACCGGTCCAATGAAGATGATATGATTTGATATAATGAAGATGATATGAAATGATATGATATAATAAGATATGAAATGATTATAAGATATGTTATGGAAATATAAGATATGACTGATAAAGGATAAGCTATGATATTTCTAAGTTATGATATAACTACGAGAGTATGGAACCATATAGTATAAGCTAAGTATTTAATGTATAAGTCTTCCGCTGTGTATGATTCTAAGTATATGATATGAGCAGGTACATTTTATGTATGTATGTCATCGTATGATGGAATGTATGTATTTGTATTTGTATGATTATATGTATCTGTAAACGTATGTATTGTGTACGTATATGTCTGAGTTGTACTCGTATTGTATGCGTATTCCTAACTGTATTTTGCAGGTATTATTATACGTGTGGTATACGTATATCTATACGTATTTCTAACTGTATTTTCTGCAGGTGTATGTATACGTATTTTATACGCACTTTATACGTACATGTATGCGTGCTTTCTTACGTATTTTTATACGAGATTCGTATAATTATTGTATTTCGTTCTTCTATTTTTCTATGGATGTTTTGTGCACTTCCTATGATATTATGTGATTAGCGGTCCCTCGATTAAGCGGGACAGCCTAGTTACTCGCCACTGACGGTGGACCCCCCCCCTCAGTTTCAGGTGACGATGCAGCAGCGTAGAGCGGGCTTCGTTGGATGGGCTTGAGTAGCTTAGTTGTTTTCTTTGAGTTCTAGATTATCCAGAACAGTTTGAGACATTACTTTAGTTTTGATTATAATCACAGCCTGTTGGGAAGACATTTATTCTATTTATGTAACTTTTTGGGCTAGATGCCTTTGACTTCGGATTTGAGACTACTTTTATATAATAAAAGTTGATTTATTTTAAGTACATAATTTACATTTATAGTTTAAATTGGTTAAGTAATGATCCGAATGTCGATTCCCTTCGTAAATCGACAAGTCGAAAAGTCGGGTCGTTACATATCCCATCATTTGCAAGACTAAGGAGGAGGGCGATTATGTCAAGGAAGCGTCAACGAAGTGAAAATAATCGTACTTTATACTCCCTCCTCAATTTTATTATTTTTCATATTGTAAAAATTAATGAACGGACTTTTCCACTCAAATATATATATATAGATGTTATTGGAGAACTCATTGGAATGGGCGATCTTATCAATGTGTCTAAGGATGATACTCCGAATTACAAGCTTGCAGTCGAGCTAGAAGACTTGAAGTAAGAAAGAATCTACATATTAATATGTTCTTAATCATATTAATTTTATCTTATATATTTGTTAATATTATTAATGTTGTATTATATAGCAAGAACACATTGAGTTGTACTTTATGGGGGAAATATGTCATTCAAATGTTCAGCTACAATAAAGATGACATAAAAGGGTGCATAATTATTGTAATACAATTTGCAAAAGTTAAGATTTTTCGAGGTAATATATTGCATGAAATAGTGTTTTATTTGAATTTTCATGATTATTTATCATTATTAACTTAAACCTTTAACTTTTTTACTTGCTTTTTTTGGTAATAGATGACGTTTCTTTGTCAAACTCTTTATTTGCGACAAACCTATTCATCAATGAGGATATACCCGAAATTCATGAATATAAGAAAAGGTATTTTACATTTTTTATGTAGTTATTTTAATGATTATACTGTAATTGCGTATTAATATACTTTTTGTTTTATTATATAGCATCGATAATGGAGATGATTCTCATTCGGTTGTAATAACTCTTTTGTCAAGTCAGAATTCACATTCTATATCAGATAAATTTTTAAATTTGTCTGAGAGAAAACAATTAGATGAGATATGTGAGACCAAAAAGGTAAATAAAGAATGGTATTATAATTTCTATTATGTTAACGTCTATTAACTTGATATAAGAATTACTCATTTATTTTTTTACTTTATGTAGGAGTGCTTTTGTGTGACCTTTGCTACCATAATTGGCATTGAAGACGGGAACAAATGGTATTATAACTCTTGCAAAAACTGTAACAAGAAAGTTGGCTATAAAGGTGGTGGAAAATATTGGTGCTTAAAGTGTGATTCACATGTCAAGTTTGCGCCACCAAGGTACTTTTGTATATATATTTAGTTTATTAAGTTTTTGTTTTCAATGCGTAAATGATGATAATGGACTTGACAATTTGTTTAGGTTCAAAGTCAATATAATAGTTGAAGATGACAGTGGAACTGCCAATTTTGTCATGTTTGATAGAGAGGTTTTTCAAATATTGCAAATATCTGCAATGGATTTGAAAGATAAATTAAAGAAGGTAATTGCACCAACACTTTTACCATATCCAGATATATGAAATCATTTTTCATTCACAATTGTCAAGTTGTCTTTAATTGAATTGCACTAATTAATTTTAACTTTGTAAGATGATAAAGATGATTCCGTTCCAGAAGAGCTTGATATGCTATTAGATAGGAAATTTTATAATTATAATTATAAGCCGTGCATCGCACTGGTAATGTACTAGTTTAGGACTAATTTACTTGGTCACCCTAATTTAAAAAAAAAAAACAAAAAAAAACACTAGTCTTTATAGAAACCACACAAACGAGTATATACTTACTATAAATAAAAACTACAAAAAAAAAAAAAAGACCATATATAATTCTCAAAATCATGCATAACTTTCAGAGTGCTGCTACCCAAAAACTCTTGAGTATAAGACGATGCAACCCCGCATTAGTTATGCATTGAGTCAGGAACGGTAACGAAAATGGGGATCGAAAACGGAAAATCCAAAAAATAATATTAATGAGTATGGCTAATTATAACATGAAAAATCGGAATAAATCGTCCCCAATACAGGATGACTACCCTTATGAAATACCCATGGTACATTGCTACATAGGTCATAATTAATTTTGTATGAAATATTAATTATTGATGAATATTTATGTGTTATCATAACATATTTCATTTGCACATCTTTGTCATCAGATTAGATTTAACAGCTGAAGTTAGTTTAGAATTCTTGAGTTTTTTTTACCTCTTGTTGCCCATACATGATACATCCATGCCTTTTTATAATTACTTTTTTTTTTTTCACATTCATGACATTTTTCCTCGTCATTTATATTGGTTTAATGAATATGCGACTCTTATAGCCTGTTTGGTTAATATCAATAGCTTTATAGATAATTTTATATGCAAAGGCTCATTTATGCTAATATATATCGTCCCTGAAAATAGTTGTGAACTACTAAAATTATAATCTTCTTTCATATATTTTCGTTACCATCTAATACCACCTTAATTAGATGACAGTATTAGAAGATGATGAAGACTTATAAAAAAAAAAAAAAAACGCTTAACGAAGTAATATTATTATTATTATTGTTGTTATTATAAAAAAAATTTAATATTATAAACTAAAACTCAAAATGTCTACAAGAAGTTAGTGGGAAGCCTAGATACAAGCTGGGCCCCCACTCCCCTAGCTATTGCAAAGCCAATACGAGTGAAGATGTGAGCAGCAGCCCGCGCACCAATATCATGAGCTCTGGAAAATCTCTGAATCCGTTTCAGCAGTGCAACAGCATCCTCCTCGAATTCGCCAAAAGTAGAAAAAGAGAAAGGTAGGAAACCATACCCAAGAGTAGCACATCGATCCGCATACTTACCCCGTTTCCGAGAAGCCGCATCCAGCACAACACGACCAGGAACAAAATCAACAATATCAGACTGAGTCAAAGGCGATGATCCAGTCAAATCAACACAGACATCGCGACCACAATCCCAAGAATAAACGAAGTAATATTATTATTATTATTAGCATGTGAGAACTAATTACTTTTTTCCTACAATTTCTACAATCTCTCTCCAATAATATAAATACAAAATTCGTCTGCTCTTACAATATTCATTTGACTCTTTCTCTAATTAAATAGTAACACATATATATCTCCTCTAAATTAAAGATCAGATAGAGTATTTTGGAATATATATTATGTAGTGAATTAATTTAAAGCAATTTTGGCCAACTTATGATTACATCTATGAATATTAGGAGTGGACCACACAAACAAAATTATTCTTGACGAATTCTGTTAAAAGGTGTTTATATATTCAACAAACATGTAAGAATGCGTTTTTTTAAAAAAAATTTATCAGATTAGTTCAGGTCAGGTCAGTTCAGTTCAGATCGAATAAGTTGAAAAGAACGCACCCTAAATATTAAGTGCAATAAAATTCAATAGCACGTGTTTATATATGCATGTCAAAATTATTTAAAACACTATTAGGTGCTTATTTTTAAAAAAAGTCATTATGAATATTATGGCATCATCGTCTATTAAAAAAGGGAGTGATATTCTGTGATGGATGTAATACAGTAGTAGTGATAGTCTCGTTGGTAGTCATTATGGGTACAAGGACCGAATGACCCCAGCATGAAATATGCACCATGATCCCATGACCATGTATCCTTTTTTTTTTTTTTTCAATGGCTAGTTTTTCACATCAAAACTAATAGCCTTGATTTTTGTATACTACCTCCGTTTCTTATTATTTGCAACGGTCAATATTTGACACTATTCATGTTATGTACTTTGACCAAGATTAAACGTTACTCGTAATGAAAAATATAGTCAAATGGGATCTCGTTGGATTCATCGTAACATGTAATTTTTAAATATGTTGTAATTTTTAATTAAAGAGTTTTTTTTTCATGTAGTTTTAATTAACATGAAAAAAACACTTTGTAACCCTAATTAAAACAACTTTGTAACCCCACAAATAACACTTTGTAACCCCACCAAAAACACTCTATACCCCCAACACTTTGTAACCCCCCAAAAACAGTTTATAACCCCCCCCCCCAAAAAAAACACTTTGTAACCCCCCCAAAACACTTTGTAACCCTACCTAAAACACTTTGTAACCCTAATTAAAAGAGCTTTGTAACCCCACAAATAACACTTTGTAACCCCACCAAAAACACTTTGTAACCCTAATTAAAACAACTTTGTAACCCCACAAATAACACTTTGTAACCCCACCAAAAACAGTTTGTAACCCCCCCCAAAACACTTTGTAACTTCACCAAAAACAATTTGTAACTGTAACCGCACCAAAAACAGTTTGTAAACCCCCCCCCAAAAAAAAACACTTTGTAACCTCACCAAAAACAGTTTGTAAGACCACCAAAAACACTTTGTAACCCCACTAAATAATTTGTAATTAACCTGCACTAAGCTAAGAAATCACTTTGTAACCCCACATACCTGATTCAACATTTACCAACACAGTTGTGCCTTTCTCGCCACCACGACGAATATACTTCAATTTTGGCATCATAACGAAAGTAGATGAAGAGAATCGAACAGAAGAAAACCAAAACAGAGTACGAAAAAAGTTCAAGTAGAAAAACGAAGGAGAAAAACCTAAATACAACTCAAATTACAAAAGAAAAATACTCCAAACAAGCACAAATGATGACACTAATGGAGGTATCAGAGAGAAACTGAAAAAGAAAAAAAATGGCGGTTTAGAGAGGTTATAAGAGAGAGAAAGAAGTGACATGCATTGATGACAAAATTCAAAAATAATGATGACAACAATAAAGTAAAACTGTCATTTACAAAGTTTTGGGCCTTTATTGTTGCAGCAAAATACAAAGGGTTTGGGCCTTTATTGCTGAACATGTTTTTAAATGATTTGGGCCATTATTGCTGCAGCACATAGAATCTTTGGGCTTTAAAATTTCAGCCGTATGGTTTAAAAACCATACAACCGGCTGTATTCAAGAAATTGTGTTTAAAATTTGGTTTGGGTATAAAAGTGGGTGGGAGAGGCAAATAAGGAAAACGATTAAGCAACCCTCAAGATTACCAACCCCCTTAAAGATATTATAATAAAATAATAATATATAGGAAAAATTGCCAAGAATAAGCCAACCTTTGGCCGATCTTCCACAAATAAGTCAACCTTTTGAAAATCTAGAAATAAGCTAACCTTGTTATCATTTAAGCCAAAAATAGGTCAAATGATTATTTAACATGTTAATTTCTATTGTTTTTTATCACTATTTTACAATCATTCAACCTATTTTTTGCTTTAAATGATAACAGTAACTTAAAATAACAGATAACTAATACATTAAAAAATCATTTAACCTATTTTTGGCTTAAATGATAACAAGGTTGGCTTATTTCTGGATTTTCAAAAGGTTGGCTTAATTGTGGAAGATCGGCCAAAGGTTGGCTTATTCTTGGCAATTTTTCCTAATATATATAATAAGTTAGAGAGAATAAGAGCTCGTTTACTTTAGCTGAATATAGCTGAACTGAACTGAATACAACTGAAAGTAATATTTTATAAGAGAAGGATATTGAGAACTGAACTGAACTTAGTAGAGTTAAACTGAACTGAACTTAATAGAGCTGAACTGAATTGATCGAGCTGAAGTAAACAAGCCCTAATTGTAAAAAGTTAACGTTTCAATGCATTTTTAATCAATAAAAAATCATGATTGAGATAGTTGACAATCCTTAAGTTTAGCCAATCACTCCCAACAAATAATTCAATATCCTAATCCTGGACCACCTCGCAATAGATTGTGCAATGAGCTCATTTAAAGCTCACATTGTAATTAACTAATTACTAATTAGTAATTGGTCAATGTCATTATCATTATTAAATAATTGTATTGTTATTGTGATTCTCAATCTTAGCCAAATTGTAATTAATAATTAGTCAATGCCATTAATAATACATTATTGCATTGTTATGATATACCAATAGTACTTTTTGAGCTTGTTTGGTTCAAATGGAAAGTGATTTTCCATTGTAATTCACATTTCATGCATGGGAAATTATTTTCTTTCTCAATTTCCTAAGAATTAGGTTAAATTGTTTGGTTGACATCATGGAAAATTGCATCTACTAGGAAATTCAAATCATCTGGTGGGTTTGGTAAGTGATTTCCTATGTCTTATGGGAATTTCCATTTCCTAAAAAATTATAATTCTTATGTTATTCTCGATTTCCTCCAACCAAACACAAACTTATTTTGCCATTTCCTAAAAATTAGTATTTTCAATGGAAATATACTTCAACCAAATTAAACAACAGCTTTCTATGTGGCCAATTGAACAATTTGGTTTTAAAAAATCACCCATGTACAATTTGGTAAAAAATAAAGAATTACTCTATCTCAAAACGAAAAATGGGGAAAAAAAAAACTCGATAAAAAATTGCTAGAAATTCTTATATACATTTAGATGTATGATACATCTAAGGGTAATTTTGCTCATTTTAAAATTAAAAATGAGAAAATTTATTTAAAATAAGCAATAAAACATCTTGGATATATGTAGCTCCTGATATATAACAGAACCAATGAAAAATTACCCTATTTGATACTCCATATAAGATTTGTCCTCCCTGCTTAAGAGGACAATTTAGTATTGCCTTCCCATTGTTCGACCCTCTTAACATCAATCATTGTATTAATTAAGTCAATCATCAAAATTGTCAGCTAATCTGATTAAGGGAAATTGCCCTCTTCGGTCACATTTCTTATAGTGAATTGCAATTCCTCCATGATATATTTACCTTGTTATAACAGATGCGCAATGTAAAGCAAACAATAGACAAGAACAACACACGGAATTTACGTGGTTCGCCGACAGTTTGTCGACTACGTCCACAGGCAGAGGAGAGAGATAGTATTATTGATTTTGAGGAATTTCGGATTACAGATTACAAAGCGAGACCCCCGTGCAGGGTTATACGAAGTGGGAGTACGGCATACAACAGATTCAAGGCACCAATCTAACATACCTAAATGTCAAATGGTCATCTCAATCAAAAATTTAAACTGATGATCGATGTTTACGATTATGTTATGTAATCTATCTTATTATTGAGGTACAACCCAGCATGAAATATGCACCATGAGCCCATGACCATGTATCTTTTTTTTTTTTTTAAATGGCTATTTTTTCAGATCAAAACTAATAGCCTTGATTTCTGTATATTTCAGATATGAAAATACAAACATTGATCCAATTTTTGTTTTCTAGTTATTATTGTGAAAATTCATACCAATAATCCAATTTTTAAAAGAAAAATTGTTTTTAATAATCCAATGTTTTGACTTTTAGCAACCAATAATCCAACCCGCACCCCAAATCCATACAATAATCAAACCTTTCAATTTTTAGCAACCAATGAACCAAAATTGAAAATGAGAGGTCAATTATATGTTGCTTTGCTATTTTCTTAGATTTTTTTAATCAACTACACATTAAATAATTAACGGTGTGTTTGGATTCTAAAATTTCATTTGAAATTCTGGAATTGAGACAATTATAGTGTTTCAAATGATGAATTTGCCCAAATTCTACAACTAACAAGTAATAAACAATGAAGGTAAGGATTTCAAATGACAAGGTAAACCATGTCATTTGAAATACTTAAATTCTATAATTCAAATGATGTATTTGAAATGAAATCTATTTTCCCAAACACAACTTAACGTTAATTCACCTATACAGCAGGTAAAACTCAAAGATTCATTGGTTGGATTTGGGTGCAAATGTTGGATTATTAATTCCCTAATAATTAAGCACAAGGTTATATTATTCGTTGCTAAAACTTAAAATGTTAATTTTATTAAAAAAAAATTTAATAAAATAATAATATACATATAATAAGTTAGAGAGAGAAATTGTAAAAAATTAATGTTTCAATGCATTTTTAATCAATAAAAAATTATAATTGAGAGGATTGACAACCCTTAGGTTTAGCTAATTACTCCCCGTCAAATAATTCAATATCCTAATCCTGGACCACCTCGCAATAGATTGTGCAATGAATTAATTTAAAGCTCACATTGTAATTGGCAATTGGTCAATGTCATTAATTATCATTAAATTATTGTATTGTTATATTAATTAGTCAATGCCATTAATAATACATTATTGCATTGTTATGATATACCCAATAGTACTTTTTGAGATTGTTTGGTTCACATGAGAAGTGATTTAATTTTCCGTGGTAATTTACATTTCATACATGGGAAATAAATTATTTTCTTTCTCAATAATTTCCTAAGAATTAGCTTAAATTATTTGGTTGGCACCATGAAAAATTGCATCTACAAGGAAATTCAAATCATACTGGAGGCTTGGTGAGTGATTTCCTATGTTTTATGGGAATTTCCATTCCTTAGGAAAAATTATAATTCCTTTGATATTCTGGATTTCCTCCAACCAAACACAACCTTATCTTGTCATTTTCTAATAATGAGTTTTTCCAATAGAAATGCACTTCAACCAAACAACACCTTTCTATACGTACGGACAATTAACCAATTTGGTTTAAAAAAATACCCATTGTCAAAATGAAAAATTGGGAAAAAAAAACTCGACAACAAATTGCTAGAAACTCTTATATATATACATCCGGATGTACGGTGCATCTAAGGTGATTTTGCTCATTTTAAAATTAAAATTGAAAAAAAATTATTTTAAATGAGTAATAAAATACCTTAAATGTACATAGCTCTACGTACATCTATCCGGATGTATAATTGACAAATTGCCCTATTTGATACTCCGTATAAAATTTGTCCTCCTTGCTTAAGAGGACAATTTAGTATTCCCTTCCCATTGTTCGACCCTCTTAACATCAATCATTGTATTAAATTAATTAATTAAGATTAAAATAAAATTTATTTGTTTTACCCTCGTTGCATCAATCAAGGTGGCAAAGATTTTTTTAAACTGTCTGTCTTGACGATATAATATGATTAATTAGTAAGAGGGCAATCATCAAAATTGTCAGCTAATCTGATTAAGGGAAATTGCCCTATTCGGTCACATTTCTTATAGTGAATTGCAATTACTCCATGATATCTTTACTTAAATGTCAAATCGTCGTTTCAACCAGAAGTTCAAATTAATGGTTGAGGTTCAAGATTATGTTATGCAATCTATTGTTACCCTCACACTAAAGACCGTTTGAGTTTGAAATGTGCAGGTCACACAGGCTCACCATACCCAACGCTAATTAATTCCACTATTTAAAGATGGAGTGAGTAAGATTTGAACCTTTGACATTTGTGTCATTGTTATATACTATATGGTTACATCAAACCCTAATGTCACGTTTTATGTATAGATATGGAATGTTTTCAATGAAAAAGGCACCCAATATTTCTCACAATAATGAAATAATATCAATCATTCAAAAAACAAGAAATCATATTGACAATTACGGCCCGTTTGGTTGTTAGTAATAAATTTTGGTAATGGTAATGAATTTACAGTGTAATTTTTTAAGGGTTAAAACCTTATAATCTTCATGGAAAATAATTTCATTCCTAAGCTTTAATTTTCTTCTCATTTTTTATTCCCATCCATTACCATTGTGGAGGGTGGTATTTGATGTGAAGAAAATTAGATAAATTGGAGCTAAAGTAGCACCACCATGGGAATGGATTTTGATTTTCCTTCCAAATTCAGTTATAAATTTATTCCCATTACCATGATTTGTGACCGGCTACCAAACGGGCCGTTATGGTATAAAAAGTTGCCTTTAAAAAGTACAGATCCGAGTACATACTTATACTTTAAGGAGGATTACAATTTCAATCCAATTAATTTTCATCTAATCCAATCCATTCTAATTCTTTCAACCATTTTAATCCATTTCAATCGAATCTCATCCCTTTAATCTATTCTAATCAAATCTCATCCCTTTAATCCATTCAAATCCATTCTAATTCTCCCCTTCAATTCATTCTAATCTATTTCAATCCATTCTCATCTACCTCATTCCATTTTAGGGTGTGTTTGATTCGTCTGAAATTTTCTGATCTAAGCTGATCTTATATTTTCTGATATGATCTTATCTTATTTAAATTTTTCTGATTGTAGTTGTTTTTATAGTTATAATTTTTCCTATATGTTCTAAACGTTTCCGACCGGACTGAATTTTTCTGATCTGATTTGATCAAAACTTTTCTAAAATAAACAATAAACAATAGAGTGCTTAAATAAGTTGAATCAAACGCACTCCTTATTCTCACACATCCATTATTCACCCGTATTTATGGTAATGGTATATTATATACCATACATTGGGTTTCAGTTCAGATTGGGGATAACATATTATGATATTAACATTTGAGGATGAAGTCATAGCCCAGTGGTTAGGGCTTCAGAATTCCAGGCACGAGGTCCTGGGTTCGATTCTCACCGCACGCATTTGGAAGGATTCCTTATTATCCCCCTTACAGATGCGTGTGTTGGCTAAAATTGGGCCGGGTGACTTGTAGTAGGGCCCGATTCTAAGGCCTAGTATCCCACACATTATCCTATTAAAAAAATATTATGATATTAACATTCCCATTGGGATTTGCGTATGAGATACCGACAAATTACAATGTTTATTAATCTTAATTTCTATTATACACCTTTCTTCCTTTCCTATGGGATTCCTTGATTCATTGGTCGGATTTGGGATGCAAATGTTGGATTATTAATTCCCGAATAAGCTAAAGGTTAGATTATTCATTGCTAAAACTTGAAATGTTTGTTCTATTAGAAGCAAATAATCCTATTATAAATCTCTACAACCCATTTGGTTATCATCAGTATTAAATGGTGGTAATAATGGAAGTGGTTTTTCAATTGAATTTGTAATGAAATTCATAAGCAAATAATCCATGAAAATGCTAATCTACATCCAAGTTCACTTTTCCTTCTTTAACAATTTATTCATGACCATTACCATTTTAAATATCATCCTAACCAAAAGCTTAAGCTAATAGTTAAGGCACAGAAATATGTTATATACTCTATCAATATGTTATATACTCTATCAGAGAATCAAAATTTATGTACATTAGAATATAATGGATAAAGAATAACGGGGATGCATTTCCATGGATGGAGATGCATTCCCACATACATTTTAATCATATTTTTCTTACAAAAGTACATACAAGTTCATTTCCAAATCACTAATTAATAACGATAACCCCTATTTTAATTTGAATTCTTAACATTTAAGTTGAGTTCTTTATTTCTTAATTAGTAATGTCATTTTGAAGTTTATTATATTGTTTGTACTTGGTTTGAAATAGCACTAGTTAATTGGTCATGTCGCCCATAATATCTTAAGAGTTAAGACCAGATTAGTTTTAATTGGTCCAATTTTGGTTAATCTTTTTAATTTAAATTTTTATAAAGGTAGTTTAAAATTTGATTTGGTTATAAAAGTGGGTGGGAGAGGCAAATAATTCAATATCCTAATCCTGGGCAACCAACCACCTCGCAATAGATTGTGCAATGAGTTATTTTAAAGCTCACATTGAAATTGGTAATTGGTCAATGTCATTATCATTAAATTATAATTAGTCAATCTTAGCCAAATTGTAATTAATTAGTCAATGTCATTAATTAATTAATACAAATTAATTACAATTTGGCTCTCAAGTGCCAACCATTCTTTTTACTATTTTTTTTTTTTTAAGGAGAAAAGGTAAACAAATGAAAAAAATCAAGATCTCTTCACATAAATGTATTTTTTAAAAATGTATTTTTTTTTTTTTTTGCCTTTTGATAGTTTTTACTGTGCTAAAATCCAGTAGAGTTTATAAAATACACTACCACTCAAACCAATTATCACAATCAGCTAGTCAAAGCATTTAGTAATTAATTAATGTTGTGTTTTGGGGGGAAAAAACATTAATTGGTCTTTTTTTCTATAATGCATTTAGTTTTTTTCCTAAAACAATTATAATAGTTTTTACTTTAATTATTTTCAAATAAAAACTATACTACCCCTCTTTCAAAAAATTATTATAAGTGGTCATTTTTCTTTCTTTAAAAATAATTTTTGTCAACCTTAATTCGTTAGTAATTGTATATTCTTCGACTAAACTTAGCTTGGTTTTCTTCATCAAAGTTTGCACTATTTTTACTTGTTAAATTTTTAAAAATCTTCTAAAGTAAATGAACCATTATATTAAATATGTTTATTGCTTGTATACAAGTTTCAGATGAGTATTTTGATTGTTATTAATTTTTTTTACTACTAGGATAAGACCTATACCTCACCAAATAGAATAGCATGTATTAGTTGTATAACTTGTATTGTACACATGTTCCTTTCCCAATTCCATAAAAAATACGAGGTACGAGCCTTAGTTTAGTGGTTAAATTAAATCTTGTGAATGCTACTACCTTTGAGGTTTGGTGCTCAAACATCACACATTTGTGATGATTCCTTATTTTTCCTCCTTTAAATGTGTGTGTTGATTGTTAAATGACTAAATGAGGTTACGTGACCTACAGTAAGGCACGGTTCAATGTCTAATTTCAGTGTATTATCAACAAGTTAAGGAGTATTAAAAAAATAAAATAAAAAATCAGTCAATAATACTACGTAATTGTATGGCCTGGCCTAGCTATAAAATTGACAAATTCAAGGCTTGGCTTTATTGTAGAATAGAATTTTCTTACCTTAGCAGCCGGCTGTATTATACTCGTATAATTTATCTTAAAACAACGCCAAGTAGTTATGTTGTAAAAATGAGGATAATGTATTAGCTTAATGGTTAATGATTTAGAAATCTAGGCACGAGGTCATGGGTTCGATTCTCACTGCACCTTATTATTCCCTTACAAATGCATGTGTTGGCTAAAATTGAGTCGGGTGACCAGCAGTAGAGTCCGATTTCAAGGCCTAATATCCCACACATTATATACTTAAAAAAAAAAAAAAAGGTTATGTTGCCATAATTATCAATTCAACGACTTGTTTGCTTGTGCTCCAATACATACATATGTTATATATATAATGCACATTGATGTTCTTGTTTTTATAATTGCATTGCCTACCATATTATAAAATCCACCAACCCCCAAAGAGAGAGCACGCACTATTTCATCTCCTCCTAGCTAGCTTAGTGATCTTGACAAAATGAGCTCTGAGCTTCCATTACGTGAGATCCCTGGAGGTTACGGCCTCCCTATACTTGGAGCGATCAAGGATAGGTGGGACTTCTTCTACCTCCAGGGAGAAGACGAATTCTTTAGGACTCGTGTTGAAAAACACAAGTCCACAGTTTTTCGAGCTAACATGCCTCCCGGCCCTTGGATCTCCTCCGACCCAAGGGTGATTGTGTTATTAGATTCAAATTCATTCCCTATATTGTTTGACACCTCTAAAGTCGAAAAACTCGACGTGTTTTTAGGAACATTTATGCCTTCAACCTCTTTCAATGGAGGTTATCGCGTTTGCCCATACTTAGACCCAAGTGAGCCTAAACATGCCACTCTCAAATCCCTTTTGTTGTCTACCCTTGCCTCTAAACATAATGAGATCATCCCTATGTTCCAGGATGGTCTAAAGGGTTTGTTTTCTGGGCTAGAGAATCAGCTCAAGGATACTGGTCGAGCTGATTTTGGAGCACTTGTTGGTGATGTGTCGCTTGAGATCTTTTTTAGAATTTTTTGTGACGGCAAGCGCCCCACAAACACTAAATTAAAGTCCGATGGGCCAGGCATGATAAGAAAATGGGTTATTTTCCAAATATCACCCATTCGAACATTAGGCCTACCCAAGGTGCTAAACCCAATCGAAGATTTGGTGCTTCATTCAATTGGGCTACCTTCCTTCCTTGTGAAAAGTGATTATAATAAAGTGTATGATGTCTTTTACTCTGAAGGAACGTCATTCTTGGACAAGGCCGAGAGTTTGGGCCTAAGTAGAGAAGAAGCATGCCATAACTTGACATTCTTTGTTGGGTTTAACTCGTCCATTGCAGTCGCAAGTTGGTTTCCTTCTCTAATGAAATGGGTTGCATCTGCTGGGGAAACCTTGCACCGCGAACTAGTCAATGAGATTAGGACCATCGTGAATTCTAACCATGATGGTGACGGTAGTGATGGTGGTGGGGCCCTCAATTTCAACGCCATAAATAAGATGGTGTTGACCAAGTCAGTGGTTCTAGAAGGGTTAAGAATAGAACCTCCCGTACCATACCAATACGGGAGGGCTAAAAATGACATGATGATCCAAAGTCATGAAGCAAAATTTAAGATCAAGAAAGGGGAGATGATATTTGGATATCAACCATTTGCCACAAAAGATCCAAAGATTTTTAATGATCCTGAGAAGTTTGTGGGGGATAGATTTGTAGGGGAAGAAGGGAAAAAACTATTGAAGTATGTGTTATGGTCAAATGGAAAGGAAATTGATGATCCAACACCTGATAATAAGCAATGCCCTGGTAAGCATGTGGTTGAGCTTCTATCAACTGTGTTATTGGCTGAATTCTTCTTGCGTTATGACACTTTCACCGTTGATTTGACTAACACTACCTCCCTCACTTTCTTGTCCTTGAAGAAAGCCACTACTAGCACTTGAATTCATATTGCTATAGTTCAATTTGGAGGATGTTGTTTTTCAATCTCCTTGATTATTGTGTTTTTTATTTAAAAAAATATATAGATTGTGAAATAAATTCTGTGTTAATTATCTGTATTTCTTCTATTTCAAAATGTTTACTACGTTTGGAATATTATATACAAGGAGAAAGAAGCTTTGATTATGATGAAGAATTTTTTTTATATATATAAAGTCCTTGGGTTTCCGAAATAGTGTAAAAAGAAGTGCTTCGACTTTCTTCCCCCGCCACCTTTCAAAAGGGGTGTATTAGCAATTCCTCAGTTAGAGTTTTCCGCTCGCATCAACTTGAAGCCCCCAATTTGACATATCTCGAACGGCGGCACGAACCGATTCAACAAAGGAAAAAAACTCTATATAAACATCATATTCATATGAGATTTTGTTAGATTCGTCTACATGCATAATTTTTTAATATTATCAACTTTTATAAATTTTGACAAGTATAGTAGAAGTTATCGATATTTAAACATATGTGACAAAACCCAAGATTAGGGCATATAATTAAATGTGTTAGGTTTTATTGATAATAGAGTGCAAATATGTATACAACTTCATTGAACGAAAAGGATTCGGCTACTTTTGAATCAATACTTTGAAGAATCCATGAGACTATCATGGAATGAACCGTGTCCCATTCAAGCAACATTTTTGAATCGGCAGGTTTCTCAAGCGTCCCATCAATGAAGACAAATTTGTGTTAAGCTTTTAAAGAGATATGATAGGGGCATATCTTATATTTGCTAATATTTACTCCCCAGATGTGATAACATAGCCACCGGATGTGATAACACAAACATCTGATGTAATAAACATTAACCATAATTTTTTCATATTTATTACATCGGGTACTTATGTTATCACATCTGGAGGCTATGTTATCACATCTGGGGAGTAAATATTAGCAAATATGAGATTTGCCCCTATACTTTCTCGCTTTTAAAGAGAGCGTGATAGCTCTTGACCACGCGACTTAATTGTCGGGCTTAAGAAGTACATGAGTAATGAGATTTCCAGGTTGACCACCAAAACCTAGGTAATATGGAGAAGAAACTTCAATTTTAGTGACGTCGTCGTCGGAAGCCATGGAAGTATTAGCGTGAGGATGATGAAGATGAATAAATAAATAAATAAATAAAATTAGAGAAGAAGAATTTAGGGCTCTGATACCATGACAAAACCCAAAATTAGGCGAATAAATGTGTTAGATTTTATTGTTAATAGAGTGCAAATATATGTACAACTTGTACAAAGGGAGAATTAGGGCCTAAACTACACAATTATATACTAGGAAGCCCATTATGATTAAGAGACTTAATATTAGGGTTACTACTGCATAAGAATATGCATTGAAAAATGAAAACAGTGCATAAAAAACAGATCTAATGCATTGACTTTTTCTTAAAGATATATTTTATTGTTAAAGTAAATTTTTAAAATTTCGCTTCTTTGACAGTCATTTAGATGTAGGATTGATTTTTTTTTAATGATAGAATAACGCATGATTGACTTAACACTTCATAAATTGAAAGTGGGTTAAGCTTGGGAAATGTCAGAAGCCCATTTATCAGAAGCCCGTTAAATTTCGGCCCACCAGAAACGAATTTTTCTCTTGCAAAACAGTTTCAATTTTCCAGTACGTCCACTGGCTTTTTTTTCTTTTATTTTAGACTCAGAGTAAAAAGTGACCTGGTGGGGCCGTCCGTATCATTATATGATAAATAATGGCTCTATTCGGTATCGTTGTATGTGATATTTTTGGACCAATGACAAACTTTTTTTTCTAGTTATATGATAATATTGGGCCTGTTCGGTATTGTTGTATGCGATATTTTTCTCAGCATTTAGGGGTTTTATTTTAGTTTAAGGACCAGTTTACTTCAGCTTAAATTCAGTTAAGTTCAATTCATCTCTTAATTTCCTTCTCTTATAAAATATTACTTTCAGCTGTATTTAGTTCAGTTCAGTTCAATTCAGTTGAGGATAATGCAGTTCAGTTTAGTTCAGTTCAATTTATTTCAGCTCAGTTCAGCTGAAGTAATCAGGCCCTAAGCAACATGATACGTGGATACTATAGAGTATAGATGAAATAAGAATGATAATAACAATCAAATCTAAAGGATAATTAACTTATTAACCATTCGATATTATTGTAGTTTCCAGTTTTTAGGCTTTTTATTTTTGAAAGTCATGATATATGTTATATAAGAGATCATAAATAGCCAAAACCTATTAAAATTATAACAACTTTGAAAATTGATATTGAAAAATGTAAACCACTTTTTTTCAGTTTTTAAAAATATAATGATGTTTGTATGTTTAACTAGATTTTGGATCCTTACATGACATATATCATACATTCATACGGCTACAAAAAAAAAATACAGCAATATCGAAATATTATTATTCTATAAACTTGTCATATTATGAAAAATTTTACAAAAACACCCCTAACCATTGTAATTTTTAATTTAACATTATTTACATTAGTCTACAATATTATTTATTTGTCTTAGCTTGACTATTGATGAAGATATTTTCTATATTTGTAATTGTTAGAACCTTAAAGAGTTAAAGTATAGTTTGGTAAACATGAAATGATTTTACCCCAACCGACCCGGCCAATTTGATAGGCCTAACAGCTTGACATAGCAAAAGCTAAGATGCTAGTTTTTAATAATTATTAACAACCTTTTAA
This sequence comes from Salicornia ramosissima, assembly GCA_951394345.1. Lineage (NCBI taxonomy): Eukaryota > Viridiplantae > Streptophyta > Magnoliopsida > Caryophyllales > Amaranthaceae > Salicornia > Salicornia ramosissima. Next base: position 51,763,778 of record OX596239.1, on the reverse strand, counting down.
TTTCAATATGTAAGATAAAAAACGTTAAATTTTAAACATTATTACTATATCTAATGGCTATAAGCCTATAACACAATAAAAACAACCAAATTTTTTAAAAGATAAAGTGATATTTTAGGACAATACATCAAATCAACTATAACAAAATTTTATTGCAACATATTTATTTTAATGGGTTAAGAAGATTGAAATCGGGTTGAGTATTTCAATCCAGGACAATACATCAAATCAACTACAAATTTTATTGCAACATATTTAATTTATTTAATGGGTTAAGCAGGTTGAAATCAAATTGAGTATTTTAATCCAACCCAATCTATTAAGTTAGATGGGTTGGGTTGGGTTGGACCAACTAATTTAGTTAAATGATTTAAAAAACTTCAAGCCAACCTGCTATTATTGGATTTGGTTATAAAGTTGGATCAAGTTTTATGATGCATTTTATTCGTCTGAAATTTTCTAATTTGATCTGAACTTAGCCTTTTTTATCTGATATGATCTTATTATCAAATTTTTTTTACCTGATCTGATCTTAACTGAACTTTTCTGATCTGATTTGATTTTTTATTCTAGTTATATTTATAGTTATAACTTTTATGATCTGAATTTTTCTGATATGGTCTGATCTTATCTTAATTTTCATTATCTTATTTAAAATTTAAAAAAAATAAGCAATATAATGCTTAAATAAGTTGAATCAAAGCACACTTAATATCTCTATCTAAATTAGGTTTGATTATTGATTTTTTGTTGATGCATTTTCATTTGCAACATGCATTGATGCATGCTAATTGCTTGCTAAGCTTCATTTCGTTGATTAAATTGCTTTGGCCCATATGAAGTTCTAATTGCCGACATTTTGGGTCATGAGTATGGCCCTCTACATACTCACAGGACTGCAGGAGTATATTTGAAATAAAATGGCTTTTAACTATAACAATGGTAAAGACATTTATTATCTTCATTGTTTATGTTATATTCTTTGATAAAGATTTAAGATTTACACCTATTGAAAAACATAATCGAATGAGGTCTCGTTGGATTTGTATTAACATGTAGTTGTTGTAATTTTTAGATCGACGCAATTAAAGATATAATTATCTTATGTAATACTAGTTGCAAATCAAGTTCAAATCCATTTACCATGAAGATTACCATAAGAATTGTCTTATGTAATACTCCATCTGTCCAAAATAAATGCTCAATTTTTACGTTGGTTACTATTTACATTATAACTTTGGCTCTATCTGATTTTATATATGTAAGAAAAAATTTAGTTATGTGAGTATCTATTCATCTGTCTCGATATATATTTTTCAAATATATATTTTTTATAATTTTTTCTTGTATACAATAAAAATATTAATATTTAAAATTTTCTCTCGAGAAATTTAAAGAAAATAGAGAATTTATTTTGGGACGAAAGGAGTAACATAGACGAGGTAAATGGCATATCAACAAAGAGTTAAGGATCGATTTTGGAAAATATATATGTCCTAAAACTAACAAACAACATTAAAAACAAAAAAAAAAACAAATGGAGTAAAACTTAGTGTTGTGTAAAATGGAAAAGGAGTATCTCATTTCATTCAGTAAAGGAGGTATATATACAAATTGTCAATAACATTTACAATAAACCCTAAATTCAGTATGATCAAAGGTATAATAGTCATCCACATATAATGTATTATATAACACTTGGGAAATTTATTTAAATTCAACGTAGTCAAAGTTTCTAAAAGGCTGCTTCAAAAAATCAAAAGTGAACAATATAATGTTTTGCCGACAAAGAAATTTCTCCACCTTTGGTATAATTGTTTAGATTAATTCTTGATTTCAATAGGATAAAAAATCCAACATTTCGATAAGTACATAACTAACACAATATACATATAGATAAAATTTCTGATCATGGGCCATAAAAGTCCGTGTTCTTTTGGACTTAGGCCTCGTTTAGTTTGTCATTTTTTAGTAAGTAACTTTTGGTGTTTGGTTGACCATGTGAATTTGAAATTGCCACAGATTTTTATAATTACCAAGTTGGTATTGATGATTGATTTGCTACATTTTATGAAAATTTTAATTTCCTATGAATTGTTATTTTTTTTTTTCATAAACTGCAAATTTTCTGCATATCAGCTACATCCCCATTATGTATTTTTTTTAGGAAATCCAAATTTGGATGGAGTTTAGAGTGAACCAAACAATAAGTTAAATTCAAAAATTTCAATTCAGTTCTGTTCCTACCGAATCTAGGATTTAGTTTAGTTCAGTTTAGATAAATTCAATCCAAAAGAATAAGAGCTTGTTTGGTTGACACTAAAAGGCATAAAGATTTCCTAGGAAATGAAAAAAGAGTTTGTTGTTGGTTGACATGATCATAGAAATTTGGATGTCCTAAGAAATTCTATTTCCTACAAAATTGAGGAAATAACTTACCAAGGCCCCCCTTTGGTGAGTTGAAATGGGAAATTAAAATTCCAATTATCAACCAAATAATAACTTTGATTTCCTAGGAAATTGATGAGGGAAATAATTTCCTATGAAATATAAATTCCTATAGGAAATTATTTCCTATGTGAACCAAACGAGCTCTAAGAATTGTGGTTCATTCAATAATTTGTTTATTCCTTCATTTCATTATGTTTATTTAGTTTTGAAAAATTGGGTACGAGAAAAGATTCAATTTAACCATGAAAATATTTATTACTTCATTCGTTCTTATTTAATTACAACAATTAGCTTTTTGATCTATTCACAATTTGTTTTGGAACTTTTTTTTTTATTTTTACAAATACTCTCACTTTTTTTTTCAAGTTTTGCATTTTCTTTATGTCTTCTCAAATGTACTTGCTACTTTTTTTTGAGTATGTGAGCTCCACATAAATTTTACCCCAGGCAATAACAATAAAACAAGATTTTTAGAGGTTTATCCATATGTACTGTCACATCATCATTTTATAAACCTCTCTAATAGTAAGCTTTTTATCAGCAATAAAAAATCACATTCTATTTAAATTTTTTTTTTTGTTGACAAAGAGAAAAGGCGAAGTTTAAATAAGCAAATCTGTCAAGCGAATCAAACTAATAACAATGCAATGAAATTCCCCCAAAATCTCCTAAATGTTATTAAAGTGACCCATAAGGCCACAATAATCAATATACTTATCATACAATTCATTAAAACAAATAGGTTAATAAATTATAGCCTGATTCATTCAATCTTTTGCAAATAATAGAAATGTTTGTTCAAAAACCTAAAAAAGCTGATAGAAACATGTAAACAAACCTCTTATTACTATTGCTTTTATTTTATCACCACTTTGCCGTTTACCTATTTTTTCCAATCTATCTTACCTTTATTTTTAATACTTTTAAATATCTCCACTTTCCAATCATTTCGACCATTTTACATTATTTCTCTTAAACTTCTACTAAAATGATCTATACTTCTCCATCGTTCCTACGTTACTACTTTACCCTCCCCACCCCCCCTCCTTCCCTAAAACTTCTACTAAAGAAACCTCTACTTTACAACGTTCCAATTATTTTATGTGTTCTTTTTAAAATCATATTTTAAAGAGATCGATCTAGATCTCTACTTTTCAATCGTACCTACTACTTTATATTTTTATTTTTTTTCTAAAACCTTCTATAAAAAATAATTTTACTTTTAATCACTCCTACAATTTTATTTATATTTCGTTTCCCTAAAAACTTGTTCTAATAAAGAAATGTAATACTACCTGGTCTACCTCCGTTTCTTCTAATTTACAACAATTAGACACTTTTACATCTTACTTTACGTCACATCGTTACAAATAATAAGAGTTTGTAGTACCTTAAAATGGGAATATGTATCATATATTTTGTAGCGTGGTCGGTGGTAGGACCAAAAGCATTAAAACTGTTAAACTACCAATCTTGTCACAAAGGTAACTATCGAGTAACTACTCTACCATAATGTAGTCAAGTGTGTACAAGCTAAAGTCACTAGCATTGGCCTCCATGCCATGCACCGCCCCCTCCCCCCTACAACGTATGCCGTCTTCGTCACCCTTTCTCTTTCCTTCAACCTTTGTCCCTACAATATACACTCTTCTCTTTTACCTCCCCATAGAATAGTATACATGATTTTTCCATTTCATATTGATTAGACATTTTTTATTTCTTAGGATAAGGTGTTAGTCTAGTGGTTAATTGGTTTTAGAATTTCAGGCACGAAGTGGTCTTGTGTTTAATTCTCACCGCACGTATTTGTGAGGATTCCTTATATTCCCCTTTACATATATGTGTGTGTTGGCTGAATTGGGTCGGGTGACTTGCAGTAGGGCCCGATTCAAGTACCAGTATCACACACAATATCATACCAAATAAAAAGACTTTTTTCTTTCTTTTTTTTAAAAAATGTTTTTTCAATTACTTCCTACATCTTTTATCCCATAAACATATTTTTATTCTCAGGTTTTAATTTTATTCTTATTTTCTGTTACTATCTATTACAATCGGAAATGTTGTATAGGAGGGGAATGAAAATTTGTGAAGAAAATTGAATATATGAGAGGCAAGTAAGTTGTGGTACCCTATGGGAATGAATATTGATTTTACTTCCAAATTTAATAAATATATTAAAAAAGAACTTTTAGAGTATGAAGTTTGAACATCTATAATAAATATTTAGAACATTCATATTTTATTGTTGGACTGCTTAGTTAATTTTATAAAATAAGTGTTTCAAAAAGTTCTAAATGCATAGAATAAATGTTCTAAAAATATTATATAAATTAAATGTGTTATTTTAAGATCAGATATCACAATGTACTAGAGTGTAAAAGAAATAATTTCACCCAAACACCCCAAAATTACTTGAGATCAAGGAAACCTACATATTTTCCATATCTTTGAGGGTAGGTAATGCTAACTCTTGAGTAGGGTATATCTACTATATGATATTCACATAAATGACCCAACTAAACATAATTTAAGCACCTCAACATCATGCATGTGACCATTACTTGAAGGAAACCTCCAATTAAACAATCAAACATACATAATTTGCATAAATGACACATGTTGATATGCCCCTGTCAAGGTGGCAAACTTGGACCTTTAGACGTCTAATATATATAGATTATTGACATTTATGATAACCTTATATTAATTAAGTATTATATCCTACATTCGGGTACACGTAGAGCTACTGTACTTATGCTATTTTAAAAAATGTGCAATATATAGTAAACTAAATGTACAATATGAAATAATTTTATAAATAAAACTACAGATTAAACAAGTAAAATAAATATTAAATAAACAAAATATAAACCTGGATGTACAAACCTTGAATTTAATTTGGCTATCGCCATCTTGTTCTCTTGAGGCATGCCATTCGCACCCAATATCAAGCACACCACACTTCTCATCCAACAGTTTTTGGGAAAAATATATATTTCCAAATCCTCTATTTAATTCCTACCCCACATACAATAAATTATTTCCTTATTTTGCATATACAAAACACTAATTAAAACAAACGAAAATGACGAATACAATCGTTAGACTTGCATATAAAAAATAATAAGAAATGAAAATATTGACTTAAATCAATTACTAATTGCACCAAAAAAAACGCGTGTTTTTTTTTTATCATATGTTCTCAAAATTTTACTGAAAATGATGTATTAATTAAATGCTTATATACAACATTAAGAACATTTGAAAGTAGCTTTTTGTCTAAAAAGATTACACACTACAGATATTTAGGTAAATAATTTTGACACTTTTCCTTATGAGGGCACAAATTTCTATGTTGGATAGTTGTGTACTTGTGTTTGACAAAGCAGTGGTAGAAGGAATTTTTATTTTACAGATCAGTGTTTCAAAATATATTATAATAAGAAAAAAAAAGATATAAATCACTTAAATTAAATGGTAGTGGTCCGGGTTGACAAAAATTATCAAAAGATTTAGTTTGAAAATATATACTACTATGTTAACATTTAAATAAGTTAGTTTATTTCCTTAAAAAAAAAGTTATTTTGTTATATGAAAAGGTAGTCTTATACCACATATTTATAATCACTTTGATGTCTCCTTTTAATCCCTATTAGAAGGTAATTCAACTAACTGTCAACTAACTGATATCTCTGCACTTGACAGTTACTCTTAGAAATTACAATTAACATCTACTACGACTTGCATTTATTGTTAAATAGCTGGCCTAGAACTAATATTTTCAAAACAATACTTCGTATTATTAAAGCTAATACTTCGTACTATATATCACTTATATAATATATTAATTAATATCTTTAATTGATGGTTGATAATTTTTTTTTTAAATAAAATCAATTCATTAATAAAAAGTCATACGATATCTACAATAAAGATCAAAACTATCAATACAAAACAATTTCAATCAAATCATATTCTAATTTGACAAACTAGGTTCGTGTGTATGAAATCTAAAGATGATGGATGCCTTCTTTTACACCGTTGTTTTATGTAACCTTCTACAAGGGGGACTTTTGATGTATTGCAGTTTTGACATCGAACAAATTTAACCCAAATTATTGTAAATGTAGAATCAACATTTGCCGCAACGTCGCATAAACATTCATTATATTAATAAATCAGATCTAGTGAAAATAAAACTAAAACACAGCCCCAAAACTCTCACAATGAAAGATATAAAACCCAATGTCTGGGTAGAAAAACTCTTAAATAGAGAGATAATGGAGTGTTATTGTAGATATAAACTAAAAACAAACGATCAAAGGAAAAAAAAGGGCTTACCACACACTGACCGATAGGTTCGTGGTAGGCTCTGGATCTAAAAAAGAAAATTAGGGTTTATGAGAAAAGATAAGAGAGAGAACAAAGAAAATTAGGGTTTATATATTCTATTAAAAAATTATGGATGAATACTTAAAAGCTAAAAAAAATTTGATTGAAAGATCAAAAATTGATTTTGGCACTCCAAATATTAATATTGGCATCCCATTGAGCCTCACAGGAGAAATGGTAATTAATTTACATATTCATATGCGATCCCGTTGAATTTGTCTAAATGTGCATTTTTTTAAAATTAACTTTTTATAATTTTTATTAAGAATAATTTAAGTTATTAATGTTTATCAAGTTAAGTGCATTGGATATTGTGCACAAAGTAAATGTAAACAATATAATGCAACAAAGGGCATATGATTTTGGCTTGTCAATATTGATTAGTAAATCTATAACGTGCTATAATGTAAGTAGAGGTGATCAAAAGTTCAGGCCAGGTCGACACTAAATAAGTGTGCAAAGCCTAATTTTTTATGTGGGTTTGGTGGGCCATTTGCGAGCTTTATGGGCCGGGCCGCACTTTTAAACTAAAACACCTATATTAAGTGCGTCGAAGCCTGTAAAATTTTCGGGCAGATCGAGCCGGGACAATGATGACCAACTCTAGCTATAAGCTAAGATAAAAATACATGTTATCAAACACTTCTAGAAAATTTCAACGTAAAAAATTATTACATCCGTATCATATCATTTGCAATAATTAGACATCTTTATTCTCTAGATCTATTTTTTATGTCAAATCGTTAAAAAAATAATTTGAAATTGGAGGTAATATAAAAATACTCAAAGGTTTCACATGGTTAAACAAGACATACAAACCTTTTATGTTTATGTACAATGAACTAAACCATAAGATTTTTCTTAATTTAAGATAGACAATGACTTATTTAGATTATACTTATTGATTACTTGGAAGGTTGAGGAGTTTAACGCTTGACAATGCATAAGTTAAAATATTAATATATTTATTTTTTTACCAAATAATAAAAGGTATTAATTTTATTAAAAATTATTGAGATGAATTAACAAGATTTAGACATGAACATATTTTCTATCTATAAATCACAAAATGCAATTAAAAATATAATTTTGAATAGTGTAAAAAAAATCTCAAATATTACAATTAAATAAGAATGGGTGAAGTATTTAATTTAAGTCATATCATAATTATTTTTAGGAGTTAGGTCAATGTCTAGCTCAAAATCGGTAGAGTTGTTCAGATTTGGGTACTATATTGGTAATTCCTGTATTATTTTTAGGTCGAATTATTTGAGGGGAATCAGATTGTGCATGAGAAGCATAAAATTCATTGAAAAAAACAAGCTAATGTGAAATTGCTAACGAACGTTTTTGGACGGTAAATGAGCATGTAATATACTTTAATTTCCTAAAGTAGTTATAATTTTGGATGATTTTTTTTTTTTTTTTTTTTTTGTGGAGATCAGATATACCCTTCACCATTTTGTCTGAATATACCTCAATATTTTTTTACGAGGATATACTAAGATAAATTTAATTATTGTAAGGAGATACCAAAATTCGTTTTCTACACACAAAAAAGTTGATTTTTTTTGGTATCTCCTTACAATCTTTAAATTTATCTTGGCATATCCTCACAAAAAAATTGCAGAATGCTGCCCTTTTGCCCCGAAAACTGGATTTTGGTATCTCTTTACAATCATTAAATTTATCTTGGTATACCCTCGCAAAAAAAATTATTGAGGTATTTCCACACAAAATTAGCAACAAATGATGGTATATCACCACAAAAACTTCTGCACATGTTAAAATCATGTGCCAACCAGTTTAATTAATATTTATAATACCAATATTGCTAACGAACGTCCTTGGGTGCTAGATAAACATTATAATTACAATAATAGATAGTTTAGTACTGCATGCTGAAGTCACACGATTCATATAATTAATATTTAATTATTACGTAGTATAATTTACTGTGTCTAGTTTTTTCTACCTTATCCAGCGTGTTCAACGCGTTCGTTAGGGCCCGTTCGGTAATACTATGGTTTTCTGATTTTTTTTTTAATTTTTAGTTTTAAGTTTATTATAATTTATTATTTCTAGGAGTGTTGATTTGCTTTTGTCCATTTCAAAAAAAGGAAGATATGAGTAAATTTCGTGTTTTTACTCCTCAAGTACCCAAGTAATCACTCTACGTCCGAGCATGGCATGTGTGCATTTGACTTAAAAACACAATCTAGCTCTCTCTCTCCCACCATCCTTGCCAAAATCAAATGCCCTAAAATCTAGGAAACTATTAACATGACTTTCTTCCTTGATCCTTGTTTCTGTTTTTTTTTTTCCTTAAATAACTCACCTTTATACTTTCCTCCTCATGTCATGTTCAAAAGATTTGATGGAATGCTTTTAATATATATTTTGTGTCCCATAAAATAATAGAATATATATATATATATATATATATATACTTCCTTCATTTCAAAAAAACAAATCCTCTTTGACAAAAATAGTGAGAGCTTTTTAGTCAAAATTGAACAGCTTTTTTTGGGACGGAAAAGTATACAGACAAACAACATATAAGGGAATTGATATTGTCATAGTTGAAATTGATATGAGCACAACTTTTGTGAGAGAACATAGGAAGATGTGCTCCCATAATGAGGTGTGCTCATATCAATTTTAATTGTGCCTTTATCATTTCCTATTTTATAAGGCTACATAAGAGGTAGTTAAATTGATCAGATATTAATAACACTGATCAATGCATGAAATTGTACCGTGATGCATTCCTAAATTATTACAGATTATCATTTTGAAAAAAAATATAAAAACGCGAACATATATATCCAAACCTTAAGAACTGCATATAATATCATCACCGGAAATATTAAGATTAATAAGAAGGTAGCTTCTCATTGGAGATGGAAGATCCAACCCCCTTTCACCTCCTTGTCTTTGCCATCTTCAATGATCACATGGGACTTTGTCTAACATTGATTCACAACACCATTTAAAAAAAGGCCCACTTTTGTTATCTTATTTACAAACACTTGTATTTAAGCCCACTTGAACTTAAACCCCAAGTTGGGAACATGAAACTACACTAAATATACAGTTATGCCCTTCCTCATTAACTTTTGTTCTTGGCACATGTCTTCTTCACTACCAACATCACTGTCTAATGTAATTGTACACTCTCATCTTGTGGTCCTTTTATTTATTTTTTTTACCTCTTTAATTATCATATTCTTCTTTATAACCCTTTGTTCTTTATAATATATATATATATATATATATATATATATATCAAAACCTACTCACCTTATACTATAAGTTATTATTATAAGTTATATAATCTTCTTACGCTACATCTTCAAAGAGCTACATTTTCTTTTGCTTATTTTACATGTCACATTGACAAGAACTATATATATATACATACATATATATATATATATATATATAGCTTAGGTTATATATTATCATTATTATTATTATTGGTTCCCTTGGAAGAAAGTAAACACTTATCTTTTCTAAAGTAACAAAAGACAATGTCAAGCAGAAGGTCAAGGCAATCAGGAAGTTCAAGAATCTCTGATGATCAAATCATTCAACTTGTCTCTAAGTTGCAACAACTTGTTCCTGAGGTTCGCCAACGTCGTTCCGACAAGGTAAGCTAAGCTCGCTCATATATCCTTCCCTTAGCTTGCCTTTTTTTCCTTCAAATAATATACTGCAAATTACTCCCTCCATTTCTAAATAGTCACGTACCCCATATGAGATTTCTTTATTATCAGACCTAATAAGTCAAAATGAGACGAACATTTAGGAACAGAGACAGTGCAGTACTGATAATTCTTGATACATATATGTATGTATGATCTTCTCTTGGACAATGCCATTCTTTTGTAAACTTAGTGTTGCATTTGATTCACTTTAAAAACATGCATAATTTAGCTTAAGAGTATTTCTATTAGAAGCTAATTAAGCTAGACTTGCTTCGGCTTAGGTGCAATTTTGTTAGATCGCCTAATACCTGTCGTCGTATAACTTATATGTTTTAATAAATTCTGGTAATTAAGTTGAGATAAGTTTGTTCATACAGAATTTTATAAAGTTTTTGGATATTCTTAAACTCAAATGAAATGAGTGTATACTAAATTTGAGCAATTATATATATATGTATATATGATAGTACTTATATCTAGATATAAATGTTGCTTTACACTCAAAATAGAGAAGCCATTGTAATATTGTTGGAAGTTCAATTTTATTAAAAATAGGAAGAAAAAAAAAAGGCATGAACTCAATAATAATATAAAAAAAGGATTTTTGACATCATAAATCTAAAATACACCTTATCTATAAAGAGTACAAGAAAACAACGCCCATGTTTTGTATCATTCAAAATCGTAATCACAAATGATACCTACGGTTAAAAAAAACTCGTAGTAACCTTTCAAATCAAAGACATTAACGCTTAGAAAAAGACTTCTTGTGCACCACTTCTTTATAACATTTTATCATTTATTTCTTATATAGATATATATTGAATAAAAACTTCAACTTTATGTGTTCGTTAGCCGTTGTACTCTACATCATGTTACTCAACCACTTATATTTAGAATTATTTAAAACCACTATTTTGACTAGCTATAATGTGACATAATAATTTTTTTTTAAAAATAGTAGGGAGTATCAAACTTTATTTTCATTTCATTACAAATATTTGCTCTAAGTTAATCTTGCTCCCCTAGTAGGTCCGACCGAAAATGGACTAATAACAAAAAACTCAAAAATATTTCGGGCTTAAGACCGATAAATAATTAAAGGAGGATTATAAATACGTCAACTAACAGAATTAGTTATAACGAAAACAATTGTATAACATAGAATAAATTCATGCTGTTTTGGATTGAATTTGTTTGAATATAACTGAATTTGTCTGAACTGAACTGAATCTTAGACTTAGCCGAAAGTTGAATTGAACTAGACTGAATTAGATTTGTCTAAACTAAAATTTCAGAAATTATTAAGTCTAAGAGAATAGGGCCTTACAATAATTTACAAGTAGTTATATATAATAAGATTATACTTCGTAATATATATATAGTACGGATGAGAACGTAGTACGTAGTAACTTCATTCGATTTATAGATAAGTTGTATGATTATTATGATTATAGTACATTCTTTTATTTAAGCTATCATATACTTCGTATGAAGTTTCGTGAAAAAAGATTAAGAGTTTAGTTCACTTATACATTCTTTATGATTATTATTATTATTATTATTATTATTATTATTATTATTATTATTATTATTATTATTATTATTATAAAGTTTCATGAAAAATAAGGTCAAGTGTTTGATTCATTCAAATAAAACCTCTCGAGCAATAGGTAATTAATTAAGAGACTTGGTCAGGCTCGAACCTCAGTGCCTGACCAACCTCCTCTTGTGAGGATCAGATAGATTTCCTTACTATTCTCCGCTTCACAGGTTTAATGTTCATCAGACAGGTCAAACTGAGAGTAATGTGACAGTAGGTTCCTATCCGAGACCTGGTATAGCAATTAAGAAAGTTTAGGGGACAAATTTGTCATTGCATAAGTAGGGTAGATATAAGAAGGCAACATGTATAGAGAGTACATAATAATTCACATTAAGGCTCTGTTCTTTAGGACTGAACTGAACTGATCTGAACAGATTAGGTGGGTATTATTTTGTGAGAGTATAAAATTAAAACAAAGCTGAACTGATCCGATCTGATCTGATTATTGTAGCTTTTAAGTCCAAAAGAATAGGGCCTAAAGCATTGGCTGAAAGCTTTAGATGTTCGTTGTTGTTACTAGAGTTTGTTCATAACTGTTAGCAGGAAGTTTCTTTAGAGAAAAGTGAGTACACAAAAGTGTTGGTTATATTAGTTATTATGGTAGTAAGAGTAAATGAAGCTTCACATGCGTATGATAAATAACTTCCTAGAAAGAGCTAAAAGCTAATAGCGACGTGACTTACTATTAAGATGAAATTTCTAACCGTTTGGGCCCTTGCCCTACCCGTACAATTGTATAAGTTAACAACTATAGGACAAGCTCGAAAATGACCTTATAGGTAAAATTGTTTAAAAAAGAAAGGGGTGAAAATTTGATAGAGTAAAGACACTAACCTATATTGATGTCACCATGAATGTTATTTTTATCATTTTTATTTATGAAAATGTGTATGTGTTTCGTTCTATGATTCGGACAAAAGAAAATAGCCTATATGAGACAGATTTACGATAACTTATTAGAATGTTTGGATACTTGTTCTTTCAAGGTACGAGTTCATGGTATTTGGAAAACTAGCTCAATTAATTTAACTTGTTATCAAGACGTTATTTGTAACTTTGAATCATTTTACAACTTGTTTATTCAAACCATGCATGTCTCATGTATAATAGTTTAATTTGTTTGAGTTAGTATATGTAGTGTTTGGAGTATATATAACTATATACGAGTACTAGATTTACTACTATGACTATAGTATAAAATAGATTAAAACGTGAAAATACTTGTAGCTTGAACTTCTTTCCTATCCTCGATAAAATAGACTAAAAAATTATGCAGTTCTTTTAAATCACTCCGTACATGATAGCACATTTGTTGTCACGTTATTAGTTTCTTACAACACCATCACTAGTAATCTTTGTAACCCTAAAAAAGCTACATTAATAATTTATTGCCTAAAAAAAAGATTAACGTGTATCTCATATGTATTTCATAAATCATAAAATTATTTATTCATAGCAGTATTTAATTTTTCCTGATTAGACTTTTTTTCCTTGGTGTGCAGTTATCGTCATTAATGCGTAATATTGTTATCGCTACTCCAATGTGTTACATTTTAATTTATTTGTACATTTTCTAATGCACAAATTTAATACAAGTAATTTTTTTTCATGGAACAGACATTACCTTTATGAAACAAAAATTATCTTTAGTTACATCTTACTATAAAATAACTTTTAATTTTGAAAATAGACATTGATGATAATAATATATCTCAAATACACTTGTAAGCTTTGACTATATAAGAAATAATCGGTAAACATTTATGAAAAAGTGGAACTACTACATACTCTTGGTAGTTATTAGTTTACCAACATAACACTATTCCCAAATTATAGCAACTTTTTTCTCTCATTTTCACAAATCTAGCCACTTCTTTCGATCAAAAAAAAAAAAAAACAATGACAATGACTTACCATCTGTACACCCTGCTTTTCTTAGAACTTTTTAGATTTTCTAATAAAGGGGTAATTACATATATAGCCAAAGATGGTTATGACTTGTTGGGAAAAAATAGTTCCAAACGCATTTCAGATCCTTAATTGTCGTTTAAGTTTTAACTCTAACAAATTGTTGGAATATTTGTATGGGAAACTAGTAAATTTGTACCAACTATTGAGTTGGTAGTTCTGGAGTTTAGCAGTTTAGTAAGGGTAAACCTATATGATAATAATTTCTTTACCATTTTTTAAAATGATGGTTGTGGATTGTGGCATGTCGTTCATTAGGCCCACAAGCTTTAGGGCTAGACAGGTCTAACATCATATGTAATAATTTTTTAAAGGGAGACTCAGACATAGTCTAATCTCACATGCCGTTATGGATCACATTGTGCCAGTAAATATACTAACTCCCATGTCGATCCACATGTGATTAGTCCATGGGTTAGCCCATGTACTTGAAGCCTACAATACTTGCATGTTTATGATTGTAATTAGTTGTCTCACTTGTAAATAATTTTACCAGTGTGAAAGATATAAAAGCTAAAATAGCTTAACTACAAATATTTCTCAATAATTTTTGTTTCTTATTTCCTAGATTGATTACTTCATTTACTTTTACCAAATTTTCAAGATCTATTTTTGATAATTATTATTTTCAGTTATTTTACAAAAGAAACATAAAAATGACAGATAATAATGAAATTTAACACCATAAAAAGTAATTGAAAAATGAAGTTGGGCTTGGATATCAATAATCAACCTGAGGTACCCATGTGTTATCCTACATGATGGGCCCATGGGTGGTGCTTTGTGTCGTGTCCAACGTGTCACCCATAGGCCATTAACGTGTCCATGTGGCTAAAAAACACGTATAGTAGGTTGTGTCGTGTCGATTCCTCAATAATAGTTGTTGAGACCCGACCCACACCCCATCTTCTTGCATGATAATATGTTGTTTCGTGCTGGTCATGTGCTCGTGTTGTCATGTGCTCTTTACGTACTGAGTTGTGTCATGCTTCGAGCTAACTTGAACTAATGATGACTTCATTAATGTAACACTTATGGTCACATACAAGTATT
Source organism: Salicornia ramosissima (assembly GCA_951394345.1). Classification (NCBI taxonomy): domain Eukaryota; kingdom Viridiplantae; phylum Streptophyta; class Magnoliopsida; order Caryophyllales; family Amaranthaceae; genus Salicornia; species Salicornia ramosissima. The sequence continues at coordinate 51,748,595 of OX596239.1, read as the reverse complement.
TAACATAAATTTTATAAAGAAAATTATTTAGTGATTACCAAAACATACATCAATTGGTGCCATTAATGTTTCATCTAACTTATTATATATTTCCATTTTGAATTTTTTTATGTAGTTCTTAAGGTGAATAATTATCTAATGCTTAATAATTTATCAAACATACATAAGCTTATTTTGAAACACAAAATTAAGGTATCTTTTTTTTTCCCCGAACAATGGATGAAAATGTTTATTTTCATATTAGTAGAAATGATATATTTAGTTTCATATTACTAGAAATTTTAAATTACAAAATTTCATCATATAAAGGCTTAGGTGAATTATATTATATAGTTCAATCCCATCTTCTATTTTAAATTAAGAATTACACAATTACATAACAAACTTTACATTTTAAGTATTGATTACTCTAATTCACTAAAAAAAAATTAAACAATTGACTTTTTGCTAAAATTAGGAATGACCAAAACAAAGTCATCCCAGGTGTTAGCTTTAAGGCCTTTAGTAATGGTGAACCATACATTTTATATATTGATGAAAAATAGAGATGACATATTTAAATGAATTTAGAAAGATAAATCTACTAAAGACAAATTTTTTATTTTACATGGCAAAATAACACTTATCCAACAGTTATTATCATTTTTCCTTAAAAAGCCAAAAAGTTTTCCAAGAAGAAAAAGATGGCACACCAAACTTTAACCACAAATTTCTGCCCAGCTAAACCTCATCCTTCTTGGACTCTATTCGTTTTATTTGTTAGTGATAACACTTTGATTTTGACACTATTTACTTTTTATTTTTTTTTACCGTCTTGCATTAACTATGTAAAAAAATATAGTAATATTGAATTTTATTTGATTCGTCTATCTCAATGTATAGTTTGTTAATATGTAACTTTAATAAACGCGTAATTAAAGTTTTGTTGCATCTAATAAAAAAATGTTTCGGAAAATGACTAATGACTCTCTTCTCCATTACCATATTTAGGTCATGCATGCATTTTCAGAGTGAATTATTCTAAATTGATCGAATTGAATGAATCCCAAACTTGGGGCTCGTTTACTTTAGCTGAATGTAGCTGAACTGAACTGAACTGAACTGAACTGAATACAACTGAAAGTAATATTTTATAAGAGAAGGAAATTGAGAACAGAACTGAACTGAATTTAAGTTGAAGTAAACAAGCCCTTAGTAGGAGCTGAGTTGAAGTAAACTAAAGTTGTCTAAAATATCAAAATTAAGTCCAAAAAAAGAGGGCATATTCCATTCTTATTAAAAATTAAAAAAAAAATTGGAGTCAAATTTATTTTCTCTCCTATTATTCTTGGTTTATCTTGCTATAATAATATTTCTAAGAATTTGAATAATGACAATGCTGACATGCTTATAACACTGACTTTGAAGTAAAATTTAGTAGGACTAGTATAAATTGAAACGGAGTAAGCTAAGTATATCTTTTCCACCATTTATATGTTAATTGAAAGATTAACGGTTACAGCCCGTTTGATAGCCGGTTTTATAAATAGAGGTAATGGAAATGAATTTCTATGTAACTTATTTAGAATGTTTATATAATACTATGTATCTAACCTATATATAAGCGGTACATATAATTCAATTGACATGTCAGTGATTGTTTTTTATTTATTTAAAATTTACTCTTTATTAAATTAGATATTTAGGGTCAATCATAAATCCAATAATATAGGAAAATGTGGTTGCTTTACTGTTCTAATTTCAATAATGGTTTGCATTATTGTATATACATAATAATAATATAAAAAAAAACTCACTGTTTTAATTTCAATGATGGATTTGGAATCTGGATTTACAAAATCAAGAATCCCCACTTACTGACATCCAATATTGTTCATGAAAATGATTAATTGATCACTACTAATCGATCTACTACCCAAAAAAAAATTACTCCCGAGCATAAATTATCTTCAATTTAAACAACCAATAGATTACACTTTCGAACAATATCCAATATAAAAGTATTAAATATTTTATTTTTTTTAAATTTAATTAGTGAGGTAAATAAAGGCTAGTCAGATCATATGCCAGGATATTATTTATAGTGCCTTGATGAGAATCAAACCTCGCTCGGAAAATGATGAAATAGAAAAGGAATAATAATTCTTAAACCAATAATGAGAATGATGAGAATCAAACCTCGCTCGGAAAATGATGAAATAGAAAAGGAATAATAATTCTTAAACCAATAATGAGAATATATACTAATAATAAGTCTAAACCTTTCACAAATATTCCAACAGTTGAGATTAATTTACCATGTTGCACAAGTGTTGTTAGTTCAATTCATTTCAACTTATGTTTACTTATTTAAATTGAATCAAAACTTATTTAATTAATATAATCTTATTAGACCCTAAATTATTTTGTGAGAAGAATAAGCCTTATTTTTACTTATGTAAATTTATCTAAATTATTTGATCTGATCTTATCTAAATTCTTTCTATAAAAAATGAAAAAAAAATAAGATGAGAAAAGAACTGACCTATGGTAGATATTTAACGGTATATTTTTGACACAAAATTTCTTGTTAAAAAAATTGAGCATAAATTAATCCTATCAAACCCTTTTGTTCCTGTTGGTTGTTTGTATGTGCCTTGAACCTGATTGTGCCCCCATTGTATAATCCATCACGAGGTGACTTTTACAGTATCTGTTACATTGAGCCATGATTCTTTTTGTTCTAGACCTTTTTTTGAGGTGTTCAGTGTTCATGTGTGGAGTAGTATATATATATATATATATATATATATATATATATATATATATATATATATATATATTCCTTATTTATGTAAAACCTAGATTATATTCTTTGAATTTTCTCAAGTTTAATTAAAAACTTTCCTTTTCCTCAATCGGTCGACGTAGTCGATATTATCAACAAACCATGCTCAAATTCTACGTACTTGTGTTCTTGTTAATCTCTATACTCTATATATTTTTCTCGCATCTGTTACGCCAAATCAATCCTTTTTATGTTTGGTTGATGATCAAATGTCAATAAAAGTTATTATTAATTCATTATCATGTGACCTTTTTTTGGGGGAACAGGTATCAGCATCAAAGGTGCTTCATGAGACATGCAATTACATAAGAAATCTTCAAAGGGAGATGGATGACCTTAGTGACCGACTTTCACAGCTTTTGACCACGCTTGATGCTGATAGTGAAGAGGCAAGAATCATTAGGAGCTTACTTAATTAATCAATTAATTAGAATTATTTACATTTTTATTAAGCTTATTATTAATGCTCGTTAATTAAAACTATATAATAATAATAATAATATAGTGCTATGATTTTAATTATCTAGCTAGCTAGGATTTTAATTCCTTTTTTTTTTTTTTAATATGAATATGTATTATATATTTATATATATATGAAGCATGCATTAAGTTATGGACTAGGAATGAGTACCTAGATCTAGCTTGTAATGCAAAATATCAAATATATTACATGCAATATGTATTAGTGTAATTGTACGTCGTTCTGTAATTAATTAATTAAGCTCCTTTAATAATAAGGATTTGCACGATTTAGACCCTTTATGTAGATATTAAGCTATCCAATTTACTATAAATAATCTCTTTGTTGACTTAATTAATGACTTTTTTTAATGCAAGTTTTAAAAGATCATAATCATTTGCACGGGTTATGATTGGTGTTTCAAGATGGTTTGCTTGATTTTTTTTAATACTAAACTAGTGAATTGGGTCGGACGTTGCTCCAGGTCACATAATTTCTGTCTTAGGCTCCGTTTACTAGAGCGAAAAATATTTTTTCTGAAAATACTTTTTTCCATTTTACATCGTTTACTTTAGGTGAAAAATTAAAATGTAAAACTTGGTTGAAAAATCATTTTACACCCTATTGAAAATATTTTCCCCCAAATTTGAGAGTAAAACGTATTTTTCGTTCAAGTAAACATTGGAAAATTTCTATCAAAATGAGTTTTCCATCGTAAAATGTTTTTAGGGTCCGTTTACTTTGGCGTAAAATATTTTCGATGTAAAATGATTATCCATGAAAAACATTTTACGTTGGAAAACTCATTTTCATAGAAGTTTTCCATTGTTTACTTGCATGAAAAATAAGTTTTACTTCCAAATTTGGAGGAAAATGTTTCTAATATGGCAAAATGAGTTTCCACCCAAAGTTTTACATTTTATTTTTTCACCCAAAGTAAACGATGTAAAATAGGAAAACTATTTTCAGGGAAAACATTTTTCTCTTTAGTAAATGGAACCTTAATGAAAAATCATTATTTTACATCGAAAACTTTCTACACCCATGTAAACGGACCATTATTCACATGTACAATAATGGTCTTGGAGGATTTATTTAGAAAATTATGATAGCCTAGTGGTTAGAGAAGTTTTAATAGCAATAAAGTTATAAGGTTCTATGGTCGAATCGTAGTGCAAGCTCTTTTATTCAAACTTAAGGTGCATTATTCTCATGACTTTTAAAAAAGTTTTAAGGTAGTTCGTTTATAAAGGTTGAAGTTAGGTATAATAATCAAGTTTAATAAGTTAAATACCGTTAGAATAAGTCAAATAAATATCAATTGTTTCTTAAATTAGAATCAGGTTCAATTAGAGCTAACTTAATTAATTAGTAATTAATGAACTTTATTATATTAGTACTAAGAATTGAACTAAATGTTAGGAGTAGCATAATGTTTGCCAAATAAGAAACATTGGTATAATTAGAGGCATGATAATTAAATCACAAACAAGTTGTGGTTTGAACACTCCTCAAACACAGTTTGGATATACCGAGTAAGTACAAGTACAACTACGTATGCACTTGGCTGTTAAATTAAAACCTACACTGGCTTGAATAATTATATATTCAAGCCTACATTTGGTAAATACATGTTTACACGTGGTACTAGGAAATAATACTTGCTTTTTAATTTGTCTTATGCTGTAATATAACCGTTTTACTCCTTATGCGTGGACTATTATTCAATCTACACATCTATATTAAAACCCACCCCATGCATCCAACCTATGTGTCAATCCTTTTCTCATTCTCCCTTTACTTTATCGTATGTGTCGTTCCATCCATCACCTTTCAGTTTATATTCTTTACACATTTGTCATCAATTTTGTAATAAGTGATTTGATCATCTAAATTTCTCAATTTCTTCATCTTCTTAATATTTATCATAAAATCACAATCTTAGTCATATATTGTTTGCAATGAAAAATTTATGTTATTATGTATTTTTGTCTTCTCTATTTTACTTTCCTCCAAATATCAAAGATTTTTAATTTCTTGATTTCCTCATGGCCTTTGTGTTATTGTTATTTGGGTATTTGATTTTGTTGACATATTGAGACTTTTAATTAAAAAAAGTTCAGCATTTCTATTTGATCATAATTTTAATATGTAATTTTAAATATTTAATTTCTTTGGCGTGTTAAGAATTATGATTTCTATAGTTGTAAAGAGTAACAAAGAGATTTGGAAAATATGTAACTAGTATGCGAAACAACATTGATAGAAGTTGTAATGATTATAATAAGTAAGAGTTTTCTTGTTTCATATAGAACAAACGCACAGAAAGCATTATTTCATAAGAAGTAAATGAATTACGTACCGCTCTTGTAGTATAGAACTTGCTTGCCAATTTTTGTAGAATTTGAAGAACATAAAGCAAGTAAAGAGAAACAATGCAAGAGCTTTTTAGCAAGTAAACTTTTCAGGGCTCAACTAGAAATAAAACCTCGACCGACTAAGGATTTCTCTAAACTCTTTAATCTCTATTATATAAGCTAAGGGGGGAGCTATGGCGTCCCCTGCGTAAAAGTCCGTACTACCCCTCTTGGCTTATATAATAAAGAAATTCTATCTTTAAAACATCTGACCAATTTAGATCTTCAATTCATTTAATATAAAATATAATCTGACATTTATAACTAATTTTCAATCAATTATGCTCTTAATTGATTCATCAACATATGTTCAAATCTATATAAATCAATCTTCTATTAATTAATTTCTTGATTGGTTCAATCAGTCAATTCTGTAATCAATTCACATATTATTCCCTAAAAACATTAAATTAATTAATATCTATATTTATCAATTTTCTCATTCATAAATCAATTAATTGTCATTATATCTATGTATACATATATTTCCATAAATACATTCATCAATTTACCCACCACTTCATGGTGTATAAAAACCCACCTTCATTCTCATCTTATACCACTCTACCATTAAATCTCTTCTCATTCTTTTCTTCTCAATCAATCTTTAATCTACTTTTTCATTTTCAAATTGTGTAACCTTTTTTAAACATTGTTGAGAAATTTAATGTATGTATTATTGTGTACTAAATATTCACTTAAAATTTGATCAATCTTTGTTATTTTTTGTATATTAACTTTTTTTTTTTTTTCGTAAAACCTTTATTTTTCAATATTTTTTCTCTTTATATATTATTATTTCTATTTAATTTAACGTAGTATTATTACTTAAATTTGTACGAAGTATATATTGAATTTCATCAACCGATATTGTTATTAATATTAAAATATCAGTGCACGCATGGCGTGCATATAAAAGCTAGTTACTAAATAGACCAAGGGGGTGTTTGGGAGTTAGAGGTTTGAGGGAAAAAGAGAGGTTTGAGAGGGAAGAGAGGTTTGACCAACTCAAAAGCTATTTTGGGGTGTTTGGTAGTTGGAGGTTTGGAAGAGAGTTTTGGGGTGAAAAAACTCTTTTTTCAAAAAGCTCATTAAGGAGCTTTTTGGAATAGCTTATAGCTTTTTAGTTTTTTTAACTCTAAAACATCTAACAGCTAACCGCTATTTACCAAACACTTTTACACAAACAACTAATATAAATCAGTTAGTCAAATCAGCTATCACAAATAGCTAGTCAAAACAACTAATTCAATCAGCTAACCTCTAACAGCTAACAGCTAACTCCCAAACAGGGCCTCAAATAATTCAATTACGTCTTTTCTCGATATGGGCTACCTCAATTTTCTTGACTCGACTTCACTCAAAGTCTCCCTTTGCCTTCTCTCTTACTCTTTCTCTTCTCTCTCTATGACTTAACTCTAATTCTAACATACAGGAAGATTCGCCCAAATCCCCTTTACCCCTCACAAGTTTCACTCAAAATCCCCTTTTACCTCTTACAAGATTCACTCAAAAGCCTACACTACTCGAACTCACTAAGTTCTCTCCACAGTACAGTTACAAGAGTTCACTCAAACCATTTATAAATTCTCCATTACAAGAGTTCATTAAACTCTTTCCCCATCTCTCAAATTACAAACTTTTGAAAAGATAAAACTCTACGTATGTTAAATGTATTTTGAAGCTGACTGAAACACACAGCATAATTAGGAACAAGTGAATGGAACTTATTACGAATGGAACTGACTCAATATGTGGGTGTTAAATGTGATGTTTTAGCTCTCCACACTATTAGAGTCTGGCGCACTTTAGAAGGATGAATTATTCAGTATTTAAGGCTTCTAAGTCGTGCTCCTCATGAACACAAATTCTCTACCACTAAGCAGCCCACTAAGTCACTAACCAGCTAGCATACACTTTGACTTGCTATCATGAGCTTACAACTATTCACTAAACTTGTTGCACATTTCTCCCAATTTTCAGCCATGAACTAACAGTAAGTAATGCCTAAGTTTACCTATTTTTTAGCCACTAATTAACAGATTGACCACATGCTTTGATTCTAATTAAAAACCCTAGTATACCCAGACTTTTCTTTTGTACTTATTTATTATAACTAACCTAACAAATCTCCTAAACTTTAGGCATTATTTAAAACTAAGCAATCATAATTCAATTATGACTCAACCTATGTCATTTATTTATTTATTTTTAAAAAAAATATCTTCTAAAACTATTTTTAAACCTAAAATATATTCTCTAATCTAACCCCCTAAAAACAAGTCAAGATCCTCTCTATTTTTTTAGGAAATGGATGGTCCATTTCCTAATCAATGGTTGAGAATGTATGAAAAGGGAGATAAAAGGAATTTTTGCAAATTTTATTTTGATGTTAAATTAGGTGTCAGAATCTTAAGATAGGAAATGGAGAAAAGGAAATGGAGAGGATCCTAATTCCCTAAAAACATGGCACTAACATTTGAATTTATTTATTATGGATTTTTTAAAACATGGCACTATATTGCAGTTGTTCTAACTCTAGAATTGTTTTAAAATGTTCCCATGTAGGATTTTGGCACTGTTTCTTTTCTATACATAGGAACTTGATTAGTGTTTTATAGGAACTTCAGTTTAACTAGCTTGTTAATTATGCTTCTTTGATCAAGTCTTCTCTTTGCAAGGATTCAATTTGGTAGCTTTGAGTTATATTCCCCATAGAATCGTTTTCTCTTCTCTTTCTTTTTTTTTTTTTTAAATTTTATCTCCTCTGATGAATACTTAAATTTTCTCTTGGTTGATCTTTTCTTTAAAGTTCTGGTTTACGAACACTTTTCCATTTTTTAATGCCAACACTTTTCCATTTGAATTCATTGTTTCAAACTTTATTTATTTATTTGATTCGACTCAAAAGCTTCTCTTGATTTGTTTCAACCCATGGTATTGCATACATCATTAAACATAGTAGGAACATTCTTCCTTAAGACCCATACCTTGTTTCAAACTAATCTGAATGATCTAACTAAATACATAAAATCATGCATAAATACTTGAGTGATAAGTTTTTAGCTCTTTTTTATTATGGACTTTTAGCTCCATATAAAATAAGCAGTTAAGCACTATGTTAACATACCCTTTTGACGCGCATTTTAGAGGAGAGATTTGAACATGTAAACGAGAAAATTAATTAATATAATTTTAATTCTTGCACGAACAAAACAATTAGAAATTCTTTATAAAAAAATACAAACCAAAAAATATGGTGCAAAAGCACCCTATGAATTAAAATTTGAAAAAACAAACATAAAAGGTCTCTTTAATTCCACTAAGGTCGTCAGCTGTTTTGACGGTTTCTTCACTTTTCTTGTTTTGGATTTTCAGTGTTCTATTCACTTTCTCTGCATCTCTGTGCAACTTCGCATCTTTTTCAGCCTTTCAGGTACTTGAATCTTCTCCCTCTTACAGTATTTGACATTCTACTTTCACCATATTTTTAGCTTCGTTAATTTTCATCTGTATTCATATATTTTTTTTTAATTCTGTTTATGATGTGTTAATAATTTCTGGGTTACTTCTACTAATTTTAGTGTTAGATTACTTGATTGATTGTTAATTGCTTCATATGATTGGAATCCAGGGTTTGTTATCTGTTTTGATCTTCAACTTTTAATCTTCATTTGAGGTTTGCCTATCATTTGTGCTGATTGAAGGATTGATCACACCCAATTAAAAGTCAAGTTTGCATATATTTTCGTTTGGATGAAAATCAAACGCGCTGTGGAAATAATTAGCTTTTAAGTACATCTCTTTAATTGCTGTAGTAACAAAAACCTGCATTTGATGAAGAATCAAAACCTGTGATTAGATGAAGGACAAGAATTGGTGGCTCTAAGAGAGAGAGAGAGAGAGAAGAGGGAAAGGAGATAGGATTGGGGTAAGGGTATGTGATTAATTGATTATGATTGTTGAGTACTATGTATTTGTATTGTTGGGGTTTTAGACTTGCTTTTAATCGAATTGGGGGTTGTCAATTGCAAGTTGGATGCCACATCTTCATTCCTGGCATTAAATTTCTTATACTTCCTCCGTTTCCAAAAAAACGCAACAAATTGGATGGCACGGACTCCTAGTCCACTTTTTATTGTGAGAGTAAAAGGGATAGAGAGAGAAAGTGGGATATGTGATGATGTGAGAGATAGGAAGAAAAAACTTACAAAAATAGAAAGATTAAAATTGTTGCATTTATTTTGAAACTTCCTGAAATGAAAATTGTTGCATTTATTTCGAAACGGAGGAAGTATATGTTATGGGAAGTTTTGATTGAAGAACATGATAATATGATATCAAGATTTAAGAACCCTAGAAAGGATATTTACTTTTCTAGGAGAGGGTTAAGTTGATAGTTTAGATTATTTTGAATGGCTCTTGCATGTTTTTTTTTTTTTGGTTGAATGTAGAGCCACAAGGGCAATGTTGTGAATGCGTTTTGATTCCACACCTTGGTTAGCTTAGCTAGTTGTTATTCACTTTGAATTGGACCTTCTGCTTAGAAAGATATTAGTATGAGCTGAACTCAATAGACAAGATTTTTTTTCTAGCTTTAAGCAAGAGAGGGAAAACTCCAAAAGTCGTTAAACTTAGAAGAACTTTACGAAGGGTTGGGTTACGTTCTCTTCATTTGAATTGTCCTTATCTAAACTTGTTTGAACTCATTGTAGTTGTGAATTGAACTTGGAGTAGCTCATTTGTCCTTGAACTCTTTAGAAAAATTGTTTTTCAACTTAGAGCACCAATAATGCTGTGCTTCCCAATTTTCTCTCTCCTATGCTCATTCTTCCACTAACTTTATTTTTATCCTCCCCTATTCATTTACTACTCCCCACAATGCAAGGGTTACCCAATTAATTTTCTCTCCTACTTTTTAAATACCCCACTTATACTCTCCCGCAAGCACAAAAGTTTTTTTTTTTTTTTAAATGAACTTCAGCAGGTTTATAGATTGGGGAGGTGCCCAATTTTTGGTGCTTCCCCAATATTTGGGCAACACACTACATTGGTGGCTTGATCAAGTAAATGAAAAAAATGAATTTGGGCAAGTAGGTGATTGAGCATTGTTGGTGCTCTTAGGCAACAAATTGTTATCAACAAATGGTTTTCTAGACAACTTCACAACTACCCTTACTTCAACGTTTTTGAACTTATTGTAGTTTTGAATTGAACTTGGGTTGCTCATATGTCCTTAAATTTAAGCTTGACTTATTTAGACTTTATAAAATCTTCTAGTAGTGAATCTACTAGGATAGCTTGTATAGTCCCTGAACTTGAGTTTAATTTATCGGAGTTTATGTTTCCTCCAGTGAAAATAAGGTGGAGAGAACATAGCCTTTGATTATTTGTGTGTGGTTTCATTTGAAAACTCATGAACCAAACTTGTTTGAATTTATTGCACCTTATTTGAAGTTTCCGAACAATCTTGTAATTAACTTCGATAATTTCTAGAATACTACTACCTAGTTTTGCCAGTCTTCATATGGGAGACCATATCCCTGGTTGGGGGTTCCAGATTTCAAAAATTACCATTGCTTCATGTTATCATGTTTAGTACTATAGTTATGCTAAAATGTTCTTTCTGTTTAAGTTAATTAATATAATAATAAAGGGCTCATTTGTAAATTTTCGGTCATTTAAAAAACCTTGTTAGTGAAAGCACTATATTCCGCCTTTCTCAATGCTAAGTTGTAAATTTTGTGTTTTTCTATTCATTGACTATTGCTACATTGCTACTTTGCTAGTTCCATAATACATGTTTAACTTTAAGTGTACCACATCATTTGAAAAGGTGTCTTTGACATATTATGAAATTGATAGTGTATTGATGACTTATGGTAGTTTTAGCTTCCTCTAGATTGCAAGAGGCTCTACAACTAAGACTGAAATACCTGACTCACTTTATTGAGAACAACCAATGTATCCTGGGGGGTATACTATTGAGGTAACTACCCTGTCTCCTAGAGCAACAGAGAAAGATGTGCATGATTTTTTCTCACACTGTGGTGCAATTGAACATCTTGAAATCATCAGGTGATATACCTTTGTCCCTTTCTATGGTAATTAAAGCAATCTCTATTTGTATGCTGGATTATTGTGCACAATTTATTGCTCCGATTTTCTTATTAGTTTAAACTTCTCAATAAAATATTGTAATTATGCTCTGCAAAATTTTGTTTGTTGTCTTGATCTTTTTGTCAATTGTGTGTTCCCTTCATTTTTGGGAATGTTTTTGACCATTTTTCCATGGGAAAAGGGAATAAAATATGGAATTTGAACCTTTATATGAAACATCCCTAGTATACCAATATAGAATACAAACCAAATATACCAAGTTAGATCATGCCATCTTGATGGGACCTTCCTAATGCAGACTTTCTAATGGATGGCTCTTCCTACACCAATACTTTGTTTGCCTATGTAGCACGATTTGACTGTTGTCTCCCATATTGGGGACGATACCGATACTTTGTTAATGTTCGTTTCATGCCCATTGTGATCTAAATTTTAAATTTGTCGTTTTCAATCCCCTTATTTGCATTTGTTTTTGTCCTTCTCCACAACTTGGTGCAACCTAGGTGTAGCTTCGACCCTAATACCCATCTTTCTAATGTTCTTGTTCTCTCCATGGTTCATAACTTCATATATGGCAGCAAGAAAAATTATTTTTCTTTTTACTCCTGAACGTGTTTGATGTGGTTGCATTCCTGAATCTATCTTTATTTCTTTTTTAGGAGTGGTGCGTGTTTTTACTTGTCATTAGAGGTAAGCTTTTGCATATAACAAAAAGAAAATGTTGTTTTGGTTGCATAAGTGAAAAAATTCAAGTTTGAGAAATAATTTATGCGCTAATCTTTATTTCGAGATTCTTAGATCTCCAAGCCCTTTCCTTTTTGGGTTATAGGTAGGGATGTAGTGTAGTGCATGGGGTTATGGTTCCTTGACCGCCTTGGTCGAGAAGAAACAAGGTGGATGGTTTGTTCAAGCTTCCGCCATGGAATTAGTTTGCTAAGCTAGTTGAAGAAGAAGTCCTTAGTGGAGTACAACTACTTGAATGGCACACAAGTGACACAACTTTTCACTTGGTTTTGGTTCATGGATAATGTTTGGTTTGTTAGGTTGTAAGTAGTGCTGTTAGATTGGGTCAGTACTGATTTAACTGAATTGAACTAACTAAACTGAACTGTTTTGGGTCGATCAGAAATTACCTGAAACTGAAAGTGAACTGAACTGAATGAACTGATAACTGAAAGTCAACTGAAAAATATCAAACTGAACTGAATTGAACTGAATCTGAAACCAACTGAAACTGAAGTTAACTGCTAAATATCTGAAAATAACTGAACTGAACTGAAACTGGACTGAAAATCGGGTATCTGAAAATAACTGAACTGAACTGAAAAGAGGATAACTGAAACTGAACTGAAAAGATGATAATTGAATTTAACTGAAACTAAAAATGACTTGAAACTAATTTAATTTGAATATTACTAAACTGAATCAAAAATAATACAATATTATCCGAACTGTTTTGAACACTACAAGAAAATGCTAAATTACCTACCACCATAAGCGGTAGGAAATGTAGAAAAATCGGTTGGAAATCATGTTTTTGACCGATTTTCGGTCGGTATTGAGCGTTAGGAAATACGTTGGTCGCTAATTGTACATTTCCGATCGATTTTCGATTGGAAAAATTACCTACCGCATTTTACAATATTTCCTACCGATATTTAGCTGTAGGTAATTTCCTATCGAAAAATAAAAAATATTGGTAGGTGATTTGCTACCGCGGTTCTCAACATTTCCGACCGAAAATGTGGTAGGTAATTTCCTACTAGAAATATGGGTAGGTGATTTGCGACCGATTTTACACATTTGCATGCGACCGACTAGCGGTAGGAAATTTCCTACTGAATGTCTATCTTAAGGCTGGTTTGGAGTTACAAAATTATAATCTCATATGACCTGAACTAAAGCTAACCGAACCAAAAAAAAACTGTAACCAAAACTGAACTGAATTGTCGACATTTTGAACTGAACTGAATTGCACCCATTCTAATTTTTAACTGATTGGTTAAACTGAACAATTAACTGAAACTGAACTGAACTGAAATATGTCCATACAAAAACTGAACTGAACTGAACTGAAATCAAAATTAACTGAACTGAACTGAACTAGAAAAAAATTATCTGAAATTAACTGAACTGAAACGACCCAAACTGATTGGTTAAAACCAAAACTGAACTGTTGACCTGAATTGACAGTGCTAGTTGTAAGCGTGTGTTCTTATCTTTTTTTGATTTGTTCTAGGCTTTAAGTTAATTTGGATACCTAAGGGAACCCACTTTGGAACCAATTTATTTTGGTAAGTGGTATCTAATAGCCATATGTGTCATGAAATTATATCTAGTTTGTAAGGCAAGTCTGAAGTCTCATAGTCTCATAATTACTGTGGTATTTGAAAACTATAATTGTCAGGAAATTATATTTAGTTTGTAAGGCAAATCTCATACTCATTACCATGGTATCCAAATTAAAATTTTCAAACGTGTATATTTATTAAAATTTTCATATAATCTACGTAAAATTGTATAATTTTCAAACTTGTTTATTTATTCAAGTTTTTTAACCTTTAAATGTGTATATTTATTAAAAAGTTCATTTCCACTCAATATCACCTAGTAGGGAGGAATAAAAATTCATGATGAAACTTAATGTTTTGGAGTTGGACAATCACGATTCACGACCATGTAAATTAGTACTTTTGATGAAAAATAGAATTTTGTTGCTATTACAACCATCTATTTGACAGGGACCAAAGTTTTTGTGATGTGACAGTGAGGAGACTAACTAGGAACTTTGGCAAGTTTGACAAAAAGGGAGGAAACCTAATCATGTAATGTAGCCTCTAAAAAAGACTATTATACAGAAATTTGGTGAATGAAAAATGGAAAGAGAGTAAAATCTGCTTGTGTATTTTTTATTTTTTTTATTCCAATGTCTGGGGTTTACACTGCATGTATGACTTTCTGTGGGTTAAATGTTTAATTGCTTGTGTTTGTGCTGTTATATGCCTTTTAATGTACACAAAATGCAGGTATCTTTCCTCTCTTAGTTCTATTGGTTGCAATTGTAAGAATTTTAGTCGTTCCATTACCTGTGATAGAACATGGCTTTAATTTGTTAACTGTATCCATGGTCCAGGTCTGGTGAATATGGATGTACTGCTTATGTGACATTTAAAGATGCTTATGCTTTGGAAACTGCTTCCTTACTCAGTGTACGTACATCTTTCCAATAACTTTGGGTTGATCTTTGCTTTAATCTGCATGATTACTCTTTTGGTCCATGTAGATTATGAGTTACTGGCTGCTGATGCCTGACATGCTTCATGTAGTGTAACTATGGGCTTGAAAATTTCATGTTGGTGTGCTTGGCTCTTAGTTTTGATCATGAAATACATAACTTTAACGTATTGTTTGGAACTTTTGAATTTGGATAGAAGGAAACAGAATGAAAAGGGAAAAGAAAGGAAGGAGAACAAATATCCCTGTTTGGAAAATAGGTTGGGGGAAGAAAGGAGAGGGATCGATTCCCCTCGTTTAATAATCATTATCCCTCCAAATTGAAAAAAATTGGAGGAAATATGAAGCCCCCCATCCCTTCTCCACCGTATTGCTACCCAAAATAGTGTCGAGGAATTCATGCTATGTTGTCTTATGTTCTTTTTTCACTCATATCTCCTTTTCTCACTCTTCTTATTGCTTTAGATGGGTGTGAATAGGGTTAACTTTTACATCTTTGTGAAGTCTTAAAATGACGATGAAAGCAATATTTCACATTGAAAGTAGTGTACAATAACTAAATTTCTTTTTATCCTGAATATTTTAGTTTAGCTTCTTAGACTCCCTTATTAAATTGGGTGAATTTTCTCTTACATCTATAACTAGACTGTTGTCAAGTAAGTCGATGCCTGTTGGGTTGGGATTGAATATAATGTGATGGGCACATTTCAAGTTCCACAATTTACTCAAGTCTAATAGTTAATAGGCAAATTGCATTTCTTTGTTTGGTTGATATGATAGCCATTATCATTACAATGTGTTTTCAAAAGCTTGTACGAATTTGCCAAAATCTTTTAGTTTGATTGAAATGAATTAAACATAACTAATGAAAGTTGAGCATTATTTTTTAAGAAATACATTAATCTTAGAGTACTATGTGAATTTGGCGTATAAAAAGCATTCACATTTAAATAGTTAGAACAAAATACTCAAAAATCAAAGGAAAGAGGTAAAAAGTTAAGTAATCTCATTGTTAGTGTTTTGCGAGAAGTTTATTGCTAAACGAACTTTGATAATATCTTTGAAACAATGGGTAGGATGCTTGGGTGATGGGGAACCCTATATCGGGCACATAGGGGTTGTATAATAGAGCTTAAAGGTTGGAAACACCATTCGACCCAAATACAAAAATGTCTCTTGGGACGACACAATATTTCCTTTTAACAATTGAATACGGATAAGAAGTCTTGCCCTTAATTCAAGATAAAAAGATTAGACAAAAGAACAACTAGCCCTAGATTCCACCTTTTGTGGCCGAAACTAAAGGTTACAACTTTCTGTTTTGGCCGTTCCGGAGGTCATTCCGGGCCCTGTCACCGTTTCCCCCGAAATTCGCACACGTGGTCTGGGGTACCATCTGGGGGATATATATCCATTTTCACCATCCAATCACCACCATTGAACCATACAAGCTCGTTGGCCTTCGAACCAATAGGTCTTATGCATATTTCGGCCCCACAAACGACCTCGGTTTCCGGTTTCCACTTGTGTAGGGTCATTTTGTTACCCAACAAACCATCCATATGATTTTTGGCCACTTTCATTGCGGGAATCCTTCTGTTCTACCCATTCGGGGCCCATTCACCATTTTCCCCGAAATACGCACACGAAGTCTGGGGTACCATCTGGGGGTTTTATGTCCGTTTTCACCATTCAATCACCATCGTTGTACCCTATGGGCTTGTTTTTCCGCCACCTGAACGAACGTGTCTTATGTGCATTTTGGCCCTTTAAACGACCTCATTTGTCAGTTTCAACTTGCGTAGGCTTCTTTTATGACCCAACAAACTCTCGATATGATTTTTTTTCCACTTTCATACGGGACCCAGAACCCTAAAAAAGCGTGAATTATAGCCCTCTGTTTTGGCCGCTCGAGAGGTCGTTTCGAGCCTCGTCACTATTTTCCAGAAATTCGTACACGTGGTCCGGGGTACCATCTTTGGGTTTTAAGTCCGTTTTCACTATCTTATCACCACCATTGCACCGTACAGTCCCGTTGACCGACCACCCAAATGAACGGGTCTTATGTGCATTTCGGCCGTTCAAACAGCCTCGGTAACCGGTTTGCACTTGCACAGGCTCATTATACGACCCAACAAACCCTCTATATGATTTTCGACCACTTTCATTTCGGGATCCCAAACCCTTCAAATAAGCGTGAATTATAGCCTTCTGATCTAACCCTTCGAGAGGTATGACGTCGTTCTGGGCCCTGTCACCGTTTTCCCCGAAAAAAGTACACGAGGTCTGGTGTACCATCCAGGGGTATTATGTCCGTTTTCACCATGCATTCACCACTGTCGCACCCTATAGACCCGATTTCCCGCAACTCGAACAAACTGGTTTTATGTGCATTTCGGCCCTTCAAACGACCTCGGCTGCTAGTTTCCACTTGAGTAGGCTCGTTTTATGACCCAACGAACCCTCCATATGATTTTCTCACTTCAATTTTGGGACCTCGGAACCATTCAACTAAGCGTGAATTATAGCCTTTAGTTCTGGTGATTCGAGAGTCATTCTGGGCCATATCACCATTTTTCCCGAATTACGCACATGTGGTCTAGGTGTTTTATATCCGTGTTCAACATTCAATCACCACCGTTGCACCGTATAGGCCCGTTTTTCCGCCACTCGACTGAACGGTTCTTATGTACATTTTAGCTCTTCAAACAACCTTGACTGCCGGTTTCAACTTGCGTCGGCTTGTTTTATGACCCAACAAACCCTCCATATGATTTTCGGCCACTTTCATTACGAGACCCTAGAACCCTAAAAAAGCGTGAATTATAACCTTTTGTTTTGGTCGTTTGGGAGGTCGTTCCGGGCCCTGTCATCATTTTCTCCGAAGTTCACACATGTGGTCCAGGTACCATCTGGGGGTTTAATGTCCGTTTTCACCATCTAATCATCACCGCTGCACTGTACATGCCCATTTTTCCGCCACCCGAACAAACGGGTCTTATGTCCATTTCAGCCCTTTAAACGACCTCAGTTGTCGGTTTCCACTTGTGTAGGCTTCTTTTATGACCCGACAAACCTTCCATATGATTTTCGGGAACTTTAATTCAGGGACACCGGAACCTTTCAAATAAGCATAAATTATAGCCTTTTGTTGTAGCCATTCGGGAGATCGTTCTGGGCCGCGTCACCGTTTTTTCCGAAATACGCACACGTGGTCCCGTGGTTTTATGTCCGTGTTCACCATGCAATCGCCACCATTGCACCCTATTGGCCCGTTTCTCCGTCACCATTTTCCTCGAAACTCGCACACGTGGTCCGGGGTACCATATGGGGGTTTTATGTCCGTTTTCTCCATCTAATCACCACCGTTGCACTTTACATATTCGTTTTTCCGCCACACAAACAAATGGGTCTTATTTGCATTTCGGCCTTTCAAACGACCTCAGTTGTCGGTTTCTACTTGTGTAGGCTCCTTTCATGACCCATAAAACCCTCCATATGATTTTCGGCCACTTTAATTCCGGGATACAATTTGGGTGCTTTATGTTAGTTTTCCTCATCCAATCACCACCGTTGCACCCTACAGACCCGTATTTACTCCACCCGAACGAACAGGTATTATTTGCATTTCAGCCCTTAAAACGGCCTCGGCTGTCGATTTCAACTTGCGTAGGCTTGTTTTATGATTCAATAAACCATCCATATGATTTTCGACCACTTTCATTACGGCACCCGGAATCCTCCAAAAAGCGTGAATTGTAGTCTTATGTTCTGGCCGTTTGAGAGGTAGTTCCGGGCCCCGTCACCGAATTCCTCGAAATTCGCACACGTGGTGCGTGGTACAATCAGGGGGTTTTATGTCCGTTTTCACCATCTAATCACCGCTTTTGTTGCGTTGAACCCTATAACCCCGTTTTTTCCACCTGAACGAATGATTCTTATGTGCATTTCCACCATCTAATCACCCCCGTTGCACCCTATAACCTCAGTTGCTGGTTTCCACTTGCATAACATCGTTTTATGACCCAACAAACTCTCCATATGATTTTCGACCACTTTAATTACGGGATCCCTAAACCATCCAAAAACCGTGAATTATAGCCTTATATTCTGGCCATTCAGGAGGTCGTTTCGGACCCCGTCAACATTTTCCCCGAAATTCGCACACATGGTCCGGGGTACCATCTGGGCATTTTATGTTCGTTTTTACCAATTTAATCACCAACGTCACAACGTATAAACCGTTTTTTCACCTCCCTAATGAATTATTCATATGTGCATTTCGGCTCTTCAAGCGACCTCGGTTGTCAGTTTCAACTTGCGTTGGCTCGTTTTATGCCCCAAAAACCCTCTATAGGATTTTCGGCCACTTTCATTCCGGAACTCTACAACCCTCCAGAAAGCGTGAATTATAGCCTTCTATTATGGCCGTTCGAGAGTTCGTTCTGGGCCCATCACCGTTTTCCCCCCGAAATTCCCAAATGTGGTCAAGGGTATCATCTGGGTTTTTTATGTCTTTTTTAGCAATCAATCACCAGCGTTGCACAATACAAGCCCGTTTTTCCGCCACCCGAACAAACTTGTCTTATGTGCATTTCGGTCATTCAAACGACCATGGTTGCCAGTTTCCACTTGCGTAGGCTCGTTTTACGACCCAAGAAATCTTTGATAAGATTTTTTGCCACTTTCATTTCGTGACCCGGAACCCTCCAAAAAAGCGTGAATTAGCTTTTGTTCTGGCCGTTTGGGAGGTTGTTCCAGGCCCGTCACCGTTTTCCCCTGATATTTGCCCACGTGGTGTGGGATACCATCTGGGGGTATATGTCCATTTTCCACATCCAATCACCACCATTACACCCTATAAGCTCGTATTGCCTCCACCCGAACGAAAGTGTCTTATGTGCATTTTAGCCCTTAAAACAACCTTGGTTGCTTGTTTCAACTTGCATAGGCTCGTTTTATGACCCAACAAACCTTTCATATGATTTTCGGCCACTTTCATCACAGGACCCTGGAGCGTGAATTATAGCCTTATGTTCTGGTCGTTTGGGGGGGTTGTTCCGGACCCTGTCACCGTATTCCTCGAAATTCGCACAAGTGGTCTGGGGTACCATGTGGGGGTTTTATTTCTATTTTCACCATCTAATCACCTCTGTTGCACCCTATGCCATGTTTTTTCCACCTGAACAAACGAGTCTTATGTGCATTTTGGCCCTTCAACCGGCCTCAGTTGCTACTTTCCACTTGCGTAACCTCATTCTATGACCCAACAAACCCTCCATATGATTTTCGACCACTTTCACTCTGGGACCCAGAGCCCTCCAAAAATCGTGAATTATAGCCTTCTATTCCGACCGTTCGGGCCCGACACCGTTTTCCCATAAATTCGCACACGTGGTCCAGGGTACCATATGGGCATTTTATGTCCGTTTTCATCAATTTAATCACCAGGGTTACAACATATAAACCTGTTTTTTCACCACCCTAATGAATTATTCATATGTGCATTTCGGCTCTTCAAGCGACCTCGGTTGTCAGTTTCCACTTGCGTAGGCTCGTTTTATGCCCCAAAAACCCTCCATAGGATTTTCGGCCACTTTCATTCCGGAACTCTACAACCCTCCAGAAAGCGTGAATTATAGCCTTCTATTATGGCTGTTCGGGAGGTCATTCTGCGCCCATCATCGTTTTCCCTTGAAATTCGCAAATGTGGTAAAGGGAATCATCTGGGTGTTTTATGTCTTTTTTCAGATATCAATCACCACCGTTGCACCATACAGGCCCGTTTTTCCGCCACCCGAACAAACGTGTCTTATGTGCATTTCGGCCACTCAAACAACCATGGTTGCCAATTTCCACTTGCGTAGGCTCGTTTTACGACCAAAGAAACCCTCCATAAGATTTTTTTTCCACTTTCATTTCGTGACCCGGAACCCTCCAAAAAGCGTGAATTATTGGCTTCTGTTTTGGCCGTTTGGGATGTCGTTCCAGGCTTGAAACCGTTTCCCCTGATATTTGCACACGTGGTTCGGGATACCATTTGGGGGGTTGATGTCCATTTTCCCCATCCAATCACCACCATTACACCCTATAGGCTCGTATTACCTCCACCCGAACGTGTCTTATGTGCATTTCAGGCCTTAAAACAGCCTCAGTTGCTGGTTTGTACTTGCGTAGGCTCGTTTTATGACCCATCAAACCCTTCATATGATTTTCGGCCACTTTTATCACAGGACCATGGAGCGTGAATTATATATATAGCCTTCTATTATGGCCGTTCGAGAGGTCGTTCTGGGCCCATCACCGTATTCCCCCGAAATTCGCAAATGTGGTCAAGGGTATCATCTGGGTGTTCTATGTCTTTTAACAGCAATCAATCACCACCGTTGCACCATACAGGCCGTTTTTTCGCCACCCGAACAAACGTGTCTTATGTGCATTTCGGCCATTCAAACGACCATGGTTGCCAGTTTCCACTTGCGTAGGCTCGTTTTACGACCCAAGAAACCCTCCATAAGATTTTTTGCCACTTTCATGTCGTGACCCGGAACCCTCCTAAAAGCGTGAATTATTAGCTTCTGTTCTGGCCGTTTGGGAGGTCGTTCCAGGCTCGTCACCGTTTTCCCTGATATTTGCACACGTGGTTCGGGATACCATTTGGGGGTTTATGTCCGTTTTCCCCATCCAATCACAACCATTACACCCTATAGGCTCGTATTGCCTCCACCTGAACGTAAGTGTCTTATGTGCATTTCAGCCCTTAAAACAGTCTCGGTTGTCAGTTTCCACTTGCGTAGGCTTGTTTTACGAACCACGAAACCCTCTATAAGATTTTTTGCCACTTTCATCACAGGACCCTGGAGCGTGAATTATAGCCTTATGTTCTGGTTGTTTGGGAGGTCGTTCCGGACCTTGTCACCGTATTTCTCGAAATTCGCACACGTGGTCAGGGGCACCATCTGGGGGTTTTATTTCTGTTTTCACCAATCGAATCCTCTCTGTTGCACCCTATAGTCATGTTTTTTCCACTTACGAACGAGTCTTATGTGCATTTTGGCCTTTCAACCGGCCTCAGTTGCTACTTTCCACTTGCGTAACCTCATTCTATGACCCAACAAACCCTTCATATGATTTTCGACCACTTTCACTCTAGGACCCCAGAGCCCTCCAAAAATCGTGAATTATAGCCTTCTATTCCGACCTTTCAGTAGGTTGTTCCAGGCCCGTCACCGTTTTCCCCTAAATTCGCACACATGGTCCGGGGTACCATCTGGGCATTTTATGTCCGTTTTCACTAATGTAATCACCAGCATTACAACGTACGGACCCGTTTTTTCACCTTGTTAACAATCTGTTCATGTGTGCATTTCGGCCCTTCAAACGACCTCGGTTGCCTGTTTCCACTTGCGTAGGCTCGTTTTATGACCCAAAAATCCTCCCTAAGATTTTCGGCCACTTTCATTCCTCAACTCCAGAACCCTAAAAAAAGCGTGAATTATAGCCTTCTATTCTGGCCGTTTGGGAGGTCGTTTTGGGTCCATCACCGTTTTCCCTGAAATTCTCACATGTGGTTAGGTGTTCCATCTGTGGTTTTATGACTGTTTGCACCAATCAATCACCACCGTTGCATCCTACAGGCTTATTATTCCACTACCCGAACGAATGCGTCTTATATGCATTTGAGCCCTTAAAACGGCCTAGGTTGTCGGTTTCAACTTGCGTATGCTTGTTTTATGACCCAAGAAACCCTCCATATGATTTTCGGCCACTTTCATTACGGGACCCAAAATCCTTTTTAAAAAGCGTGAATTATAGCCTTCTACTCTGGCCGTTCGGGAGGTTTTTCAGTCCCATCACCGTTTTCCCCGTAATTCACAAATGTGGTCAAGGGTACTATCTGGGGGTTGTGTCAGTCTTCACCTTTCAATCACCACCATTGCACCCTACAGGCTTGTATTTCCGCCACCCGAACGAACTCGTCTTATGTGCATTTCATCCCTTCAAACGACCATTGTTGGTTGGTTACCGGTTTCCACTTGCGTACGCTCGTTTTACAATCCAAGAAACACTCCATAAGATTTTCGGCCACTTTCATTCCGTGAACTGGAACCCTCCAAAGAGCGTGAATACTTTTGTTTTGGTCGTTTGAGAGGTTGTTCCAAGTCTGTCATTGTTTTCCTTGACATTTGCACAAGTGGTCCGGGATGCCATCTGGGGATTTTATGTCCCTTTTCCCCATCCAATCACCATCGTGCACCCTACAGGCCCGTATTTCTTCCACCCGAACGAACGGGTCTTATGTGCATTTCAGCCCTTAAAACGGCCTCGGTTGCCGGTTTCAACGTGCGTAGGCTTGTTTTATGACCTAACAAACCCTCCACGTGATTTTCGGCCACTTGCATCACGGGACCTGGAACCCTAAAAAAACCGTGAATGTATAGCCTTATGTTCTGGCCATTTGAGAGGTCGTTCCGAGCCCCATCACCGTATTCCTCGAAATTCGCACACATGGTCCGTGGTACCATGTGGGGGATTCATGTCCGTTTTAACCATCTAATCACCATCGTTGCACCTTATAGCCCCGTTTTTTCCACCTGATCGAACGAGTCTTATGTGCATTTCGGCCCTACCAGCGGTGTCAATTGCCGGTTTCCACTTGAGTAACCTCATTTATGAACCAGCAAACCCTCCGTATGATTTTCGGCCACTTTCATTCCAGGACCTCGAAACCTTCAAAAAATCGTGAATTATAGCCTTCCATTCTGGCCGTTCAGAAGGTCGTTTCGGACCTCAACCGTTTTCCTCGAAATTCACACACGTGGTCCATGGTGCCATTTGGGTATATTATGTTCGTTTTCACCAATTTAATCACCAGCGTTACAATGTACGAACCCGTTTTTTCACCTCCCTAACGAGACAGTTTTAACTTGCGCAGGCCTCATTTCTGACCCAACAAACCTTCCATATGATTTTCAACCACTTTCATTACGTGACCCGATACCCTCCAAAAGCGTGAATTATTATGTTCTAGCCGTTTGGGAGGTCGTTTCGGTCCCCGTCACCGTATTCCTCGAAATTTGCACACGTGGTCCGGGTACCATCCGGGGGTTATATGTAAGCTTTCACCATCTAATCACCACTGTTGCATGATGTAGACCCGTTTTTTCCACCTGAACGAACGAGTCTTGTGTGCATTTTGGCCCTCAAAACGACCTCAGTTGCGGGTTTCCACTTGAGTAACCTTGTTCTATGACCCTACAAACACTCCATATGATTTTCGGCCACTTTCACTTCGGGACTCCGGAACCCTCCAAAAATCGTGAATTATAGCCTTCTATTCTGGCTATTCGGGAGGTCGGTCCAAGCCTAATCGTCGTTTTCTCCGAAATTCGCACACGTGGTCCGGGGTACCATCTGGGCGTTTTATGTCTGTTTTCACCATTTAATCACCAGCGTTACAACGTACATACCCGTTTTTTCACCACTCTAACGAACTGTTCAAATGTGCATTTCGGCTCTTGAAACAATCTCGGTTGCCGGTTTCCACTTGTGTAGGCTTGTTTTATGACCCAAAACCCCTCCATAAAATTTTCAGCCACTTTCATTTCGGAAATCCAAAAACCCTCCATAAGACTTTTTTGCCACTTTCATTTCGTGACTCGGAACCCTACAAAAAGCGTGAATTATTAGCTTCTGTTCTGGCCGTTTGGGAGGTCGTTCCAGGCTCGTCACCGTTTTCCCTGATATTTACACACGTGGTTCGGGATACCATTTGGGGGGTTTATGTCCGTTTTCCCTATCCAATCACCACCATTACACCCTATAAGCTCGTATTGCCTCCACCCGAACGTAAGTGTCTTATGTGCAATTCAGCCCTTAAAACAGCCTCGGTTAGTGGTTTCAACTTGCATAGGCTCGTTTTATGACCCAACAAACCCTTCATATGATTTTCGGTCACTTTCATCACAGGACCCTGGAGCGTGAATTATAGCCTTATGTTCTGGTCGTTTTATTTCTTTTTTCAGCAATCAATCACCACCGTTGCACCCAGAGGTGGACCCACAGGGGGCTGGTAGGGGCCCGGCCCCTGCAGCCCAATCCTTTGACCCTTTGTTTTTTAAATTGGGCCCCTGTAGAATTATAGGATATGTACCTGTAAAATCAGTTATATTCACTTAAAGTTATCATGGCCTAGTGGTAAGTGAAGGAAGGAGGTGTATGCAAGGTTGCGGGATCGAATCCCAACGATTCCGCATGACCTTAAATTTTTTTTTTGGCTTTTTTATTTACCTTTTTTTTATTTACAATTTTCCAAATCTTTCCAAAAAAGATTTACAATTGTTGTTTGTCTTTCTCTTTAGGTCATTCTTACCTTTTTTTTTCTAAAAAAATTATACACTTTTATAGTTTTATTAATCTAATTAACTCCATAATTTTTTTCATCTTTTCAAAAAATCATCTTCATAATTCACGTCCCCAATTCTTCAAGCCTTCATATTCGTATTAATATCTTGTATTTTTTTTGAAGGGTATATCTGGTATTCTTTAATCTTTTTTGATTTTTTAATATTAAATTTCTGATATATATATATATATACAGTGAATTTTGATTTTTATTAATTTTTCTTTAATCTTTTGGTTTTCATTAATCAAAAACCATGTCAAAAGTGGTTCAAGTGGATTAGTTTGATTAAATTCCTAGTATTGCACCGAATTTTTTAGGGGTTTTTATTTTTGGATTGATAGTAATAGCGCCCAATATATGTGTGTGTTTTAGGATATTAATTTTTGAATTGGTAGCAAAAGTATGCCCAAAAGGATAATTATAGTATGACAATGTACTACAAAAAATATGTTTTTTAACGACGGGAAGTCGGGAACACATTAATGATAGACCTAAATTTCGTCGCAAATGTAGATCTTTTATGACGGTTTTTGAGCTGGTCGCTAAAATTAACCTAATACTTAACTCAAACTCTATTAAAATACTCATTTGTGACGGGAAAAGTCATTTAAGATCCCATTTTCTACGACGGGGTCATATTTTTACGACGGGGAAAATCATTTACGACCCCCACCCCTTTTTCCACGACAGGATCATATTTTTGCGACAGGAATTCCCGTCACAAATAGCCTCTTCTCTAGTAGTGATGTCTTGTTAGAAATTAAACAATAGCTTTTAAATAATCTTGGCCCCGTTGAATTTTAATTCCTGGTTCCGCCCCTGGTTGCACCGTACAGGCCCGTTTTTCCGCCACCCGAACAAACGTGTCTTATGTGCATTTCGGCCATTCAAACGACCATGGTTGCTAGTTTCCACTTGCGTAGGCTCGTTTTACGACCCAAGAAACCCTCCATAAGATTTTTTACCACTTTCATTTCGTGACCCGGAACCCTCCAAAAAGCGTGAATTATTAGCTTCTGTTCTGGCCGTTTGGGAGGTCGTTCCAGGCTCGTCACCGTTTTCCCTGATATTTGTACACGTGGTTCGGGATACCATTTGGGGGGTTTATGTCCGTTTTCCCCATCCAATCACAACCATTACACCCTATAGGCTCGTATTGCCTCCACCTGAACGTAAGTGTCTTACGTGCATTTCAGCCCTTAAAACAGCCTCGGTTGCTGGTTTCAACTTGCGTAGGCTCGTTTTATGACCCAACAAACCCTTAATATGATTTTCGGTCACTTTCATCACAGGACCCTGGAGCGTGAATAGCCTTATGTTCTGGCCGTTTGGGGGGTCGTTCCGGACCCTGTCACCGTATTCCTCGAAATTCGCACACGTGGTCTGGGGTACCATCTGGGGGTTTTATTTCTGTTTTCACCATCTAATCACCTCTGTTGCACCCTATAGCCATGTTTTTTCCACCTAAACGAACGAGTCTTATGTGCATTTTGGCCCTTCAACCGGCCTCAGTTGCTACTTTCCACTTGCGTAACCTCATTCTATGACCCAACAAACCCTCCATATCATTTTCGACCAATTTCACTTTGGGACCCCGGAGCCCTCAAAAAATCGTGAATTATAGCCTTCTATTCCGACCGTTCGGGAGGTCGTTCCAGGCCCATCACCGTTTTCCCCTAAATTCGCAAACGTGGTCCGGGGTACCATCTGGGCATTTTATGTCCGTTTTCACCAATTTAATCACCAGCGTTACAACATAAAAACCTGTTTTTTCACCTCCCTAATGAATTATTCATATGTGCATTTCGGCTCTTCAAGCGACCTCGGTTGTTAGTTTCCACTTGCGTAGGCTCGTTTTATGCCCCAAAAACTCTCCATAGGATTTTCGGCCACTTTCATTCCGGAACTCTTTAACCCTCCAGAAAGCGTGAATTATAGCCTTCTATTATGGCCGTTCGGGAGGTCGTTCTGGGCTCATCACCGTTTTCCCCCGAAATTCGCAAATGTGGTCAAGGGTATCATCTGGGTGTTTCATGTCTTTTAACAGCAATCAACACCACCGTTGCACCATACAGGCCCGTTTTTCGCCACCCGAACAAACGTGTCTTATGTGCATTTCGGCCATTCAAACGACCATGGTTGCTAGTTTCCACTTGCGTAGGCTCGTTTTACGACCCAAGAAACCCTCCATAAGATTTTTTGCCACTTTTATTTCGTGACCCGGAACCCTCCAAAAAGCATGAATGATTAGCTTCTATTATGGCCGTTTGGAAGGTCGTTCCAGGCTCGTCACCGTTTTCCCTGATATTTGCTCACGTGGTTCGGGATACCATCTTGGGGGTTTATGTCTGTTTTCCCCATCCATTCACCACCATACACCCTATAGGCTCGTATTGCCTCCACCCGAACGAAAGTGTCTTATGTGCATTTCAGCCCTTGAAAGTTGAAACAACCTCGGTTGTTGGTTTCGACTTGCGTAGGCTGGTTTTATGACCCAACATACCCTTCATATTATTTTCGGCCACTTTCATCACAAGACCCTGGAGCATGAATTATAGCCTTATGTTCTGGTCGTTTGGGGGCTCATTCCGGACCCTGTCACCGTATTAGTTGAAATTCGCACACGTGGTCCAGGGTACCATCTGGGGGTTTTATTTCTATTTTCACCATCTAATCATCTCTGGTGCACCATATAGCCATGTTTTTTCCACCTGAACGAACGAGTCTTATGTGCATTTTGGCCCTTCAACCGGCCTCAGTTGCTACTTTCCTCTTGCGTAACCTCATTCTATGACCCAACAAACCCTCCATATCATTTTCGACCACTTTCACTATGGGACCCCGGAGCCCTCCAAAAATCGTGAATTATAACCTTCTATTCCGACCGTTTGGGAGGTCGTTCCGGGCCCGTCACCGTTTTCCCCTAAATTCGCACACGTGGTCCGGGGTACCATATGGGCATTTTATGTCCGTTTTAACCAATTTAACCACCAGCGTTACAATTTATAAACCTGTTTTTTCACCTCCTTAATAGAATTATTCATATGTGCATTTCTGCTCTTCAAGCGACCTCGGTTGTCAGTTTCCACTTGCGTAGGCTCGTTTTATGCCCCAAAAACTCTCCATAGGATTTTTGGCCACTTTCATTCCGGAACTCTACAACCCTCCAGAAAGCGTGAATTATAGCCTTCTATTATGGCCGTTCGGGAGGTCGTTCTGGGCCCATCAGTGTTTTCCCCCGAAATTCGCAGATGTGGTCAAGGGTATCATCTGGGTGTTTTCTGTCTTTTAACAGCAATCAATCACCACCGTTGCACCATATAGGCCCGTTTTTTCGCCACCCGAACAAACGTGTCTTATGTGCATTTCGGCCATTCAAACGACCATGGTTGCTAGTTTCCACTTGCGTAGGCTCGTTTTACGACCCAAGAAACCCTCCATAAGATTTGTTGCCACTTTCATTTCGTGACCTGGAACCCTCCAAAAAGCATGAATGATTAGCTTTTGTTCTGGCCGTTTGGGAGGTCGTTCCAGGCTCGTCACCGTTTTCCCTGATATTTGTACACGTGGTTCAGGATACCATATGGGGGGTTTATGTCCGTTTTCCCCATCCATTCACCACCATTACACCCTATAGGCTCGTATTGCATTTCAGCCTCGGTTGCTGGTTTCGACTTGCGTAGGCTAGTTTTATGACCCAACAAACCCTTCATATTATTTTCGGCCACTTTCATCACAGGACCCTGGAGCGTGAATTATAGCCTTATGTTCTGGTCGTTTGGGGGCTCGTTCCGGACCCTGTCACCGTATTACTCGAAATTCGCACACGTGGTCCGGGGTACCATCTGGGGGTTTTATTTCTGTTTTCACCATCTAATCACCTCTGTTGCACCCTATAGCCATGTTTTTTCACCTCAACGAACGAGTCTTATGTTCAGTTTGGCCTGCAACCGGCCTCAGTTGCTACTTTCCTCTTGCGTAACCTCATTCTATGACCCAACAAACCCTCCATATCATTTTCGACCACTTTCACTATGGGACCCCGCAGCCCTCCAAAAATCGTGAATTATAACCTTTTATTCCGACCGTTTGGGAGGTCGTTCCGGGCCCGTCACTGTTTTCCCCTAAATTCGCACACGTGGTCCGGGGTACCATCTGGGCATTTTATGTCCGTTTTCACCAATTTAACCACCAGCGTTACGACGTATAAACCTGTTTTTTCACCTCCTTAATAGAATTATTCATATGTGCATTTCTGCTCTTCAAGCGACCTCAGTTGTCAGTTTCCACTTGCGTAGGCTCGTTTTATGCCCCAAAAACTCTCCATAGGATTTTTGGCCACTTTCATTCCGGAACTCTACAACCCTCCAGAAAACGTGAATTATAGCCTTCTATTATGGCCGTTCGGGAGATCGTTCTGGGCCCGTCAGCGTTTTCCGTTGAAATTCGCAAATGTGGTCAAGGGTATCATCTGGGTGTTTTATGTCTTTTTTCAGCAATCAATCACCACCATTGCACCATACAGGCCCGTTTTTTCGCCACCCGAACAAACGTGTCTTATGTGCATTTCGGCCATTCAAACGACCATGGTTGCCAGTTTCCACTTGCGTAGACGCGTTTTACGACCCAAGAAACCCTCCATAAGATTTTTTGCCACTTTCATTTCGTGACTAGGAACCCTCCAAAAAGCGTGAATTATTAGCTTCTATTCTGGCTGTTTGGAAGGTCGTTCCAGGCTCGTCACCGTTTTCCCTGATATTTGCCGGTTATTACATTGGAGTACGATTTTACGAAAACCCTCCAAAAAGCGTGAATTATTACATTGCAGCAACTTTTTGTTAGCTTCTAATAAACCGAAGTACTCTAAGGCCGGTTATACTTCTCTAATTTGCCAATCTTGTGGTGTTTTAGGAGTATCCAACTATCCGAGTATAATATATCAATTTACATGCCTATTTTTTGTTTCTCCTCTTCTACTCTGAGATGAATTACCATACTTGTGTTCTAACTTGAGTGATTTGTATGACATACTTGATATAGTACATGGTTGAAAGCCATTTCAGAAATATTTAAGAATACTTGATATAGTAATGATATACGCGTAATGTTTGCTCCTCGTTTACTGTAAGCTGAATGATTTGTATCTCACACTTGTGTCGTCTGAGTTTTCTGCTGACTGTTCAGAGCTTTGATTTGTCATTTTACTTCATAAGTTATTGTGTGTGCATACTGCAGGGAGCTACAATTGTTGATCAACGTGTGTGCATCACTCGTTGGGGAACGTATGTAGATGAATATGATCCTTTTAATGATGCTTCATGGAGAAGAGCAGATAACTCCAGTGACACGGTATGCATATGTATTGCTAGTATTAAAGTGCCAAATTGATAATATAGTTATATTGATACAATAACCCATAATCTCAAATAACACCAAATTGATACTATAGTTATATTGATACAAACTTTATGCATTTAATAAAAAAAAAAAAAAAAAGTGACATATATTGCATCAGATTGAGTCCTAAATGCTGGATTTTTTACTTTTTGCATTAAAATAAACTGATGTAAATTTTGTATTTGCCTTTTAATGTTAATGAGCTAATGGGGGAAAAGATTACCTTTAAGAAAATATAAGATTTAGTAAATATCAAGTGTTTTGGTTACAGGATTTTAGACAATACATCTAGATTAAAGGGTTTAGGGTTCTAACTTCTAACATAAACTTACATTTTATTATTTTTTTTACTTATTATAAAAAGTAAAAAAACCCAGTGTCTTGGCACAGTCTGGTACTATATATGTCAATTTCGTATTAAAATTTTCAAGTTTATGACAACATTTTTTGTGGAAGGTCCAAAGTTTGGTCATTACAATTAACTTTTCAAGGGAAAAATAAAGAGTTTTAAGACGTTTTTTCAGCAACCTTGGGCTATTTTCCTATGATGTGCATTTCTTTTGGTGTCTTATACTCTTATAGATTATATTAGCAGGCAAGTTAGCATAACTTCTTTATTTATAAGACTCTTACAATATATTTCTATTTCTTTGCATGATAATCAAATTTCTGTATTTCTGATGAATTCTGCTTTGTCTGCTAACTACAACCAGAAAGATAACAATCAGAAATTTAATACTACCTCCATAAATTCTTAGTCGTAACGAACCATTTTGCTCATAAGGAATAGATTTGAATGAGTAAACCTAAAATTAATTGGAAAAAATTTTAACACACATAACGTATAAATATCCCCCTTGCTTGTATTTAAATTATGACATTATGTTAATTAATTTGGTTACACCATCAAATCTTTCCCATAAAGTGCATGAATTTTTTTTTGTTGCAAGTCTTGTAACTACAAGTTTACACTGGTATTATCTACTTTGAAACCACAAACTCATGTGCACAACATTTTACGCTTAATCTGGTCAGGAATATCAGAGCAGAGCATTTGTTTCAACCCCAGGAGAAGCTGTAACGGTGACCCAAGAAGTGTTTAAGACGATGATAGCGAAAGGTTACGATTTAGGGAAGGATGCATTAACAAGGGCAAAAGCTTTCGATGAGTCTCACCAGGTTTCGGCAACTGCAGCTGCTAAAGTAGCTGAGTTGAGCAACAGAATTGGTCTTACTGATAAACTATATGCAGGTATGGGCGCTGTTAAGTCTGTGGATGAAAGGTACCATGTTTATGATACCACAAAATCAGCTGCTTTGTACACTGGTAGAACAGCTGCTTCGGCTGCCACCGCTGTTGTCAACAGCAGCTATTTCTCTAAAGGAGCTCTTTGGGTTTCTGATGCTCTAAGTCGAGCAGCCAAAGCAGCAGCTGATTTGGGCACCCATTCTGGTAAAAATTGAGCTTTGCGTCCGTTTGGGGTGGGGTCCACTTCTTCTATCCCGGAAACTGTTACCACTTGTGTACCATTGATTTTCATTGGTTGATTTTAGTTTTATTTTACAAAATTAGTGGGACATAACAGTGTTAAATTTAACCAATGAAAACCAGTGGCATACAGGTGGTGCATAGTTTTTGGGGATACGTTTGGGTGACATGTAAAATTGTATAGCATCCCTTTTGTCGATCTTGTCCGAAAATCCTATGATCAAGTTGGGGAAATTATACGAAATGCGACTGAGGTATATAGTAGTTCACTCAAGTATTGGAGTACCATTTTACGAAAACCGAACAAATATTATCATAGCTAGTTATCTGTAAGGTGCTTACTTAGTTTGAAATCTTAATATCATCATCTGTAATGTGTAATTGCATAATATTTGGACGTAATTGAATTAGTTCATTTAGTTGCTACTCATGTTCCCCCTCGGATAATTCAAACATTGCATGGCTTTCCAAAATTAAGATACCATTTAATTATCCTAGAATAAATTCTTATAGGGTATCTTCCAAAATTAAGTTATGAGCGCTTAATAACCAGATTAATAAATTAAATGTCATATTGTATCATCGTCCACATTGATATTGTACCACCATTTACTTGAAATGGTATCATAATGAATTTATTAAATATGTCACAAATCGTCAATATCTTAACTTTAGGAGGTATATACTCTTATAAGCTTGACTTATTCCTGAATAATTATAAGTGTCTTAATTTTTGGAAGATCGGCCTACTAATTTATCCTAAAGTTATTAATGTTTTTGCTTTTCTTGTTACTTTCATAGTTTCATTTCAATTCCATGAATAATTAAACTAATTAAACAAAATGGATTTGGACTCGTTAAACTTTATGCTCTTATCAGCATATTCATTTGGGAATATATATAGCGAACAGTTACTATCAAGAGCTCTACATATTGATGTCATGGAAGGTAGACTTGAAACAAGGTTTTATTTGTTTAATTGTTTACTGAAAATATGTTTATATGTTACTAGATTCATTTGCAGCTAGACATAAAAGTCCATTTGATAAAAGTAAAATACTACTTACATAACAATTTATTTGCAACTTGCAACAAACCTACTTGATATAGACTTTTAATATCTGTTTGATTGTTGGTAATATTTTATAGTTATGGGATTGAACTTAGAGCATAATTTAGTAAGAGAATAAACATTATGGAAACATATTCTCATCGGTTTTTTCACGGGGCACCCATGAAGTTTTATGAAATTTACTTGGTACCCCTATTATTTTTAACAATTCACCAATTTCCCTAAAGTTCTAAATAAATGTGCTAAATGTCTTTTTATGACAATTTTTTTTTTATTCTTCGACGTTATTATAAATTATTTACAATCTAGTCATATCTTTTAACTTTTATACATTCCTTTCGATCACTAAAATTTGGTTATTAAAATCAGTTTTCATTAGTAAAAAAAAAATAGACATCATTTATATGTTCTTTTTAATCATATACACAATTCCGCCGCTCTTATTGTAAGATGTGAGAAAAAACATTATCTTTTCAAAATGAGTTTGGTAAGAATCAAACGTATGAATCTCACCGAAAATTCGAGGAGGTGATAAACTCGGCCAACTCCCCTCTCATTTCAACTCCTACATACTCCCTTGAAGGTAGGCACTATGGTCCTGTAGGGGGGTGAGAGGTAAACAACCAATAATAATACAGTCCTAGTGGTACTCCGTTTCTCATCATAATCACGAGTGGGCTTCATATTAATAATACATTAAAGTATCACATGCTTAACTTTACTTCCACTTACCTACCTACTCACTAACACAAAAACAAATAACAAGAAGTCAACATAACAACTATACATGAAGTAATTTTAACTAAAAATGGGAGCTTTTTAATTATTTTTTTAATTGTTGAGAGTTTCGCTCTTTTAGCGTATATAAATGGGGAAAGAAAATGCAAGTAACAAAGTTTACACATCATATAGTCACATCTATAATATACGAGACGAGAGTGAGTACTCACTTTAGAGGCTTTTTAATATAATAATGAAACCATAACTTTCAACATAATTAGTTAAGTTTGATAGATAAAAAATTATGCATTTATGAAGGAAAAAAAAAAACAACTTACATTCTTTTATAGTAAGATATTATTGTGGACCTCGGATCCTCTTTACTGCATCTCTCAAGTAGCCACTTTCGATCTTATTTTTTATGATATTAGATTACACGGTTGTTATTTTGATTCTTTTAAGTTTTCTCATGTTCAACCAGCTTGTAATACAATAACTCACCTAGTGGCAAGGTGAGATACTGGGGATAATGTGGAGTTAGTTTGTATGGCCCCGTTCCCTCAAAGTTTCCTCACTTTGGTGGAACTTGATGTTAATTAATAAAATGCTCGCCTATCTTTCCCTTACAAAAAATAGTAATATATTACTCCCTCTGTCTTTTTTACTTGCTACACTTTTCTTATTTTGGTGTCTTGATTTACTTGCTACGTTTTTTTTTGTTTGTGTGCCTCATCCAAAGTCTACATATACTACCCTTATTTTTGTCATTTACCCTTTTTATTCAATTTATTTTACCTCATTTTTGTCATCTTCTTCATAAATATCACAACTTTTTTAATGGCCCCTGTCACTTTATATATTTTTCCTAAAAAAATTTGTTAAATAGAATGTAGCAAATAATTAAGGAAGGAGAGATGATGTTAATGTGTCAAACTGTAAAATTATATAACATGGGATCAAGTATATATTATGCCGGCTATATGATTGCGCCCCATGACAAGCAAACTGCTTCCCAATAACAAGGATTTTGTTATCCTTCTTAGGGCGTGTGGTTTTCTTTTTCTTTTTTAATATGTTCAATGGATTTGGACTTTGGAGACAACATATATGTCTGCTACCATACTTTTTTTTGGAGAATTTCTAATACATCACTCAATACATTATAAGATTAATATTGATAATGTTGAATAATAATAATAATAATTTTAATAATGTGTTAAGTGAGGAGATGTATTCGAGATGAATTAGGCATCCTCTACTTTTTTTCCCCTTTTTTCTAATAAATAAATAAATTGAAAGTTTATAATTGTAATGAACTAATGATGAAATATTTGATGATCAAGGTGTTATTAACCCTAAAATATCCCGAAATATTATGATCCTTGGATGACAGGAAGTAACCGATCGAGATATATATCAAATGTTGCAAAGTAATTTGATGCTCTTTGAAGATAAAAAAAAAAGTGTATCTAGTCCTTAAAATCGAAAAATGTTTCTTGAAATACAATGCTTTGCTATAGAGGGAGGAAAATGACAAATATCTTGCCCGAACCCTGGCAAGGAAAGACATCCCGAGACCTAAAATCGAAAGTTTTAATCGAAGTTTTTTGAGACTTTTGGGGCCCGAGAATTATTTGAAAGATATATACTTTTGAATCTAAAATGTTGTAAGATTCTAAAAAAGAAAAACAAAGGGAGTAACTAGTAGTCAATTATAAAATTGGCTAAAATGTTTGATTATAATTTGCTAGATTTAATTTAAAATATGGATTACCATAACTTTTAATCAGTCAATAGATTTAGCCATCATTAAAATGAAATCAGCTAAATAAACATTACTTATGTTCACATTCTAAAATCACAATCAATAAAAAATCTTTGTATAAAAATATATCTTGACCAGATTAGTCAAAAGAAAAATGAGAAATGGTCTTCACAGTTGTGCAGCAGCAGCATCCTTAGACCTAGGAAATGGTCTTCCATGACATGAGTTGGTAATTTTCAAATAATAGTAGAAAAATATTAGTAAAGCAACCAAGCCCTGACTATATCTTTATTGTTTTTGGATTTCTCATATACTTTATCCCGCGTTTATTGGCACTATTATTCAGACAAATTCCTCTACATTTTATCAATAATATATAATCATGTTTCATCTGCTTCATATTAGTCGTAACATAACTCTTTAATTAAAATTTATTTTGAAGATGAAATTTGAGTGTGCAAATTGGAAAATTTATTAAAATTTATAAATGCAAGAGTGAAACCACGCGCAACCGCCAACTGGTATTAAATTTATTTTACTAAATTTGCTTGTTTAGCTGTTCAAATCTCTTTCTAAAAATGCGTGAAAAAGACATTTATTTTCGCTAATATGAAGTGGATGAAGTATTAATATTTTACTTGGTTTGTTTCGATTAATTTTAACTTGTGTGTAAGGTGTAACTAGTGATATCAATATTATAGAATTCACATCAGCAACCATGCCAAAGCGAAATAAAGAGAATTTTTAGGAAAAGACATAATTAATCTAATGATTTAAATTTTTTACTATAATAGTTCAATCTCAAAGTATAAAAAAAAAAAAAAAAAAGATTGGACTTTTTCTTTTGAATTTGTTTTCAGTCAAATTCTATTTAGTTCAACCTTAACATAGAATCAATAAGTTAAAAAAAAAGGGTAAAAAAATCTACTTCCATCTTTCTTCTTATAAAAAAAGGAGTAATTTTTTTAGTTAGAATTGCTAGAGGAATAGGAAAAAGGAAGTAGCTTTGTGAGCACAAAAGGCAAAGAACATGCATGTTACTATGTTAGTTGGCTAAATTTTAGTCCATCCTCCCCATTGTTGGCTAAAAGAAAGTGCTTGTTAGTTGTTACAGTACTTTGGCTAAAATTCAGCCATA
The DNA here is from genome assembly GCA_951394345.1 of Salicornia ramosissima. Lineage (NCBI taxonomy): Eukaryota > Viridiplantae > Streptophyta > Magnoliopsida > Caryophyllales > Amaranthaceae > Salicornia > Salicornia ramosissima. Next base: position 51,711,551 of record OX596239.1, on the reverse strand, counting down.
TATATATTTTTTTATTTGCATCTTTTTTTGCTTTCTTTAGCCTTTATTTGGCCTTTCCTCATTGGCAATTGTTGGCTTGTTGTTGGTGAATGCTATAAGGATCTCCTACTTTTCAGGCAAATACTTTTACACAAATTCTGAAACATGTATAGAAACTATATTAGTGTATAATGGATCAGGATTACCCTAAAAATCATAAAAGTTATCTGGCCTACATTCGGGTGTATAAAGTTATGTACACTAAAATTTCACTAGCAAAACTACAGATTAAATGGACAAAATAAATATTAAATGAACAAAATATAAACTTGGATGCACGTAGCTCTATGTGAATCCAGATGCGTATTGATCGAAGTTATCCATAAAAAAAATAACTATTTAGGGTAACTTTTATTCTTGTATACACAACTTTTTCATACTTCCAAACCAAGTCAATCATTTTGATACTTTGAAAACAAAAGTGCACAAAAAGCTTAGCTTTCATCCAACTTTCCATCTGAACTGAACTATACCTGTAAGGCTGTAATAACAAACATCTAAATATAGATATGCAACAATATTGTCATAATTTCCTTTCATTCACTATTAAGTTTAACATGATTTTTATACAAATCACATATACTGTATATTTTGCACTATATGATGAACTATATGATGAGAGTCCTTGCTTGCCACACAATATGATTAGGGGTTGCAAGTTCCCTGCTAAAAACACTAGTCTGAATTTTTTTTCCCCCTTAATAATTCAGATTTGTATCACATAAATCAATCACCCTCTTTTGATTTTTTGGACACAATCAAACTTCCCTACTGTACAATAAAGATCTCACAAATTCACAATTAAGAAGAGCAAAACTTTTAATCATCAAAGATAAACAAATGTGGTAAAAAAAATTCCATCTTTACCATGTATGTATAGAGTAGAGCTTAATAGCAACAAATCGGGCATCGAATGAGGCCATTTTCATTGCAATCAGGACATCTTTGAAATCCATACTCATCCTCATCCTCATTATCATGTTCATTATCTTCATCTTCTTCTTCGTCGAATTCATAGTAAATTTTACAACTCCCTGAGCAAGTTTCACATGGAATAAACCTTATATCACCACAAGCCTCACAAACATCAACAAGATTGCCACCATCATCATCTAATCTTTGGCAATGCTCCACAACTTTTTCAAGCTTTCCATCTTCGTGTAACTTTCGAATGTCCTCTGTACCACCAATGTACCTTTCTCCGATAAACACCTTAGGCAAACCCCCATTAAACCTGTCTCCTAATAGCTCCTTTAGTTCTTCCTTGAACCCCGAGTGCATTGATACATCCCTCTCATCCACCCGAACACCCAACCCTTTTAGTATTAGTCGAACATAACAACAATTTTCATATGTTCTTCTTACTCCTCTTAGACTTGTGAAGTACAATATCACCCTCTCCTTTTTCGCTTCTTCTTCTTCCTCCTCCTCATCCTCCTCGTCGTTTGATTGAACATACACATCATCCTTATCCTCAGCTATCATCCTCTCTACAAAACCATTCACATGAGCATAATCATTGTCTCCAACAAACCCATTACTCATCTTCTTTTCTTCATCATGGTTCACTATCTTGTCATTGCAATCAACTCCATTGTTACTATCCTTGATCACTTGAACATCCTCCCTAGGCTTGAGGTGAAAAGGGTTTGTAGGAGACAACTCTTCAAGCGCCTTCCTAAAGGCCGAAATTACTTCAGGATCGAATTCCGATACAATAGCCTTAGATATCAAATTCCCATTTCTCCCAAAAACATCATCTTCTTTCTCCTCACTAGCATCAAACCATGCCTTGTTTTTCTTGTTATTAGATTCCACAATATTCTCTTGGAAATCCCTTGTTCTTGGAGAATCAACAAGAGATGGTATCGAATCAGCCGAAACATGGAAGGAAAAGCTCCTATAATGATGCTCTCCACTTCCTCTAAGAGGGCTAGTATTATCTTCAAGCCCTTCCATCAATTCTCTTACATAGATGGTTTCAGGCTCACCAGGAGGTGTTCTAATTGGGGTTTTAGGAGCAACTTTTGTGATCTTTTCATCAATCATTTTAGACCATGCTTTTGCCTCAATCATCCCCATTGCAAATTCCTGATTTTGTTCAATACCCCCCAATTCATGATTTTTCTTAGCATCATCAAACACCTCTCTATCAAAATCATCTTCCCCCTTTTTCGCTGCGAAATTAAGATCAATTTGTGAAGGATCATGAACCAATGAGCCTAAAGTAGAAGAGGTAAGAGCTACCATATGATAACTATCACCTTTCTTCTGAGGTGGGTGATGAACATTCATTGAAAAACTTCTTCTTGTCATTGGAGAATATGCTGTTCTGCAATGTTGACATCTTGATTGCTTTGAGCTAGCACAACCCATATCAAAAATCAAATCAAAATACCAAAAAAAAAAACCCAGAAAAATTCAAAGTAGGATGATCAAAAGCAAGAAATGCTCAGTAAAAACTGCATATATTAATCAGAGAAACAGGGGATTAAACAGGGCCTAGACAGAGGAACAGGGGATTAGACAGAGGATTTTGTTATTGAGATTGAGGAACAGATAAGAAATAAAACATTCCCCAGATTTAGAGATTAGATTGCTTAAAACCCTGACAAAAAAATACTAAAAAAAATTGAAGAAAAAAAAAAAAAAGAGGATTATATCAAAATTCGAGCAACTGGGTATTTTGAGAAGAATGATGATGATTGCAACTTGTAATTGAATTCTCAAAAGAAGCGTAAATGAAGTAAATTAGGGCTTTAATTTGAATAAAAATTTGGGAGAATTAACAAGAGGAAAACTGCTAAAACCCAGGAGAGAGAGAAACAATGAAGATGAAGGAGGAAAAATTAAACTCAGATTTAGATCAATTAAAGAAGAGTTACGGCATAAATATTAATTAATTGCACTAAAAAAATATAAATACAACGTACACGTTTTTAAATTTTGACTTGAATTTGGGAAGAAGATTAAATTAGGAAAGTTTTTTATCAAACAAATTAGGAAAATTACAGAAAGAGGAAAAAAGGATATGAGTTTCTGTGAAAGTGCTCTGAAAAAACACAGGGAAAGAGAGAAGGAGAAGAGAAATGGGTGGTGGGTGTTAAAGTGGTATGAAAAATCTTGGTTGGAAAAAGTTTGAAAATGGGAGGTTGAAGAGGGTATATATATGGTTTTGCTGTCACAGAAGTTTTAGATGATGATGATGATTGTTTAATCAGAGTGAAAAAAGAGTACAAAGGACAGAATTTTTACACATCACCGACGACAAAATGGTTAAATTGCATGAGTTGGTAGAGCTTTGGAATTGGTTATTCGGATGAGTTTCGGGTCGGGTATTGTCGAATTGAGTCGAATCGGTTGCAGGTCATTAAGTCCGGTATGGTATGTGGTTTGGCTAGGTTCAACTCTTTGGTTCGAGTTTCACGTGCTTTCTGGTTTTGGTCAACGTAAGTATTAGTTTTGTTCCTTGAATAGTTGAATTTGATTTTTCGGGGTTTTTTTTTTTTCTTAGGAGTCTGTATATACTCAGAATCTCTTTAACTTAAAAAAAAATCATTGTATTCAGAATTTTCTAAAGATCAACTTCCCCTCTCCTCTGCTTGTGGATGTAGTCCACATTTACGACGAACCACGTAAATCTGTGTTTGTTCTTGTCAATTCAAGTTTGGTTCGCATTATTTTTGTTTGATCAAATGTATTGTAGGTCAAATCCATCTTGAATCTGAAACAAATAATAGTTTGTTGAACTCAGTACGTGAATTATAAATTAACTCATTATTCATTAATTTCAGTTCATATAAGTAATAGATAAATTTTAATTGATAATCTCAAATTAAATTGAAATTAGTTTCAAATACATATTCATATAAGATTATTTTTTAATAGTAATGGTCTCACATATTACAGAATTAAAGCGTTTCCTCGTTTTTCTTTTTTAATTAAGTCACGTGAGCTCTAACATTTATATACTGCTCTTTTATGCACGCGAAGTGTGCGCTAAATAAATATTTATTATATACGCAAATACGTAACAATAATAGACATATGGTATCGAATTTATATAGTGTTATTGACATGAATTATTAGACACACATAAATAGATTAATATTCATTATATATACAAATATCTAACAATAATAGACACATTAGTTTAATTTGTGGTGAATGATTGTTGATGTTTTCTTGCTTGAAACATACCTTTATTTGAGAAAAATTTGATGGGAATAATCCCAACTTTCACATGTCTGCTCATTTTGGTCCCTACTTTGGATTAACTCGGTATAATCCAAAGTTGCACAACATCTTCTAAATTTGGTCCCAACTTTCACATTATGTTCATTTCGGTCCCTAGTTTACCTTAAGTTAATTACCTGACACAACAGGTCAACAATAGCATTGGGACCAAATTGAGAAGATTAGATGTTGTGCAACATTGGATTATACTGAGTTAATTAAAAGTAGGGACCAAAATAAACAACGTGTGAAAGTTGGGATTATTCCCATCAGATTTTTTTTTATTTGATTAGTTTTGTTGTTAAAAATTGTTAGTTATCTGCAAACTCTATGGTTTGTTATAAAGTATGATATGGATTATTTTAGAAATATCATTAAACAATTATTTATAATTTTATTTATACTAAATGTGATTTTATCATTTTTGGAACATTATTAATTAACTTCCTAATTATCTTATTTGACTTTAAAGTTGTATTCATGCCATATTTTTAATTAAGAAGATTCATAATTAAATTTTAATTAATGAAGGTAAGTTATTTGATTTCATGTCATACTTTTTTTGAAGGGATTTTTCAAATTAACTTTAAACCAAAATAAACTAGTTTAATATACATTTGATACACTCAAACATTTTTCACATCAACACTTAAATCGGCACTCAACACAAATATATCATGCATTGATGTAGATTGTAATTTATGTTACATATTAAGGTCATATTTGGTTGCATTGGGAATTAATTTTTCATAAGAATTTATAATTTGTAGGAATTTAATTTCCTTATGAAATTTGAAGGAATTGGACTAAATTGATTGGAAGTTATGAGGGAAGTTGCAATTCATGGAAATTTATGTGGGAATTGTGATTGACCAAGGTGAGGGTAGGTAAATCAATTCCTACATTTTGTGGGAAATCACAATTCCCATGAATTCTAGTTTCCCCCATTTCTACATTTTAGTGTCAACCAAACAACTAGCCACTTTAAAGTTCTCATAAACAACTAGGTCAACCAAACAAGCCCTAAAGCTATTTATGAATGGAAGATTCGTTCCGTTCCTTTCTGCCCCTGCTAATATAATGGGTTTGGAGTTTGGACAAAGATCTTCAAAACAACCTCGATTATTTGCTTTTAATAATCCAATCTTTCGAGTTTTGGTAACCTTTTAATAATTCAACCTTTGGATTATTAACGAATAATCCAACATTTGCACCTCATATCCAACTAATGAACTAAAAGCTCTCATTTTTTTAGTTTTACCTGTTGTATAGGCAAATTAATATCTGTTTTTTTAAGGTGTAATGATTAAAAAAAAAAAAAACTCAAGAAAATAATAGAGCAACATATTATCGACATCTCATTTTCAAGTTTGGTTCATTGATTGCTAAAAATTAAAAGGTTGGATTATTAAAAGCAAATAATCCAAAAAAAAAAAAACATAAAATCAATGTAATAATAACAAAGGTAAGAAAGGCAAGAGCAAATAGATTACTAAGGTTTAATAAATTCGGATAATGTAATTGAGTAAATTTGGATAGTGTATATTAAAATTGAGTAAATTTGGATTTTTTTTTCAAAAAAAAAAAAAAAAAAAAAAAAAAAAAAAAAAGAACCCAGATCAGACTTGATTTTTCTATTAAAAAAAAGAAATAAAAAGAAAAACCTTTTTATTTTTATCTTTTATGTGATACCATAAGTACATAACTCCATACACAATACACATTACACAATAGAACAGTCCGAAATGCTAAACGGAAAATGCGGCAATTATTGCTTGAAAGGCTCCACCCACTAAATCAAGGAAAAAAAATCATACTATACTAATCACAGCATAATAATTCTTTTTTTCTCTTTCAAGATGCATATATATTTAATTTTCATGTGAAAATGCATTTATAATACACAGTTACCGTCAAAAAGAAAATACACAGTTTAACTATACTTTTCTTCTATCATGTTAATTAGTTAAACATTAATCTATTATATTGTCTGATCAAAAAAAGGGTAGTTGTTAGTTAGTCATTGAAAATTTAGGTGCATTTACACCCGATTACGTTACGTGGATGGTGTGTTCTGTATTCGACATGTATTGGTGTGTCTGATGCATCAAATGCACCCAATTATGTGTCAGAAGAATGTTTATATTTTTACGTATATACACATAGTCATTGGATAATTACAAAGGATTGGAAATTAGTATTCTCACATTTCACATTTATTCAATTAATAATCGCATCTTTCTTTAAAAAAAATAGCCCACAATAATTATATATTTTTTATGCAAAACCTACAATAATTATTGTGTACGGAGTACATCATAAATAAAATAATGAGTAGGGTACTTGCTTGGTTAGTTTTTTTGTAAATCGTTTTCAAGGGAAAAAAACGGGTATTTGCTACAACATAAATATCATTCTTAGAATAAAATAAAAGAGGTACATGTTAAAATCACGCATCTTTAATTTTTTGTGTTACGAATATTTAATTTCAATTGTTTTTATTTTTAATTCATTAAATGCAACCCCCGCCCACATATATCATTTTCCAAAATAAATTTATTGTTTCTGGTATATTGATATTTGATATTGGCTACATACATTTGTTGAGATAAAATTCCAGTTACTTTTTATTGATGAAAACAATTACTATAGTAATTGATTTTTACGTTGGTTAGGTCATTCTTCTCAATTACTAATTAATTATTTGTTCAATGTTTAAAAATTCTTCTCAATTACTAATTAATTATTTGTTCAATATTAAATTTAACATTGTCATTTTAACGTTTGCCAATGCATAATTTATATTCGTAATATATTTAGTTATGTTTTGCCAAAAAAATTAAAAATTACATCATAATAAAGTACATATTAAGAGGATTCTAGAGAGATCCACTTAACTATATATCTTTTTATGTATAAAGCACAAAAGTTAGTTATATGAATACTTGTGAATAGTGATAAATTCCTAACGTTGCAATTATATAGGAGCAGAGGGAGTATATTTTTTCAAAGTATAGGAAAAAAATATATTTATTGTTTTATGTGAATTTAAATGTTGCCAAAAAAAAAAAAAAAAAAAAAAAAAAAAACCAGGACACTTCAAGCCCTAAGATGCATGGATCCGGGTACAAAAGGGGACCGGGTACGAAACGGATACAAAATACGTTGATTTGAAAAATATAAGATACGGGTACGACAAGTACATTATATTAAATACTTTAAAATTAATAAATTTCTATTAATTTTATATCATTTGGAATGTTAAAGTTTATTTTGTACACTATCCGATAAGAAAAACCTTTAAAAAAACCATATGAAAACATGCAAAAAATGATTAAAATTATCATAAAACATGTAAAAAAAATGTTAAAATTGAGTAAAGCATCAGGTATCCTAAAAGTATCGGTATCACAACGATATCTAGTAAGATACGACTATCTCAATGAAGTATCCGTGATCCTTCATACAGTCATACCCCAACTTCAACATGGCTGCTTGTATTAGCTAGTGATGCAAAAAAAAAAAAAAAACTAAATTAATTAAATTAAATTATGAATTAAACGTGCTGCCATCTCCATCCGCCGAATATCAGGTGAAAAAGTGTAACCTATCTTTAGATTAATTTATTTGTTGGTCTAAAAGCAAGGCTTAATCAAATCATTATTCATATATAGTTAATTAATTTTGTGATAAATAATTAAATTAATTAATTAATTTATATATAAAAAAAAAAGTTGATATTGAAGCTCTCTTGGGTGGGATGTTTGTCTGCTCAATGTTCCTTCTACACAAGTGTTTGGCCTCCACTGACTACTGCTTACGTTACTCCTCTCAATCATATGTAAATTTAATTAAATTAATTTTATGAAGTGGGATTTAATTACTATTTATTAATTTTCTTTGATTGTTTTCCCAAAGTTAACGATAACATTGGAATTCAAAAATACAACTATTATAATCTCAGGAGAAAAATCATATTGGTTGAAGATAAGTATGTTATGTTCATCTTCTTTTTTTTTTCTTATACATGTACTATGAATTAGTTTATATAGGCCATCAAAAGAAGAAAAAAAAGAAGTTTAGAAAAATAAAAGACGAGAATAATATCTATACTCAGATTCATCGTGTTCACTGTGCATTTCAGATAAGATTACAATGATTTAATTCACTCTCCGCAAGTCCACAGTAAAACTAACTTCATACTCTATACCTTTTCTCTTTCAAAATTTAAATCTATAATCATAAGGTCCTAGTTGGATTGGCCTATAAAATTTGGTGAATCTTAATTCAACATTACTTACCCCAACCAATATTTAAAATTATTAGTCTTTGACTTTTTTAGGACCGAGTTGCAACATAATGAGGCTGGAGTGCACCTAGTAACGAAGAAGTTGCAAGTTCGATTCTTGTCTCCCCCTCCCATCATATGGCCAATGTCAGCTATGTATTCCTAAGATAAGAGTCTTGGTTTGGAACCCGGTCGAACAATTGTGTGTATTAGGATCCTCTCCATTTCTTTGATTCCATATTCTCCATTCATACATGAGATCACGACACATAATTTAAGATGAAAATAAAAATCCAAAAACCTTTTTTTTTCCCTTGCTACGCCATCTCAACCATTGATTTAGTCTTGGTAAAATCGAAGAGAATCATGGCTCCAATTGGAATATAAATGATGAAATCTTCGGAACACCAACAAACTAAGATGCCGTTTGGTTACCATGGAAAAACAGTTTCCTTTTATAAGTTTCTAGGAAATGAGTTTTTTGAGTTTGGATGGTTATAAAAATTTAAAATTGACACATATTTCTTTTCACGGGGAGAAAGTTAGTTATCTATTTTCTGCACTTTATGAGAAATCTTATTTCATTTGGAATTCCAATTTTCCATAACTAGCCTAGTTTTTGCATACCAAACATTTGTACTTTTGCATTTCCTTGAAATTCTAAATCAAAGTGGAATTATGAGTAAATCAAATGAGCTCTAAATGCCACTCCTTAATTTCCTTTTTAATAAAACCCATTGAGATTTAACGCATAATGACAAAAGGAATTTGAAAAGAGTAAAATATGATAAGTAGATTTTAATAAGGAATGAGGTATAGAGGAATAGTTCCACCTAAAACTTTTATCGTGGACTCCTTAAGGTTAGAGATTTAAATTCTCATAGTTAAAAAAATACTTTAGAAAAACATTATAAAAAAAAAAAAGAGTTTATCAGCGGTGAGGTCATCATGCACATCCACTCTAAACAAGAAAGGTAACACATTGCTTAATGCCTCAATGTCCTCCCAAAATGTGGAGGACTCCAACCTCATCCAACAAGTAACCAACTAAAAACAAAATTGATAAATAAATAAAGAAAATATTGTCCAAAACTATATATGTTACGCACCGTTTTGTGAGAAATTAATTAGGTTAGATTATCTGTGCCAAAGTTACTTAAATTAGGAAAAACTTTGTTGAACACTACCTTAAATTAAAACCCGCGAATAGATGTTAAATACCAGCCATTTAGGATTTGATTTTACGATTTAGATTTTGAATTGTAAGATTTAGGGTTCAAAAAGTTTAATTTAGGGTTCAAATTATCGAAATTTTGGGCATGAAGTGGTGTAAATTTGGTGTTCAAATGATTATGGCGGTGTTCGAATGGTTATGATGGTGTTCGACTTGTGGTGGTGCGATTTAGGGTTCAAATGGTTGTGGTGGTAGCTGAAATTTAGCAGTCCGGATTTTAATTTAAGGTAGTGGTTAACAAGCTTTCGTCTTATTTAGATAGTTTTGTCATAGCTTTTCTAACTTAGATAGTTTTAGACAAATTTTCCAAAATAAATAAAAACGCATTGTGAAGGAAGAGTAGAAATTTTATTTAGATGAATTCTAATACTTCATCCGTTCCAAAAAAAACGCAAGATTCAACATTTCACACATGCCGAGACGAAACTTTGACCATTAATATATCTATAATTATGAATAATTAAAAAATATAAAAAGTTGATATTAATATAATATTTAACGAGACGAATCTAACAAGATCTCACTTGACTATTTTTTTATTATGTGTCAAGCTCAAAACTTGTTCAAAGTATACAACATGAATAGTGCAAAAATTTGACTGTTGCGTTTTTTTGGAACAGAGAAAGTAATAGTTTGGATACTCCATATTTTAATTTTATTTCTTCACATAGTTTATATAGTTTAACTGGATGTGACAAAGAGCCAATGATTTTGGCACTCCACTTTTGATTTATACACTCTATCTCCTCCCACATAAATAGTAACTTCAAATATATTATGAGGAAAGATGGAGTACGTGTACAAATCAAAAAATGGAGTGCCAAAATGAACACTCCTGACAAAAGGGTACATTAGACGTTTAAAAGGATACGTGTGGTTTCAGATTAAAGTTGTCAATATTTACAAAAATGTCATTAATGGTCACACGTGTACCTTTAATGCTTTGTTTGTTTGGAAGGAAAACATGTTCCAAGAAATTGATTTTTTTCCCTCTATTTATTTTTGCTTTCTTTGTTTTGCTAAGGCAAGAAGAGTGATTTTCTCATGTGGAAAATTTCTCTTTTATTTTTTTTTTCTTATTTAACCAAAATATGTCACATTTTTCACCTTACTCATTACTTTTGCTACTCTTATCCTTCCACTCTTTTTTGCTTTTATTTTATTTTTTTCCCCCATATTTTGCTCCATACTGTACTTTTTTAATTCTATTTTCTTTTCCTTTATATTTTTCTATGGTCAAACAAACATGGCAAAATGTGTTTGAGAATCATGTTTTGCAATGAAAATTATTTTTTGTCTAAACAAACAAAGCCTAATTGTCTAACGTAGGGATTTACATTGAAAACTTTTATTGCTGATCATTATTTTGCTTTGCTAAAGATTCAATGGAATTTTTTTTTTATTATAATAAAAAATGCTATATACAAACCCTAAGGGTTGTTTAGGTCAGCCTTGATAGGGTTATCCATCAAGCGAGACAGACTAATATTGGCACAGTGAAAAAACTTAAGGATGTTCCGAATTTGATGAATTACGTTCATGTCCCGATAATTCTCTGAATTATTAGCAAGATTCTAGATGACTCTTCTGTTGTTGGTGAGGATGTGGATGGCCTTAAAGTCCATTTGATTTTTGTAATAAATTGTGGTAATAATACATTTAAAGTGCAAATTTATTAAAGAATAGCCTTATAATTCCCCAAAAAAACATATTTTCATTCCCAATTGAAATTTCTTTTTATTTCTATTATTATCCATTACCATTGGAGAAAGTTGTATTAGATAGAGATGAATAAAATTAGAGTTAAACTAGGTTAGCACCCGTGCGGATGCACGACTTTAAAAAAATATAATTGTTAAAATTTATTTTAATAATGATAATCTATAATTTGTAAGAAAAAGTTGAAATTAAGTAAAATGAACAACAATGCCCATATATATAGATAAATATTATAATTGTTAGTAGTTTATGTTTTATTCTGTAGCAAGGTTACACTTTTTTTTGAAACAGTAGCAAGGTTACACTAGAATAAGTACAATCTTCACAAAAATATTTTATTTTTATTACACTTATATAATTTTAATTTAATTGTAATGAAATTATACATATATATACTTTATTTTAAAAAGATTAGTACAACAACTTTAACTTATGAAAATTTTAGTAAGATTGAATATTCTTATTAATAAGTTGTAACTAAAAAAATATTTATATTTAAGCAAAAATAAGGGTGTTTTAATTCAACTTATTAAGCAATATAGACATATAGTACTTATTTTAGAAAAGTTCCAATCAGATAAAAAAATTTAGAACAGATAAGATAAGATCTGACAAATTCAGATCAGATCAGAATAGTTAAATAACTATTACAAAAAATTAAATAAGATTAGATCAAATTAGAAAAGTTCAAATCAGATCAGGAAAGTTCAGATCAGATAAAATCAAAATAGTTAAGTTCAGATCAGATATAAAAAATTTCGACGAATCAAACAGACCCTAAGTATCAACTTTTCAATAATATATGGAGAAAAAACTTTAGAAAAGATAATATTGGAAAAAAAAAACCAATAAGTAGTGAGTAAATTTTTAAAAAGAAAAAAAAAATTGAATGAAAGTTTGGAGGGAAATTTTTTAATGAGGAAGTGACATGTGGCAAATGGTGAGGTTAAGTAGTGAATAAGTTTTTAAAAAGAAAAAAAAAATCAAATGAAAGTTTGGAGGGAAAATCTTTAATGAGGAAATGACACGTGGCAAATGGTGAGATTAGTGGTTTTTGTTTTAGTAATAGTTATTAAGATTAGCACTATCAAGGGAATAAATTTTGATTTATCTTTCAAATTTAATAATAAATTCATTTTCATTACCACCATTTATGACCACCTACCAAGCGGATAGTAAAGATTGTATATAGCATTACCCAATCATAATATGGAGTATTTATTATACAATATCAGCATCCTCGATTTTTATCTTTTTACATTTGTCAATGAGGGATCATAGACTAAGTAAACAAATTAAACGTTACTCCATATCATTTTTGGAAAATATAAAGAGAGTTTCAATATACACAAAACTAATACTCACTCCGTAACTGCAACAATTTCTATCTTTTCAAATTTGGTAAAATTTTAGACAACGATAATACCCTAACTTAAAAACGTAAACAAACATTACACCCCACTAAATCTTACACATTCTCCAAACCTTACTTTAAGAAAAAAAAAGTCTTTAGAAACGATGTTAACCCTAATTTGTTGCAATCAAATTAATACGGAGAGAGTACAAATTAAGCAATAAAAAGGTAAACCTACAAACTAAAAGATTCAGGAAAAATTGCTTTTATTAATCTGAAGTTTGACCCATCTCCGCTCATTAATCCGAAGTACTTTTTATTTCTGGATAATCTCTAGTTTAGGGGTATCTCCACTCATTAGTCTGGGGTGATGGGAAACCTGATGAACAAGTTAAAAATGCTTGTGGGGCCCACCATTTAATTTTTTTGGGATTTTTGCTACAAAAAAAGAATAAAAACAAAAACCCTTTACCTTTTCCTTTTAGAAAGAAAAACAAAAAAACAAGTCTTCTTCATATCAACTTCAGCCATCTTCATCTTCCCCAACCACCCACCCAACAACCACCCCCACGGCCACCTAGCCCTAGCCCTAACCCAACCGACCCCCACCACGATCATTAGATGTCACTTCTAAACCAACCTTCATCTTCATCATCAACTACCACCATGTTCATGGCTGGGATCGTGGGTAGGGGCGATCAAGGGTGGTGGGTGCGATTTCGTGGGTTAGGGTTTCATGGCCGGGGATGGATTAGAGCTAGGGCTAGTGTGTGGGTGGGTGCGATTTCGTGGGTTGGGGTTTCGTGTCTGGGTGGTTGGTGGGCTAGGGCTAGTGTGTGGGTGTGATTTCGTGGGTATGGGTTTTATGGCTGGGGTGGTTGGTGGGGCTAGGGGTGGGTTGGGGCTAGAGCTAGGGTGGTCGGCGGGTGGCTAGCGAATTGGGGGTTGTTGATGGGTGGCTGGAGGGTTTTTGGGAAAATAAATAATTTTTTGTTAAAAAAAATATTTTTTAATTCATATTAAAAATGAAGTTAATAAGTAATTAAAGGAGTTAATTACTTATTAAAGAATCAAATACTAATTAATGGCGGGTCCCACATGCTTTTAACCTGTTCAGCAGATTAACAATAGGTTAAGGACTAATGAGCGGAGATACGCCCTAAACTTGGAATTATTCACAAATAAAAAGTACTTCGGATTAATGAGTGGAAATGAGTGAAACTTCGGATTAATAAATACAATTTTTCCAAAGATTTAACCTGTCTGAAAAGCAACATCATGTTTTGGAAATTTATACATAAACCCCCAGGGTAAACTCCCTACTAATACACAATTAGAAAATAATTTATTTCGATGAGAGGAAATCGACTTATTATTAATATTTATTTATCTCTAATCTCTAAAGAGTAGATTTATCCATTGGGTAGACAAGTTTTCTCCCTTGGAAATCAAAAATCTACACAATATAGGATCTCTTATTGATCCAATATAGGCTAATTCTATTCAGCCACATTACACACTCAAACATTTTTACCAAACCTAATTCCGAAGCGATTATTGCGAGGAGTCCATATTCTTCTTCAGACAAAAACCAAGCACCTGCACATCATCTTTAAATGATGAGTAAGAGCAATAACAATAAGAGGTTTGTTTACAGGTTAATATCAAATTTTTGAAGTTTGTGAACAAACTTTTCTATTATTTGCAACACTTTCAAAAGAAACACTACATTGTACCAAAATTATGTTTGGAAGAAGGAAAGGATAAATAGCAAACTAGTTTTTTTGTCATATTAGGAATGAAGATATGTAGCAATCCTATGAAATGTTTTTAACAGTTGAAATAACCTTCATAATCAGGCACATGTATTGCATTACAAGATTCAAAAGTAATGAGAAGATTGCTATTGGAATCGCCAACCGCTTACGTCTTGCTTTGTACCAGGTTATAAATGAAAGTAATGAGAATGAATTTGTATATAAGATTCGAAGAAAAATTAATATTCATTCCCCATTCGAAGAAAAATTAATATTCATTCTCATGGTAGTGCTAGTTTATCTCCAAAACAAACCTAGTTTTCTTTCCAAATTTCCCTTACTAAACTATACCTTAAAAATTCATTTCCCATTGGCACAATAACCAACCACCGGGCCGGACGCTAGCACGACAGGCTCATCTGTGATAATGAGCAGCCAACTGGAAATCCACCAAAAAGGGAAGACAAAGAAGAGCCATACAGGTAAGAAGCTAGATCAGTAGGTTACTCGGTTTCTCCGTATAAGGTTGCAGTAACTAAACCTAAACATGTTTCGAGCATAAGTATGATAAGTTCACCCTAAACTAGCAAACCAAGGCCCGGTTCTGTTGGACTTATTTTCAGTCCAGTTCAAAGGAATAGGGCTATAGCCTATAGCCTATAGATGATAAATTGATAATGTGACAAGGTTATACGTTAACACCTTTAACACAGCCTTAGGATAGTATTCTAGGAAATACTTGTATACACAAGTATCTCTTTTCCTTAGTCATTGTTCACTAAGGTCCTGTTCTTTTGGACCTGTTCACTAAGTATCTCATCCCATCTGTAATTCTGTTTCTCTTCAATCCTTCTGCCATTGTGTTGATTTTTTACAAGCGAGCTTAGCTTCTACATCAAAGATATCAAAGCACCCCTTTGGAACTCCATAAGAACATGTGAATAATTCATTGACACTGCAACTTTCAGCCCAAATTCTGAATACTTCCTCCTAAAAAAAATGAATTCTGGAGCATACAACTAGGGACGACATCAATGGAAGATCATAGAATTGAATCATTACAATGAAATCTCTACTAAAAAAACATAAAGTACATGTGAATCAGTTGATAATTTCACGTATAAGACACCCTTCCAATAACAGTTTACAACAATTTAAAACAGCCCAAGTACTTGTAAGAAAGTTTCTAATTGCTTCTATTACCCCCTTGTGCACCAAACCCAATCTCCATTATAAATATCCTTATTGAGCAACTTGAATCTTCGTTCTAATTTGAGCCGTAGTTGAATGAAACCTAAGCGAGGATCATGGCCTCTCTTCTTTGCATACTCACAATACCAATATAACATCATCAAGTAAACCTAAGTTTGTCCACCACTAAAATGACTTCATTAATTTGGCAATTTGATACATCCTCAAATTTCCTATAATATCCCGTAAAAACCAAGAAGCGCCTTAGTTCCTTGACAGATTTTGAATTTGCCAATTTGCTACGGCCTCAAATTTTAAGGTCAGTTTCTACCCAACTCTGCAGCAAAGATGAGGCACGTTTGCTACCTGACATACATATTATTTTGCCTCCTGAAGTCAAACACTTCTTCGGAATGCTACTAGCACTCATATTTGTTTAGTTATGCTAAATACTAATGTAGCAAACTGATTAAAAGAGGCTTACAGACATGATTCATTAATCAATTCCTCAACTTAAATGGATACCAGCTCTTAAATGCAATTTACTGAACGGGAAAAGGCATCAACTAAGGGAACTAACTCAATTTCACAATCACAAAGTTGGAAATTTATCCCTGACAATTCTCTTATTTAGCTTCCATCAACTCCTCAACATGTTTTTATTCTCTGACTTAGCACTCTCTGTAATAAACACACAACCTCCATGTTTCATTCTCCTTTTGAACTAATGTTACTAAGAAGGCAAATGGACTGTTCCAATTTTGTATTATTCCCATATCCAGCATCTCTTGTATTAGTTGCTCTGTGGCTTCTCTTTGGTTACAAGGATACCAACAAAAAGTTCCAAAAGAATCTCATGTGTGGTGGTCTTTTTACACTTGTATTGAGTATTGACAACAGTCATTTCTTGAGGAGATTTCTACATTGATCAACCTAAATTTTTAGCAAAAGACAAGTCTAAGAATAATTTCTACTGAGTCCAAATCTATCAAAATGTGCAGAAGTTTGTTGTCAACTAATCCCAACACCTAGATTGAAAACATTTCAAAAGGGGGAAAGTATGATAAGGGAGCTTACTCGGAATTAGTTGAGCCTTCAGAATCTTGTTTAAATAAAGTTTAGAGCCAAAATACTTATGTAGTACTCCATTTTTCTCAAAGTACTTATTATACTTCCTTTTTCATCTATCTCGAAATTCTAATCACACTTCAATATTTGGAAATTCTCATCTAAGATTTGATTTCATTTCACTTTCCACTACTAAAATGCAAGGGAACACTTAATCAAATTCAAATGCTAGAAAATATCCCACTATCTTATATTATATCTAATATTTAATTTAAAAAAAAAAATGATAACTAATACCACATCTACCCTTTAAATAAAACATAATTCATATCAGCTAAAACTCCATACAAAGTTGAGCCATATGTAGTTCTGTAATTATTTGTCAATTATTGCATCACTTTTTGTCAGCTTATTCACAACAAACGGAAATCCAATTGTAATAATTTAATTCATTCTATATTCAAATAAATATCATTTTCTCAACTTTATCTCTTTCTTTCTCCATATTCTTTCTTCCATTCTACAAATTGCTTACCACGAGCTAACTATATGGTTTCTAATCTATTTTGTTCTCATTTTTCCTTAATCAAAATTAATTGTATTATGCTTCAATTGACGGCAAAAAAGCTGTGAGGCCAAATGGCTATTTACATCAATTCTTCAAAAGACTCTTGGCCTACTATGAATTATGAAAAAGGATATACTATGTACAGAAGGAAGTAAATCCTAATTTGAAGCATATAGTCAATCTAGTCAATGGTGAGGAAGTTCGACCTACACGTTGATGTTTTAAAATGCTAGAATGTGTGGCTAAGTCAATTTGCTCAAAGCTGAGATTGACTCTCCCTGTTTCTAAAACTAGGTAACATGGAAACTAAAAGAAACTTGTTAAAAACCCGCTTCTTCATGAGTCATGACCAATAAGTTTATGTCCTCACTACTCATCGATCAAAATGACCATTCCTTTGGGTAAACACAACTCTAATGCCTAATTAATGCTTATGATTGTTAATTATAGACGAGAATTCAAGACTTTGATGCAATAGAAAAAAACCCATTGTTATAGGATAATTTACTTTCAATATTATCCTGTTTTCAGTTTCAAATTTTCATTTCATTCACCACTATAATGTACAATATAAATCACCAACCTAGGTTTGCTAACCTAGGCAGTCCACATTAGCTAGTGATTAAGGATGATTTTTAGATAGCAGACCTAATGGCCACAGATAATACCTTAATATTGTACAGATGTAACATATGGTTAAGATGGCTGAAGAGATTTTTCTGGACTAGATTTAATCCATAATGGCTGCATGTCCCATACTCCCACATGATGATAGAAAATAACAACAAGAAATAGCTTGCTGCTTGACCTAAACAGGCAGCATGGGGGCCAAGGGCTACTAGAAAGAATTCCGCATGTGATTTAATGTCTCCAACTAGAGCAATGGAACAGGGTGTTTCTCTCGATCTCTCCATCAGGAAAGCAAGTCTCTTCCCTCCTTCCAGTGCAAGAATCAATGGTAAGAAATACCACTTGCATTGAACCCTAAACCCTCAACAGTGAACATAGTTTTGCTCCGTCGTTAACTCTATGTGAGAGGCATCCTGTTGCATTAGATGAGGTTAAAACTCAAGTACACTCAACTCATCAATTAGTAGGATAAGTGATTAAGTTCAAGTCATTGTAGAGGAGTGATTCCTCATACCAGTTGAAATAAATTCACAAAATTCAAATCATCTTCTCCTAATCAAGCTCGCCTATTTAATCTACTAACGGCCTGTTTGTTTTTGTTAATGGATTTAAAATACAGTATAATTTTGTTACCATATCCTGCAATCCCTATGGAAAACATATTTTCATTCCCAAGATAAACTTTCTTCATATTTTCTATTACCAATTTATCATTTATTGGGATTTGGGAGGGAATGGATATTTTTTTGAAGAAAAATAGATAAATAGGATGGTCACTAGAACAGCATTAGATGACTAACAAACAAGCATACTACACACAGCTTTTTCAAAGTAGCTTGGAAATTTGGAATGGATACAAATTACAAACAAGTTATAAAAGGGGAAAAAAATTCGAAAAGTTTGATACTCAGCTACGCATAATCAATTGAAAAGCATAAGCGCCATTAAAGCTAAAAATTACAAGCGAATTCAAGTGCTAAAATGATTCACTTACCCCCAAGTCAGCGAAAACAATCATCTTCAGGCTCAACAAACCAACTTGAAGGCGGCCAATAAAACTTCATAAATTTCTCATTGTCAAGTACGAAGCAGTTATAGCCTGTTTTCATGTCGAAAACTTGAGAAAATCCACCATTATCATTCTCATTAAGAACTAAATCCTTGAAGTAGATGACATCTTTAGTGCATCCATTATAATCTATTCCAGAAAATGAGAAATTAGCATCATCACCCAGAAAAAACACAGAACCATTCAAACTAGGTTCGTAATCCCAAAAACGACCCTTATCATCCAACTTGAACACTGCAAATGTAGACCCTCCAATAGCAACTACTCGATCAATTAAGTACAAATTCCCATCAAACTCAACCAAATAAGTGAAAGCACCATTACCATACATCAATTTTGGCACCAAATCAATGGGCTTCAACCTAGAATCAATCATCACTAACCTCCCCTTTTGATCAGCAGTAGCATAGAACTTGCCATTAAAACAAATAATGTCATTAAAAGATCGTCCAGAAGCCAGAATTTCAGTCCAATTTTCATCCCCAAACTTCCAAAACAACAAATCGCCATTATACTTCAAACCCAAAACAACAAAATCACCCTTGGCGAGAAAATCCCTCGCGACAACCACCTTCTTGATAGGAACTTGCACCGTCTGCGAATCAGAGCGAACAACATACGAAGTGCAGAGATGGGTAATTCTGTAATCGAGAAGATTGATAGGGAGAATTGGCGGGGGTAATTTTGCACGACCAAAAAGGGGGTTGAAGAGGGAGAAAGTGTTGGGGGAATTCGCAGACCCCTCGACCTTGATGAGGAAACCATCAATGGAGGAGTTGGGCTTACAGAGTGGAGATAGAAGACAGGTGGATCGTTGAAAGAGAGAGAGGTGAGATGGAGGGTCGGGAAGGGGGGAAGGAACAGTGACAGGGAAAGTAATGGAGGAACAAGGAAGAGAGGAAAGATAAGAACGCCATGATTTGCAGATGGAACGAAGCTGAGGAACGCCAAATCCATGATCGAGATGGTCGGCGATTATTGGAAGAATGTCAGAGGGAGGATCGGACCACCTTGAGCTCATTTTTTGAATTGGGGGATTGTCTTCAACCTCCTGAACTAAATCAAAATTATTGGACAATGAGGAGTATTTTGTTTTGGGCAAGGATTATTTGTAAAAAAACCTTTTAAAACATTCATTTTGTAAGAAATGACTTTATAAAAAAATTGTTGTGAACAGAGACCTAAAACAAAAAAAAGTTGCAAAGAGGGACCTTACCTTCATTTTCCGACGTTGACTGTAAATTTCCGGCGTTGACTCGTTATTTCCCTCCAATTTTCGATGAATCATTTCTTCTCTATTTAACCTTTCCTTTTCTTTTCACTACAAATTCATTTTTCCTCCACTCCCCTTCCATTTTCCCTCCTAAATGCATCTACATAAACCCTACATTAACACTTCCTCCTCGCATCTAAAATTCTCTTCTTCTGAATTTGGGTTTCCTCATCTCTTACCCCCTTAAATACGAAAGGATTCGTGCAAAATTGGAGGGAAATAGTGAGTCAACGCCGGAGATTCACAATCAACGTCAGAAAATAGAGGTAAGGTCCCTCTTTGCAACTTTTTTTTTTGTTTCAGGTCTCTATTCACAACAAATTTTTTATAAGGTCTTTTCTTACAAAATGAATGTTTTAAAAGGTCTTTTCTAACAAATTTTCCTTATTTTTATAATAATCAAAAATTAAACATTAGGGCTCGTTTACATTAGCTGAATATAGATTAACTGAACTGAACTGAACTGAACTTAATAGAGATTAACTGAATAGAAGTGTATTAATTGAACTAAATAGAGATGAATTGAACTGAACTGAATAGCGATGAACTGAACTGAACTGAATTGAATTAAATATAATCTGAAATAAAGAAGCCCTTAAGATATAGTACAATATGTTAAAATTAAGGATTTTTTTAAATAACCCCGAACAATTTAGAGCATTTTTGACAAAACTCTCAAAACTCAACTAATTTTATTAAATTCTCATAAACTTCAAAAAAAAAATTATTACGGTGGGGGAGGTGGAGAATTTCGTACATTTGGGGGAGTCATTGTTTCCGGAAAGTGATTTGTTTTCACAATTTGAATTTAGAGATGGGCGTGGGTGTAGCGGGGTATCTGGGTGGGTTTTTATGGATTGAGTGAGAAAATGTGGGTTTTTTTTTGTAGTGGGTGGGTGGTTGAAATTTTCAGATTTGGGGTTTTGGAAGGATTTTTTCAACGTGTTTTTAAGTTGTTGGATGTTTAAAAATCATGTGGTTTAAGAGGTCGATTAGTGTGGTTGTTTGGTAGTGGTTCTGGATTGTAGATGTAATATATTTGACGATTGGGGTGAGGGTGATCACTCCCGATGGATCGATGTTTTGCCATTGAGCTATTGCTTGTCCTCAAAATAGTGGCAAATATGTGGTACGTAGTATATGGGATAAAAGATCTAAACTTCATTCTAATGCATTAAAAAGTAAAATTCTATACAAGAGTAATTTCTTACATCATGTGTCTATCGTTTCTCACTTGCATTTTTAAGATTTCCTTTATCGCAATTTTCAAAAGGTAGGATGCACCCTAGTTTGGGAAAAGAAATCATGTTGGCATTGTCTAGAAATGGAGGGTATTTATTGTTGGTGAAAATCAAACTACGCACCTCGAGAATATGATAAATTGATAATGATTCCAGCATCAATAATACTGAAACCTAAATCTCAAGGAAAAATAGAGCCGCTTTCATTACTTATTATTTGATATGATTGGTTAATAATACATTTCCTTTCTTAAGGGTAATCACTCTATATCAATTTTATTTCCTTAATTAAACCAAACAATAGATATTGGTGTCATTTGATATTACTCCGTACCATTCAACTTTTTAATATATTCCAAATCTATTTTCATTCTTAAATTTAAATTAAACATCCCTTTTAGCATATGCAAAAAAAGAAAATGATGGAACTCTTGGATTAACCGTTCAATTTCTAATCAATTAAATTCTAATGGGCCAAACCCTATAAAAAAAATGACCTGAGCTCATACTTTAATGAGGTCATTGTCCAGGAATTTAAGAATAAAGCATTGTAGCATTATTTCATAATTGGTTTTATGGGCCTTTAAAGTGATGATCTTATGTTTATAGTTGGGCTAGCTGTATAGGCCCATGGCTACTTCATCCCAAACAATAACCTTGATTGTCTTGTTATTTGTTTTTATTTTTTATTCTTTTTATTGTTTTGTTAATTACAAAAGCACCCTATTCTTGGCATGTGCTAAAATTACAAAACCACCCTCTTTTTGGCATGTGCTAAAATTTATGAACATAAAAGATGCAAACAATCTATTTGATAAGAGGTTATAAATAATGATCATTACAATATATCTCTACTATATAAGGAAAGAAGATGTGTGGAGTTGTCCACGTAGATTACTAAAAGATGATACTTCTATCTGTATTTTTAGAAATCATTATGTATAAATTATGATTAGAGTATGATTTGATACTTCTAACTTATCAATTTTAATTTTTTTTATCCTAGGAATTTTAGTGACTTTGTATTAGAGTATGATTTAACTTGTGAAATATAAACCTGTTTTTCAATGTCTCAAAAATTTAGATAATCTTGTACTAATAATATTAATAATTAATTTGGGCCCAAAAATATGAAAATGACACAATTTTAATTATTATTTTTTTTAATGAAACTTGAGTATAATTACTATAAGGGGAGTGCTACAAGCCTACAGCAACCCTAAGGGGTTACCAAACCTCTCTTAAATGTGGGTTTTCATTGGATCATGTATATTAAAAGTTTAATTTTAACCACTTCTCTCTAATTAAATTTAAATATATTAATATTTTAATGTTATGTGTCTAGTAGGGTTGGCAACCCTCAAGATTGGTCAAACATGTTCCTTGCTATAATTTATGAATCACATACACATCAAAACCTTTTAATGAAAATTGAAAAGTTTTTATTACCGGAGATAAAAAGGAGCCATAAATTTTACTTTTCATTTATGCATTTTAGAAAATCAGAGGCCGCTCTATGCTAAGGTCCGAAGGGCCTCTTTAGTCTTTACACGTCTTAAAAGACTACCTTACTCAGTCCTTAACCTTAATAGGTTTGATATAACAAAATCTAGATAGGCTTGTGTGCATGCATATTTAGACATGAAATTTTAGTTCAATTTACTTTGGCTCATGTTTAGTTCAATTCAGTTTAGACAAATTTAGTTCATTTCAAATTAATTCAGTCCAAAACAACAAATATCTTATGGGTGAATATATAATGTAACATAACATTAGTTCCTAATCATCAATCTAGAAAAAAACTACCATGCATTATATGTTGGAAAGTTTGGTAGGTGCTTTAGTTAAAAAACAAAAACATAAGTAAACTTCATCCACCACTACTTAGTGAACCCACTAATATGACAATATATCATGATCAATCAGGAGAATATTGTAAACTTCTGAAGTATAGAAAGAATATATAATATATAGTTAGAGTTGAGTTGTTATTAATTATGGATTAATTAAATAAACATATTAATTAATTAATGAATTAATCACAAAATTAATTAATTAATTAATTAAAATGTCAAATGTCTGGAATAGAAAGTTCGGGGTTGCAGGAAACATTGGAGGGATTTGTCATTTGATAGACAGAGAGATCACATGGGACAACTACAACGTATGGTTTTCTAGTGGAGGAGATCCAGAGCATCTTTTTTAGCAAATTCTTTTTTCTTTTAATTTTATGTTAAAGAAAAAATAAACTTAATTATTTGGAAAAAATATAATCAAAACTTCGAAATTTATGGCACACACCCATTGGTGATTTTGACAAGCAAAATACTAAAATATACTAACTAAATGTAGCGTCATCACACCGAGATGTACTGTATTGGTCTGTTGGGCATTGCTCAAGAAAACATATTTCATCACTGGTAGTGCCAGATTGCCAGGAAAACTTTTATCTTAAAAATTGTAACATTTTACTATTAAGCATTAACTTTTAAGCCGAAAAATGTATACTTGTTATGCTAAAAGATTGACTTTATTATAAAAAAAAAGTTATGTATTTTGGGATGAAAATTAATAAGCTAGGGGTTCCTATCAGATCATCAAAATACCTGCTAGGTTGCTAATTATTATTTATATTCAACTACAAAAAGTAATGCTAAGATCCAACCAACACTAAAATGGATTGAACGTCCCTAGCATTTCAAAAAATGAGTAGTGTCATGTGATGTGAAGATGTTCCTATAAGGAATTTTTGGCAAACTATGAATTGAAGGGAGTAGGACCATCTAAATTGATCAATTGATCCCAAGAACTTAAATGGCTACATCCATCCCGCTCGCGGTTCGAGAAAAAATGGCTTTAAACGCATAGTCGACTTAAGATGGTAAGGTTATAAATGTAATTTTCACCAGTTATGAAAGCCTACAAGTTCAAATACTACCAATTGAAAAATGTTTACAAGATCCAATTGTGGTTGTTATAATTGCGACTTTCAATTTGTGTTAGTTCTCTCCAAGAGTAAAGCATGGAAAACATTTTAGTCATGAAAATGTACTCCCTCTGTAACATAATTCTGGCAACAAGTTTTTTTTTTCAAGCATTTCAAGGAAGCGATTTAAGGGTGTAAACGAATAAATTGATCAAAAAAAATTTAAGATTAGTAATTTATGATCTAAATCTTACTTGTATTAAAATCATTTTGATTAATTTGTTCGTTTACACCCTTAAATTGCTTCCTTAAAATGCGTGAAAAATAACTTGTTGCCAGAATTATGTTGCGGATGGAGTAGATAGTTTTTTTTTTGGCAAGCTAATACGCTATAACAATAATTCAATTTATGCTATTACAATATTAATCTACACAATTTTATCTTATATTCTTATAAAATATGAAATAAATGATAATTATATACAACTATATATTGTTGAATACACCGTACCATTGCTTTTTTTTTCCCTCCTTTATAATAATTTTAATGTTAATTACGTAATACTCTGATATAAATTATTAACAAATTTTTTAAAAGAATAAAAATATGGTGTAAATTGAAAATTGAGGTTTTAGCTGTCAATTTACTTATTATTGCGTAATTTTGAATCAAATCAATCTTTTGTGACTTGTATATAGACAGACCTAAATATAGACCTAACAACTAACCCGGGCACACCCGATGTTTGTGCTATGAGGAATTAAAGACTTGCATGAGATATCTAAATCTTAGATTATCCATAATATATAGCTCATGCATGCATTCTAGGTATAGTTGATTGAGCAAAAAAATCTATTGATGAATTTAATTTCTGAAATTGACATGTTACAATCAAAATGACAATTATTTATTTGAGTTATTTTTAGAATTTGAAATGACATGATTTTGTTAAGTATTTGAAATACAGAATATTTGCTTGTTAAGCATTTGAGTAGGGAATTGGGTCAAATCCAATTCCAAATTTTTTTACTTGGCAAACATGTAATTTGGCCTAAATCCATCATTTCAAATGACATGCTTGTTTCCAAACATAGCATAAAGTTATTCTTAAAATATTAATGGTTACTCGTTGATGATAAAAAGAGAAACTTTATTAAGGGATAAATATTAACATAAATGTTAACTTTAAATTAAATATAATGTACATTAACTTAGTATACACCCAATGCATTTTAGAATGTGTTAATTATATCAGTTATTGTATATAATTAATTTAACTAATAACTTTGGTATTAGTTATAATTGTGAGTATGAAGGCTTAAAGTAAGGGTGAAATGAAATAGTGCGCGCGGGCGACCATAAGTAATTTGTGTGGGACGTTGAGCAGTTCACTTTAATACACATTGAAACAAATATACAAAAAAGCTTTCACATGACCATATTTTTTTCTTATAAACTACGTTATACAATAGATTGTTAAAAGAAAGATTGAAAACATTGTAAAAGGCCAGATGATGTGATTATCAATATCAAGGGTGGAACCAGAAATATAAGGTAAAGGGGGCCATAACAAATTTTTTATTTTTAAAGAGGAGCCGAATACACAAATTAACCTATTTTTTAAAAAAAATATATCAAAATTTTAAAATTGGCGGGGTCATGGCACCCACCGGCGCGCTCCCGTGAAGTTCCGCCCCCCAATAATACGGTTCGGTCTTTCGGACATATCAAAATACTCCCATTTTTATATATGCAACATTTTATTAAAACGGGAAATTTCATATTTATTGCAACAAATATTTTATATTCTTACTATTAATAAGATTGCATTTCTCCTCATCTCTCTTGATCGAATGTCTCCCTATTCATTTTATTATAGTGAATCACCATCAAATTTTGAAAAGAAAAGTTCGAACCAATCAATTTGTTGTATTATATAATTAAAAAAACAAAACATAGGAAGCATTTAAAAAAAAGGAGGTGGTCTAAACAAAGGCATAGATGTATGTAATATAATAACCATAGTCAGCTAATGACGGTAGCCTATCACATGGTAGGTTTACATCATAAGTATAAATTAATACATCCACTTCACATAAACACATGATGCAATTGCTAGCCCTCTCCCAATATAAGTGGTTTGTGACGAAACATGGGATCTCATCTCATCTCATCTCATGGCTCATATATATATATATATATATGAAAGGGTTTGTTTACTCATTATATTTTTATACAGCAAGTCTCCAGTCAAATCATCTAATAATTAACAGTCTTATAGGCAGGGGCGGAGCCAGGGGTCTGGCAGGGACTTTGGCTTCCCCCTTGACCTAAAATTATTAGTACATATAAATTTTATGTAAAGTAAAATAGTAAAAATATAGTAGTTCAATTGGTTTGATTGCTTGTTTATACTCCCTAAGACTATGGTTTGAGGCTCACTAGTTACATTCTTAACTTTTTTGCTCTTTGCCATTTTATTATTTTACCGTGATATTGATTTCGGCCCCCGTGATAAAAAAAATTCCTAGTTCCGCCACTACTGATATATAGGATAATTTTTTGCTAAAAACATACTTCCTCTGCTCTTATATAATTGCAACGTTTAAAATTTAGGCACTAGTCGTAACCACTCATATAATTAGTTTTTGAACTTTTTACATGTAAACAAATATAGTCACGTGGGATCTCTTTGGTATCGTCTCAATTTGTACTTTATTGTGATAATTTTTTATAAAACGTAGCTAAAAATATTACGAATACAAATTATACATTAGCAAGCATGAAAAAAAAAGTTGCGATTAATATAGAACGGATGAAGTATATAATACCATAAATTTAAAAACATATATAATACTACCTCCGTAACATAAAACTTTCAAAAATCAGTTTTGCACGCATTTTGAGGAAGCGATTTAAGGGTGTAAACGAATGAATTAGTCAAAAAAAATTAATATTAGCAACTTATAATCACATTCTTGTTTGCATTAAAACTATTTTGACTAATTATTTCGTTTACACTCTCAAATCGCTTCCTCAAAATGCGTGCAAAATTAATTATTAAAAAGTTATACTCTCTCCGTAACATATTAATGGCAACGATTTGACATAAAGTAGAGAGAAAAAATGTCAAATCGTTGCCATTAATATGTTACAGAGGGAGCAGATTTATTACAAGAAGTTAAAGCTTTGTTGTTAAAAATTATGTAGTTTATATATACTATATAACCCCACATTAATACTTCATGTGCTCCTACATTGGCTTTCCCCTATCATGTCCCAAAGTTTATGGGCCAACTTTAACATACAGCAAAACATGCTCTGACTTTTTCTTTTCCCAATTTCATTGTTATTCCTTTAATTTGTATTTATTTTTCTTTGAGAGATCGAAATTAGGGAGTTAAATTATATATATAAATAATCCTGCAAATTAAGACATGCTCTGACTTTGATTATGAACTAATCAATATGTATGCTTGTTATGAGGACTAGCATGCAGCTTTAGGTTTTGTCAGCCTAATTAACATCGTTTTATCCATGTAGAGTTTTAGAGTTTGTTTCAAGGATCGATGTGGGATCTAGCTAGTACTAGGTTTCAACTTTTAATGTGTGTACTACTAAGCTACGGAGTACTATGTGTGGATAACATTTTTTTTTTTTTGAATTAATTAATTATACAAATATGATTTAGGTAGCATAACCTTTTTGAAAAGATTAGGAAGCTAGGCATGCATATTATTAGATTATAATTATACGAGCAATTATAGGCGCATAGTTGTTATACATATATAACAACTAAACACTACAAGAAACTCACATAACGAGGGCAACTTATCATGATTAAAGAAGGCAATATGAATATTGTTTTACTTAATGATGTCTACAAGGGCAATTATTTTTGCACTCATTGATATGAACAATGAAGACAATATGATTATTTTGCCCCCTTAGAGTTTTAAAACTTTGTCCTATTTGACAATAAATAAAGTGTTTAAATCAAGAAAAGCAAAATGTATTGCCTTAGTTGATGATCAATGAAGGCAATTTTGTTTGCCCTTTTTGAATTGAATCAAAGAGGGCAAAACATCTAAAATTGACTTTAAAACCTAATACAACAGGGTTACAAGGGCAACATGAGGGCAATATTAAATTTGTCATTATAACCTAAGAAGACAAATTTTGTATCAAATAGGACAATTAAAATTGTCCTTCTTGAACACATTTTTTGTAGGGAAAAGACAAACATATTTTATCATTTTTCTTTGGAAAAAGACAAAAAAAGTGTTTGTCCTGATATCCTGCATATACATCAATAATTTCTCTAATTATACTAAGCTAGACACACATTATTTACAATAATAAACGATATATATAGAGTGATGAATGTGAGCTCGTCATTTGATTAGAGAAAAAAGTATGAATGCAAGATATATATAAATGAGTAAGTGATTCAAATATATTGTTTCTTTTTTTCAAAATTGAAATATTTAATTTGGAGCTATAATGTGGTTAAGATAAGACGTAATTTTGACCACTAATGTGGTGATCATAGCAAACCTTGGAGTTACCATGTAGTTATTAAGACGGTGATTTTAATCACTGGTGTGTGTATGTATGGGTGTGTGCAAGTATGTTTGCATGTGTAGGTCCAATTATTCACGATGTATAAAATTAAAAATTTCTGATTAGATGAAATGTCATAACGTACCGATACGGCAATCGCAACAAAGCGGTGGTTAACTTTGAAAACAAAGGGGCCTTTTGAACAATATATTGTTGGTCTAATGAAGCTATTCGCCCTTTTATTTGTTTTGTTTGGAAGCAATAATTTGCTTTTCCACCTACGTAAGTGTTTGGCATTTAGACTTCTATATATATGGGCTACACCTTTCTTTTCATTACACTTATAAATGTTGAGATAAATCTAATAAGATTTCAATGATTATGTATTCTTTTTTTATGTATAAATGGCATACAATGTACGTGAAAAATGCAAACGTCGAACCTTACAACTAAGAAAAAACAGGAATGTCTTTCAAATTATCCACCTTAGTAATTGGATCGGGTAAGATAAGTATGACATACGTATGAGTTAGTTTGAGTCAATTTTCTTTCCCTATCGAGTAGAAAATCACTTGAGCATGCTTTTTTATCACCTTGAAAAAGGTTTCAGCTCTGATAAAGTCTAATCAAGTGCAATATGTTCAATAAGGTTTAATCAGGTCCAATCAGGTTTGACAATGTCTAATTGTTTCTATAATCCCAACTAGGTCCAATCATGTCCAATAATTTTAATTAGATTCAATAAATTCAATTCAGATTTAATAAAATAAACATAGCGCACCTAAGAGGGTTCAAGCTAGGCACATGGGGAAGCGTTATGATATTAAATTAGTTATTCTTTGCTTAAACTAAAACTATATATGTATGTACACATTTACCATTTTCAATACAAGGCCATAGCTAATAACGACATTTCAAAAAACATCACAATTAACCATTAATATATCTAATTAAAAATAAATTCACAAACACATGTAAAAAAAAAGGAGCATAAGCACAATCCATCTTACAATTCAATCTTGCGTTCCCCACACTCAATAAAAATCCCAATTTTATCTAATTTTGCTTGAGCTAAACTTAACTAAATATGTAGAGGAATTGATTGAAATCTATGATTGAATCTTGTGTTGAACCTAGTTTGAACACACCGAAACTTATTTGATCTTAAACTTGTCTTTACAAGGATATGATAATGTATCCTAGGTTTTGAAATCAAATATGAATGTAATTACTAGCTAATAATAGCACCCAAAAAATTGGAAAAACCTAATGAAAATGACATTGTTTTGCCCACAACTATTTATTTTCAAAGAAAAATATACGCTCTTTTAAGTTTATTAAGATAAATCGAACAAGGTACTCCGTTCAAAATTTTAAAAAAAGGTTTCAATAATTATAAATTAGTTTAATTAAGCCTTTATTAGTTCAAAAATAAGGCTAAACAATCTTTAACTAGTAGAAGTTAGTAGAAGTAAGTTGAATATATATCAAAACTTATGAATATATCACTCATGTTTGAGCAATTCAATCAAGACAAATAATGATGTTTCTAGTGGAAAAATTAAACAACTGAGATAATAACGATTTATAAAAACGACAAAGTAGTTAAAAAAGATACAGAAGTAAGAGATGAGCGAAGATGCAATAAAATTTTACTTGCATCATTTGGGGGGATCTTCCACTAATTTGTTTAATGAATCATTTATTTTTCCAAAATCACTCTTATCATAGTAATTCGATTTTTTATACTTTTGTAGTACTAATTTTACTAATTTAGAGCTAGTTATTATATCATTTAAAGAGAGGGGAAAAAACCATAGCTAATAAAAAAATGTTACCGAGTTTATATATATATATATATATATATATAATAGCTACAAAAGATGAATAATTTACTTAACATAAATTCCGTAATACAAAAATCAAGTAAAGAAAAAAAACAATACATACATACACAAGCGTACATACACAAGGACAACATAATTTTTTTTATCGGTTAATTATATGGGTAACAGCCACACTCCGATCCCCTCTTAAAACCCTATTTTTTTCTCCTTAATTCATTTTTAATATATCATCTTCGAAAATAAGGACCACAAAAAAGTATAGATTAAGGAAAATAGAGTGATTGGGTAATAAATACTTGATTAGACATATATACAAGTGCTGTTTGAATTTCAATCATGTATAGTCCCATTGGAAATTTTTTTAAAAAAAATTCACCAATTATATATATAGTATCTCATGCCAATCATATAAATCAGTGTCTTTTTCCCTTTTTTTGTGCAGTCTATCCTTCACAATGAAACAAGAACAATCAATATAAGGGAATTGAAATACTCTGTAACTAGCAACATTGTAAGTAAACTTTAAATTTCATGACAGGTCCAAGTTGAAGTTATACAGCAAGAAGAGATATTTCCTAGATCTATATACTGCCTCCGTTTCTTATTATTTGCAACGATGTGATATAAAGTAGAGAGGAAAAGTGTCAAATCGTTGCAAATAATAAGAAACGGAGGCAGTATATATATGCTCCTCATTTTTCTTTTCTCCTTTTTTGTCTACAAAAAATCAATATAATATTATGTGTGGTTGTCATCTCTCTTGATCTGTTTGTCTGACAGACTGATAAAAACTTTCTTGTTAAAAAAAAAAACTATGGTTTTTTCACTAGATAACTGCGGGTTTTATAACGAGATACTCTTGAAATTTCACGAAATTCATGATTTTGCCTCTATTGTTTCAACAATGTACCAAATACGTACTCATAATGTTTTAAACAAATGTATCAGCATATATGTCTTTTTATGACTGTTATTGTAATAGTTTCAAATAAGATTAGGTATCGAAATGGTAATATAAAAGAAAATAACCGTAAGGCTTGATTGTAAATGATTAATAAAATCAAATATCGTTCAATAGTTATAAAAATATAAGTTGTGCGATTTCTTAAAATTTAAGGCATATAACTCGTCAATTTGGTGAAGTATAATTTATGGAGGTAGTATATGGTTTTTTTCACAAACGTCCACTTGAGGTTCATGAATTTCCTAAGCTAAGGCACCCCTATTGTTTCAAAAATGCACTAAATAGTAAATACCTACAAGGTTATGAAAAATGTTATCCCTCTGTCCACAAATAAGTAGTGTTCCATTTTAACCAAAAAACTTTCACAATTTTATGACTAAAAAACATTAGTTTTTCAATATTAGTTTACCCTTACTTATAACTTAATACTCACTTTTACTTACAAATTTACAAAAAGTGGGTCTCAACTTAAATTTCACCCCAAACCTCAATGGAGCAGCTAATTTGTGACAGAAGTAGTATTAAAAAAAGTACACATTGATCCGAATCAAATGATATTCTGTTTGACAATATTTTTCTTTATAAAATTATAGAGAGTCAAGCTAACAAATAAACAGTAACAAAAGTCAATATGAATCTTTCTTTAAGGGTCCATTTACTAGAGCGAAAAATGTTTTCCCTGAAAACTGTTTTCCTATTTTACATCGTTTACTTCGGATGAAAAAATAATATGTAAAACTTTGGGTGAAAACTCATTTTACACCCTATTGGAAATATTTTCCTCCAAATTTGAGAATAAAACTTGTTTTCCGTGCAAGTAAACATTGGAAAATTTATATGAAAAGGAGTTTTCCAACGTTACATCGAAAATGTTTTACATTAAAGTAAACGGACCCTAAGTGACGAATAGAATATGATTAAAAGAACTCCCTATTTAGTGAGTCAATATCATTTCCATTTTCTCTGGGAAATGGATGGTCTATTTCATACATCAATGGTTGAGAATGCTTGAAATGGGAGATAAAGAAATTTCTTACAAATTTTATTTTAATGTTATATTAGATATCAAAATTTTAATATAGGAAATATTATAGAGATGATCCTAATTACTACTTCCTCCGTTTTTTTAGATGCGACACTTTTTTTCACGTGTACCAAAAGAGTGATCTAGGTGTGTTAATGACTAAATGTTTCGCCGAAATTTTAATACAATCAAATATGATATTATATATGACATGTCTTAAAATTTTGTTGATTAAGGGCTTGTTTAATTCAGATTATATTCAGTTCAGTTCATCTCTATTCAGTTCAGTTCGGTTTAATTTAGTTCAATTAATACACTTCTATTCAGTTCAGTTCAGACTTCAGTTCATCTCTATTAAGTTCAGTTCAGTTCAATTCAATTCATCTCTATTCAGCTAATGTAAACGAGTCCTAATTTACTCGTTTACACTGTTAAATCACTTCCTTGATATATATGAAAAAAAGTGTTACATCTAAAAAAACCGGAGAAAATTATTATTTATCAGCAAGTAGCAAAACACACCTCTTACAACGTATAACAAGTCACATCCAGTAGTGAATTTCTGAGCTTCTCTACATCATTTTCTCTCTCTTTCTCTTTCTCTTTCATACATCCAACCTTTTTTTTCTATCTCAAATAAAACCACTGTTCTGCTTCGCTGCACAACTCCATCTTTTTCACAAAATTTAATCACATGCGAAAGTCAGACACTACTCTCCTATCCTCTTCACTCCCTTCTTCTTTTTTCTAACCCCTCCCTCTTCTTCTACCTTCATCATCATATAAATTCAAAAAACACTAAACCTCTCAATTTCATTTCATTACAATTTCAATTTCATTTATAATGAGAGAAATGGCTTTCCTCTCACAAGATTACATGATGTTTCAACCCCATCATAACAACAACAACAACAACAATCATCATGATTTTAACCATGATGATCCTCATCATCATCATCCTCATCATCATCAAGATCCTTCCATCTCCCTTAACATCCTCTCTTCTTGTCCTCCTCAAGATTTCCAAGGTCCCCCTCTTTATTATTATTATTATCCAAAATTCACTTCTTTTTTTTTTAATTTTTTTTTCTTCTATTGTCTTGCTGATACCGTAGCTTGAACCTATGATCTACTCCCTCTGTAACATAATAATAATACTAGTAACAATTGATTTTGCATGCATTTTGAGGAAACGATTTAAGGGTGTAAACGAAGAAATTAGTCAAAATAATTTTAATATTAAAATTATTTTGACTAATTCGTTCATTTACACCCTTAAATCGATTCCTCAAAATGCGTGCAAAACCAATTGTTGCTAGTATTATGTTACGGAGGGAGTCCGTGATAGTAATTCAACTCTAAACCACTGTAATGTCTTGTACTGTAGTACATGAAAAACATTAAAATGCATTAGTGCTACATTTTTATTATGTGGGTCATCAAATAATTTGTACCAATTTGCACCTACATAAGCTGTACCACTACAGTTATGACAACAACCCATCTTGGCTAATTTCACAACATTCATTGTACCACCCCAAACATTTTAATTTTGTGATGTATTATTAGACTATTAGTAGCATACTATACGATATAGTATGCTACTAATTTATTTAAAAATTTCGTAACATAAATATAAAAATTAATAAATTGAATTATATATATATATATATTTTTATTGATATAAATATATTTTTTGGGTGAGTATAGGTGTGGCTGGAATTCCTTCCTTAGCTATGCTGAACAGATCGATGTCATTTTCGGGCTACCAACTACACCAACTAGACCATAACGCCAACCATCAAGACGATGTTGGCGAGCACGAACACCATGATCATGGTGGCGGTGGTGGCGGCGGCGGCGGCGGTGGTGGTGATCAGGACGAGTTGTCGGACGACGGGTCGCAAGTGCTTTTGGTGGGGCCAGGAGGAGGGGAGAAGAAGAAGAGGCTAAATTTGGAACAAGTGAAAACATTAGAAAAACATTTTGAGCAAGGGAATAAGCTTGAGCCAGAAAGGAAAATTCAGCTAGCAAAAGCCTTGAATTTGCAGCCTAGACAAGTAGCAATTTGGTTCCAAAATAGAAGGGCAAGATGGAAGACTAAGCAACTTGAGAAAGATTATAGTGTTTTGAAGAGACAATTTGATTCTCTTAAAGCTGACAATGATTCTCTTCTTTCCCAGAACAAGAAGCTTCATGCTGAGGTAAAATAAATAAATAATTAAATATTATCTGTGTTTCTTTTTAAACGCAATGATTTGACATGTTTTATTCTACTTTATGTCAAATTATTATTGCATTTAAAAAGAAACAGAGCAAGTAATTAAATATAATTAATTATATTTAGTAGTGAGTATTAAAAAATATTTATCCTTTTCTTTATCGATCTTTTAGGCAAATGTTATTATAAGTTTATAGTGTTAAAAATTAAAAATATTAACTTAGATTAACATCCAATGAATTATATTCCTACTATTTCATTTTGTTTGTTACACTTTAATTATTCTATTTCACAAAAGAATTCAAAGTAGAACAAACAAAATGAATTGGACGGATTATGTTAGATAACAACTCTCCCGTCAAATCGGATTTTTTTTCACTAAAAAATCGTTCGTACGGAATATCATTTTACTATAAAGTTATAACTTTTTATGCAAAGCTGGAATGATTATGAAGAAAGATAATGATTTATAGTAAAAAAAAAAAAAATTATAATTGTTGAGCAAAAAATACTAGGAGATTTCCCTTCCAAAAAAAAAAAAAGGTTCTATGAGATTATGTATATAGTAGATGCTTACAAACAACTTTGAGAGTATGCATAATCTATCACTACCATTTATTTTGATCCGAATTAAACCAAAAGAAAATTACTTAATCAATTACAAATAATAAACAAAGGTCAACTCAGTCGTAGAAAAGATGTCGTAAGTAATTTTTCGACATAAAAATGTGAACCCGTCGTAGAAAAGGATGTAGTAAATGATTTTTCTCGTCGCGATCTCGTCGTAAATGAGTCAATTTTAATAGTGTTTGGATTAGATATTAGGTGAATTTTAGCGACGGACTCAAAAACTGTCATAAAACATCTATATTTACGACAGAATTTAGGCTCTTCATAATATTTACCTGTCGTTAATGGAACAATTTTTTTTAGTGGTATAATAAAGTACACTAAAGAAGATTTGCAAATTTTTATTTGTTGTGGATGAAGTATGAGTGTTTAATATAATTAATTAGTATTGCTAATATAATAAGGTTGCATGATTGAACGTCCATGTGCTATCAACATGGCCAGAGAACCAACCCTAATGTAGCTGTTCTTTTAAATTTAAAAAAAAAAAAAAAAGAAAGTATAAAATTAATTAAAAACAAATACAAAAAACAAAAGTAACATTTATAATGAGGTGGAAGGCTAAAAAGTTAAAATGCGCCGCCACCTATGAAATTTTATTTAACTTGTTACTCCCTAGAAAATATGAATAGAATAGAATATACTTTGTTAAAGAAAATAGATTTATTAATTAAATAAGGATGAGAAGATGAGATGAGTTCCATTATATAGCACATACTAAAACTATAACTTTGTAGTGATATAGTGATTGTTTTTAAATTAGACATACAATGAGATATAAAATCAAGCATTGTAAAATTTTATCTCTAAGCAAAATTAGTAACATAATTTAATTCTTAATTTATCATGAAGATCTTAAATTTTAAGACAAAATTACTTGATTTCTCATTAAATTCATCACTAATCAAGATACATATAGAGACGTATTTTACTAATTTAAAGATAATTTTTTTCGTAAATAATTAGGATTTTTAATTAAACATGTAATATTCATTCTCATCAAAATTTCATGACATAATTTTCCCTTTTGATCATCGCATGCATTTCCTTCATTATACGTGAGGATGCCTTACGTAGGCCCCTTTTTAGTGATTAATCGAGTTTCATTACCTTATCAAAAATAATATTAATAAATAAGATAGGGGTTCCATACATTTAATTTCTAATCCATAAGGTAGGAACTAGTGGTGGATACATGAATAATATTATCTGGTGTCAAATTTTAGTTTTTAAATTTTATTGGCGATAAGTAACAAATTTTAAGGAATTTTTTTGAAAAATCAAAAATCTTTTAGGTAAATTTTTACTTTTTTCAGATTCAAGTGGAGTCAAAAGACCCCTTATCCCTTGCATGGAGATTGACATTCCATATCAATTTTAGTGCCTTTATCAATTCCCCCTTGCATCCACCATTGCTACGGACTTAAATTAAAGGTTTCAATCGGTCTTATATATCAGCCAACAAGCTAATAGCTTTCTTTTCAAATAATAAAAATAATAATTTATTATTACATTTAAGCTTTACATATTACAAGCGTTTTTATACAACTTGAAATGAAATGCTCAAGTATATATATAGACGCATCTGCTTGATTAATTAATCGTTATATATATATATATAAATTATTTAAGTATCGAGTTCTTGCGCAGTGACACTAAATTGCACCTTGTAATTGAGGGATTGTGAGTTTGATTCTTATCATCCGTCCTTTACGAATAATATTAGCTAGTTATTCATGTGACAGAGACCTTGTGCTAAGGCCTTGTACAACTTACCTTACCATTTTATAAAATATATAAATACAAACTAATTCCTCCATTATTAAATATCCATACATCCTTCTTTAAATATATATATCCATCCTATTTAATTTGATATATTAAAGTACGGTGCAAAGTTATAATGAAAGGAGTATATGAAAATGGAATGAAATGGGCAAAGAGAAAACTATAGCATGATCCTTCTTTATCGGAAACCCTTAGCTTTTGCTTAAGATGACATGCATGTTCTAGCATTACCATTATGGAAATAATATTTCAAATTATATATACCTAGCTTTTTTTTTTGCTATTTCTTTTTCAAGTCAATTTGGTTGAGATCCATGATTAAATTATTGCTTGTATATGTTATATATATATATATATATATATATATATAGTGCCTAGCTAGTAGCATAATATATATTTGCATAGATTTAAATTATTAAATTTGATTATAATGTCACTATCGTTTTGATCCTTTTTTCACTTCTCTCACCACTATTTTTTTTGTTACAATTTAGTTATTTAGATGTAGTAAAATATTTGCTACATTTTCTTTTAAAGTTTATAAGCTTCACATAAATTTTATATTTTTATCCTCTTTTTTGTCATTTTATATGTTAAATACCCCTTTTTTTTATCATTTACAAGATTCAACAGTGGCCCCCGGCCCATATCAACTTGCCAAAAAAACTGTGCAAAAAGTTAATGTAGCAATTAAAATGAGACTACGGGAGTACATTTTTTTCTCGCCTTTTTTTATGTGCGTTACATCCTAAATAAGCAAAATGAAAAACATGTAGGAAGCAAAGATTACCCATGATGAGATGTGCAAGGTTTTATTATCCAAATTATATTATTCAACAATTGAGATGGTTTGATTTTACATACTCAATTAGGCTACATTTGTTCTCTTCGACTGATTTGAATTGAATTTTTTTGGGTTGATCTAATCTAACCTGATCTAAATTTTTCTTATCTAACCCGATATTTTAACTAAACTTTGACCTTCTTTATACAATAATGTATAAGCCAAAAATATCAAACCAGGTATCACTATATTATTTGTATTGATGAGTAATGTGTAATCTTCATAATTTACTTTAATAAAAAAGCTAAAGATATTATAGCAAAATATAACAGCAAATAAGAAGATCTAATCTAATCTGATCTGATCTACTCTAATCGATCTGATCTATTTTATTTTTCTAATAAGCAAGAGTATGGTAAAATAAGTTGAGAAGAACATAACCTAGCTTAATTACTCACCATGCATGCTAGTATTACCCTTCACAATATTGCACACATTTTGCCCTAATTAATCAATATATTGATGAGTTTTTTTTGTTTTTTTTTTTTTTGTGGTGATAAATTAATGCAGTTAATATCACTAAGAAACAGAGAACCAGCAGAATATGGAGCCATAAATCTCAACAATGCAGATACAAAAAGCTATTGGAGCAACAATGGAAGTGAAATAAGCTCAGATATGAACTTAAACACCTCAACTAGAACAGTAGTCACTCCTACTAATAATGGTAGTCCCTTATCTTCAAACAAACTTCAATTCCCTCCTAATTCTTTCATTCCTTCAACTATTACTCAATTCCTTCATGCTTCTTCTCCTAAACCTGATTTAGACCTTCAATGCCCTAAATTGGACCCCCAACAACTTCATGATGACACTTTTTGCACCATCTATGGTGGCGGCGGTGGCGGCAGTGGTGGTGGTGGCAGTGGTGGCGGAATTGAAAACCAACCACCACCGTCTTTTTGGGCTTGGCCTGAGCAACAACCAAATCTCAACTAATAATATTATATATGAAAGTTAAAGAGAGTGAATGATAGCTCAAGTGGTTAATTAAAGCTTCTCTCCCGGTTCCAGCTGATTCTGGGATCGATTCTCATCCCCACTTTTGTGGCTCTCTTAGCCCCGAAAAAAATAAAATTATGAAAGCCAAATAAAGGTTGGAAGGAATGAAATTGCAAACAAACAAGATTTTCTTTTAATTATGATTATTAAACGTCTTATTAAATTATTATTATTATTACTCGTATTATTGTTATTATTATTATCGATCATTAGTATTATTATTATTTTTACTATTACCATTACTATATATTATTGCTAATCCTAAATATTCTACTAGCTTTTATATAAGCAACGTATGTAATTAGAATATTTAGTTTTTTTTTTCTTTTTCTGTTATGCTATGTTTCATTTGATGTATAGTAGTAAATAGTGTTGATTTTTCTCCATCAACTACCTCATTAAGAAGGTTTATGAAGAAGTTTTGTGTTCTATGATATACTTGTGTCATTTATTTATGTTGAAATTCTCAATAATAAAACTATTAGTTGCAACGATTTGA
Organism: Salicornia ramosissima; assembly: GCA_951394345.1. NCBI lineage: Eukaryota > Viridiplantae > Streptophyta > Magnoliopsida > Caryophyllales > Amaranthaceae > Salicornia > Salicornia ramosissima. The sequence goes on along the minus strand of OX596239.1, from coordinate 51,671,575 downwards.
CATAAGACATTAAAAAATGTTAATTGTTGCAACTAATATGATACGGATATATAGTAGTAGATTATTTAATGATATACAGATTAATTAGCTGATGTAAAAGAAAAAATCCTAGAAAATACGTTTCATTTTCGTCCGTCTCAAAACCATATCTTAGTATGGTAAAAAAAATCTCTCACTTTTATTTATTTATTTTACCTATGATGAGGCTTCACACCAAAAAAATTCTCACAACGAACGTTTGCAAATGAGAAAACATTCTCTAACACTTTGCTCTTCAATTTTTGTTTGATACAAAACATGCTCCCACACTTTTTCTCACACATATACAAAAAATGCATGTTTTTCTGATTTTTTTTTTCTTTTTTGGTGAAATGGGTTTTGAACCAAGCATTTGTTTTTTAAAACTCCCACTTATTCTACATCTATCCACTGGATAGACTACTAACTATTAATAGATTAGTAAAAAATTATTTATTTAAGCTGAGTTGGATTCCACTACCACTAGTCTATATTAATAGTGGGTAGTAGTTTACCCATTGGGTAGATAAAGTTTTTTCCCACTTGTTGCCAGCTAGTAATTAACTTGTATTAAACTCTGCACATTGCAAATATAATAACCCTGGTTATCATCAAATGCTTTAAAATGGCCTAAACTAATGTTCAATTAACTGAGTTAGGCTCATTAATGTCACGATTTAAATTGATTACAAAAATATGGGTAATTTGAAAAACACAAGAATACCATTAATAAACTTTAAAAACACGAGATCATCATTGATAATTTTCCAATTTAAAAAAAGGAGGAATGAACAACCGGGAATAGATTAATAGGAGTCAGGATTTTAAATAGCAAATAATTATATTAGGTGAGTAAATAAAGTTCATGAATAGGTGTATGAACAAAAATGTACAATCTAACTCGAAAAAGGAAAAGAGCATGGGGAATAGCAAATAGTTTTGCATGGAATAAGCAATAATATATACCCTAACTTTAGCTCCAATCTTAAAATATCAATGTGCTATTGTATGTTGGTTACAATAATAACAAGATCGTAACATAAGAACGAGGTAAGGATAGAGGTGACAAAAGTGTTTCACACTACCAATTTCACTTGATAGTTTAAATCGAATTTGAATCTGCTCAAAATCGAACTGAATTACTTGACAATTGATGTGTGTGCGTAACATTGATTATTATGCCATGTAAATATATATGACAAAACTTGAATTCAACGTCTTGACCCGATCTAATACCAAAAGACCTTTAACCCGATTATAGCCTAGCCCGAGTACGTCGTCAACCTAACTCCCGATCGTACCCAACCGAACGAACCAACCAACCTCTAGAATTGAAGGATGAATATATGAATATATCATTTGCAAAGTTCCATAGATTGATTGGGCAAAGTTGCATACATTTTTCTTATTTGTATGTCTCAATTATTTACTTGCTACATTCTACTTATCTTATTAATACTTTGTCATTTACCCACTTTATTCTACCTATATTACCTTTAGTTTTATCATCTTCTCAATAAATACATCAACTTTTTAATGGTCTCTACCAATTCACATATTTTTCTTAAAAATTTTTGTCAAAAGGAATATAGCAACTAAATACAAACACACAGAAACGGAAAAAACTTAGTGTACCCACCGGATTGACTATCCACTACTAATAAAGAGTTGTTAATGACATTAACAATAGAGTCTTACTTAATATAAGTAATATTATTTAATTACTCTATTAGTAGTGAATTGTCAACCCAGTTAGTGTAACAATGTCGCACAGAAACTAGATTTTTCTAATCTTGTCAACGAGTTTCAATCATAAGGGCTCCTTCACCGAGCAAAATGCAAAAGAAAAAAAGGGGGAAAGGGGTAAAATGCAGAAAAAGGAGATCTGTCAGCAACAGGTGGGATCCAGCACTGGCATGTGGCATGGGGCCTGGGCCTGCCCTGTCCTGGGCATGAATTTTAAAAAGATTCTCTCCTTACGTTCTTTTCATACAGTTCCCTAATTTATTTTTTTTTTAAAAAAAATAATTAAAAAAAAATCCTGTTACATAAATGTTTGGTACAAAACATCTTGATAGTCGATCTAGTTGTACTATATTTTAACGTATAATACTCTTTACATGTGTTTTTTGTCTACTTCTTGTTTTATAAGCATAAGGAAAAACATCGCCGTCATCATGGATTTAGTTTAATTCGTTTCAACATCTATTTTTCAAATATATAATTTTTTATTATGTGCACTTCAAGATATTTGAAAGTCGTGTCTCGAAGATGTGATAAAGTGAATTTAACAACTAAATTAGGACGGAGGGAGTACTGCATTTCCTTTGTCTCTAAATGTTTGCTACATACTCACTCAGTCTCATATTAGTTGTTACATTCACTTTTGGCACGTTTTTTTATGTCAAGTTGATTTTATGTGAAGCCTACTGTTGGAACTTGTAATTAGAAGAGCAAAATGACAAAAAAAGGTAAAAATGTAAAATGTATGTGGGGCACATAGACTTTAAACCGAAATATAACAAGTATTTTGGGAATATCCAGATAACAAAAACGTAACAACTAAATTGGAACGGAGGGAATGTCCCTAAAACTTTGCTACATTTTCTTTTAAAGTAAATAACTCCATACACCCACTCTTTACTTTGTACACTTAAGGCTTGTTTACTTCAGATTATATTCAGTTTAGTTCATCTCTATTATGTTCAGTTCAGTTCATCTCTATTCAGCTAATGTAAAAGAGCCTTTACCCACATACTACAGACTACCTACGCAATAATTAACCGTAACATTTGGTATTATTTATAAGAGATAAAATATATTCAAATATTACAATTAATATGTTACCAAAAAAAAGTATTTTATCCTACCAAGTTACCAACGGTGTTCCTGTACTTGCTAATAAAAGTTGAGATAATTCATTTATTTTTTTATTTTTTTTAAAAAGACTAAGAGTTAGCTTCCACTAGGCATTAGCACAGTAGCAGTGTGACAAAAGATCTAAAAGTGGAGATGATCAAAAGCATTCCTGGCTCCAAATACGGTAGCTTTTGGGCACAATGATTTTTGGAGTTTTTTTAGAAACTACTCCTCGTCCCATTTTATATGCTACATTTTATTTTGGAACAAATTTTTATGCAAACCAATTTTTATATGGGTCCACCATTGGTAAAGTTAAGTGGAAGAAATTGGTTGGCTTAAAAATGATAAATATGACAAAAAAAAGGGTAAAAATGTAAAATATATGTAGGGCCCATAGACTATAAAAGGAAATGTAGCAAATATTTTGGGACATCCAAATAAGGAAATTGTAGCAAGTAATTTGGGACAAAGGGAGTATATTTTATGTTAAAATATATAAAAAAAAATCTATTTATATACATCAAAATATATATTAAAAAAAAAACAAAGAAATTGAACATGCATGTAAATAAGAGCATGTACTCGTAAATAAGAGTTTAAAAGTATGCATTTAATTTTAAATTAAGATATGAAAAAAATGAATGAATAAAAAAAACAGTCAACTTAAGGAAGTTAAAGAGATTAGAAAGATGATTAGAAAGTTAAATTTCTTATTTTATTTTTTTTAGAAATTATAAACTTAATATGTTTTGAAAGAATGACACGTGGATTAACAAATCATGTTATAAATATTTAGTATAGATATAGATTTTATTTAGGAATCCACCCACATGAGTTTGTTGAAATAATTAAAACGAAACCGAGGAAGTACCATCAAAATTAAACATTTAAATGCAAATAACCACAAACTTATTTTATTTCAAAATTTGTAGTGGTTGTAACAATTCGTCGTGTAAGATTGAAAAAAAAAAAAAAAAAAAAAAAAAAAACTCTTTCGAATATACGAATTGAATGGAGATCGAGTGGAAGAACGACAAGAATTACTGAGATCTCAAGATTAAAAGAACAATAAAAAGTCTAACAAAAATGAAGATGATCTAACATGAAAATGAAATTATATATAGAGTTGGATGATCGAAGATGAAAGATGAAGATGAATACGATGGAATATGCACATGATGTTGAGGACTAATCAAATTGTCAGGGTTTGAGTTACAATACACTTACACAACATATTGTAAAAAAAAAACATTGTTTAATGGTGGTGATACAACTAACAACTTCATCAAATAAATCTATTTGGTATTGCAAAAAATATTTTTCCTAAAAATTATTTTTTTCATTTTACATTATTTGGTTTGGGCTGGGAAATTAAATGAAAAAACTTGGGTTAAAAAATTATTTTACACCCTCGTTAGTTGAAAACATTTTCCACTAGAATTTAAAGGAAAAAGCTATCATTCTTCCTCGTTCCCCGAAAATTGCACGCACGCGTCCTTTTAGAGGCATATTTAAAAAATAAGACTATTTCAGTTCAACCAAACAATGAAAAATGTTTATAATGAAAATTATTTCCCTTACCATAAAACAATGGAAAATAAAGGCTTTTCATGCATGAAAAAACATTTACGATTAAAAATGATATTTTACGCCCTAATAAATGAAACTTTCATATATATATCACAATACTTTTTCGAATCTTCGGTTGGTTTCTAATGGACACTTAGGGATCGTTTACATTGGATGAATAGAGATGAACTGAACTGAACTGAATAAAAGTGTATTAATTGAATTAAATAGAGATGAACTGGATTGAACTGAACTGAATAGAGATTAACTGAACTGAACTAAATATAATCTGAAATAAACAAGCCCTTATTTTCGTTAGATGAGTAGCCAAGCAGCCCAATGTGACAACTTGTAAATCAAAATACCATCAAAACTATTGAGTGTCATGTTAGCTACTAGTGATATAGCGTTTTCCTTCACATTTGCGTGTTCTACATAAACAATGTTCCCTAACCAAGAAACCTATGAGTGGTCCTAATCGATCTTTCTCACTATATTTGTGTGTTTTACATAAACAATGTTTTCAATCCTCTTCATTTAGGGTTTCCCCTTATGGACCGCTAAATATCACTCGTGTCCTACTGAAAATTAGATGTTTTTATATATATATAATATCGCTCCTCTTACGCTGTAATAACTCTCTTTCTCAAGTGACACAAATTAGCTAGCATATATTCTAAATCACCGCATCGAACACATCTAGGGAGTTAATTAGACGTCATGTCGACAGCGATATGTATTGCGGCTCATGATAATTTTATGCTAGAAAACTAGAGAGTGACATAGGAAAATTAAATTCATCATCATCCCGAGTTTAGGATAAATTTTTATGCTAGAAAACTAGAGAGTGACATAGGAAAATTCATCATCATCCCGAGTTTAGGATAAATTTTTATGCTAGAAAACTAGACGCCATGTCGACAACGATATATAGTGGCTCATGATGAATTTTTATGCTAGAAAACTAGAGAGTGACATAAAAAAAAAATTATCATCATCCTGGTTGAGGATAAATTTTTATGGCTAGAAAACTGAAGAAAGACACAGTAATTGGTCATTTAAAAGCTACAAAAATGAAAAATTACCTCAACTTAGGCAAACAGAAACAAATTGAAAATATTTAGATTATGTAGTATTTGCGTAGTATCATATTTTTAATATTTGTAAACGTATACCATTTTAAAACAAAATACGTAGTAAATATTTAAATTAACAATGAACACTTTCTATACATAAATTTAATGAACATTATGTGCAAAATGTTAAATATTTGATGTTTGCAATCAGGTGCACACAAATCGGGCTAGATAAACCCAACTACCCAAGTGTATGATATATCATGCAATTGGTGTCAAGTCAAGACATTTGAAATTCTATTCTTAATGGAAACTACTTACAATCCACGGCAATTAGATATATGTGTCTTGGGCCTTCTCCATATCGAACTTTGGGGCTTACAATCCTAACATCTTGGACTTTCATGTCCTTATTTTTTTAACATATCATTTTCTTAACAAGAAATATAGAACTTGGCCATTCCCATAATCTTTGTAATTTTATAAGTTGGGTTGTGTGTTTTTTCACCTCTACTAATCAAGCCTTGTTCAATTGAATCTCATTTGCCTTGGAAATATATTTTTTAAGAAAACACTCAAATAAGAATGTGTTTTGTTGGATAGACTTAGGCTATGTTTGATCTAATAAATTTCTTTTGGTCTGAACTTATTTTTCCTCGTTTGATCTTACTTTAAATTATTGTCTGCTTTAGTTAAATTTTGACTGCACATATATGCTTATCCATAAGAAAAAACTATACCAATTAAGATCTTAATTTATTTTTATTAATGAGTTGTTATTAAATATGTAATGGTTATGATATTTTTTGTTAAACAATTAAAAATATTTAAAGTTTATAAAAAATCAAAATAAAATTAACAATTTTTATTTTCACTTTTTTTTTTATCTGATCCAAACTTATTTTTTCTGATCTAAAATAAATAATACGTATCTGAAATAAAGTGAAATAGATATAGCCTTAGAAAAGTTGTTGGAAATATTAAATACCTAAGAAATGTGAATCCCTACAAACCATATGAAATTAATCACCAACTCCTCATTATCGAGCTGATTTTCTTAGGAAAACAAATTTCTTCGATGTTAAAAAAAATGATAGCCTAATTCCTAAGAAATAGAGTTATAGACCATAAAAAAAATTAAGATTAAAATTTCTTTAGTGCACATTTTTATTGAAGCAAGATGTTTATTATCACTTACATCTCAAATAAATACATATGGAGAACCAAACATTCAATCACACATAATCATGATCAAGCTAAGAACACAAATTAAATTCTAGGGGTTTTATCAATCAAGCTACACTTCTTATCAACTCATGATTGAAAACTTGTACAACATATGATGTTGATAAGTTTGTCCAGGTTGAACCATAACTGAAGGGAAATTCTTATGATGAACAGCATCAGGAAATCCTTGAGTTTCCAAACACAAAGCAGCATACTTTCCATACACATAACCTCCTTTACCCTTTTCATCACTCAACATATTGCTTGTATAAAATTGTACTCCTGGCTTGTTGGTCCACAACTCCATAACTCTACCTGACTTAGCCTCGCTAACCACAGCGACTTGCCTCATTGAACCATGGTCCTTACCATGGTTAAGTACGTAGTTAATGTCATATCCTTTCGGGAGGTCCTTGATCCTGGTCCCCACAACGTGGGGCTCGAGGAAGTCGTAGGGCGTTCCCTTCACCTTTTCTAGATTTCCTGTTGGGATTAAATCGTCGTTTGTTGGGGTGATTTCGGAACCAAAGATTTGAACCTTGTGGTTAAGGATGGTGCCACTGTTTTGACCACCTAGGTTCCAATATGTGTGTTGGGCTAGATTCACTGGAGTTGGCTTGTTTAGAGGTTTTGCTTTCATTGACACAAGTAGGTGGTTTTCCTTCACTATCTTGTATGTCACTTTTACCTCCAAATTACCTGGGAATCCTGCAATAATTTCATTTGTGGTTCAATTTAGGGTTTATTTACTTCTTCTAATCTGATCTGATCCGAATTTATCTAATTTAGATCCGAACTGAAATTTTGTACTAAATAAAATTTCATCATATTTGTACACTACTTACTCCATAAGAAAAAGGAAAAATCATCATTATATTCCTATATATGAGAATTCTTCGAATTAATATGTAATCACTATTATTTATTTCAAAATGAAGTTAAATATATTCAGGTTTTTTTTCAATAACAAAATAACTGTTAAATCAGTGCAAATTACTATGATTTGGTAGAAAAATTACTTGCAATAACTCAATTTATAGTGATTTCAATTCGTGCTGAAAATGACACGAACTTTAATTATACACTGATAAAATTGACTCAAACTTGGTAAAATAAAAACAAAATTGACATAAACTTTGTAAAAGTGATATAAAATGACACCAATTCTTTTTTTGCCAATGCTTGTATTAAAGATGTGAAGTTTATGTCACTTTTGTATTAATAAAGTTGTCAAGCTACCGTTAATAAGGTATGTTGGTGTGTCAACTCGGCATCATTTTTCACGTAACTCTCAAAATCCAAGTCATTGGAGATATTTTTTGTAGTTTGGTAGTCGCAATAAATAAACCACTCAATAAACTCGCCATGTACCATTTTTTTATGGTTTTTTCAATGCATGAAAATACAACTAGAGATAGAGTAACCAACCTTCTTCACCATCAGGACTGAAGTAACTAAAGGTAACAGACGGAGTACTATCATTTGGGTGGTACTGGTGCACCTTCCATATTACACGACTGAACCCTTTCGGACCACCTATTACAATTACAATGTTGAAATAATGTTGAAATATATATACACATAAAAAGCTCTTGAAATTGAATTAATGAAACAAAAAAAAAAAAATATATATATATATATATATAACAAATTGAATATGATGTTTATTACCATGAAGAATGTTTTTGCCTTCATTAGGAATGAGTTTGTAGTTTGTTCCTTTGTAAGTGTATTTTGCACCAGCAATCCTGTTTGCCACACGCCCAACAATTGCTCCAAAGTATGTTGTATCATTCTGTTTTCACCAACAATAATTGTTTCAATTCATGTGAATATAATGTGCTTCACAACACAATGAAACTAGCCTATAGTCAGCTCTGTATTTTTAGGCCAATATGCCCTTAAAGTTTGTGGGGGTGTTAAAATCATTAGAAGGAGTTATCTGCAACGTATTGTGCCACATAAGATTATGTTTGCATGTACTTGAATTAAAACTAAAATTAGGTAGAAGGGGATGTTGGGCCCATGACACCACCTAGACTCCGGCATTAGTATGATATTGTTCGTTTTGGACCTCAGCAACATAGGTTTGTTTTTGGACACCTCCCAAAAAGGTCTAATACTAATGGAGTAGTTGGACACTTATATACAAGACAAGACAGCACATTCTTTTTTTTTCACGTGAGACTTAGATTGCAAACCTCAACAAGGACTCAGTAGGATTCGACCCCGAAACCTTATAACTTTATTGTTAATTGCACATTCTCTAAGCATCTACCTACTTTTAGTCAAACCTCTGATATTGATGTTCGTGGGACGGGATCTAAAATAGAGTTTTTGGACCACAACTCAAATTCTCAAAAAGCTTCTAAGAACAACTTTTTTGTTTTGTAAAATTACCATTTTGTACAATATGATTCCAATAGATAAGTGTTATCAAACAAATTTGTATAAATAACAGTCAAATAAGCAAAAACAAAAAATTAAAACCCTAAATTATAACCTTAAGCTTTAACCACTAAACCCTAAATTCTGTTTGCCAAACAGAGCTTAAAAAAATTACCACCGTATTAAAAACTAATTGGCTCAACTTTGAAGCAACTGAAACCTCGAATATCAAGAAGGTTTCAGAAAATAAACAATTATATCAACAAAATAAGGGTGGGTTCACATTTTCATTAATTGCATAACACAAAAAGAGAACCATTAAAAAAGACAAAGAAACAAATATCACGGATCATACAAATAGTTTAATTTAAAATTACATATTGCTCACTTACATAATGCAGCAAAATATTAGGAAGTGGAGTAGTAGTAGTAGTGCAAGACAAAATTGTGCCTAGAGAAGTGCAATTATTTTTCAGATGGTCGGATCGAGCTTAGTATATTCGTCTTTGTTTCAAAATATTTGTTACCTTTAAACATCTGTATATTTCATTATACACTCTAAAAAAAATAAAAATTTGAATTGATATTTGAAAAATTATGCGTCTAAATAAATCTAACAAAATCTAATATAAATATTTTTTTTCCTTATATATATAATAAACATTTTCATGGTTAAAGTTTCTCAAATCATCTAAAATTTTAAACTTAACAAATATTTTAGTACATGAGGAATATTAATTTACCTAAAAAGTTTTGGTAAATTGTTAAATAATTACTAGTTGATTTAAAGTATGAAACAACTGACAAGCTACTCAAATCTCATAACTCCCAAACAAGTCCATGCATTGTCATGTTAAATTTTATTTGATTCATTATTTGATCTAAGTGAAAACCTTAAGATTATTCATTTTTTTTTAAAAAAAATCTACTAATACCATATATCCACATAAATAGTGTTTTCGGACTACAATTTTAATTATGTGCCAAATTTTTGATTTAATAAGATGAATGGCTAATTTAGGTTATGTTTTCTTGAACTGAATTAATCTAAACTGAACTCAGCTAAACTAAATCTTAAACTCGACAAAAGTTGCACTAAAATGAACTGAAATTTCAAAAAATAGAGTTTTAAAACTTTTTTAAAATGTTGAAAGAGAAATATGTCATATATTTCTATGTATGACATTGGCCTATACGTTTCCATTTCAAAAAGATATTTGTGGGCCGTTGAGCAAGCTATATTTGAATATTTCCAATCAAAATGGATTCAATTTGTTGAATGTCTTGTGATTTTGCAAAGAAAATCTATATGTATTTGCAAACAATATTTATTTTATGATGATATATGAGTAATTGATTGAAATTGATTAAATTCATATAAACATTCGGTTTAAAATTAATGCAAATTTTCTTTTATTCTAAAAATAAAAAAATAACAACGATGAGCGAATAATTAAGCCCCTCTCCAAGATACCATTCTGTTAATAAACTTTTTATGAGTTATTTTTTGCCATTAATTTTATGAGATTTGTGTTTCTTCTTAAAACGATGAAAAGCGAAAATTATAAGATAGTTATTTCCTTACTTCTTTTTCCTTTAACGTGGCAAAATAATAAAATTACTAGCCCTTCACTGATATAATAATTTAAATCTTCGATCTTTAGAATAAATGATAGGATAGGGTAGAGTGATCTAGACCTCACACCTCTTAGCTATTCCCTTTATATGTATCTATAATTTTTTACTTTGACTTTGAAAACATTTCAAATGATAAAAACTTTTTGATAAGGGAGTAGGAAAGAGGCAAAATTAAAACTTCCAACTAAAAGTCTACACTTTGATTTTTGCTACATATAATTAGAGGTGAGCTAGAATGACATGATGAGATGTGCACCACTAGAGTTCGGCCCAGCACAAGCCCATCTTTCGCAAGCATGGCAGAGCACAAGAGGAACGCTAATAGGCCATAGGTCGTGCATGAAAAAACATTTTTAAAATTTGACACGGGCACGACGGATTGACCCGTCATATGGCACACTCATTAGTAAAAATCAATAAAATATTCAAAAAAAAAAGACATGAAACACGACACACGTTGGGCCAACATGAACCATGAGACAAGTTGAGCATTGACCTAATTTTAAAAACGACACAACACGGCTTTTTCTTAACCCATTTTGAGCACAATCCACTATAACATGAGGCATGTGGGTCTGACAGATGGGTCATCCTAGCACGGGTAGTGCTTGTAAAAAGAAATGTATGAAAATTACGTACCACATAGTCCTTCGCCTTGTCATAACCAAGAACCACATCATCCAAATTTCCTGTTTAAGTTGTTTCATAAAAAATAGGCAAAAATCATAAGTGACAGCATCAATGTAATATTGTCACCAAAAACAAAAAAAAATAAAAAAAAAATAAAAAAATCATATACTACATATTAATTAAGTTTGCATTTTCATTTTTTTTAAGAGAACCACAAGACCGGGAGGGATGCTCTTACCACCTGAATTATCCCTTTTGCAACTTTTTTTTCCGATTATACCACTTTAAAGGGGAGAAAAATGTTATGAAATACATAGACTATAATGTAGGATAAAATGTATATAATAAAAAGTATATTGCTAACGAGCACTCTGAGTGTATTTGATAATTATTTATATTTATACATTTTTTAGAGTGATACGGAGTAATAATTTTAAAATGCACGTCAAAATTATACGTATCATGTTTATTATAATTTATTTTTTTCCTTTATTAAGTGATAATGTTATGGAAACCCACGCTGGTTACCTTTTGCTGACAAAGGTTTATATAACAAATTAAATTTAAGTAATTAAATAAAACACAGGAAAGTAATTAAAAATTTAATTGCAATATCAATGGTGCCATAATTGCCATTTACCCCCCTTATGCCTCAGGAAACCCCACACAATTAAAGATCAAACATCAATACTGAAAAATCAACAACTATAAATTACAAAACTAAATAAATATTTATATCAGTAGCGGATCCAGATTTGAAAAATGGTACGAAAATAAAAACCATAAAAAGAAACATAATAATAACAATAATAAAAAATGAGTACCATTTTTATCAGGAAGAAGGAAGGAGATAAGAGTAGCCCCATAATTAGTGAACTTAAGGGAGACATTAGCCTTCTTCAATTCATAAACTCCAATCTTTGGCTTAGTTTTAGGGTGACATTTTTTATGGGAAATTTCTGGATTTGATGAAGAAAAACATCCATTGATGAAGCTCAGAAATAACAGAGAAATACAGAGTTTTATCAAGGGAGAAGAGTTTATGGTTTTACTTTTAGCCATGAATATATATGACTTTTTATGGGATTTGTTTTGGCTTTTCTTAAGGGTTTTTTTTTTGGGGGGGGAGGAACAAACAAAGTTTGAGACTACTTATATATACAACTATACAAGTACAATATAATTATCCAACTTGGAAATATATTTTTTTTTCTTTTTTGGGGGGGTAATATACGTGTAAAATGGTTATTTTGCTATTTATTACCTTAGTAGGATGATCACTTTCATTGGATAAGATCATAACTCATAAGGAGTTACAATTTAGATTTTTTTAACGTTTTTGAAATTAAAATTTCATTGAAAATGGAGTTTTTTAGGGTTTTAAAAAAAGATGGGTTTTTTTTTTTCCTAATAAGTTTACCTTGTGCATTTGATTCTTATTTTAATTTTCTGATCTAATATGATCTAATCTGAATTTTTTTATCTGATCAGATTTTTTTTCTGATCAGTTTTTTTTTTTCGGATTGTAGTTATTATTTTTTTAATTTGAACTTTTATAATCTAATTTGAAATTTTCTGAACTGATTTGATCTGATTTGAACTTTTCTAATATGATTTGGATTTTTCTAAACTGATTTGATATGATCTAAAATGTTTTAAAATAAGCACAAAAGGGCTTATCTTGGATTAAAATTTTAGATACTTAATTTTACCTCAATTTATTCTGAGTAAAAAAAATTTTAGATATACTCCTTCTGTTTTTTAGAGGTAACACTTCACTTTTCACACTTGTCGGGTACAATTTGGACTCGTAATATCTCTAAATATATAAGTGTAAAAATTATAAAAATTACTGTATATCTTTCCAAATATATACAGTATTTCGAGGTGAATCTAACAATATCCCACATGCATGACTAGGTTTTTCTTTATATATAAGTAACAATTAACGGTGGATGAATAGTGTCAAAGTCAAAGTGCTATATCTAAAAAAACAAAGGGAGTATATGTTAAAAAAGTTCTAAAAAGGAATAAAATATAATGGGTTTTGTGACTTGGTATTAACTATGAGAGGCTCGACTTAGAAGGATGGATTAGATAGAGGTACAACTGAAAATTTTAAAAATCTTGGATACAACTTAGAAAATGAAAAACCTAAAACAAAAAAAAAAACATACAATTATTTACAATGAAAATATATTACCATATAATAAAGCTATGTTTATCCCAACTTATTTAAGCAATCATTTGCTTATTTATTTTATTTTTTTGAAGGAATCATTTGCTTATTAATAAGAATATTTGATTTTAATAATCCAACCTTTTAGCCATTCGCAAATAATAAACCAACCTTTGTACTAAATTTCATATAGTGAACCAAAAACAAATTTTAGGTGTGATATTGAGGCTAATTTAAGTGTTGTTTGTGTCTTTAGGTAAGTGGTCAACAACGTTAGCGCTAAACTACCCAAACTCAACTTAAACCAACCCCAAAACGACACCTAAAATTTGGTTTTGGTTTACTCTATGAAATTTGGTACAAAGGTTGGATTATTTAAGAATAATCAAAAGGTTGGTTTATTATTTGCGAATAGCTAAAAAGTTGGATTATTAAAATCAAATATTCCTTATTAATATTGAAAGAAAAGTTATACCGGATCTTTAAAAAAACCAAATAATATTCCTATTTGCTTTAATCAATATGAATATAATGATATTTCATTTGAAAATATTGTACTTTATAAATTAGTATATAAGGTAAAAATTAGGTCAAAATTTTGTCAAAAAATCAAATCAAAGGACAACCTAAGTGTATAAATTGATTTTTTTATTAGGTAAAAAATCCACTAAATTGATTTTTTTTATTAGGTAAAAAATCCACTAAATTGATTTTTTTTATTAGGTAAAAATCCACTCGTTCATTAACTAGTACGGAAATACCCCAGCATAATAGTGGGGCGCTTACTACCAAGTGATACCATAAATATTGATGAATAATTAGCATTAATTAAAGAATAAGGTGAATATAAAATCAAAATACAATTATGAATTACTCCCTCCGTTTTTTTATTAGATGTAACGTTTTGTCTTTTCACACTTGTCGAGACACAACTTTGGCCGATTATATCTTTAATTCTATAATTGTAAAAATTATAAAAAAATATATACTTGGATAATGTGTACCGAGACGAACTGCTTGACTATATTTGACCTTATGTATAAATCGATCGCAATGAGTAGTCAAAGTGTGTTGGATGAATAGTAATAAAAGTCAAAGTGTTACGTCTAATAAAAGCGGAGGGAGTATTAATTAATGTAAAAAGTTAGCAAAGTTTACCAATTTTCTTAGGATGCTCATTAGTCATTAGGATGTTTCTTCAAAGTATGTTGTAATGAGTAATGACTCCAGTAATTATGCAAATTGAAAAATAAAGAATGATAAATTTAACTGAGTACTTCATTTTTTTGTATTGTTGTTAACTGTGTGTTGTCGTGTCGTGTCGATTTCGGGTAAACCCGCATACATAAACGAGTTGAACCCTCTTACTCAAATTCGCCCCGTTTAATAAATGTGTTGTGTCGTGTCAACCCGTTTAATAAACGTGTTGTGTCGTGTCAACCTGTTTACTTAAACGTGTCAAAGTCCTTGACTCCAAATCCATTAATTTTGTGCCGTGCTTGGGTCGTATTAGAGTGTCAGGTCAAATTTTCACTATATAATTAATACTCAAGTGTAATCGTGCTGTATCGTGTCAACTCGTTTATAACCCTTTGACCCAAATCCGACCCGTTTAATAAGCGTGTCGTGTCAACTCGTTGACTTAATCGTGTCAAAGTTTTTGACCCAAACCACTAATTTTGTGTCATGTTATCGTGTTATGTCAAGTTTTACCGGCTCTATTTTTTGTTCCTAGAAAGGAATGAAGGATGAGATGACATGAAGCTCAATCATATGATCTGATTTACATTTAATAACTAAAAAAAACAGTAAAAAAAATCTTGAATAGTCACGTTACAGTAATCATACCAGAAATTTCCTTTTCCTAGGGGAGGGGAAAAAAAACCTAAACTAATGTTACTAATCCACTTTTTTGGGAGGAAAAAAAGAAACCTACAAAAATCTTAAACTAATCGTGAATCATCTGATCTACGTAGTATATTAATTGACTATTCAAAAAAAAATAAAAAAATCTGATCTATATTGACTGAAGTGAAGTCATTCGTCCAACTATGTGACGGTAACTCTTTGAGCATTGAGTAGTGGATTTGGAATAGTAGTTCCAGCCTTCTAGTGAGCACACACACGCCTCTAATCGATCATACTTCATTACTTTTTATCTGATATGACATCGGCACACGTATCCTCATTAAAATAATTTATTAAACTTATTCAAATATTCCTGTCATAACTTTTGAGTTATTTTTCTCGCTTTAATTGTTTATGTATTTTATATTTTGGATAATTTATATAGTGAATAACCTTATTTTCATCACTAAGTTTGATATTTACCTCTGTTCTATTGAAATTATGTAGATTTATAAATATTCTCAAATGAGCAAATTTTATATATTTTTTTGCTCATTTGTGATCACTAAAGTGTACTGAACAAATTATTTTTTGCTAGGTACAACCCTTGTACGATGCATATGCTCAAATTGGAGGGCCAATTTGGTATCTTATTCGTTATTTAATGGGATTATCTCATCTAAAACACTGAATATTATTTTGAAAATATTTGGTGTTTTAGAAGCACAAACGTGACTCCTCTGTTCAATCCATAAGTACAAATTGAAATCTCCATATATGCTAGTCGGAAGATTTTGATAAATTGAATCACGCTCTCTTACTTTTTGGAAGAAAATTGTATATGTGGCCGTGAGATCATTGGGGTGTGTACGTGTATCCTTTTATAATATGTCCACATACATATTGTTGGTAGGAAAATTTTCATTACCCTAAATAAAAGGGAAATTCTCAATGGTATACCCGAACTTTTTGGAAATCCCACTGGTATACCCGAGTTTTTTTTAATCCTAGTGGTGTACCTAATGTTAAACATAATTTCCAAAAGTAACCTTTTTGGTTAAAAATTGTTAAAAACACTAACCATAATAAATTAAAAAAAAATAAATAAAGGAAAAAACAACCATAAATTGGGGGCAATCGGATCATTTTTTGCAAAATCTGACCTCAAATCGGATCCGTTGAGGATAAAAATGACCCTTAAAACCTTGAGCGGACTATTTTTTTCACGTAAATCAATGCGCGCAAAACGAGGCGAATCGGGAACACAAATTGGGGGCAATCGGATCTTTTTTTGCAAAATCCGACCTCAAATCGAACCCAATGAGGGTAAAAATGACCCGTAAAACCTTGGGCGAACTATTTTTTCACGTAGATCCATGCACGCAAAACGAGGTGAATCGGGAACGCAAATTGGGAGGCAGTCAGATCATTTTTTGCAAAATCCGACATCAAATCGGATCCCTTAAGGATAAAAATGACTCATAAAACCATGAGCGGACTGTTTTTTTCACGTAGATCAATGCGCGCAAATTGGGGGCAATCAGATCATTTTTTGTAAAAACCCATTAATTTAATATATTATTAGTTTTAAATTTTATTTTTTAAAGAAAATTAAAAAAAATTGTTAACTAAAGTTAAATCTAACCTTAAAATAGGTATATTCCATTACATTTAACGGAATATACCTTCTAAATGTAACGGATGGAAATTAGACATAATTTCAGATATACCACTGGGATTAAAATAAACTCGGGTATACCAGTGGGATTTCGAAAAAGCTCGGGTATACCACTGGGAATTTCCCTAAATAAAATCGTAGTTGATATTTACTTCAATTAATTTACATACTCCAAATACTATGCCCACTAATGAGTACATGTGAGTTATTATTCCAATTCAATACTTAAAAGCTAGGAAAACGGATACAGATACAGGTACTTATACGATATGGGTACGGGATAACGTTAACTCTAAGTTAAGGATACGGGGATACGGAGATACGGAGATACGGGAAGATAATATTAAAAATATATAATATAATGAAGAAGAAAAATTATCTATAAAATTTGATTGTCATTATAATGTTAATTTTAATAAATATTCGACGATGTTCGTGATTTACATTTCACTTTTTTGAAGCCACTTCATACGTTATAATATAAATTCTAATTCAATCTAAATATATAAGTATTTTTAAAAAAAATTATACGTCCGATCCTATAAGCGTCCAATATATGTCTCATAAGTGTCCATATAACTAAAACTATTAGGCACATGAGTTGATGTGTCTCATACATATCTAGGTATGTCCAATGAGTGTCAGTGTTCAATATGTGTTGAACACGTAAAACATCACTTGCTAGAACTGTCTATTTAACCTAGTGGATGACTACTAGGTTTTTGGGCCATGAAACCCAAAGGCCAAAACCTCATTATTTTTGAGTTAAGAAGCATGTTTTCTCATATATATATACTCACCTCTTCCCTAAAATTCTATTCTCTGCTCCCGCCTGTCAATCCTCAGCAAAAGTGCAAAACGTCAATTGTTTTCTCAATTTTGAGGTACGTACTTAGTTTAAAATTATAGTTTTGTTTTTATTACTATTGCTTTATCTTTTATGTTGGATTTTAGCTGTTTAAACCTAATTCCTTTCATTTGGTTCTGGATCTCTGTTTTGATTTAAACATAGTTTCGAGTTTCGAATTAGAATTTAGGGTTTATAGTTTCTGAGTTTCGAATGAAACATGGCCGTTTCTGGTAATTTGGGGGCCAGGTCTAGTTTTTTTTGAATAAATATAATTTGTAGATTTATAAAAAAAACTACAAATTATTTGATAAACCAGATTAACCATATGATTTATTTAATTGAATTCATTTATATTTTTATAACAATTTGACGTATTATCCATTCGCAAAAATTTGATTTTAACTTTTTTTTTATGTAGTTTTAGAAATATAATTAATCATTAATTACTATTTTTCAACCAAAAATCATATTTGTCAGCTTCTCCCTAAGTTTGTTACATAGGGGAAAAATACTTTATTAAGAGTGCTTTACGGGAAAAAAAGGTTAGGTTGAGTACTTTTGTCTTTTGTTTTTGTAATTAAGAGAAATAACATTTTAAATCACACGGACCACCACCTAAAAATAATTAAGAAGAAAAAAATATTTATTTTTTTGTTTATTAAAGGTGACTATGTACTCCCTCTGATTATGTACTCCTCTGACCTTTTTCCCATAATAAGTGCTCCAGTTTGACTGGAGACACCATTCACATGATTACTTCAGATCTCTTTAATTTTATTCATACTATAAGGAAAAACATAGTCATATCAGATCTCGTATGATTTGTCTCGACATGTACTTTCTAAATATATAATATTTATAATTTTCTGTTAAATATAACTCAATATATTAATAGTTAAAGTTGTGTATCGGGTGATATGAAAAAATAAATAGAAAAATTATTTTGGAAAAAAGGAAGT
Organism: Salicornia ramosissima; assembly: GCA_951394345.1. Classification (NCBI taxonomy): domain Eukaryota; kingdom Viridiplantae; phylum Streptophyta; class Magnoliopsida; order Caryophyllales; family Amaranthaceae; genus Salicornia; species Salicornia ramosissima. The sequence continues at coordinate 51,652,653 of OX596239.1, read as the reverse complement.
AGTTAACTTTTTAGAACAAATGTACCAATTCTAAAGAGAGTGACTATTTTATTTTTATTGGTTATCGTGTTATTTTTTTTTTTACAAAAATTCGATTTCTGACAATATTGGATAAAAATGGTTACACATGGAAAAATACAAAAATATATTGGTACTATTGTACTAAGTGCCAAAACCCAAAAATAAAAAAATCATCTAACCCTAGCCCAACATTTCATCTCTCCGTTTATTTCACCATCCTCTCCTCTCCTCTTCTCTGTCGAACTAACTAACTGTGACTAGGTTGGGCTGGGCGTGGTTTTTGTGGTGCCTTTCCTCCATTAAAGCAAGCAGATTTCCTCCATTAAAGCAAGCAGAGTTTTGAGGTAAGATTGTTTTTCCCGTAGAATCAATTATACAATGAAGTTCATGCTTTGCTGGGAATTTATTTTATCGCCAGATGGAAAATGAATTTCCAATCAAATATTGTTGATAGATTATGTATGTGCTGTGCTGTAGACTACAAAAATGGAGGATTTCTTACTGGGCCCAGGGCGGCCGCCCCTGTTGGCTGTTGCCCTGGGTCAGGGACGGGCCTGGAACCAAAGCATGTTAATTGCTCTTAGTTTGCATGTCTAATTTTTGTTTTGCAATGGTTTGGTATTATTATGATGCCAATGATTGCTGTAATTAGATGTTTTATCACAATTATTAATCCTAGAACTTAATTAAACATGAACACTGCCAAAAAAATAAGAATGATTACCCGTACTTGTTTGTCCATTTGAATATGTTTTGTTTGTTTGTTTTCTGAAATTTAAATCTCTAATTCTATAGGCTACAACTAATTGATTAATTAACGCGTACATGCTGCATAGATTGATTTGCTCTGAAACATTGATGTTTTTATAATGATTAATTGTTGACAATCTTTGGAGGTCAGAGCGAGCGAGCGAGCGAGATAGCTAACTCTAGCCCCCGGCCAGCAATGGAGGGTTCTAAGAGATCAAAACTAACAGGAGAAGCCCTTGAGCAAATGAAACAAGGAGTGTCACTAATGTTCTCACAATGGAAAGCTCTTGGAGATGCAGTCGATCGTGGTTGGGGAGGCCTTTATTCTAGAGAAAAAGAAGCCTCTCTTTTCGCTTCTGTTATCAGTTTCTTCTCCCATTCTAAGAGCAATGGTAAAGTTATGTCTTGATTCTTCTCTGTTAATATGTCAAGGTTCTTCCTGTGTGATATTATCTTACTGTAATTCTGATGATGCCATCAAATTCAAATGTATTAAACACCAAGTCACTCTAATTTAGGCTTTTAACTATGTGCTCTTGTGTTTGATTATATTTTTCTAATTCTAATTCTAATTCTAATTCACTTGCATATTTCTCTTTCTCACTTCTCAGAACCTCTATACATTGACGATCTAGAAGGTTTGCTTGATGATGGATTGCTTTCCCTGGGTGTGGAGAATATAGATAGGGAATTGGAGGAGGTTAATTTTCTTCTCAATTTGATTGATTATGAAGAATGAAAATATTTTAAGTAGGTTTATTGTTGTTTTCTGTACCCTCTATTATCTCTCTGTCCACATTTAATTGCTCAATTAATATCTTATTATACATAAGAAAAAATTATAAAAACTATATATTTGGAAAGTACGCTCTGAGAAAAATCAAACGAGATCCCGCATGACTATATTTACATTACCAATGTCAAATTAAACAAGGTCAAAGTAACAATGTAAATAGTGTTAAAGTCAATTTGGAACAATTAATTGTGGACGGAGGGAGTATAATATAACTATTCTCTTCACATATTATTATATATAGGTGGCAACAAAATTAATGATTATGCATGAAGAGTGCTTAGAAGGCAACTATCAATCAGTTCAAAGACTTATAAGGGAAGTGACTGCAATTCCCCATGTAGTAAAGGTACAGGTAAATGTTCCTCTATGTGAAATGAAGTTTAGATCATAGTTTTATTGATGAATGAAAATATGAATTATTGTGACTCCTCCCTCCATATTTGTTTGGTTTTGTATTGTTTTGGGTGAATCAATACATATATTAGTAGAGTATATTGCTGGTACTGTAACAAATTGCTGAAAACTTGTAGTATATTGCATTGCATTGCAGGCTGGCAATGGTGATTCTATTCCTGATGACAATGATCATATGGGTGATGGTGATGATATAGAAGGAACAAGTACTGGTATGATTATTGATTCACCAGCAGCAAAAGATATGGAGGCTGATGGCTGGGTTACTGTTTCTCGAAAGAAAAGCAAGGATCGGAAAAAGTAGTACACTAGTAGTTTGAGCGCTCCCACCCAAATCTAGGGCTGCTCAGAAATACTGGACCCGATTGACCCGGCCCACCAACCTTTTGACCCGCATAATTTATGTCGGGTAATTTTTTGTTGAAAAAGTTGAAAGTTCCGGGTCAGGTACCTGGTCCGTATCTTTTTGAAATCTGATGTGCTGGGCATGGGTACCCGCTGACTCGACACTTTTGACTTTTTTAAAATTTTATTTATTTATTTTTTTTTTTAATACGGAAGAAACTAATAACTAAAAAAGTGTAAATCTAAAGTTTGCTTCTAAGTTCTAACCGTTAGTATTTTCTACTTAAGTTCTAATTTTTTTTTTTTCTTGCTGCCAAACTGTATGTTCTAAGTTAGTGTAGCATGCAGTGTTGCTGACTAAAATCAGCCTTTATTGTTAGTATATACGGAGTATTTCTTTTTCAATCAATTCAATTTCCAGTTTGTGTTAGCATTGGTAATAGTATGATGAATGGATGTGGGTTTGTAAAAAAAAAAGAGACATAATATGAGATTCACAAGTACAATTTATTAAAAGCGGGCACCCGTTGTCCCGACCCGTTTAAGACTGATACTTAACATGTGGGTACCCCTGACCTTAGCGGGCTGGGTCAATGGGCTAAGCAATGCACTACCCAAAAATTCGGATACCCGGAATTTCAGGCACCTGTTAATGACCACTCCTACCCAAATCTGCATGGCAACCATAAAACAAGTTGTCCTGAGTTTACTGGACTTGGCCACACAACCGACACAAATCATCTTGAGCTATTCCATGATTGAGTAGCCTAGATTTGGTTTGCAAATTTGTGCTTTGGAATGGATATTATGTTCCAAACAATTTTGCACCATTGCATCATTGTACACAACTAATTTTGGTTGGAATGTAGTAGCACGGTCCATTCTTAATCTCAAAAACAATTTCTAAAAACCCCAGAAATTCCCAATACGAGACACCTACATTCCTAATAATATCACTATTAAGAATGGCTCCTAAACCACAAGGGGATGTCTTGATAGATCTTGAACTTAATTTGTTGTTGCAATCCAACATTCGCAAGCGAATCTGCAGCCATATTACCCTCCCTGTAACAATTAAAGAGCTTAACTGACAAATCTGGGAGATTAATTAATTTTTGAGCGTATTTGACTAGCAGACTATATTTTATCCCTTCTTTTCTTCTTCAATTTGCAAGGCTTGGATACAAGCTGAATTATCAACCTGTAGTTCTAATCTGCCAATCTTCAATTGCCTTGCCAATTCTAGACCAAAATTTATGGCTTTTAACTCAGCTTTAAAGGCTGAGCGAGCAGCAACCAAGGTAGGCCGAGAATGTTGAAATAAAGCCACCACCTGAGTCCCTGGATAATTCCGCCTCTGCCTGCTTGTCCTGGGTTTTCCTTCAGCCCCATCAGTGTTCAAAGCATATGACTGATCCGTCGGGAACTTCCATCGCATGATGATTTCCTTTAAAATTCCTATTTATTATATGATTTAGAGAATGGTATTATGTTAGACTACAATATCCAACTAGTTATAAACAAACTCCAAATGAAACAATATCCAACTAATGAGAATTTATATTATTATGTATGAAGTGAGTTCGTAAAAGTGAAATGTATATTACGAATATCGTCAAATGTTCATTAAAATTAACATTATAATGACAATCAAATTTTAAAAATAAATTTTCCTTTTCATTTATTACATATTTTTCTAATAATTTAATAATAGAAATATATATTTTTTAATATTATTTTTTCGTGTCCCTGCATCCTTAACTTTCCGTACCCGTATAGTACTCGTATCCGTATCGATTAACATCCTTAATTTATTAGCATTTTCCCTGCATCCTTAACTTTTCGTACCCGTATAGTACTAGTACTCGTATCCGTATCGATTAACATCCTTAATTTATTAGCATTTTCCCTGCATCCTTAACATTCGGTGGCGTATTGGCAATGGATCTACCATCATATTCTAGCTCGATAATTGCGCATATCAATCTCCTATCCAGGAGCTCCTTAATCTAGATGTCAACACCTATGACACCTCGCTTATTGTAGCTCAATGTCTTAACTCTGACCGTTCTTGGAATATTCCATTTCTCACTTCGCTTGTGCCCGTGTACAAGGTAACACATATTAGGGGCCTTTCACTGCCGGATATTCATCTTCCGAATACACCTATATGGGGACCCACAAATTCTGGAGACTTCTCGGTGAAATCTTCCACCTGGCTGGCACATGATCTACCCGTCTTCTGCAGCTTCCCCATGGAAGTTTAAATGGATTTGGAAATTAGACATTCAGCCGAAACTACAATTTTTTCTCTGGCAACTAATTCAAGGAGGCTTACCTCTTTGCCACACTCTTTATTCTAGAAATATCGTCTTTGATGGCTCTAGTCTTACCTCTTCGCAACAAGTCAACAATAACATAAGCAGAATTTGAGATAAGATGAAACAGGGATCCAACAAACTTCTTCCTTCTAGTAAAAATTCAAATTGAACTTAGCAGAGATGATCGTATCTAACTAAGATGGAGGACATAACCTTAGTGGTCGGTTTTATAATTAAAGAGATTAGACAACTTGCGTTTAAGTTTGATTTTTGTTCTTCTAATGTTTTAGCTCATAGTATAGCTAAAAATGATGATTTATGTGAGGTTGAACATGTTTGGTTGGAGGATTTTCCCGAGTTTGCTTGACTTGGCAAACGAGAAAATGATGTATTTTTGGCAAGCTGAATAATATTTTTGCCCAAGTGGCCATAAAAAAATTAAAGATAGAGGACATGACAAGCTCCGCCAATCATTGAACTTGGACAGCCTTGGACTGCCTTACTAACCTGAGTGAAAACAAAGTGTCACTCTCAGTGGAAACCTAGGCCGCTTGGCAAGAATAAACGGTCCTCCATCAGATAGATATTTGAAAAATGTTGACAACCAAGGTCACCATAGCAATAACAATCAAGACGGAGTACATTCTTTGTGCTTCTTTTCTATCCCTTACAATCTTCAACGTCTTCCATCTTAAGAGGTGACTAGAGAGAAGTTCATACTTACCAAAGATTGTAATAAGCTGCAAATATACCCCATGATTGTTGAGGAAGGGACGAAAAAATATAGCACTGATCAATCACAAACCAAACTCATTGGCATATTTGGGTGTGTTGAGCACATCACAAACTCATTGGCATCTTTATTTTTCGACAATAAACTCCTGAATTTCTATCCCTGTGTGCCGAGCTCCACCCTGCAATCTGAGCAAAACCTCATCACCAACTTTCAGAGAAGTCACAGGAACTGCAGTCCTTTGAGAACCATTTCCTGCAGAAATGTGATAGTTAATTCAACCCAGTAAAAAATGGAAGTGAAAAGATGAAGGGCAAGTAATTCTTCACCTCCACACGGGGAAACAAAACCGACTGTTTCTGCATTTTGTAGGAGTATACTGCAAGAACTTTGATCAGATGAACCTCCCTGCAAACAAAGGCAAGAGGTATCAGCATAAATGATACAAGTCACAATGCGAATGTAAGCAGTCAAAGAAATTTATATGAGCATATAAGGGTGCGTTCTCTTCACCTTAAAAAAATAAGTTTCAGGTTTAATAAGTTCAGATAAGTTCAGATAAGTTCCAATAAGTTCAATAAGGTCTAATAAGTTGCAATAAGGTCCAATAAGTTCTAATAAGGTCTAATAAGTTGCAATAAGGTTCAATAAGTTCTAATAAATTCCAATAAGGTCTAATAAGTTCCAATAAGGTTTAATATCCAATCAGGTCTAATAAGTTCCAATCAGGTCTAGATTATTATTTTTAATTATTGATCAAATAAAATTAATTAAATTAATAATTAACTTAAAGCACTCTTACACAACATAAACCAATTTTATTTTATCATTCTTGTTTCATAATTTTTTTAGAGAAACCAATCAAAGTTAGATTGAATTAAACTATTTTTTATATTATAAAATAAAACTTATTTTTTATTTTGGGTTTGATTTAATTTTGGTCCAAATTAAACTTTACCCATCCTCCATATTATTATTACTAATTTTGGTCCAAATTACACTTTACCCATCCTCCATATTATTATTATTCAATCTGTTCTAGTTTGTTAATTTTACTACAAGTGAATTAAGAAAAATTAAATATGTAGATAAGTTGTTATTGGAATTGATAATATTGATTAATAATGGGTTTGAAAAAAGATATACTAATTATTATTACCTTCTTGAACGAATGAACGTAATTCAACAATAAAAAAAACATATGTTCAAATGTATAGAATATTATCATTATTATTATTATTATTATTATTATTATTATTAATTTATTTTATTCAATCATATAAAATACGTTCCAATAAGTTTCAATCAGGTTTAATAAGTTCCAATATGGTCTAATAAGGCCTAATAAGTTCCAATAAGGTCCAATAAGGTCTAATAAGGTCCAATAAGGTCTAATAAGTTAAATAAGGTCTAATAAGTTAAATAAGGTCTGATAAGTTCAGATAAGTTCAGGTTTAATAAGTTGAAGAGAACGCACCCTAAAGATTAGATCAAAGGGAAAAAATTCAACTCGGAAAAAAAAAAAGTAAACTGTCGCTAGAACTAGAAAGCATACAACAGGACAAGCAAGCAGATTTTTTCGTGTTTTTTTTTTTGTGCGAGTAAGCCGGTTGGGAAGTATAGGTCAGGTTTTTTTTAGCATCACTACAGAGCAGCAGAAAACTTTTCATTCAGCCATTGCTATTTGTTTTTCCACATGATTAAAACTCGAACCATCTCAACGGTCTCTTGCAGATACACAATGAAATGAGAGTTTGGAACCAGAGGTTTATGACCAGTGTCAGGTCGGAGTGTCAGACAGAACTCCAGCTATGACATTGTATACTATAGTCACACTGTACTGGCCCTATACTTTGATGTGTACATCCTGGCAGTGAATTTTAAGACGATCAGCACGTTATTACACGAGTCACAATGGAAAGTGATCACGGAGTAGTATATTACGTCAAATAATCTTATGCAATTGAGAAAAAGGAGTTACTCAATACAATTCTGGTTTGCTTTACCCATAAGATGCTATCCTGAATTATAGCTTTGAAAATTGAGCATGGCTTCTGCCATTTAAAATTTTTATGATTGATTTATAAACAAAAGTTTAATTCCTTTAGGGTGTGTTTGGTTGGGGGTAATAAACAAAGGGAATGGGAATCAACTGCCTCCATTCCCTTTGATTGGGTTTGTTAGACTATTTTGCCATTCCCTTTCCCCTCCCCATTCTAAACCCAACCCCTCACCTATCTTTTCCATTCCCTTTTCCCCATCTTCCACCCAACCACCCCAACACCAACCATAGCCACCCACCTCCCCTCCCCCCGTAGGCACTGCCTCCTCCAGCCTCACCCATCACCGGCGCCCCAACCACCCTCGAAATCCTAACCCTAACAACCCAAATTAATAAACAACCCCCACCCACCTCCAACACCCCCAAAACCAACCCAGCCCCACTCGCCGCCCCCTTCCGCCTCTTCACCACCGTACAGCCCCAACCAAAACCCACATGAATCAAAACCTAGGGTTTTTGAACTTGGGGGTTTTGGTTCGTTGGGGGGGGGGTGGTGGGGGGCTGTATGGTGGTGGAGAGGGGGCGACAGGGGGTGGCGAATGGGGTGGAGGTGGGTGGGGGTTGTTAAGTTGTTTTTAATTTGGGTGGTTAGGGTTAGGGTTTTGAGGGGTGGGGGAGGGGAGGAGGCTGATGTGGTGGAGGAGGGGTGGCTCCGGCAAGGGGTGGTGGAGGGGAGGGGGTGGTTTCGGTGGGGGTTGTTTTTGAACTTGGGTGTTGGAGGTGGGTTTGGGGTGGTGGTGGTGTATTCCTTTTTTTTAAAATAAACAACTTATTAAATCTAACACTTTTGCTTTCATTCTCCTTCATTTTCATTCTTAAAATGATTCTCTTTCTCCTTTGATAACCAAACGGCCCCTTAGTTTCTTTGCATTTATCTTGAGGAGTTGGGAATGGGAAGCGGCTGACTCATGGACTCTCCATAAGATGATCAATATGTGGAGGAAAAGGAAAATGAAAGCTGCTAAGAACCTGGTACCCACAAAGATAATAAATTATCATCTATCCTTTCACCCCTTTAATCTCGGTGCTTCAAAAAACTTCAACATGGATTTGTGAAATATTTTCGGAAGTGACAATTGACAGTTGACACATAAGATGTAAAAGAGAAGACTGACTAAGATGATATTTGGTACAACTTTCTCGTTTCTCTTTCACAAGCATACAACCTAGACTATAATAACTATTGTAGAAAACATGCAAAATTGTGCAATGACAACCTCCATGATCCATTTACAGTAAATGGAAGAAAAGCACTTACCTTTGCTTCTATAAGGATCAATGGCCTAGTTTCTATTTTAACACGGCCCACAACTGCAGTTCTTTGCTGTCCATTCTGATCAACAACAAGCACCTCTGTTCCTGCTTTTAGCTCAGACAAGTAGCAAGTCCTTCCACCAGGAACAGCAACATATGAATGTACTGGTCCCTGAAAACTTGCAAACACAAAAAAGTTTAATATACCATATCAAATTGATAATTGTATTCCTTCAACCAAAGTAAGTTTAATATGCCACATCAAATCAACCTGATTAATGTATTCCTTCAATCAGAAACAGTTTGTCTCTATTGTGTTTATATACGGGCAATTGAAAAGGTGGCCAATTACCTGAATCAAAGAAATGGGTAATGTGAATCTTAAACTTTGTTAGGTTCTGGTTTTAAAATATTTGCCAAGCCTCTGATAAAACACTCCAAAACCCTGTTTACAGAACCCAACTTCTTTCTATATACTTTTACATCACCAAATTCCTTGAAAAGTTTTAGCGAGAGGGGCAGAGAAGGAATTTAAGAACAATAAATGTAGAATGTTTAGATGAATTAAGTTAAGAATATAAAACTGGAGAAAAATACTTTAACCACAAAAATGCTGACATTTCCAAACAGATACACGGAGATGCTAGGGATGCCATATTAAATGAAATTGAAAAATGACTTTTCTGCATGCTACTGTCAGATTATTCTCCAATTAGCTTACTGTTCTCTCCTATTTTCAACGTCTTCCCATATAAGTATTACAACAACAACAACAAAGCATTAGTCCCAAAATGATTTGGAATTGGCTAGACATGAATCAACTATGTGGAATCACAAAAGTCATTTGACCATATTTTCTCCCTCCATGCTTCCCTATATAAGTATATAACAACAGCTCCTCAAGCCCCAGTAGCCTCATTTTCTCAGCAACAACCCTATTTTAAGTTCATTTTGGTCTTCTTTTACCTCTCACCTTCCCATCTCTTTGCCATTCCTCAAGCCTCCTTACTAGTGCAGTAATAGGTATCCGTCTCACATGATCAAACCAAAAAACCACCTTAGACGGGTTCCCCTTGTCTAATCCCTTCTCTGTGATAGCCTCATTTCTTATTTTATTCTTCCTTATATGCCTACACGTCCAACATAGTATATGCATCTCTGTCACACTCACCTTTTGAACACAATGATTTTTCAAAGCCCAACACTATCGCAAGGCCGGTCTAGTAGCTATACAGTAGAATTTTCCCTCAAGTCTTTTAGGCATACCTATGTGACAAAAAAAAAAACCTGAAACTCCTTTTCCACTTTAACCCGATTTAACCATGCGAGCAACATCTCCATCTAATTCTCCATCCTTTTGGGTAATAGATCTTAGATATCAGAATACACTGAAGTACTGAACCCTCATTCCATCCAAGTTGATCTAGCTTGTCATCCTACTTCCTATCCCACTAAATTTTACATTCCAAACATTTTGTCTTACTTCTACTTAGCTTAAACCTAAAAAATTCCATAATCTTTGTCCACAATTCCAATTTACTTTCTACTCCTATCTCATCAACTCACAAAATGTCATCTATAAAAATCACACAGCACAATATATCGTCGTGAATTGAACTTGTCAATTCATCCATGACTGGCAAAAAAGAAAGGGACAAATGTGAAACCTTAATGTACTCCAATTGTGATAGGGAAATCTTCTATTTTTCACGACTAAGCCTACCCTCCCATCTCTTCCTCCCTAATTAACAATAATCTGAAGACTCAGCCTAGAAATTGTATCCCTTAGTAGTTTGTCAAGATTGACAAAATCTTACAATTCTTGAACATTTGAATTGATGTGAAGGCTTTTCTTAAGTAGAGATTCACTAACAGACTCCACCCTCCACTCTCTCCCCCTCTCGCTCTTCTCCAAATTCAGATTGAATGAACTGTTATATTTTCCTATTTAAAGAGTTCTTCCCCAAAACAAATGACTTATGGGTAAGGATTGGCAAGGGAATTTGCCTCAATTGATACATAATAATTAATTGTAAGTCCGCCTAAAAAGTCACTGTAATGCTGTTTGAATGACACACGACATATATACACATTATCGAATCACGTGGTTGGCACATACCCCAATTGCTGAAGTAGAAGCTAATGGAAAGCATAGAAGCTGTCACTTGAAATCGGATGTCATCCATTCCCAAGCAGAACTTTTAAGCATCCAACTATTTATCTATACCATAATGTTTGAGGATCAAAGGAATGAAAATGAAACAACAACTACTGACAGGCAGTACCTCATGCAGACCAGACTCACCGCATTGACGCGAAAGGGCCGGCTAGCAATGTAATCAGTCTCCAGGCACTCAGAGTGGACTAGAAAAAGTCCTCGGGCAAAAGATCCCACCTAAGACAGAATTTTTATTATGAAATTCCAATCAAAAAAAATACATGACCAATTAAGAAACAAAAAAGCTTAGAAACTGACAATGTACAGAGAATGAGAAAAACGACAGACCAGAAGTCCTTCTCCAGGTTTCATAATGCTACAGAGATCCACACAAACCCGATCCCCCATTCCAGCCATACATACTTGATTTATGGTTGCTTTTGTCAATGTCAAACAATTTCTGATCTCATTCTTCCTGTCAAGATATTCCTGACAATTTCAACGATGATTTGAAGTTCACAATACTTATTTGCCAACAATACAGCTACATTTGGCAAACTTACCTTTAATTTGAGGACTGGATCAATGTCCTGAACTTTTAAAACAATACCTCCAAGACCATGTTCCAGGGCCTAGCAAAAAAAAAATCAATTCACATGCAACAAATAAAACAAGGACAAATTTCTAAACTTAGTCGAAAGTCGAAACTTAATAAATAGTTGCAAAACTTAATACTTATCAATTTCACATATATGTAGAATATTTTAGTTCCCATTTGCATGAAATACTCATTTACTCTAATTAAACTCTTCTGCTCTCTTTTTTTTTGGTTTTTTATTACATTTTTCGATTAAAGTATGTTAACTGGACGCATTTGAAGTATAAAGGTTTATTTCAGATTTTCGTGATCTCAAGTCATCGTGATGCACACTAGATTTTACTTAAGTCGCATGCATTTTACTTTAAAAGGCTTGTAATTTTCAAATTTTTCCCTTTACTTAAGTCAATTCACTAAAACTCTATCACACCTAACTCAAATGCGCAGTCATTACAATGGAGTACCGGATAAGTGGAGACGGATGACAACATCAATCAACTTCCTACCTAGGTAGGGGCACATAGACTATGTGCCCTAACCTAGGGCAGGGCGCATGATCTAGAAAAGGAGGAAGGGGGCACATAGATCATGTAACGAATTTTCCATGCACCCCTACCTTGGCAGAGGGCAGAGACGGATTTTCTATGCATCCCAAACTTGGCAGAAAGTGGATTTTCCATGGTTATTATTTCCAGGCGTAAAAAAAATGGTGGCATTGGCCATGGTTCACCAATGGCGGACCCATGTTGGAACAAGGGGGGACCACTATCCCCCCCACTTTTTAAAATCACAAACAGTATTGAAAAATGAGTGAAAAGTAATTCGTGTGTAGCATTGTGTAAGAGGAGACAAAGCAGCCTAGTGGTAGCTATGGACAATTATATTGAGTTCGAATTCCCGCAGACTCGCTTTTTTCCCCTGTTTTAAAATGGCATACGTGAAGGAAAGTCTCATAGGATTGATAGGTACTTGTACTTTGAATTGAAGTTGCTTTTTTTTCTTTTTTTTAACAATTTTCTCCATCCTTTGGTTTTCTTAATTGATTGGGATGATAGAAGAATAAGGGCATTTTGAATACTAAGTAATATACTATAAGTAGGTTTAGCGATTCATTTATTTACCTTAGTAAATGATTTTTTTACCTAAGTAGATGCATAAAGTGTTGCTAATAGCCTGATAGTTATGGTTTATGAGGAAGACACATAAATTTAATCTGATCAACTGGTTGTAAGTAAAATGACCTATTTTATGCATATGGAATATAAATGTAGTAGTATTATGAGAAAATAACACAATAGAATGGAATACTTTAGGCAGACTATCAACAGGTTGCAATATAAAAAAACAACTTTTCCTATTTTAAAAATATCAAGTGGATTGTAAGAATTTTCGCATTTTGGATTTTAGAATGTAAAATTTAAGTATTAAACAACTAGCATAGTACCCGTGCGATGCACGGTTTAAAAATTAAATTATTAATCATGCATTAATCCAGTAGGAAATAAAATAAGCAAATTTAGTATATATAAAGAATTCATTTTCATGAATACATTAATTATTAAAATATCATTCAATTCCCCAATTGCAAATTTGCAATAATGACTAATACTCATTTACGTGTGATTTTAATAGTATTTTATGACATTTGTAGTTCTTTTATTTCATTTTTATTTTTATAATGCTATTTATTTAATTGAAAAATGAATTAATAATACCGTTATAATGTAATTTATTTAATCTAATATGAAGAACTTGTTTTACCCGTCGTCGCATTCACTAAATCTATGAGCACAATGATAACTTCAATTTATAACTTACTCGCCAGTAAATATATGTACTTTATAAGAAAAATAATAACTTTCCTAAGCAAAGCATTGTGGCAAAAATTATTACATAATTCTATGTAATGTAATAACTTTTTATCTTGCCTGCCAGTATATATAAACATATTTAAGAAAAAAATACAATTCCAAAACTAAATAATCATGTATTTAATGTATTACTTTGATGAACATGTATTGTTATCAATATGAATGTTATAAAACTTATAATACAGAGTATAGTATGTAGGATTTTTTTTTTGGAAATATAATATGTAGATTATTTAAAATTTGAACATAGACCTTATATCAGTAAAAACAATAAAAATGTTTTTTTATAAAAATAAGAATATTCTTCGTATTATTTTCCTAAAATAAAAAATGAATATAGAAATTATGTGCATATATGTAATATTATATGAAAAGATTTTTATATTTTTTAAATAATAATACAAGAGAAGCAAATCAGAAAGTGACACTTGCCAGCTCCACATTGATCCGCTTTCCTTTTAGTGTAATATACGTAGATTTTTTTATTCTTTCTTCACCATTGTTTAAAAAATTATTGAGAAAGGGATATATAAAATACATGTAAGAAAACTTGCACCCAAATAACTAAATAAGGTTGGAGAAAATATGTCTAGTATAATATATACTCCATGAGTAAGAAAAGAAAACCATTCTACTTTACCTAATATTTAATAAATAAAAAATTAAAATTATTTTCCATATTTAATCTGTTTAATATATATGACAATTCGCAAGTAAAGATAATTAAATATGACATTTCATTCCTATATATTATAAAAATATGACTCAAATATTCACGAATATTTCAAATAACACAAACCAAAAATTAGCTCATCATATGTTAAACGAATTTGGAAAAAGGAAATTGAAATATTTCACATATAATATAATTTTGAATAATATGACTTACCATATAATATTAATTAAGGAAAATCTTCTAACTTGTTGTATTAAGAGGGAAATCAATTACTTACCAGATAATATTATTTATTTAGAATATGTCAATTTTAATGATTTTTTAGATTATTGTATTACGAATTTTTTTAGATACTTAAATCCCCAAAAAAAGTAGCGGAATTTTTATTATGAGAATATGTATAGACAATAAATGTATAATGGAAAGTAAATTTTGATAATAAGAATATATAGTAGATTAATATATGATCAAAATTAAATTACTTACATAGTATAATAAAATAATTAAGATACAAGTATTATTTATAGGAATTAAATCAAATAATATTTCTAAAGATATATTATATTAATTAAGGAAATTGAAATTAGCTCATCATGTGATCAAAATTAGCTCATCAAATGTTAAACGAATTTGGAAAAAGGAAATTGAAATATTTCACATATAATATAATTTTGAATAATATGACTTACCATATAATATTAATTAAGGAAAATCTTCTAACTTGTTGTATTAAGAGGGAAATCAATTACTTACCAGATAATATTATTTATTTAGAATATGTCAATTTTAATGATTTTTTAGATTATTGTATTACGAATTTTTTTAGATACTTAAATCCCCAAAAAAAGTAGCGGAATTTTTATTATGAGAATATGTATAGACAATAAATGTATAATGGAAAGTAAATTTTGATAATAAGAATATATAGTAGATTAATATATGATCAAAATTAAATTACTTACATAGTATAATAAAATAATTAAGATACAAGTATTATTTATAGGAATTAAATCAAATAATATTTCTAAAGATATATTATATTAATTAAGGAAATTGAAATTAGCTCATCATGTGATCAAAATTAGCTCATCAAATGTTAAACGAATTTGGAAAAAGGAAATTGAAATATTTCACATATAATATAATTTTGAATAATATGACTTACCATATAATATTAATTAAGGAAAATCTTCTAACTTGTTGTATTAAGAGGGAAATCAATTACTTACCAGATAATATTATTTATTTAGAATATGTCAATTTTAATGATTTTTTAGATTATTGTATTACGAATTTTTTTAGATACTTAAATCCCCAAAAAAAGTAGCGGAATTTTTATTATGAGAATATGTATAGACAATAAATGTATAATGGAAAGTAAATTTTGATAATAAGAATATATAGTAGATTAATATATGATCAAAATTAAATTACTTACATAGTATAATAAAATAATTAAGATACAAGTATTATTTATAGGAATTAAATCAAATAATATTTCTAAAGATATATTATATTATATATCAATGTTTATTAAGGTAGAAAATATTTTAAGATAGAATATTGAAGCTTGCTTTTTTAGGTTAAGGGAAAAGGGCGGGAATTTTTTTAATGAGAAAGCGACACGTGGCAATAAGTGGTTCTAGGTGCTTCTCTTATAGTATATATATTGATTTATGTGCTCTAGTAAATATTTTTTTTGTATCCAATTGCCTAGTTTTTATTTGTGTTCTTAGACAATTACATTTTGTACCCCCAATTTCAAAATCCTGGGTCCGCCACTGTGGTTCACCATTATTGGCGTAATGTCCAATTAACGCCTAGTAGGTAGATTATTGTGATGGTTAAGATAGGATGCTAAATAGTGGGAGTCAAGAAAGTGAGTTGAAAAGCAAAGGGATAAGCAATTTTGAAAAAATGCGGGCGATTTTGAGTTAAATGTGGGCGATGTTTAACGTTTCACAAATTTAAATATTAAAATTTAATTTACAGTGTGTTTGGTAGGAGGGAATTGGAAGGAAATTAAAATAAGATAGTTCCAGTGTGTGGTTGAAAAAATAAAATAGGAAAGGAAGTGGAAGTGGAAAAGTGGGAACAATTAATTAGAAAAAAGTCTTCACATTTTTTGCACTTTCCTTTCCTCCCAAAATTGGGGGAATTTCGAAGGAATTTGGGAGGAAAGAAAAAATATAAGAGATTCCTCCCTCTTCCTTCCTCTCAACCAAACATGGGATAATTTATTAAATACAAGAATTTAATGCTAACCAAACATTAATATTGAACATTCTGTTTTGGTAATAAAATCATTTTATTTCCCAAAAAAAATTAATATTGAACCACACACTGGATTGTCCCTGTGGAGTATTGCACTATTGCCTCTTAATCTATGGCTTGGTGTTAGCATTAAAGTCTTCACATGGGATGATAATTTATTAAATACAAGAATTTAAGAGGCAATACTCCACAGGACAATCCTGTATGTAACTGAACAAACCAAAATGCTAGAGCATCACTCAAATTTCCAAGCGTTAATTATTAAGAGTTAAAAATCTATACCATTAAGTCCCTTTTAAATGAATATTTAGAATTTGTTTAACAGGTTCCAAGAATACACATGTTGAACGTTGCCCTACACTTCATTATTACTCCCTCTGTCCACAAATAAGTGCTCCATTTTGAACAAAATTGTGAGAGCTTTTTGGTCAAAATGGAGCACTTATTTGTGGACAAAGGGAGTATAATATTATTGATATCATCCCTTTTAATTTGTGTTAATTGGTTGATTAATCTCTCAAACCAATGATTTATGTGGCAGTATTAATAACTAAATTGAGATCAATTATACGCCATCTCCTTGCGGTCACGACTTGCACTTGGTATAGTAACTCATTAGATTAGTCATGTACTATGCACGGTTTTATCAAATAATATTTGATAGATTTGAAATTTTGTTAGACTACAAGTCAATTAAAAACAATTACATAGTATGTAATATAAAATCATTACATCAATAAAAAGATTTTAGTATAAATTCTTTTTTTTTTTGAAGAATAGTATAAATTCTTAATGCTTTGAATATTGATAAAATAAAGAAAATATTATGATATTAAAAACATCATATTGGTCATTAATTGCATATGGAAAATGGAAGAATGGAGTTAATGATATCTATATTTTATAAGTAAAGAAAAGAAAAAAAAATTAGAGAAAATGATGTCATTAATATTTTTGGAGAGAAAATTTTGATTGAGAAATTGACACATATACATCTTTAGGTGAGAATGATGTGAGCAACATTCTGTTTTAGTATATAGTATAGATAGATTCACTGTGAATTTATGACTTCAAGAACACAAGACAAAGCTTTCCTAACTTTCATAAACTTAAAATTCATACCTCTAGGAAATTTTGGGCCTCTAAAAATGTTTCAGCAACAGCTATAACTCTCTTGTCAATTCCTTGGATGACTGCGATGATATTTTCTGAAGGTATAACCTAAAGATGCAACATAGCAAAGACAAGATTTCAATTATGATATTTTACCTACGGAGATCAAATACCTGGATTCAGAAATATTTAACCAAATAAAATCATATAAACAATGTAGCAAATTATAAACAGATATTCCAATTACTGTGTCAACCGTCATAGTAGTCATACATACAGAAGAGATGTCTGTTTTGTAAGTACTTTGGGTTTTTTTGTTGGGAGGGTTGGGTTGGGGGGGTGGGGGGAAGGTGCTCTTTACAATTCACTAAGATTACAATGGATTTGAAGATGTTGATGGTGATTAATTCAAGGGGAGCATAATAAAAATAAATAAACATGAAGAACAAATGCACTTGCGCCAATATTTACCCCAAATTTATTCAGAACAAATGCCAGAAATATAACTGATTAGTGATGAAGTATACACCATAACAATGTCAGTGTTAAAAACTTCAAGAATTCTCTAGAGTAAAACATGAAACAAAACTTTCAGCACTGCCTGAATTCAAAGGCTCAATTGTCTCTAGTGAACATACCTGCCAATCTAATAAATGAATGACACTGTTCTTTGACTCGTCTACAAGAAGCATCTGGTCTAATTGTTTAGGAGATGATATCTCAAAAAATGAGGCTACACATCGATTTTCCGTGTCTAACAGTGCTCCGTCTTTGACATACAGAGGATTTATCAATGCAATCGCTGCATGATATTAACACAAGACTTAGAACATGCAAAAAGTTGCAAATGCATAAGCATTGAATAGAAGAAGGTAAAAGTGTTTGATAAAGAGCAAATCTTAAAGGTTGCTACTAGAAAGACATCGAACTTAGAAGATTAACCCAATTGTAAAAACATAACTCCCTCCATACCTCAAAAATCTTACATGTTAGAGAAAACAAGGAATACTATAAAGTATTGCGAATAGGGACTCATTTATTTTTAAACCGGAGAGATAAATGTTATTAATGAATGAAAAGAGTATTTGGTCCCCATATGGTGGACCACACACACAAATAATGAAAAAAGTTACCCAAATAAAAACAAGTAGAAGATGTGAGGTTTTTGAGAAAGAGCTACATGAAGAAACATGTTAGGAGTATTATGTTTCCTATATAAAAATAGAAGGGTTTTTCTAAGTGATGCCCTAAGGTAGTCGAGTTTCTAAGGTGTGCAATGCCTTTTCAAATTTCGAAGACATCCCTCTAAACTCCTTATTAATACTAAAATGCACCCTGATTGGGTGTTTAGAAGTTAACTGATGCCATAGTTTCATGGCTGGAGTTTTGATTGATAGGTTGCAGTGGCTAGGGTTTCTCTCTCCTACCATTTCCTCGCCTTTTATTTTATTTTTATTAAATTTATAGTTAACTTTAGGTGATGTGTAACCCCCAAGAAGGGTACCATTCATTAAAAACAGTAAGTAAAGGGGCACAATTTATAAATTTAAAAAGGCATGGGCACACCTTAGAAACTTAACTACTTTAGTGGCATAGCTTAGAAAAAGCCAAATAGAAAAAAAATACACCAAACACAAACAAGTTTACCATGTCCACCAATTTGGCTGTCTCATTCACATATATTATTTCACTAGGATGAGATTATAGTTTGCCAAAATAATTGTGCCTTTTTATAACACCATTTTTTATTCACCAATGATATTAATCATGATCAAGATTCAAGCTATAACAATACCTTGTTTTCTGTATTCTCTTTCCCAACACTACTTACACCTATGTTGCATAGAAGTACTTCCTCCGTATTTTTTATGTGCAACAAATGAGTTTGGACGCATTTTAAGGAAAAGATTTGAAGACGTAAACAGGCAAATTAATAAATAAAAAATTAACACCGATAACCTATAATCTCTCTCTTGCTTGTATTAAAACTATGTTAATTAGTTTGTTCGTTTACACCATTAATTCTCTTCCTTGAAGTGCATGCAAATTGACTTGTTGGACATAATAAAGAGAGAGAGAGAGAAAGTATAATTGAAGATCATATTTATGCCAACAACATTATTTGTTTCAAGAACTTCAAAAAATGAAAAATAAAAATAAAAAGAAGTTAGCAAACTTCTTACACTAATGCTAAACGTCTTTGCTCTTTGAACCTTAAAATACCCATTATCATGTACATGTTGCATTTGTGGTCTAGCTTTATGTTGTAACATATTCAGCATTAAAACAAGAGCCTCGACTCAAGTACTCAAAAAAGGGACAGTAGTGAACAATATGACCCAAAGAGGAGAGAAAAGTAAACTTTCTACCAAAAAGACAATTGCATTAACTGTTTTAACTAAATACAAGGCACCCATGACTATTTTTGGACAACATCCCCAAAGTTTGGACCATCCTAATTGAATCTATAGTAGAAATTGTTTACTAAAATGGGGCATAAGTTGGTGTTAATCTTTCTGCTCAAATATTGCATATTCATTTTACAATTATGTTTCTGAACAATATAGTCTAAAGCCCAAAACCATCACTTCTTGCTTCTTTCCTTTCATTTTAATGAAAGTTTGATTAATTACTTTCTTGAGTCTTTTTTGATACATGCTTAGAGAGGACCATAGGCGAATAGTCAACAACCTACCAAGTACCACCCAAGAAATTCCAACAGTATGTAAAGTATAAGCAATGGCTTGAAATCCTCAAATTATATCTCTATTCCCAAACATTAAAACATTGTATAACAAGTTGTTGAGATGGTAGAAAAGGCGGGAAACATCAAACTAGTGCTACATTAAACAACGTAAGAGGAGAATTTTGTTTGCTGATTTCTCTTCTTTCTTAACATAAAGCAGTCAGATATAAGCAGCCTTCAGGTTAACAAAGCGTAATATATTTGAATTAATTTACTATACCAGCAAATCATGAGTAAAACCATCGAACCCTGAAGTTAATGTGAAACATCAACTTATTCATCCAAAACTATAAAATTAACCCCAACAAAATTGCTGAGCTTAAAATCACATACACCAAAACAGATTCTTCTACCAAAATCTCTAGTGAACTTGCAAATTCAGACCCAAAAAAAACCTCCAACTATGATGAAAACTTCAAGTTGCAGACCAAATATTCATCTAAAACCAACACTTCACTAATTAAAACAGAATACTAATCACAATAAATAAATAATGTAGAAAGATAAAGGTTTGAGCAAGCTCACAAGACCATTCTTTAGCAAGAACTTCTGAATTGACGTCAAAAACAAAGGTATCCCATCCTCTTTCCACTGCAGTTGTCATGACTTGCTTACTCTCAGTCCATATCCAAACCAGCTTCGATTCTTCACTGCTCTTGTTTGCCAGATTGGAACTCATTTCCAAACAACAATTCAATTGAAAATCGATTTTCTTAATTAAATAACAGCGTTTCCCAGTTTTTAATCTGCTCCAATTTCGCAATTGCCCTATGATTAATTGACCGAAAAAATGCAGGAAATTAAAATCAATAAAAAGGATTTTGTAACAAGGATTGCCTAGTTGAATGTTAACATCTAACAGTGAGAGGAATTAGGCATTTCCCTCAAAAGATAGGATGAACAAAAGAGACGAACCTGATATGGAATTTGGTGGCGGGAGAAGATTTGGAGTTGAACTTGGATACAACGCAAAGGCCATGTCGTTGGGCTCTGGTTCAGCCTTACGACTTACGACGGTTACGAGCTTGGGCAATGCCTTCACACAATTTTATTATTTAAGGACATTAAAAAAATTGGAGATTATTCCATAAAAAAAAAAAAAAAAAGTTTCAAATTCAATAAATTCAGATAAATTTCAATAAGTTCTAATAAGTTAAGATAAGTTCAGATAAATTTCAATACCTTAAGATAAGTTAAGGTTTAATAAGTTGAAGAGAATCCATCCTAGATGTTACTTAGAAATTAAGATGATTGATAGTTTATAAATTCAATTAGGAGAATTTTAGTAATATTATTTTTGAGTTAGGGGTTTAAAGTTCGAAAATATATAGTGTAATACCCCGAAATTTCGGGTTATTTTAAAAAAAAATTCTTAATTAATTAAATATGTAATTAATTGATTATTTAATTGATTATTTAATTGATTATTATTTAATTAATTAATCATTTTATTGTAACGGTTCAATTATTTTAATCCTGGCTCGAACCTTTTTATTCTGTCAGGTTAAACCCGAGCCCAATTCTTCTTTTTCCTATCTTTATCTCACGGCCCTCTTGGCCATTTCTTTAAATTAAATTGTTTCTCTTGTTTTGATCAATATTATTATTAAACCTTTATCTATTTTGTAACCAAGCCTAAAACTCTAATCCTTGCTTATATATTCTCCCTACTAGATTTTAGGGATCATCACCACTTTGTTTTTATTTTATTTATTTTCCAAACTACAAATAAAAACTAAACTACAAATAAAAAAACTAAACTGCAAATAAAAACTACAAAATAAAAACCCCTTTTTATTCATAGAGACTCACGGTCCCTTTGTTCCCTTTTCTTCTAATTTAATTCAATTTATTTCCAACCTAATTTATTAAACCATATTTATTTTGACCCTTTCTAAAGGTCTAATCTTTGTTCTCCTAAACGTCCTACTAAATTTTAGGAAGGAAACAACCATTTCCCCTTCATTGTTACACAGCTCCCTTGATTAATTTCCTTTTAATTATTTCATTTAATTGGTTAAACCGATATTACTATTCTTTATCTATTTTGACTTATTATAAAAATTCTATTTTTATCTTTGGCCTCCTATCTTTTATACTAAATTTTAGGAACTTTTAACTCCTATTCCTTTCAATATTTTCGGCCATCCTATTCTTTTCTTGTTGATTAATTTCTTTAATTTATTTCACCCTATATTATTAAATGTTATATCTATTTTGACCTATTCTAGAAAAACCCTATTGTTGTTTCCTACCTTTTCTACTGAATTATAAGAAACTAGAACCCTATTTTCTTCCCATATTACACAGCCAAGGAAAGAAACTACACCAACCAAATTCTTTAATAATCTTCTTTCAAAGATCAATCAATAAAACTATTCCTAACCCTTTCCTTTTGCTTCAACCCTTAAAAATCGATCAAAGAACATTAAAGAAACCTTAAAGAACCTTCAAGAACCGTGTGGTCTTGGCACTTTGTTCGAACTTTTCCCCTTTCAAAGGTAATTGGATTGCTTTTACTTAATCTTTAGGATAGATTAGTTTCATAGTCTTTAGAATTTGATTTGGAATAGTTTAGAACAACGTAGGATTGCTTAGAATCATGTTGATTTGGTTTTGAATTGATTAATTGTTTATTTAGAAGATGGCCGAGTGGTTTATATGGGATTCTATGATGATTTGATGAATTGTTTGCATGTTTCACTACTAACCTATGTTTGTTTCATGATTCTTGCTAGTGTAGAATTGTTGTATTGAATTATTGATTGATCTTGAATGTTGTATGATGTTAAGCCGTGTACTCTTTATGAATGTCGAATAGTTTCTTGGTTTAAAAATATGATTTTTATGTTTAATTCTTGATCTTTAAGTTGAAATCTTGATATGTGATTGTTCTTTGATGATAGTCTTGATTTGAATATTTGTGTAACGACCCGTAATTTAGCAGCGTTGTTTTCGGAGAAAACAACAATCACAGATCATTAACTTCTAAAACTTCAAAGTTAGGTTCATAAACTACAGCGGAAGCTCTAAAACTTAATCATATTATTCATTAAAAACTGTTAGATAATCCCAAAATAAATATCAAACCAATATCCTTTACTATTACAAAATAAAGAATAGACTACTAAATCAAATAAACATAATCTAAACTAGTCATCGGGTCACTTCTAAGCTGGCTAGCTCACAATCCCAGCCCATACGTAGCCTAAACTCAATCACCACCTGTACCTGAAATAGAATGGGGGGGTCCACAGTCAGTGGTGAGTAATTAGATTGTTCTACTTAATCAGTAGAACACAATTAGAAACATAATAATTAGAACAGATCATCTGAACTGTCGAACAAGTCATCATGCAAAGAAATCAACAAGCAATCACATCAAGTACGCAGCGGAAAACAATCATACAAGTCATCCTTAACAAGACCTTCAGCTTAGCTCAACCAATTCTAGACTTCTAATCCTCATCAACGACTCTTCTTTTCTGTTCTTTCCCAATCAGGTGCTAATCCGTGACCAGTCATATGCTCGTAAGAGGTCAACCACAAAGATCTACTCCCCCTAACTTTCCTTGCTCATGCCGGGTCAACCACAAGGATCTACTCCCCAAGCATTGGGATCAAGAACTGTCCCCAATCCGAAGATAGGACAGTGGCTTCGACTATACCTATGTTCATGGCACATGAGCCACTAAATAGGTGGTCACTTCATAGTTAATCATCTTTTCAATTCAATTCAATTCTGTTCTGTTTTATTCCAATCCTCAATTCAATTCCTCATCGTCATAGCTTAACTTCTAATCCAATCTTGTTCATCTTAACTTGACTCAAACTCCAAACTAAACTTATACCACTCGAAAACGACCAACATCATGCGGAAAAATAATGCAGAAATACTTGGAAATACGTACAAAAATACATACGGAATGCGTACGAAAATACGTACGGAATACGTACAAAAATACGTACAAAAATACATACGGAATACGTACAAAATACATACGGAATACGTACAAAAATACATACGGAATACGTACAAAGTACGTATAACAATACGTATAAAATACCTGCAAAATACGGTTAGAAATACATACAATATACGTATACCATACAGTCACAAATACACGAAATTCATACTATACACATATACAAAGGAAACCTTCCCCTGAAATACTTATCTTGTCATATTTTACCCATAACCCTTCCTTTATTCATATTATTACTTTCCTTCATATTGCGACTTATCCCTATTAATTCCTTTTAATGGTAATAATAATTATGTTGTTACTTTCCTTCGTATTGCAACTTATCCCTATTAATTCCTTTAAAAATAATAATTAAATAAATTCATCATAAATTACCTAAACATGATAAAAATCCTATCTTTATTCCTTTGGGTCACTCGACATTTTGGAGAAATAATACCAAAATTAACACTTTAAATTAATTAAATACCTTTATCAATAATTAAATAAATTAACCTAATAAATAAATAAATTATGCAACAACATCGAGACATCAAGATTAATCAATAACAAGATCAAAAGTTAATCCTTTAACTGTATAACATCACACGGCAATTATAGGGCCAAGATATATCAAGAACATTTCAAGAATTAATAATAACATGTTTTAATAATTCAATCACACTATTTTACACAATCTGATTTAAAGAATTAAATTAAGATCGACCGTTTAAAGGTATCAAATAATCTGGAAATTTTGATGGGAGTTAAACATGGGTTCAAGGTTTAACGTGCATAAATTTCGTCCAAAAATAACGTCATTTACTATTTTTAAGGGATTTTATAACTAACAAATCAGATTAGGCTGTAATTAGTTTCAGATTTTTCTGCCATAGCAAAGAACTTTTAAAATTACGAAAATTTAACACAAGCTGTAAAACAATATTACTGACTTCCACCTAAAATTTCGTAGCCATCCGAATTGATTAAGTTTCTTGAATAATTCGTAAACTAATTCTGGACAGTTTTACCGGTTTGAAAGATTAAATTATTCAAGCAAGAAAAAGGACGAATTTTGCCACGAAATAAATCATGATTCATAATGAAATAGTAAAGAAACTCCCTAAAATTATTCTAAGTGACTCGACAATTTAGAACAACAAAAACAAAAATATTCTTTTTAATTTAAGACTTTAGTTAATAATTTAAATAATCAAGATTCATCAAATTTACATAAAGAAATCAAGAAAATAACATCATAATATTCATCATATCATTCGAAAAATTTCAATCCTAAACATGATACTAATTCTAAGCAATCTTACATTGTTCTAAACAATTCCAAACCATATTCTAAAAACTATGAAACTAATCTATCCTAAAGATTAAGTAAAAGCAATCCAATTACCTTTGAAGGAATGATATAGTTCGAATAATCACCAAGGTTAACGATTTCTTTGTGTTCTTTAAGGTTTCTTTAAGGTTCTTGATCAATCTTTAAGGGTTGAAGCAATAGAAAAGGGTTAGGAATAGTTTTAATGATTGATCTTTGAAGGATGATAAATAAAGAAATTGGTTGTTGTAGTTCTTCCTATTGGCTGTGTAAAATGAAAAGAAAATAAGGGTCTAGGTTTACTATAATTTAGTAAGCAAAGTAGAAAGTGTAATAAAAATAGGGTTTTTCTAGAATGGATCAAAATAGATGTAACATTTAATATATAGGGTAGAACAAATTAAAGAAATTAATCAACAAGAAAAGATGGGGTGACCGAAAATATTGAAGGGAAAAAGGGTTAAGAGTTCCTAAAATTTAGTAGAAAAAAAATATGAGAGCAAGAATAAAAATAAGATTTTTGGAAAGGTCAAAATAGATAAAGGTTTAATAATAATATTGAATAAAAGAAATTAAAGAAACAAGAAAAGAATGAAAGAGGAAATTGTGTAACACATAAATCAAAGGGAATAATTGGGCTCAGGTTTTGGCAAGATAAAATAAAAAAAGTTCGGGCCAGGATTAAAAATAACTGGACTGCTACAAATAAAGTTAATAATTAATTAAATAATAATCAATTAAATAGTCAATTAATTATATATTTAATTAATTATGAAAAATTTAAAATATCCCGAAATTTCGGGGTATTACAATTTGATTAAAGAATGATATGTTGGTTTCTTGATTTTGATCTTGTTGTTATTGTTATTACTATGAACCGTGTAGTATGATGTATGAAAGGTTTTGTTTTGTTCTTGTTTTAGTCCTTGTATGATGATTATATGTTCATGTTATGATTCTATGATTTATTGTTAAGTTGTATGTTTGATTCATGGTGTATATGTTAATTTGATTTAAAGAATGATTTTTATGTTGTTCTTTGATGATTGTCGAATGGTTGTGTGTGGGAAAAATATGATTTTTATTACGTTTTAAGCAATAATTGTTGGTGATTGATAGTTGATACGATTATGGGTTTATTCTATTGAGTTGTAAGATTGATATTGGGTTTATTTAAGAGTATGAGTTGATTAGTGTTGCAAGAAGGGGTAATTGTCGTGTGGTATGGTTGATGGAACAACGGAGTGCTATTGTTGTATGTTGAAGTTGAATCGATGGGACGATGAAGTACATTTGTTGTACGTTGAAGTTGAACCATTGGAACGTTGGAGTGCAACAGTGGTATGTTGAAGTTGGACCAACGAAGAGATTGACGGGACAATGGAGTGCAATAATCGTATGTTGAAGTTAGACCAATGGAATGATGAAGTACATTAGTCGTACGTTGAAGTTGGACCATTGGAACGATAGAGTACGATTGGCGTACGTTGAAGTTGGACCGATATAAGTTATAGAATGGAATAATGAAAGATAAGTTGTTTCAGATTATGAGATGTTGAGAGGTGACCGTTGGAAGGTATAGTTTAGTTATGCTAAGTATGTTCCGCTTCGTATCTGATGTGTTTGCCTTTGATTTCTTTGCATGATGACTTGTTCGACTGTTCAGATGATCTATTTTGATTGTTATGTTTCTAATTGTGTTCTACTGATTAAGTAGAACAATCTAATTACTCACCACTGATTGTGGACCCCCCCCCCAATTCTCTTTCAGGTACAGGTGGTGATTGAGTTTTGGTTTCGCATGTGCAGGGATTATGAGCTAGCAGCCAGTTTAGAAGTGACCTGATGACTAGTGTTGATCATGTTCTTTTGGTTTTAGTAGTCTAATCTTTATTTTGTAATAGTAAAGGACTTTGGATAATAATTATTTTGGGTTTAATTAACAGTTTTTAATGAATAATATGATTAAGTTATAGAGCTTCCGCTGTAGTTTATGAATCTAATCTTGAAGTTTTAGAAGTTAATGATCTGTGATTGTTGTTTTCTCCGAAAACAACGCAGCTAAATTACGGGTCGTTACATATAGAGGTTATTTAGAAGATTAAATGTTGATGGACTATGACCACAAATACAATTCTACTCCCACCCAGAGTAGTAAAACTGCAGTACGTAGAAAAACGGATAAATAAGGAAAATAATGCGACTCCACTCTTAGCTAGCTTAATAGTGGAATGTGTGAAGATTAAAGTAAAAGAAATTATGAACTCTCAGTTAAGAGAGTGATAGGTGACCAACAAAAGAGAGATAGCAACCCACACTCCCTCACATACCCCTAGGGATGTAAGTGAGGCTGGTCAAGTAGGAGACTCACCACATCCCGTCCCAATGGGGTGGGGATGGGTTCTAGTTTGGTGGGTGGTGGGACGGGGATGGAGATAAAAGTTGAACCCGCCATGGGTGATGGGGCGGAGTGAATTTTAGGTGTTGTACCCGCCTCATCCCTACCCGCCATGTCCCATCCCTACAAACCCTACATCTTACCGGCTTAAAATATAATTTTCAACAAATTTAATGTTAAAAATTAATTTTTTTCCTTTAATTAAAAACAAATTATAAATTTATAACATTCTTTTATAATTTTTCGTATTGTATATGTGTTTTTTTATTAGTATTTACAATTTTATAGGGTATATGAATATTATTTAGTGATTTTTGAATAAGGATTAAATGGATGGTGGGGTGGGAAAGGTGGGATGGATACCCAAGTGGGTGATGGGGCGGAGATGATATTAATTATATACATGGTGGAGTGGAGATGAGGATGAGTTTCAAACCCACCGCGGGGATGGGGATGAAAAAGTGAGGTGGGGATGGAATGGAAATGCCAAAACCTATCCCGCCCCACCTCAGTTGCATCTCTACATACCCCTCCCTCTTACACCACCCTTGATACTGCCACCAAAAGTCCAGAACCTTTGTTTCCACCTTGGCTAGCTCAAGGTCGGAAGGTCTCTTCATATGGCACAATAAATGAACTTTCTCTATAAACAAGACCTACATTGATTGCCATCATAACTATAAATATTTTTTGGTCATATATATCTTCTTATAAAATATAAAGCAAAGATTTTCACTTGTATTCTAGTTGATCGCCCAAAACCATTTTAAAGTGAAAGTCTATGCTTTATATTTAAAGTAAGTCTTTTAATTTGTTGGTCATATCTTCTTTAAAAAAAATTAATTTATTTTTGCCTTTCCCCCCCGAAACATTTTTTTTAGGAAAAGGGGGTTTATTAATTAATACTAAAGTTTTCACATACATCAAAAGCGATCCGCAATACAATCAAGGCTACAACTAACTCTAAGACGTTCATCTGACTTAATAGGACCAAATTTAGCTAAAAGATGAGCAACAACATTGCCTCTTCTTCTAACGTGACTCTAAAAAATTGAAAAAAATAAATTACAATCAAAATAAAGTAATGGAAGACTTAGCCCTTATAGATCAACATCGCCTTTGCCTTCTGTACTTTGACATCCCACCTTGCTCGAACATGCTGAACTATTGCTGCTACAACATCCACTTGATCATCCCTAACCACCACACCCAGGCCAACGATCCCATCCCCAATGAAGCCCGCATCACAATTCACCTTAATCTTACTCACCAATGGCAGTTGTCACGTTGCTTCTGAAACCAAGTAGTAGTGCTCACGAACCTTATGTGCTTCTAAAAACGTAGAGTAAAACGGCATTGCAACACCTACAACATCCTGACAACTTCTCGAACTTGTTGAGAAAAATCGCCTCATTCAGCCATTCTGTGCATTCCACAAAACATAATCCACCATAGCTATCCTACCGCACTCTTCAGTCGTATGTACCTCCAAGATCGTGCCCCACCAATCTAAGAAGTCCACAACATGCTCCAACTTGGTGCAACTCACATCTTCATTTAATATAAATATTGCTCATATCTATAACTACACATTGTATCTTTCTCAATTATTATAAAATAAAATCAATTCGTTCATCAAACGGGCCAATATTTTGTTATTTTTGGTAAATACCATAAATCTAACTGCAAATAACTAGTGTAATTCGTGCTATATGTTTAATTTAATTTATAAAACAAAATAATAATAATAATAATAATAATTAATAGTAAGATAATAAATAATAATGTTGTTGCATAATCGAAATTATCTGATCTGATTTGATCCGCAAATTTATAAGGATGGCTGACATAAGATCTGATTGAAGACTTGCCTCACTGATGGTAGCAATGACATTTTTTTTAACATGGAGAACTGAACAAACAATGGACATACAAATATACAATACAGTACGAACTCAGAACCCACACGAACTCAGAAGCCAGTAATGGAGAAGAGAGACGAAGCTCGAGATGATGAATCTTCGCTAATTTTTCTGGGTACTGGAAGTTCCACCGGTATACCAAATGCAAAGTGCTTGATTCAACCCTCTGATCCTCCTTGCTTCGTCTGTTCTGACTCCATGAATTCACCTCCCCAACTCAACCCTAATTACAGGTTCTCCTCGCCCTTTTTTCTGGTTTCCTTTTTTTTTCTTCATGAATTCTAAATTGCAGTTTACGTTTGATAGTTTTTGGCTCTTCATATGCTCAAAATTTAAACATTTACGGAGTTGCATTATTCCGATCATTTTAGAAATCTTGTAAAGTAAAAAACATAGTAGTTCAAACTGTAGTGGGATTTGAAGTATCCTATGTTGGGACTTGTTGACATATAAATGTGACTTATGCTGTTGGTGGTTATTGTTGGTGGTTATTGAAGTCTGAGGTAACCTTTCTGTTCAGGTTAATACTGGATGGACAAAGTTTAGGAAGTGGCTATGTTGCTCATAATTGATAATTGATGATGACTAAGGTTCTGTTTGTTTGGAAAGAAAACAGATTCAATTGCAAAATGGTTTCGGAGGGGAATATGTGATTGGAGTTTTATGAAAAATCCACTTGGTAGAGTTGAATTGTAACCTTATATTTTAAAATTAAGGGCTCAGATTTTATGGAAGGTAATAAGAAGGGGATGATTTTTGTGGGAAAAATAGGGGGGAAATTTTGGGATAAAATATACTCCATAAACCATTGATTTTTTAGTCAATGACCAAGATTTCTTAAACTCTACTTGGTAGAGTTATTTATTTACTCTACTGGATCTAAACACATGATTTGAAAATAGTTTTCATTTGTTGATTTTAAGGGAAGTTGTTGACAAAAGGAGAATGGAAGTTGAGAAGAAAGGGGAGAGAGTGATGTGAGAAACAAAGTTGGAAATTTCAGCATTCCTTCTTCTGAAAGGAAATCATTTTCCACCCTTTCCAAACGATATATAAAACCAGCTCCAAATAAATGGAGGTTAATTACATTTATTAGGTAGATGTCAAATTCGATTATTCCATGGCATTTGGGTAATGTTAATACCTCAAGTTGACTAAAGAAATTTAGAAAATAAAAGAGGTCTTGTTAAATTTACCAGTTCTCATTCTTGTTAGCAAATGAGCTTAAAGTTATTACGGTTAAATATTAGCATAACTATTTATGAAGGTACTTTGCCAAATAAATTGTTCTGTTGATTTACAGGTGCAATACATCTTTGCTAATAGATTATTGTCAGGCCAATGGTGAGCATAAATATATATTAATTGATGCGGGCAAGACATTTAGGGAGCAAGTACTTCGGTGGTTTACGTTTCACAAGATTCCTCGTGTGGATTCTGTGAGTTTATATCCTTAAATTCATTTTGGACAAATAAAAGTGGTACAGACAGTTAAGAGAAACTTATGAACCAAACTTCACATCTATTTGCATTCATAATTTTTTCCTACCCGTGCTATCACTACAAAATAAAGACCTGTTTCAAATCTGTATCATTAAATCATTTGATATGTGAACATGAAGCTCAACGTACATTGAGCTTGTGCACCTTTCAATGGTAAGCTTTTAATTCTATGTAAACAACTGCAGGTATTATTGACGCACGAACATGCTGATGCAGTCCTTGGTCTTGATGATTTACATTCTGTTAGACAATGTAGCTGGAATTATGGTTTTAGTCCAATTCCACTTTATGCCACTCAAGAATGTCTTGATAGGTATGGATACTTCTTTTCCTGTTTGGACTTTGAAAGGTGGTTTTGCCAATGTTGATACCCATTTTTTGACCACTTGTGTTGAAGGCCCCATAATTTATTTATTTATTTGTTTTATTATTTTTTTAATATAAAAAATTGATGCCCACTGTTTAGGTAATGTGTATTACTGTATTGTAATAATTTTATTAAGATATGTATGACCCAAGATATTAATAAGCAAAATTCTCGCAGTTAGCAATGAGATAGTATATAATCTTGTACTCCGGACTTTGTTAACAGTGAATTGTCATTCAAATTCTCATATTGCGTTGCTGATCCCTGTGAATTTGTGCAATTTTCTGTTTTTGGAAGAGTAACAATTGAACTAGGAGCTCTTTTGCTGAACATAATAGCTGAAGTAACTGTTGGTAATTACCAGTTAATTGTAGTACCATTAAAAAGCAGTCCTGTGAAGATAAGTGGTCCGCTCTCATTATCATATTAGGGCAATAGCAATACGAGGGTTTTTTTTAAAGATTTTTTGAGGTTTGTGACAAAGCTTTATTTTTTTTGGCAAAGGTTTATATATGAGAGGCGTCTAAAAATAGTGAGTGGTTTGTTCTAGGTGAGGTGGAAATTAGGTGGATTAATTTGCTTAAAAAAGCAGGAAAAATTATTTATTTGATTTATATTAATGTTGTGAAGGAAACTCATAACAATATTGAGGAACACGTACATATACCTTTGCAAATTCTAAACCTTAAAATTCATGTTCTTAGTGGAATTTACATAAAGAACATGAAGGATGCAAAGGGCATTTTAGGATAGAAGTTACAGTGTATTATTTCTGATCATTGATATGTGAACTTTTAACACTAACTGTGACAAATTTTATCTCAAACTTGTTGCCAAGTACAAAAAATCGGTAAGATAAAGGATTAAAGATTCATCATCATTGGTTCTTATATTTTCTATTGCAATCTTTAATATCTATAAAGAAAGGGCGCCGAACAGCTGGTGGATCTAGGAGGATTAGTTAATTTGATCTTTAGGATCTCTTGACATTATAGTTATAATTTCTAATTTGTGGCTTACTTCTCTTCTTGTTGGAATCTAATTCCTATGTTTTTAGATACGCCATTGCGGTCTCTCTGTTCTCGTTTACGTAGCTTTGTCATTCTTGTGGTTACTGAGGGTAAGCATGGGCGGACCCATGCATTTGCCGGGTATGGGCCGTATGGCACAAGCCTCCCCACCCGTTATCAAGATAATTGTTTATATATAATTAGGCCCATATAAAACCACCAAGCCATCGAACTGCACATCCCACAATCAAATCCCACTTGCTTCATTCTTAGTTTTTTTATTTCATTCTAAATTTCTTTTCATGACATTTCATTCTTAGTTTTTTTTGTACGTCTTTCATTTTCAATTTATTTTCATGTCATTTCATTTTAATTTCCACATCTATTTCCTTCCCTTTTCAATTAATTTCTTTTTTCCATGTTCATTTTATTTTCATTCAATTTTCATTTGTTACTAGTATTTGGCCCAAGCTATGTTATGCATATTATTTTCAAGAGAATACTTTCCCTATATACTACTTATAAAATATGTTTGAATTACATATCCAATTAAAAAAATAGATTAAGAATTTTGAATAAGATTTTCATTCAAAGGTTCATTAATTATTCTATGTTTTTACATATTATTTAGTTTTGTGAATAAGTTTTAGGATATGATATCATCTATGCTTTCAAATTGTTCAATAAAAAGGACGAAAAATATTTGGAGGAAATATTTTATTTTGGAGTTGACATGTATCACGATTCATTATTGGTTTACTAGTAAGCTAATGTTGATTCCCTTTGTTTTAGTTATTTTGGATTCAATTGTAACTCTACATTTGTGCCGATCCTTGCCTTTTCCCCTCCCCTCCCCTCCCTTTTTTTTTTTCCAATTATACCTCTTTTCTAGTTTGCTTATGATTTCATTGAAACTTTACGTTTTGAACTGAAAGTTGTGTGTTAGAAATATGAAATGCTAACGAATAAATATGTTGATAGTAAACTCCCATTTGAAATTTTGAATTATTTACATATGAATAGTGTTGATTGAAAATTCAAATTATATTTTTGAAAATAAATTTTTTTTTCACCCCTTTTGTTGGATTTAATTTGGATTAAAACTAAGATTTTTTTAACATAATAAGTTAATTGTCTTTATTTAAAGTTCTTGAATCCACATATTCATAATTCTAGTTGCACCATTTGAAATTTTAACCTCTTGAATTAGTATCGTATCAAGTTATCAACCATAACTTTAAGGGGCAAATTTGTCGTCTTTTATACAAACTATTATTATATGTTATAAGATGATTCCCTATCAAGTATAAATTCCTAGATCCACCCATGGGGGTAAGTTGTAGCTTTTTCACTGCATTAGGAATAGACAGATTAAATCATCATTACTGCACTTAGATATATAAGACTGACTGTTGACTGCTTCTCTCTTTTTTTGTGGTAGTGTTGTATTAAGATTTCCTGATTTGTCCAAGGAAAAGCAAAAGCATCACGAATCAACCGGACAAGTGGCCCTGGTGGATTGGAGAATAATTGAAAACCATTGTGATAAACCATTCATTGCTTCAGGCCTGCAATTTTATCCTTTACCAGTAACTTACTCTATGGGTCTATTATTAAAATTTTCATTTTGGAGTACCTTTTTTTGAACTTTTTGTTATTGCTCTATCATTGTCAGTTGGCTTTTGAAGATTAGTTTGGATGATGGGATCTTGAGGGAAAGGGAGAGGAGGTTGAGTGAGTGATACTTTTTCCCTTTTTGGGATTTCGAATGTGGAAAATGGAGGGGAGAAAAGAGAATTAGGGAGATCCTTTTTCTTGCTCTTTTCAAAACCCAAATTATTTCGTTTTTGCCCTTGTTGGGAAGGTTTGAAAACAAATTACTAGCTCATTCCTTCCATCCCCTTCCTTCTCCATCCTTTATTCCTTATCTTGACCAATTATGGATTGCTAATTAAAGTATCTATAACAGGTGATGCATGGCGAGGATTATATTGCCCTGGGTTTTCTGTTTGGTGACAAATGTAAAGTAGCTTATGTCTCTGATGTTTCGCGCTTTCCTACAAGCACAGAATATGGTGAGTATTCTCCAAGCTTGGGTGTATATCTTTCCATTCATTTGGGGAGCAATAAATAGCAACACATGATGTTGTTATGTGGAGGTTCATGGATTGGAAATATTGGGTGATGACAGTCTCATTTGACATTATATGCTATGGAACATTTATCCTTTAATACTAGCAGCTTATCAAATGCATAAATGTTATGTCAATTGATTGATTTCTAGGCTACTTTTACAAAGTGATCAAGGCCGAGGATGAGGTTAATTTTCCTTTTCCCTTGGTATGAATTCTATTATTACTTGGTGTACGAGCGATAATAGGCTCTTATATATTTTGTAGTCCCAGTGGCATTTCATGTTGGGGAGGGGGTGGTAAGAAGGGGTCATTTATTAGCCTACTTCGGAAATGTGGTTCACACATATTACAACTCTCATAAGCTAAAACTTTAGATTCCAGAATAAGTTGTTTACATATAAGAATAGATATTTACTTTATCTTGTTGCTGGTGGTTGAGTTGGGGAAATTATTTGTTCATGTATAATGCTATACTGAACTGAGCTGGTTGCTAATATTATAATTCAACTTTGCAGTTATCTCTAAGGGAAAAGGAGGGGAGCTGGAACTTCTCATCTTGGATACGAACTGTATATATTTGGTAATATACAACCTGATGCCTTTACAGGATATAGACACCATTCAACCTTTCAAAAATAATTATTCAAGACTAATCATACATTCATATTGTAATTGACAAAAATTAGTTGGGAACTTGGAATCTTAATCAATTAATAAACTTAGTTCAATGAGCCCCTCCAAAAAAAACAATTTTTAGTGAATCATCATTCAAGTTGAGTCTTTTTTTTTTTTTTTGAATTAAAATAAGGGCAAAAACCAATCTTCTTCATCAAAGTTTAGATTTGATCAATAGAATCATGATAACGAGCACAGGCCTTTTCTAGCTTAGTTTATGGGGGATTTATGATTTGTTAGCTTGGGACTTAGGAGATTAAGCTTATAGGTTGTTTGGAAATAATTGCAAGAATGATTATGATTGTGTTAAATAGCATAAAAAAAAAAGAAACCATTTCTCTGATTTTGAGGAGAGTATAAGATTGTTTTCAACTGTTAAATTACTGTACATTTTCATTAATGTATGTGATGTGAAATCATGTTAGATTTGTTTTACCATCCAATTCTTAAACTTATCAAATCTTTATAGTTTTTACTAATGCGTAATACCCAATTAAAGTTAAGTAGTCAAAGGTGTAAATTGGAGACCATAACACAAAATAGAGTTAATATTGATCTCCCTTAAAAATGAAGGGTAGTGTAACTGTGTAAGGGACTGGCACTAGTTTTGGTTTTGCAACCACTTGGGAATGTATGGTTTTCGATTTCATGGTATGTGAATGCAATTAGCTACCTGGTTCTAGTTGCTCTTTCTGGGTTGTAATTTCCAATGGGAAATTGTTTATTGGTATATTACAGTTGGAAAAAAAAGTAGTAGCACATTGGATGCAAGTCTTCTTCACCCCATCTCCTATATATTTGCTTTTCATATTATTTGAACAGGACTACTACTTCAAGTTGTCAACTAGGCTTGCACAAGTTCGTTGAACAATGGATTGATGAGCTATATTGTTAAAGGAAAATATAATCTATTACCCTTTTTTTCCTTCTTAAAGGGATATAATCTATCACTATAGTGTAAAAACAACTAAAAAAAGTAGCAAAAATACAACGGAAGGAAAATGAACAAAATTTTCATTGGAGATTCTAAAACCAGTGTGATTGATGTTAGTCAATCTACAATCATTTGTTGATTAAATAATATTCTTGATGAATTTTAGTATCTTAAATTCACTAACTCCTATATGAATTGAAAAGTATTAAGGGAGGTGGCCATTGTAAATAAAAAATATTGTTACATGTTATTAAAATATAACTGGTTTTTCTTACCTACACGCTTGCCGCTTGACTTGCTTTTTTGGGAACTTATTACATGTTTGTCAATGAACTCACTTGTGCATAATATAAGAGTTGAAGGAGAATAGGACATGCTCTTTTGTTGTACTTCCTCCGATCAAAATTAAATGCAATAGTTTCTATTTCAAGAAGTTTCAAAATATTTGCAACAATTTTAATCTTTTTATTTTTGCAAGTCTTTTCTTTCTACCTCTCACATCATCACACACCCCACTTTCTCTCTCTATCCCTTTTACTCTCACAATTAAATTTTATCTAGGAGTCCGCACACTCCAAATTGTTGCGTTTAATTTGGATTGAAGGATTCAAATTTAAACTCTTGTTGCATGAATTGCTTAACATTTTCCTATTATCTTTCTTTGATGTTTCAGAATGGATTGCGTAACACTCACTTTTGTTTCCCTGAGGTGAGCACCGTGTTTTCAAATTGTTGTACTTTTACATATAATGAGATATGTTGATTATGCTTAATTGTTGTAACTTTTTTTTCCCCTTTCCTGTAAAGACTCTTGATGCAGTGAAGAGGATTTCACCAAAGCGTGCGCTGTTAATCGGAATGAACCATACCTATGACCATGATAAGATGAATGAATATCTGTTGGAATGGTCTGAAAGGTTTGTAATAATTTCAATATGATTAGTTTAAATTTTTTTAATGTTTTCTAGATTATTAACCTCCTTTACTTTGTAACCCGGGTTTATGTAAAAAAAGCAAAAAACTTTAATGATATTAAGGCTTTGGTATTCGTCAAAAAAATTTAAAAAACTAAGGTTTCAGTATTACACTGCTTTTTTCATTTGAAATATTAACTGATCGTTTTTATCTTTCTTTTAGGGAAGGAATACCAGTTCAGCTAGCTCATGATGGCTTAAGAATACCGATAGAGTTATGTTGATGCAGGGAGTTCCTTTGCTTTCGATGTGATTTTATACAGATTTTTTGAAAGCCTTCGAGGTGAATAGCCGAATACCATAGAGGACAAAGTTTTATTGGTGAATAAGGCTGGAAAATTTGAAGTTGCTTGGGAGTTGGGACTCTTGTTCATTGTTTGTAAACACATTAAGAGCAATGTTGTGGATTGGATTTGATATCAAGTGTTGGATATTATTTTCTAAAACTTTAACTATACTATACTTGTTAGCAATCCTAATGTAAGTACAATATTATATCTAGGATTGTGGAAATCCTTTTATAGTTTCAATGATTGTTGCTAATTGTTGGGTTCCCAACTTACCATTGGATCACCTAGTTGGACTAACTCTTCTAGATGGTAGTGAAACTTTATGTTCATATAAAGATCTCAAATCTTTGCCCATTTTCGTATTTTTGACATAAAAAATAAGAAAGCTTTGTCTCATAAGTCATAGCCATGTGAGAAAACTTAACAACGATTAAAAAACACATGGCTATGTTGCGAGGTTTTTCTAATTTGGTAAGAAATTGATATGATGGATTAAATCTATGGCTTTAAGGATCAAATTTGGAGTTGAAATCGGTACTCGTCCGTTCCAAATCTCATTTCTCAATTTCTGTAAAATTGAGAATTGAGCATGGCACCCCCACAATTTGTATTAATATTAACTTTTTGAAAATAATGCTTAAAAGGATATAATGGAATTAGATTAGTATTATGGGAATTGTCACACAAGCCTGGAACAACAAAGAGTAACTTGTGCATTTGAGAAACTAGCAACAAAAATGAATCACTTTTTCAAACTTTAAGAACACTTTCAGAATTGGGCACTGCCATGAAAGTGTTAACTCATTTGTTGCAGTTAAAGTGTTACGGATAGAGTAGTTTTTTAGCAACATATTTTTAAGCTGATCCTTTGTATTTTTCAAAGTTATTTTTCATTTTACTTTTCATATTTGTCATTCCATGATTATCTACCAACCAAAATTATAAAAAGAATTTGACATTTTTATAATATTCATCAAAATGCATTAAATGTAACTATGTGATTATATATTTATCTATTATTTTATTAAAATAATCAGAAAATTTAGTGTTAAATTGTACATGCTATAAACCATTTTTAAATTTAAAGAATGAATGATGTAGATAACTTTACAATAGAATTTTTGTTTGAAATACTTTACAATAGATATTTATTGACCTAGACATTTTTTTTAATCAAATTTGATCTGAAGTTAAGTTTTTTTTTTTTTTTTGTGTATTATTTGACTAAACTTTAATCTTATATGTACTGTAATCTAAGGAAAGTTATATATTGTATGAAATTATATTAGACTTGTATCTATATTTTGAATATATTCTCAATATGTAATTTTTCTAAATTTTTGGGATAATTTATTAGTTATCACCTATTGTTGATTACTTTTTCATTTTGTTTGTTTTTGTATAAATATTTTATGGGGTCAAGTTAGTGTTGAATTTGGGGAATTCCCCATAATAATAAACATCCTTCTATCAAAAAGACTCCTCATTTTGTTAACTGGTATCCTCCTGATTGTTATAAAATAAACTTTGATGATTCTAAGTATGCTAACTCTAGTATTGCGATAGGATTCATCATTCGAAGCCATGAAGGCAAAATTCTCTATTCAGGAGCCAAACAAATTCATAAGTCATTCTATTCTATTTGCAGAAGCTTTGGCTCTTCGAGAAGGCTTGGAAAATGCCCTTTCCTTTGGTCAGAAAACTCCAAATTGAAGGAGACAATCTTGCAGTTATTAATGCAATTAGGCATATTTGGCTAATCCCATAGGAAATCAACCTCTTAATTCAATACACTTACCTAGACCTTAGTAAATTTGACTACTACCCCATTCATCATATTTAGAGAAGCTAAATATGCTGCAGACTACCTAGCTAATCTAGGTCATAGTTTCGCTCAATGACTTTTTGGTATTTTTCTTACGATCACAATTTTTCCCTTATTGTCCAAAAGGATACATGTGGTTGACCTTCTGAGGCCAATCGGTTTTTTTTTTTCCAATAAAAAAATACAAGGATTTTTGTTTAGAACTTAAAATTAATTTAAATTAGACTTAATTAAAAAAATTAGAAGCTTTTGTATAGAATTTATTGTTTGGGAAACATTAAAATGGACAATTTTAACAATTTCATTTTTTCATATATAAAATGAAGATTGAAATGAGTTAAAATGCAATTTTAGGATTCAAAACTTGGTGAAAATTTTGTTGCATCAGGGTCATGAAAAGATGAACAAAACATAACCTAAACCCTAAACCCTTTTGATTCAACAACGAATCATTCGTCTGCAACTTCGGATGGGTTTGATTAGCGGATTATCAAGAACTCGAAAATTTATCAATCAAATTCGCATTCTAAACAGTCCGCTAGTATCTTCAATTAGAGCAAACAATCAAGTAGACAGCAGATTGAGTTGGACTTATTCATATTGTTCAAAACCTAGAAATTCTTACAAAGAGAATGCCATAGATTTGAGCCAATTTCCAACTGAACTAATCCGAAACTTTTCGATTATTGCGCATGTTGATCATGGCAAGTCTACCCTTGCTGACCGTTTGTTGGAGCTTACTCACACTATCAGGAAAGGCATTGGTCAACCTCAGTATCTTGACAAACTCCAGGTACTCCATTTTCTCTTTTAATTCTTGTTTCATTGTTGTTGTTTAGATTGTTTTTATTGATATTGGAATTTAGGCAAAGTATGAGAAAATGCATGAACACTCTAAAATGGTTATTTCACTTGCTACATTATGCCATTAGTGTGTATCTCAATTCATACCACCTTTGTGTTAAGTTGCTACATTATGTGGTACTCTCACCGTGATTTCTAACCATTTAAAGATAATGTTCTCATAATATTTTAGACTTGGATTAAAAATTGTGCCAAATGACAATGTAGCATGTAAATGGAGACCATATTGTATAGGGCATGTTTCACAGCTTGAATTAGGAAGTTAATAAATAGTTAAATATTTCTGCATTTGATTGAAGAATAGGGGAAAACTGCATAGTGCATACAGTTTGGATTTTGCTAATCCTGCTATGATGGGTTACATACGGGAACTTTTGGAATTGGAGTGTAGTTGGCTAACTTTGTTAATGACAATTTATGCTAATGTTGCTCTTTTTATCTCATCCAATTTAATAGGTTATAAAAAAAAAAATTCTATTTATATTAAGCTTTAAATCAATAAATTGTGAAAAAGTTTTTTTTTTTTTAATTATTTATTTTAAAAAAGCGAAGATAATTTAACCTTCTGGGATGTGTAATAACTTTCAGATATTAATTGTATAGCTACTGATCTTGGCTTACTTATGGTGAGAGTTGGTTTCATATAATAGCATGCTTCATACTTACCAGCTAGCTTCTTTCTCATGCTCACTTTCCCCCCTTTCTCATAGCTGATATAAAGGGTCATATAAAAAGCATCATGTGTTCCCTTTCTCATAGCTGATGAGCTTTATATTTGAGTTTCCTTAGGTGGAGAGAGAAAGAGGGATTACTGTAAAAGCTCAAACTGCTACTATGTTCTACAAGCACAACCCTCACATAGCAGCCAGTGAGAGCACAGAAGATACCTCGACGTTTTTACTAAATTTGATTGATACGCCTGGTCATGTTGATTTTAGTTATGAAGTATCGAGGTCCTTAGCTGCTTGCCAAGGGGTTCTTTTAGTTGTTGATGCTGCTCAAGGGGTTCAAGCACAAACTGTTGCCAACTTTTATCTTGCCTTTGAGTCAAATCTGTCAATTATCCCAGTCATTAACAAAATCGATCAGCCTACTGCTGATCCTGAGAGAGTTATGTCCCAGCTTAAGTCTATGTTTGATCTTGAACCAAAAGATGCCCTCCTCACGTCTGCTAAAACAGGGCAAGGTCTTGAGCATATCCTTCCTGCAGTGATAGAGCGTATACCTCCTCCCCCTGGAAAGTTTGGTTCGCCTGTGCGTATGCTATTGCTGGATTCCTATTATGATGAATACAAAGGGGTCATATGCCATGTTGCTATTGTTGATGGCTCATTGCGCAAAGGTGACAAGATTTCGTCTGTGGCAAGTGGACAAACTTATGAAGCATCAGATGTTGGTATCATGCATCCAGAGCTTGTGCCTACGGGAGTACTTTTCACTGGGCAAGTGGGATATGTGGTTACTGGAATGCGTTCAACAAAGGAGGCACGTATTGGTGATACCCTGTTTCAAGCCCGCTCTGTCGTAGAGCCACTTCCGGGTAAATATCTATAAAAAAAAACGGCTCGTTTTCTTGCACTTTTTTTTACATATAAGCAGAGTAGAAGCAATGGGCAACTTGTTTATTGACTGCCTGTGTGCTTCGGTTCTTCTTGAAACCAAGGAAAGATTTTTTCATTGGGTGAAGTTTTAGTTTTGGTTGTGCAAGAACAAATATATGAGATAAGAATACATTAACTTGATGATTTTGCTTGATGAACATTGAGTGATGGTTTTGATGAGTTGCAAGAGAATGAGGATTGAGGGTGATATATATAGTGCTAGAATGCTCTAAATTTTCAGATGCTCTAAATTTTCTTAGGTGCAGAACCGGTGGATAGCTCAAGATCATTTTTCTATTGCTTAAGTTCACTTTTGCTACTGGGACTTTTCAATAGTGCTATTCATGTTAAAATTATCTGATTATGCCATTATGGAAATGGCTTTTCTATTTATATTTTTAATGGTTAAATTCATCTGTTTTAGATGTTGGGTAGTTGAATATGTGTTCGGCATGAATATCATGAAGTTGTAGTTGCTTTTGCAATCATGATAATTGATAAGAGTTGTGGTATCATGGAATTGGCATCTTGAAGGTGTCATGTCAAATTGTCAAGTGTTTTGGGTCACTTTTTAAACACCATTCTTCCTTCTTTGTTGTTTTTGCTCTTGCTACAGATTAGAGTTACTTGGGAAAAGAGTGGGGGTGTTATTTTAGAGGGTTTTTTCCTTTTTTTTTGTGGGGGGGGGGGGACTTATGGTCTACTTGAAGCATATTGCCATGATAATCCCTTGAATATGATTTTTGCCTTTACGCTTGAAATTCCAGGTTTCAAAGCTGCAAAACATATGGTGTTCTCTGGTCTATATCCAGCTGATGGATCAGACTTCGAAGCACTTAGTCATGCAATTGAGAGGTTGACATGCAATGATGCCAGTGTTTGTGTCTCAAAAGAAACTAGTATGGCACTTGGCCTAGGTTTCAGGTACTTGTTGATTAGAACAGGTGTATTTGCCTTGTTCCTTTTCATATTAGCATGTGACCTGTGAGTACTGGGAATTCCTTTTGATTTTGGAGATATTTATTGTCTGATAGGTGTGGCTTCCTAGGTTTACTTCACATGGATGTTTTCCATCAACGCCTTGAGCAGGTATAATTTACTGTGAGTACTTGCTGATGCGAAATTTTAAACTGTAGTTTTTCATTGTTCTTAGTGATCTTAGACTCTGTATGTGGTGAATAAAGCCATATGGGTTTTTTGGTGTCTATGAGGTGGATACACTTAGAGCTTGAAGTTTAATTGAATTTAGTATTTACAACTGTTTATAAATGACAGGAGTATGGAGCTCGAATAATATCTACTGTTCC
This sequence comes from Salicornia ramosissima, assembly GCA_951394345.1. NCBI lineage: Eukaryota > Viridiplantae > Streptophyta > Magnoliopsida > Caryophyllales > Amaranthaceae > Salicornia > Salicornia ramosissima. The sequence continues at coordinate 51,609,418 of OX596239.1, read as the reverse complement.
AACTGTGCCATATATATTTGAATATTCTGATGGAAGGTAAGTTGATTTATTTTTTTGATTCACATGTCTATTGTACAAGGAGGTTTTGATGTCAAATGTTCTTCCTTCTTACATTCCACCTTAGCAAAATTGAAGTCCAAAATCCCGCTTCTTTGCCGTCTGATCCCAAAAAACGAGTGACAGCGTGCTGGGAACCTACTGTTGTAGCTACCATTATTATTCCTAGTGAGTAAGCTCTCAAGTACCCTTGCGGTTTAACAATTAGAATTCCCAAGAATTCTTCATGCCTTCCCTTCTGTTTGACAACAAAGTTTTGATATGCTTGGGTTATTATCTCTCTGCAGGTATATTGGCCCTGTAATGACCCTTTGCTCTGATCGTAGGGGGGTTCAACTTGATTACTCCTTCATAGATAGGTAATATATTTTCTACCAAGAATTGGATACTTGGATTTTATCTTTATGTAGGTTGATTCTAGTTTGAAAATTTGATGAATTTTAGATGCATGCATTGTTGAGGTGTCATACTATCCAGTTAGGTGTAGGATAATTTCAGCCAAAAAGGTATGTCGGATAGCCTCTCTGGCCACTTAGCTCTACTGCTAGGAGTTGATAGAGAAAGGAACCTTGGATAGGCTGCAATTGTATATTATAGAATAGATGAAGAACACTTTATTCACTGCTGATAAGATTGTTACTATTAATGACCTTTTTCTGTTGTTTTTTCAACTACTAAAATAAATGCTTTTGATGCATGATGCTGAAAATTGATATGTTGAACTTTGATGCAAAAAAGTTTACACTGTTGGATTGTATTTTGTAAGTGAAGAAAATCCCAGTGATAGATATGAAGTTCTGATAAATTGGCTTTTACATATGCTCCATGAGTCCATGGGTTAGTTGGAAATGACTCTTCTTTGTTTTCCTACTCTTCCTCATTATCTTAATAAGGGGATAAATTATCAACATTGAAGTTTTTGGAGATATTATTACTCTGTTGTAAGCTCAATCTTTTGTGCATACATCTGTTTTTTTAGCATCCCAAATGGGCCATCCTCCCTTATATTTATCCGTTTTTTGTGTTTTATATAAAATCCTCTCTTTTATCAATTTACACCTAGTGTTTGAAAAGGGGTAACTAGGAGCTTAGACCTAGGGTACTGACGGCTTAGATGTGGTGAGCCACTGGTCGATGTTTTATTGTTAAAAATATATCTTTTTTTAGGTTAATTTTTTAATAAAAATATTGTTGAAACATTTCTTAAACCACTCTTTCAATTGTAGGACTATTGTACACATCTATCCACAATTCCACATTAACTGTGTGTCCCTACTAATACCTTTGTAATGGAGGAACTAACACCCATGAACCATATAATACGACCTAGGCTTTTCATGCCTAAAAAGTCTGTAACAACCATCCAAGATATGAAAGCATCTGTAAAAACAAGGGAGCCACTTGTGAAACTTTTGCAAATTTACTTTTTTACCTCAATAATTATCAGTCATTGTACTAAGTAGCTTAATTTTTATTTTTTTTATTATTTCAAGTAATTAAAAAAAAAAAAAAAACTCTAGAAAAGGATAACTATATCCTGAATGATTGAGAAAATAAATATTCGAGAATATAGATGGAGAGAGATAAATAAACTAAAGTGGCCATAAGATCTATATTTAGCAAGAAACAACATAACCAAAAACTGGACCAATGGGTCAATAGATGGATGGGGTGCAATTCAGTCAAGCAGAACTTGCAGGGGAAGACATGTTGAGATAGAAGTGGAGAGCATGACTCAGAACTGTTGATGACTAAAAGTAGATTACATTGGGAACAATGCAATAATTCATTTCCTTATTAGTTTAGGGCTATATGGGAGTTTAATTTAAGTTTACGAGGCAATAAATATTACAGCACATCGTTATTAACCTCCCACAAGCTTCTGATGGATTAGGCTAGGATGATTTTTTCCAAAACACAATGTTGGTGAGCGATTACATACCGAAATATCGCTAGGATTAGATGTAGAACAAAAACTTATAATTACCATCAAGGGGCAAGGGTAAGAAGTTTTAAGTGTCAAGTCTTGCTCGGAAGACAGTCTGAACATTAATGTGTTTGCTATAAAACTGATACAAAAGACTTGGTTTTCACCATAGCTATGTTTAGCCTTATCCTTGTTATTATTAGAGACTAAATAATGATTGAAATTGATGAAAATATCTGAACTTTGGACTGCGATCTGAATAAGGTCTTCATTGTTGATATGAATTGAAGAAACACTTGCACTATCTATAGAGGGGTTACAGGGTGGCAATAAGGGTAAGTGTCTCCCTTTTCAATTTGATAATTCTGTATGAACTTGGAACTCTTTGTATTTTGACTTGAAGAGACATACTGATCGTAATGAGTGTAATTTTGTATGCTACAAGTATTTTCTTTTGCTGTTATTGTAGCATATAAATGTAAATATTAAACTTATTTTTGGTTCAGGTGTCATAAACATTGTAATTACATATTTTCATCTTCAATTTTGCAGCCAGAGAGCCTTGATGAAGTACCGGTTACCATTGCGGGAAATGGTTGTTGACTTTTATGATCAGCTCAAAACCATCACTTCAGGATATGCTTCATTCGATTATGAAGATTCAGAGTAAGCTTGGATTTGTTCCCTGTGTTTATCTATTAATTTTGAACTTTAAAGAACCTGACAGCAGCTGTTTTGTTTTGTTAAAAGATGGGCAATGTGCTAGGCTATGACTATATGCTCACACTTGGGTGATATTGTAGTCCTATGGGATCTGGGTACATTTGAGACTTGGTCGTGTTAGTGAAAAGTTGCATTGTTTTGGTCCAAAACTAGGTTTGGAATTTGGAGTATTCATAACCATGCATTATTTATTTTCGTGCTTGAGTACTTCAGTAAAAAGTGAATCGAGAAAGAATTAGTGATTTAGGTCTGTCTCTTTTTCTTTTTACGATATATCACCCAAAGTGTGTTTTAAATTTTGATCGTAAGTGGACACCATTATAATATCTCTTTTCCAACACTAAATTGGGTCATTTTTCATAAGCATTATTCTGGGAAACTATTTTTACTCTAATGAGGTTAATCATTTTCCAAACAGATTCACCATAATAATAATCGTGTGTTATGAACTGACATAGCTAAACAGAATTTTTATCTAATAAAATGTAATAGTGAGAAGAAAAATGATGATTAAGACTAATGTAATTGAAACTGCAGAAAAATGGAAAAGATAAATCCACTCTCGAGAGGTGGATGCTCTCCTAATCAAGCTTTCGAGAGGCTTGAATCTCTCCCAAAAAAACAAGAAAATACTGAATAATATTCAGCATAACCCTCTTCCTCCTTAATGACCTCTATATATAGACAGTTATTTTCTAAGACATTATCTGGATTCGTTCTTAACATCGTTACTGTAACATGTATGTCGATAAATAAATTCGCAAAACACACTTTTGATCAATTTGCATCTATTCTGCATTGGGAAAATATCAAGTACAAAATTCATTGTAGAAATCATCTTAACTAGCGGTTTGCTGCAAACCATAATGGAGTTTATTTGAGGTTAACATTAGTTTTCTGGAGGTGAGATATCAGATCCTAATTCAAAAGTAAAGATGATTAGCAACTATGCGTTTGTAAACGCTCAGCGGAAAGAACATAGAATTTGTACAAATTTTTTATCTGGAGGGCGATTTTTGTGATTGATTTAAGGCCAAACTGAATCGTTCAACAATGAATCAACCATTCAATTTGTGGAGTGGATGGAAATCGATGTCAATTATTGTAATATTATGGAATTCCATCAAAAAGGCATTAATCTACTGATTGTTCAATGGCAAATAAAAAACCGCCAAAAGATTGGGAAGTACTAGGTCTCCTTGCCTTGCCCCTTTTAGCCTCAACAATTGAATGGAGTGTTAACACCATTACAGAGTGAGATAACTAAGTCATGTCCCAAGTAATTGTCCATACTAAAAAGTTGTGGGAGTACTCGTTTACTCTGCTGAATATCTGTCTCTATATGGAGGCAGCTGAGCAGAGAAATGTATGAACCACTTCTTTAAGATTGTCTGTGTAGTTTAAATTTCAAAATTGGTCTTGTATAAGTATTTTTAAGTAATTTTGTGACGCTTCAACACTGCAGGAAAAGTTCCACTTTTTTTGGACTACTCAGTGTTCTAAAATGCTGCTTCATGCTTGCTCTTCTTTTATACACGCTAAAAATATGATGACGGTAGATCTGGCATTAAGCAAATTTACAGATAGGGACAAATTGAGATTACCCATTCATCACACACAATATTCTCTCTTGGACAGAAACAAGTAGATGCACAGAGTCTGGTTCAAAATTTTGAATGATTTAAATTGTTATCATTGTGATTTTTAGTAGGCTTATCAAGATGGGTGAATTGTAGATCCAGAAACTTTGTAAAGAAAGTAAAAGTTGAAATGATCATATGTAGTATATTGTTTCTGAGGTTGCAAACTTGCAAAATCTACCCTTTCTTATTTTTTTGATTTCTCTTGTGAAATTTTCTCCACTGTTTCTGCAGGTATCAAGCGTCTGATTTAGTGAAATTGGATGTCCTTTTAAATGGACAACCAGTTGATGCAATGGCAACCATTGTCCATAATTTGAAGGCACAACGTGTTGGTCGGCTATTAGTGGAGAAACTGAAGCAATCAATAGACAGGTTTGCTATAACTTAATAGATATGCATTTATGAGATGCTAATTGCTGTTTGGAAGGACTCTAACCCTCTCTTATGGACCTTAATTCTGTTATGATTAATAGGCAAATGTTTGAAGTTACGGTTCAAGCTGCAATTGGATCAAAGGTTGTTGCAAGGGAGACGTAAGTACTTTGTCTAAACTCCTTTGCTACTCGTTGCTTTGATAGTAGCTAGATGTTGGTCACTCTCTTTTTGGTTATTTTGTCCGGATATTTGGTATGAATTTATCAACAAGTGAAGAACCATGAACACATACTGACCCACAAAGATTATATTGGCTCGCCTTTTCTTTCTGGCAATTCCATGGGTCAATGTAGTTGAGAATTGTACTTTAATTTCACTAGTTTTCTTGTATCTCAAATTCTCAACATATCCTAATCAGAATCACTTATCAGATAGAAAAGTCAACTTGGGTGTAGCATTCAGCATGCCTTGTTCTATTGTGGAATTTATGCATCTCCAACTGTGTTTAAAAGCTTTATAGTGAGAAACTCTAGCATTATGCATGAATTGGCTTAAGTATGGAACAGTGTAAGCTAAGGTAGGTCTAGTGGGTGTTAGAAAGTTAAATTTCCCATACTGTAGACCTGTGCAAAATAGAATCATCCAGTAAAGTGTCTGCAGCTGATAGTTCAAACTTTGTGATGATGAGGTAGTGTTAATAGGTTTGTACTTTGTAGCTTGTAATGTCACAATCATTAAGTAGTTCTCTTGTAAACTTGTGTTGAGTGAAAGGATTGCATTTTTAAAATGTAGCTGATTTTATGTCAAAAAATCGACCATGTTTACTTATCTTTATATCCTTGATTCCTCGGTTTCCACTTTACACCACACTTTTGTTTTCTTGTTCCTTGTGTTTTTCTCCGATCTCACTCCCCCACCTTTACTTTTACTCTCTTCAACTTCTTTTCTTCTTTTACCTTTCACGATTGGTTCCTATAGTGTTTCATGTTAAGTGGCCCCATTATGGGATTAAGGCTAGGTTGTTGATGTGTATAATAATAACTCTACAAACCATGTTTTTGTTATCTCACTTTCTTTCTAATGTTTTAAATACCAATATAGAATTTCTGCGATGAGGAAGAACGTTCTAGCCAAATGCTACGGTGGTGATGTAACGCGTAAGAGAAAGCTATTGGACAAGCAGAAGGAAGGAAAGAAACGAATGAAGCGTGTTGGTTCAGTCGATGTACCCCAGGAAGCATTTCACGAACTCTTAAAAATTGGATAAGCATCATTCAAATCAACTGCCTTTCTGTGTCATTATTTACGTCAAATAATTTGCAGCATTCTTTTTTCATAGTAGTAAATTGAAGATTCAAATTAATTGACAAATTTGTCGTTGTCAAACTCTTTGAGTCTTTGTCCCTTGAAATTTTATTCAAAGGACCACCAAATTTTGTTAATCATAATGCTTTATTTCTGTAAAATATGAGTCTTCCTTTTCTGGCTATGCATGTAAAATGTAAATTTATGTGCTTGGACTTAACCATAGGGTACTCAAGGATACTTTATAGTCTTTATTGTACAATTGAGTTTTGACTTCAATACAAATAATTCTAGGTCAATTGCTGTACTATTTCTTTTCTATGTACACAAGGCTGTATAGGGTAACGATAAACTCTTAACTGTTATATGCATTTAGCGGTTTTTGAATAAATGTCATAATTATTGTCCCGTGCAACACATTTATTGTCTTAAGGGTGTCATTTATTGTCCACATACTATTTTAGCTTCACTTGTACACGAGACCACTTCCATTTATTTCTGACACAAATTGAGCAATATAATTAGCTGGGAAGCTGCTATTTGCATTTAGCTATATTTTTACTCACTCTAAGATTCCCCATCCTATGTACTATATATATATATATATATATATATATATATATATATATATATTTACTCTTTATTTTATGTCAAATCATTGCAAACAAAAAATTACGGAGATAGCATATAATTAATAACATTTGAGATATAAGAGTAGTATACAATTAATAATGTATAATACTCCAGTAGTTGATAAGATTCTCTATTAGGTAAATTATATAGCAACCATAGCAACTGAATTTTTGGTGCTTGTGTTGTGGCTTGTCAAATTAGTCCATTAGCAAAAAAAAAAAAAAAAAAAGATGCTAGATTATTGGCTTGTGTGGTGGCTTTTCAATTGGCTTTTGACGGGTCATTTACGAAAATACTCTTTCAGTCCTTGTTCATACAAAATACAAATATACATTGATAATAATATAAAAAAAAATTAATATACATGTCCATAAAGGTCATTTTGTATCATAACAATTGAGAACCAAAATTACTAAACACCTTTTTATTTAAGCAACCAACAAATACACTCAAAAAACAAGTCAAACTAGACAAGTGAAATAGCTAGTGACCAATTGCCAACCATGGCCTATAACTAAGGGCTTGCTTGCAATTTGTAAATATTTTATTCTAATAGCTAAACCATTGGAGTGATATATACAAGCAAATTAGCATGGGCAAAGCTAATTTGTTTTTCATAATTAAAGTATACAAGAATTGTAAAAAAGAGTCAAATAATTCATTCCTTAACCTCTAAGGTAATAGGCTCTAATCCACGGGCCCATAGCAACAGTTTTTGGACAATACATGTATTTTTTATTTTATTTTGGGAAAATTTGCAAAAAATAAGTCAATTTTTGATTTTTTGGTATGTTTGCCACACTTAAGCTAATTGTATGATAATAACAGTGACTTGAAGCAAAAGAGGTAACTAATAATAATTTAATAATCAATCGGCCTATTTTTGGCTTAAATGATCATCATGTTAGCTTAATTTTGAATTATGAAATACTGATTGGTTTAATTATGACAGACCGACTAAAGGTTGACTTTTTGACAAATTTTCCTTTCTTTTTGGTATTATTTTTATACATTACATTTTGGGACAAATAGTTACCATATTTGAGCAAATAGTTATGATTTTTAGGCTAATGAATAATGATTATAATTTTTGGTTAGTAGGTATTTTGGGCAAAATAGGGTCTTTAGGTAAAGAACTATAGTTTCCTAAATAAAAAAAAAAAGGCGAAGAATTGCAGTCTTTTTTTTTTTTTTTTTTATAGTTATGTTTTTCATCTTAATAATAGCGACTTTGAATCAATAGTGATGAACGTATGATTTAGGGTTAATAGTTATTTTTTTAGGTTAATAATTATTTTACTCTGATTTATAATATGATTTTGGTTTAATGGTAAGGGTCTTGATATTAATAGATTTATGGGTTTTTTAATTTATTGGTATTTAGGATTATTCACAACGAGGCAATTAGTTATGATTTTTTGATATCAAAAGTTATGAATTATTATGTGATACATGGCATCAACATAATATAAGCGATATATATGACACTTTTATTAATGCCAGACGTTCTTATAGCTAGAGGACGTACTTCTTCCGTTCCATATTAGTTGCAACAGTTTGACAAAGAGCTCTCACATATTTAGTAAAAGTGTTGCAATTCTTATAGAGCGGAGTAAGTATTAAATATCAATTAATCTGAAAATCAAACAATTTGTTCTAGGTTTATGTATAATATATAGTTCTTGATTAAATCTGAAATTTTGGGTTTACTATTTTAATATATAGCAAAAGCTAATGCACGGTCCAAGGATATTAACAAGGCTAAAATTTTACGTGCACAAAGGTGAAAATATTAAATATTAATTACACCAAATATGTGACTGGTTTCTTATAGCATTAAAAAAATGAAGTTGCATGAAGCCATCGATCAGAGAACGTAACATAACACTGTATATTATATGTTAAAGTAGACAGGAAAAATACGTAGAGGGCTGGCCAAATTTGAATTCACATTATTGTGCTCATCAATTGGTCATTCAATAATTTATCTTGTACAAATTATATTGCTATTTTCAGCTAATCTTTTTTGAATTTGTATTACATTGTTTAAAACTAATGAAAAAATAAATAAATTAAACCTTAGTGTATATGTGATAGAGTATATAACATGTTAAAGGACGATCATCTCAATCAAAAGCTTACAATAATAGTTGAAGCCTAGAAATATGTTATATACTCTATCAGTATGAAGTATTAAGATTACAATTAATTGTATTCCTCAAAATTTAATAACACAACTATGTCATCACTCATCACAATACATACTACCTCTGATCTATAACATATTCTTGTACCTCAACTATTATCGCAGCTTAAGCTTTTGGTTGAGGTCCAGAAATATATTATATACTCTATCATTATTCAATCTTTAAGATCTGGTGGAGAAGAATTTTTAGTTAGAGTAAAAGGAAACAATTTTTGTGGATGTTGATTGATGAAGTTTCCAGTTGTCTGTGAAATGGATGATGATGATGATGATATTGATGTTGATGATGATGAGGTTGTGTTGTTCAAGTGATTTGGCAAAAAATTGCCTAAAATACCTTGAACTTGATCACCCCATTTCATGTTTTGCATCAAATTATATCCATTATTTGCTCCATTATTATTATTACTACTTGTATTAATACTATTATTGCTAAGATTATTATTGCTTCCAACCATGGATGAAATAGCTGCAGCTACTGCTGATTGAAAACTTGGATCTGAAGTAAGTACCTTTGCTAGTGTTTCTGTTAAGAATTGTTGAGAAGAAGAAGAAGAGGAGGAAGAAGAAGGGAAAGATGAAGAGTTATTATTAGAAATAGGGTTATGATGATGATGAGTTATTGATTCATAAATTGGTTTTCCAAAACTTATGGAACTAGGGTTGTTGTTGTTGGTGGAGGACAATAAACTATAGTTTAGGTAGTTATTATTGTTGCTCCAACTACTACTACTACCTATGTTTGGAAATGTGATTTTTGATTGTGAAGAAGAAAAGTCAAGACTTTTTGAGGAGTAATTATAATTAGTTGGTGATGGATATCTTTTATTGAAAATTGTGGAAGGTGTAGAAGTGAGGTCTAAGGTGATTGTAGGAGGTGCATTATTAGGTGAAGATGAGATTGGTAGATTATATTGATTAGCATAATTGGTGGGTTTTGGATTATTATTGTTATTATAGAGAGTGAAGTTTATTCCATTAAGACTATTATTGGTGGAGGTGACTGTTGTCGGAGCCGGAGAAGTAAGGCCGGGTTGGGAGGTGGAGGAACCCGACAAGAGGATGGACGCGGCCGCTGAGGTTGTAGAAGCCATCGAGGTTGCTACTAATGAAAGTGGGTGGTTGTGCGTCCCTTCATAAGTGGTTATCAATATCGATGTATCCTCTGAACACCTTTGTACCTGAATAATATTTAATTCATGATACTTTTAGTACCATATATAACAAGTAAAAAATGATAACTAGTATAGGAACTAATTTTAACACATTAAAAAAAAACAAAGAAATCAAAATTCTAAATTCCTTCATCGAAATTAGTGTATTGAACATCAAAAGACAAGACACACTATTTCATATTTTTTTCATTGTCTTTGATTAGGGTTTTAGAAAACAATGTTAGAAAAATCTATGTGACGGAATTAAAGATAATTTGATAATCTATTATATAGAGAACTAAAATACTATAAGTTATGCCGACGAATTGGATTCTAAGAAGCATAAAAAAAACTGGATTCTAAGAAACATTATAAATACTGCCTCCATAACTTTTTTTTTTGGTGATAAAGAAAAGTATTCATTAAATTAACTAATTAAGTAGTGTTATACAAACCATACAAACCGTCTAGCTTAATACAAACCCTAAAACTCCGTAACTTTTTATTTGCAAGATGTTTAATCGTTGCCGGTAGTATATGGTTTATATCTATTAAATAATAGGTTAATTAGTTTTACAAGTATATATGGGGAGATAATTTGAAATAATTAAAGTACATGATAAATATGTGCAATAATAATACTCACTTGTTTTCTAACAGGACAAGATGGTGCAACTGTGCAACGATAGTAGGCTCGGGGACATGGATTTCCCTTGGCTAATTTCTGCCCATATTTCCTCCATTGGCATCCATCATTCATCTGCATCATTTACATATACAATTATAATTAATATGCCCCATTCTTTCCTTATTATTCTTACATATAATATCATAGACACACAATTTTTTTTAAATACAAAAAAGTTTGATTAAAAGAGAAATTTGAAATATTATTACCCAAATAAGAATAAATTAGACTTTATATTACTTGTATGTAAGAGTTTGAAATGACGACTCGGAAAGAAATTAAAAGATTAAAGAACATTAAGCAACGAATAGATGGAGTATAAATTAACCCTAGCTAGCAATAATAAATTAATTAAAATGATTTGCTTAGCGAGAACTTACCGTTGGAGTGTCACATCTTACTCTTACAGAAACCCTAGCCCGTTTTGTGTTACTCGGTTGTGAAGTCTCACCTTCTTTCTCATGACTATGATCTTTCATCGTCTTCAAAACCTTATTACTTTGCGCCCAAGATTCTCTGATGCCATCATCTTTTTCATTATCATCCATTGTCGTCTCATCATCACTTCTTTCCGATCTTTTATTTGATAAATCAACGTTAGAAGGATGAGTTTTGACCAATTCGAGCCCCAAAGAAAGACTTTCACTCATTAATTTTTTGGAACTAGTAGTAGTAGTGGTGTTGCTAACATTGCTATCTTCTTTCTTTGGTTTTCTATGAGTTTGTAACCCTAGAGAAAGTGAAATTTCAGGTTCATCATCATCAACATCATCTTGATTATATTCTTTGATTTTTGCTTCATTTTGAAGAGGTTTGTTTTTATTTGGTGATGTAAGAATATCAAAGAAGCTTAATTTTAGAGATTTGTAATTATTTTCAATTTGCTCAAGAATTGTCTTCAACCTTTCATTTTCTTCTTTCATTTCCCCCATCCGAGCTTTTGCAGATTCTAGTTCAACTTCATCCTGAAATATTCACATAACAAATTAAACAATAAGCTAAGGGGCTGTTCGGTATTGTTTTTTGTTTCCAATTTTCAGTTTTTTTGAAAACTAAAAACAATAAATAGGAAACCACAAAAAGTGGTTTGCACTTTTTAGTTGTCAGTTTTCATTTTCAACATTTTTCCAATAAATTTGACTAATTTTGATATCATTATTAGACATATATTATATAGATTTGAAAACCAAAAAATAGAAAACCACAGTGATACCGAACGACCCCTAAGCTAATTGGTCACTATCAATATTATACGTTCTCAATTCTCTTGCATGCATTAAAAAAAAAAAAGAAAAAAACCTTACATTTATATTCCTTAAAAAAAAATTTTTAAAAAAATCCACCAAATAATGTACTAACTTTATTTTAATCTTATAGACAGTCTCAATTCTTCTTATAGGTCTTTGACAATTGAAGCACTACAAAAAAAATGGTTCATTAAAGACGGGTATTTCATTGGCCTAAATCCCGTCGCAAATGTAGATCTTTTGTGACAGTTTTTGAACCTGTCACTAAAATTTACCTAGTACCTAACCCAAACTCTATTAGAAATTACTCATTTACGACGGAATTGCGACAGAAAAAATCATTTGCGACAATGTCATATTTTTACGACGGGAAAAATTATTTGTGACACCCCTTTCCTACGACGGGATCACATTTTTGCAACTGGAATTTCCGTCATAAATAGTATATTTTCTAGTAGTGTTATGTTTTTAACTAAAAGAATAAAGTTAATAAACAACCCTTCAAAAAAATTTTTTTTTTTAAAAAGAAAAAAAATAAAGCTAAAGATTCCTAATTTTGATCAAATGGATAGTAAAATAAAGAATCTTAGAGTAGATGGAGTGTCTGTTTTTTTAGGTCAATTGTACGGTGTCATCGCTTAGAAAACCATTTATAAATATTATAATTACAGCCCAAAATTTTAATTAATCTATTGGAAAACACCATAATATATAATATAATACAAATAAATAAAAGGATCGATGTAATAATCAAAGATGAAGGAAGTCAAAGTTGAATCTTCAGCATTATATATATAGCTTATCTAAGTTTATATTCATAGAAACTCAAACTTGCAAATATATCCAACTAATTGCAATATAACAATATATAGCATGCAGCTTATCTTAGTTTTGCTTTTCTTTTTATTTTGCTATTTGCAATATAAAAATATAATAGTGACATCCAAAATATCATTGTATTACGACAGCTAGGTTTTTATGTACACACCTTTTAAAAATATATATATATAACAGTTTATTGGCGGGTGATGATTAACAACTTGTACAACTAGACAAACAAGAGTGAATTCTTCATGTAAGGGTGAAAGCCGATCTCTTATAATTATTGGAATAGAAGGAATTAAGATCATTCAACCAATAGACCATACCTTGATATATAGTGTTCTGTACACGAAGTTTTTTTTTTTTTTTTTAAATAAATGTCCTTTGTAATGTTTTAAAATAGGTAAAAAAAAAAATCTCAAAAAAGTGATTCCATTATTTCCATATATGCAAATGAAAAGTAGAATTTTTCCAAAAAAAAATGTGTGTGTGTGTATATATATATTTGGGAAAAAAAAAAACCTACAAGATTAATGAAAAAAAAGCACAACTAAATTAACTCTTCTATGTAGGTTTCAATTAAGCTGAAAATAACCACTCAAAAAATTATTTGAGCGCGCCCGAGCTAAATTCAAAAAAATATATATTGTACAATAAAGTTGCTCCATAATCTTTGGATAAATCAATTTATAAGCTATATATAATTGATTACTTGAAAAATACATGCATATGAGCTTCTTTTTTTGTCTAATTTTATATGACCAAGATCATTATTCGCACACGGTAACGGTAACTTTAATTTTGTATGCATAATAAAAAAAAATTATATTCGTCTGCGATCATGTATGTCACTTTTTTCTTATCACTAATTAAAGGTATTTGTAATAATATACTTAAATTAGTGTCTCGAAATTTAAAAAGAGACCAAGAGAGATATACACAAGATCATTTAAGTTACCTCTTTATCAACATTAAGATTTTCTTGCTTGGGAGAAAAGAACTTGCAGTCCATATCTTCATCATTGATTCTTGACTGAAATACAAGATATATAATTAATTTAGCAATCGAACAAATAATCACGATTAATCTATCTATAATCAAATTATAGATCATATATAGATTAATAATACTTTAGAAACAAATTTATGACAAAAGTAGTATAATTATTATACATACTAAATTAAAGAAATTAATTAAAGCATAAAACAAATTTAAGATTTTATTTACCTTCATTATTACATCATCTTCTTTGCAATTATCTTCATTTCCAATCATTATAATATCATTACTATTTTCTACTCTCATTTCAAGATTAGAGCCTAATTCTTGTTTCCCATCCATCTAAATATATTCTTCTTCTTCTTAAGAAGACTTCTATGATATTACAAAATTGTTTTGATTTTTGAATGCTGAAATCTTGGAATCTAATCTTTTTTATAGGAAGTACCAAGCATTGACTTCAGACATTAAAAATTAAAACTAGAATTGATAAAAAATAAAAAATAAAATAAAAAATATGAAAGAATAGAATATATATATAGAAGAAAATAATTCATGTCTTTACATTACAGAAAAAAATAAGCACAAGAGCGTCAACTGTCTAGCAAACCCTAGTAACCATATTCGCATTTTCTAGGTATCTATCAATAAAATATTAGCAACAAGAAAGGTTCAACTTCAAATTGCGGTATTAATTATAAATAGTCAATCACTTTCTTCATTTAATTTTTTATTCCCTTCTTTAATTAGGGTTTTCACACTTATTAATAAGACACATTTTAATTGAATCATTAATATGTTTAATTTAGGGTGCATATTCAATTCGTCTGAAATTTTCTGATCTTATCCTATCTGAACTTTTCTGATCTGATATGAATTTGTCTGATTATAGTTATTTTTATTGTTAATTTTTCTAATTTGAACTGTTCCGTTCTGATCTAAATTTTTCTGAACTAATCTGATCTGATCTATCTAAATTTTTCTGAACTAATCTGATCTGATCTATCTGAATTTTTCTGATCAAATCTGAACTTTTATTAAAATAGGCATTACAGTGCTTAAATAAGTTGAATCAACCACACTCTTAGTTCCCGTCAAAAAAAAAACCACTCTTAGTTATGTTTTTGTGAAAATTATTTAATTTAGATATAAAAAAAATCTAAATTGAGAGAAATCAAATGAAAAAATAATTACATTCTTTTTATAGAAAGTACTCCCTCCGTCGAGCTAAATTTTATACTCCGTAGCAAAATAAATGCAACAATTTAACATAAAATTGAGAGAAAAAATGTCAAATTATTGCAGTTAATATATTACGGGAGGGAGTACTTCGTATATAAACTTTGGTTGGTGGATCAACAAAGCTAAGAAAGGTGGAATTTGTTTGTAATTTGTACGTATGAATTGAAGTTTCGTACAAGAGAAAATGTCACATGGATTACTAGTCAGAGCAATGATAGAGAGTGGGATACCTTTCATCTAGTTGCCAATTTTTAAGACAACTAATGACGATTAATTAAGAAGAAAAAAATTACTATAATTAAAGATTTAGGTTCATATTAGTTCATGCTTAATTACTAATTAAAGGGAGAGATAGACTTTGTTGTCTATTACATTGACCTATTAAGGATAATCTAGCCATCTTATTGATTTAATTATATTAATCAAGAGGACGACTTTGTTGTTTATTATTACAATTAAACTCTCAAAGGTTTATTATATATATATACTACCATACATACAGTTGGCAATGGTTGTATATATGTATGCCATCTTACGATCCCTACCTTTCGTTTTGTCGTTATATCCTGATTCGTAATCTTGGCAACATATATAATTTTTGAATTATTTTAACCAAGTAAGAAAAACTCTACTTACGCGGGGTGTATTTCGATTCAATGCAAGCAATGACTAACTACCAAAAATTAATTATTAATTATAATTAATTATCTTCAAATACATCTCTTAGACATACATATGTAATTATAAGTATTATTTATCAAAATATATCAACAAATAATTAATTTACAAAACTAAAATGAGATATGGAATAGACTGTACACTAGCGGATACATACTACTCTGATACCATGATATGATAGCAAATGAGAAATGACAGAGAAAGAAGAAAAGAGAATTAGACAATTAGATTGAATCAATTGAATGAATTACAAGGAGAGCTTAAGAAAAGTATTTATATGGTGTTTAACTAACTCTTAACTTAAGCTAACTAACTCTAACAACCTAACAACCATTACATAATACACATGTTTATTTGTGTAGCTCAATAGATTTTTATGAAACGCTATTTGTTATATCTTGCCCTAAAAGGGTAGGACCGACCGGGCTATAAAGGACATTGTAACACTAGCTAACTCTCTAGCTACATATATGATATATACGTAGTATTATACTTGCTCTAAAACAACTATGAATTTGTACTTATGAATTATGATTATGGTCTTTAATTATGTACTCATGGTTAACTAATTCACTACTAGAAAAGAAGCTATTTATGACGGGAATTTCCGTCGCAAAAATGTGATCCCGTCATAAAAAAAAGGTCGCAAATGATTTTTCCTGTCGCAAAAATATGATACCATCGCAAAAAAGGGTGGTCGCAAATGATTTTTTTCGTCGCAATCCCGTTGTAAATGAGTCATTTCTAAAAGAGTTTGGGTTAGGTATTCGGTAAATTTTAGCGACGGGCCCAAAAACTGTCGCAAAAGATCTATATTTGCGACGGGATTTAGGGCCTGTCATTAATGTGTACCCGTCGTTGATGGATCAATTTTTTGTTGTGTAATTATGATTATATATGCTCTTTATGTACTTCTATCGCACTATGTATCCAATTCAATATAATATTCGTATGTATATAGTTTAGCATGTTATTAGATAGTGTACACAAACAAAATTTAAGGTGCAATAATGAAATTTTTATCACTAATTCACTACATGCATGTTGGCGTTGCACTAGCTAGATTAGATGATTATGAGACATGACGAACATTATCACAATAGACAACAGCCGTCTTAATTGCTTTAATTTTCACAAGGAATAATAATGTTAATATACCATAATTAATAAATCAAAGCATGCATGGAAGTCAATAATAAAAATGGTTTCAATATTAAGAGCTGACTTTCTAATTTAATTATGGGCTAGCTAGGTCACAATAATACAACTAACTCACCTTGAAAATTTTATCTTGACCTTAAGCATTTGATCTCTTTCAAAAGCCATCACTATGTACAAGGGTATACTATAACTTGTTCATCAAATGGGCATCGCAGCCCAAACTTAAAATGATCTTTGCAGACGGTAAAGTACCCGTCGAGCGCTTGAAGGATGACATCGTTTGGCCCAGGGAGCATGACATCCCAATTGCCTGGAAGGCAATACGTTTCCTTAAACCATTTGAGGTATCCCTTGGGACCCCCGTTCCACTTTTTCAGTTCCCTGTACCAGTCATCGTCCGGGTTTAACTTTGCCGGATGTCCTTTTGGGAACTCGCCATTACCAGAATCTATGGCTTCATAGTTCATGGCTGGCATGCGTTCCGCAACCTGTTACCATTCCCAGCCGGCTTCTTTCCAGGCTGTATTAACTTCAGCAGCGGCTTTGTCGCCGGTCACCTCCCTACAGACGGCGCCAATTGTTCCGACAAGTCTCAGCACCTCTGGAAGTGGTTGTTGTTCTTGGTGTCTTGTGTGGTGGTGAACTGCACAATGAACAAACGGTGAGCTGACCCCGGGGTTGTTTCCGGGGAAAGACCCTCCGATGCTTAAGTCAACAATGTGATTCAATAAGAGAGAAAGAGAGAGAGAGAGTTTGTAGGTGAAAGAGTATGTACCTTTTGATGGTGAGATCATACCCTATTTATAAGAGAGAGGTTTAACACTCTGTCGGCCTGTATGGAGGCTGGCAAGGACACGTGTCCCATGGGGACTGGTCATGTAGATCGTGTGCTCAGAGTTAGTTAAAACTCTGAGTGGGTCGCCACGTGTAAGTCCCTCATAGGTTGAGTTAGTTAGTTTGTTAGTGAGTGGGGCGTGTGCACTTGAGTTGTGCCCTAAATGGGTGCCACGTGGTGTACTGGGTCCATTGTTAAAAGATTCCCTTTGGCCTTTAATGGCTGCCAGTTATAGGCTGGCAGCTCCCGGGTCTGGCAGCGTGTGGGTTCCTTCACAGGCGTGGTTTATGGGTCGGCGGTCGTGACGCCTGGTAGCCGGCACTGCTAGGTGCTGGCGGTTGACATCTTAGCTGGGACGTCAGTAAAGTGGACCTGCCGGTGTACCGGTAGGCCCCATACATAAATTATATAAACTATGGTCAAAACATTTAATAATTATATTAAAATTAGGAAAATTTAACATATATAATAAGTTAACTCTTCACAATTATATATGTGTTGAGAGTATATCCCACATGTTTCCCACATTGAAAAATTAAAGAGATGAAGACTAATATAAACTTGGTGGACTACTCTTTATATTATCAATTATGTATGATCAGTTGGTCACACTTTACTCCGGCCTAGGCCTGGGACTAGGCCCATAAAATTTATCAATATGGGAAAAAACTGAAGCTAAAAAAGTTAGACAAAATACTCAAAATAAAGCTAAGCAAAATTAAGTTCTAATATCATAACAATTTAAATAATTGTTCAAAAATAAAACAATTTATATAAATTGAGAAAATTAAACTGCATTGTATACACATATTCATTTGTTTTTTTTTGCACAATAAGTTCCATTATTTGACCTTTCCAATGCTCTTATCAATCTCAATTATAGTTTTTTCTTTTTTTTTTGAAAAAAAAGGCGAGAATTTTATATCTCAATTATAGTTGGCTGACGTAATTCGTCGTTGATTAGAACCAAACCTCGCACCATTAGGCAAGGTGAACTTCCGTGCCACTGCATTTGAGCAGAAGAAGCTTATCATCTATACACATTTTTTTTGTAATACAGGACTTGCTGAATATCTATAATGAAGGAATTTTGCCCCAGATATCAATTTGTGCAATAAATAGGATTATATTATGGAGATAATTATTGAGTTATATTAGTTGTCATATTTACAAATAGTATCAATTTAATCCTACGAGGTCACATGTACAATATAGCACAAGATTGGACCAATGCAAATACGCTTAAAACCCAAATAGTGATAGGATTAGAGCTTGAAAAATCCTAATAAGCTACTCCCTCCGGGTTTTTTTTAGTTTACTCGCTTCACCTTTAATTTTCACACTTGTCGAGGCAAAACTTTGGAGATTAATTAATATCTCTAATTGTGTGTAATTGTGTGTTTGTAAATATTATAAAAGTTAGATATTAAAAAAATACATGTTGAAACGAATCCAACAAGACCTCACATGACTATGTTTTTTCTTATGTATAAATCACAAACGATAGTCAAAGCTAGTATACTTTGTAAACAGTGCAAAAGTCAAACTGAGTAAACTAAAAAAAAGGAGTTAGTATATAAGATAACTTATAGGGCCATAGGCCTGTACCTCTTGAAATTTTTACTCTAAGGGCCTATTTACTTCAGCTTAAATTCAGTTCAGTTCAGCTTTCAATTTCCTTCTCTTATAAAATATTGTTTTCAGTTGTATTCAGTTCAGTTTAAAATAATAAATCAGTTCAGTTCAGATGTATTAAGTAAACATAAACAGGCCCTAAGTCGTTACACAGACTAACAAACCCTAATTAATCTAATAGTTTTTCTGACTTTCCCACTAAAAAGCAAGAACGATAGTACATGATGCATTGCATCTCTTCCGTACTAGCATACGTAGGATTCCAACAGGGTGCTTGTGAATTGGCTAGAGGAGCAACACTTGAGCCTCTGAATCTCCCATCTTTGTAGTATATTTGGGAATCATGCATCATAGCCTTAGAAAATGAGAACTCTGTGAATAATTGTAATGGAATTTTAGTACTATTTCCATGTAAATATCAACTATTTCTATGTAATATAAAATTTTAAGTAATGTTTTGATATATTTTAACACTTGGAATGTAATGAATTATAGAGAAGTTGCGGATTATTTTTTTTCTTTTATATTCATTACCGGTAAGGGTGACCCAGCATTATCCAAATCCTGGAGCCACCGCTGATCATAGGTTACAATAATTCTAAATCCTTACATTGATACATATTAATTATATGCTTGAGATTTTGAGTAGATGTTAGGAAATAATTTCTTATAATCCCGCTGAGTGTATCTAAATTCCTACATATAACATAAATATATTAGTTGCTTTTAATTAAAAAAATGTCTGCTAATTATATACAATAATAATGAAGCTTATTACTTTTTTTCCAAAAAAAAAAAGCAAAAAAATAAAGAAATCGAGAAAATAAAGACCTTTGAATATAAATAAATATATTTGCTATCAATATATATATATATATATACTATGTAGAAGTTTTACTTCTAATTTCAACGTCCATAATGGTCTCAAGAGGAGAAGTATTAGAGCGATATAATGGCCTGCAATTACGTGTCTCATTATTCAAGGAAAAGTTCCAAATAAAAATAAAATAAAAATACTCCGCGTATATCCTACGAGTAGCTCAGAAAAGTTCCAAATCATAATTAAAGAGGCAAAATGAGGATATATATCGTATATTGTACATGTTTATCTATCATTCTTAAACCAATAATCTGAAGAATTCAATTTAATAAAAATATCCTTTACAAAAAATGAGAAAAACATGGGTAGCTTTTCACATTACATAGGGCTTCACCAAATTGCTAATTTATTATTTGCATTTTGCAAAGACTAGGATAGAAGCATGCATGGCCTAAGCTAGCTAGCTAGTTGTTAAGGAATTTTTTCTAGGGTGATGATTCGGTTTCGATCCTCACCAACGACGTCACGCCTAGATCTGTCAAATTGGGTGTTTGGGTTGGGTTAATGTGAGTCGGGTCATTGCAGGTGGCAACCCCTTGATTTTAGGGTCGCGGCTGGGTCGAGATGGTCGCGAGTGCAGGTCGGGTTAAATGCAGGTTGAAACAAGCTCATTGCGGGTTTGGGACACAACGGGTTGGGTTATTTCGGGTTCAGGTAAAAATGTTCGGGTCACGCATGGGTCGGGTCTCGGGTTGGGTCTATTTTTGGGTTGGATAGGTTCTGGATCTATTCTATCCACGTAGTTTCATTTGGTTCGGATCTGTTGTGGATAGTTGGCCAACGCATGTTGGAGCTAGCTTAGGGGTGAGCAATGATATGTGGAATGTATGTTAATTAGGTGTGGGGATTTTTGGGTATAAGATCGAACCTGATCTGAAAATTCGGATATTAGTTTTGTTTAGGATCATAGGTTTTTTAATTAAGATTTGGTTCAGAAGAACCAGAAATCTGATTTTAAATTTAAAAAATTGGAATTTATAAATTTTTTAAATTATGATTTCGTATTCGGTTAAAAACTCAAACTTTGATCCAATTACCAAATTTCAAACCTTATATTCCGTTGTCGGTTTCGATCGAGGTGGATATTTATTTGATTAGAAGTTCGGAATTGTAAAATTATGCTCATCCCTAGATTATATGCAAAGCCAGTTCCATCCAGGTTGGGTCGGGTGTGAATTGAGTCAGATGCAAAATGGGTCTGGTGTGAATCGATCTGGTCAGGTTGAAGTGGTTGTTTAATGTTTCTACAATAATTTTTTAATGTATTTAGAATAACCTCCTGATGTATTTACCTGGAATTTTATTTATGTACATCAAATAGTTTAGCAATCTATTTGCAAAGTATAGTTGATGTATCTCCAAGTGTTATTTAATGTATAGCATTTATTCTCACATTCTCATCAAAAGAGTCATCACTGAATCTCATCTCTCTCTCTCTCTATATATATATATAATGTGTTGGATACCATGCCTTTGAGTCGGACCTAATACAGATCACCAGATTAAATTTAGCTAGCTACACATCTCATCATTCTCACAAATACGTGCGGTGAGAATCAAACCCAAAATCTAATATCCGGGTCAAGTTCCTCTAGAGTTTTAAAATAGAGTTATGAATCAAAGGCTTGAATTAAAACCAAAACAAATCAATGGTTGAAATTTAAAAGAGTTTTTTTATAGTAAAAAAAAATGTGGACCTTTGACATAAAAATAACCCTAGAATTAAAGTTAGAGTATTTAAACTCTAAAGGATCCAAACACTGCAACTAAGATTCCCAGTTATATATATAACCCTTAGATTCAAAACTTAGACGCCATGTTGTGAGTAGTTTAAGGTTAATTATCATATTCCATACTTGCTTATTTATTAGATAGAATTTAGAAAGTTGTTTTAATTTATTTCCACTTCTTGAGCAGTAAGCATATGAATTTGATTGTTTTTGTGCGCCAGCATAAATATTCAATTCGACCTAATTAATTTTTTATTTTTTTTAAAAAAAAAAAACCCTATTGTAATAATTGACTTGAATCATAGTAACTTATTGACTCATAAGCTAGTAGATTAATGCAGCTGGAATAATGTCAGAAATTTATAATTTCCCAACCTTAAACTTTCAGGTAGTTTAACTGAAGCAAAGTCAGGAAAAAAAAATGAAAATAAATAATTATATGGGTATGGTTTATCAAACTCCGTATCGTATGTAATAATCGCAACTTTTATTATTTTAGGCTGCAACATAATAGTTGTAATAAATATTTGTTTACTATGTTTAATAAAAAAGAGTACCACGTGTAGCTTTTTTATCTATTTTTTTAACTTTACTTTTGTTGTAAGCTCAATTAATTATTCATTTTTTACTCTATCTCTATGTATATGGCGAGTAGTGCGATACAGATGTAGTAATTAAGTAACTCTTGGTACTCCACTACTCCCTATGTTCCACAAAGAAGTTATGTGTTAATATTCATATGGTCAAACTTGTAGGGTTGTTTGACTTTTGTCACATTGGTCATTGATGTCATGTTAAAAAACCATCGATCTTAAATAAAACTTAGCTCGTTCAGTACTTTTTTAAAATTTTCTTTCAGTTTTCAGTTTTCTTAAAACACACAAAATAAGGTGATCTGATTTGTACTTTTGTGTTGTCAATTTTCAAAATTATAATGATCTTAATTATGTTTAACTAGTTTTTATATCTGTATATTACCTCCATTTTTTTTGTTTGCAACAAACACTTTTGCACGTTTTTTTATGAATCAATTTAATGGTGTAAACGAACAAATTAATTTTTTAAAAATTAACTCCAGTAACTTCTAATCTCCTTGGCCTCTCCTCTCCCTTGTGTTTAAATTATATTAATTAGTTTATAGGTTTATATCCTTAAACCTCTTCTTTAAAATACATGCAAAACAGTTTGTTGCAAGTAAAAAGAAACGGATGAATTGAAGCTAGTACTCCCTCCGTAACATATTAATTGCAACGATTTGACATAAAATAGAGAGGAAAAATGTCAAATCGTTGTCATTAATATGTTACGGAGGGAGTATATGACATATATCGTAGCTAGGGCTATTAATAAAAACTAATGAAAACCACAACGGGAATGTGTTATTGTGCTAAGCTGATGACTGAAGCTCAAAATTAATTAATTAATTTTATACTCTGTCATCACAATTTTGTAGTCTATCAATATGTAAATTTGCTTGTTTTGAGGAGATATGATATTGGATCTAGGTTATATTAAAATTTGTGCTCATGCATGCTATGCAGTTATCTGCATTTATCCTTCAAGTCATTGGCCTTACCATTAGCGTTTCATTTATTTGAGAGACAACTTTTATTTAGTTAAAATCAAGTTGTAATTTGTTTATGCACATAAATTACAACTTGATTTAACCTGTGCATGTTATACCCGATGATGAAGAGACACTTCAATAATCAATATTATATTATATTATAATTATATATATATATATATATATATATATATATATATATATATATATATATATATATAATTATGAGCAAATTGTTCATTATTTTAATTTTAGGAAGAAATCGTGACTAGTTGAGATGAATTATATTATAATATTCTCAAATGTCTTCATAATTTTATTGTTTTTTTTTTTTTGTCTACTATTCTTGATTTTAATATTTTTTTAATGGAATACTTAATTGATAAAAATCAGTTAAATGCATCTACTTTTTTTAAAGAATTTGTTCGTCGTGTATTGCCACAAAATACTGATTAATTAAAAGCGATCAGAATTAAAGAAACTTAATGGAGGACTAAATTGATTAAAATGTAGGATTAATTGAATAAAAGGGTGGATTAATTCAAAGTGATCAGAACTATCAGTGTAAGGGACTAAGTTTTATTGATAAACGTGTAGGGTAATGATGAACTTTCTGTTAAACAATTGTTGAATTAACCGTGAGTTAAGTGTACTATAGGATACTGATGAACTTTCTGTTAAACAATTGTTGAATTTATCGTGAGTTAAGTGAACTATAGGGTACTGAACTTTCACAAAAGTTGCAGTTTAGGAGTCTAAGTTGCAAAAGTTACATTTTGATCTGAGTACTCAACCCTAACTTAATTATGTTAATTAATTGTTGAATTGACTGTTAACTTGGATGTTTTATCAAGAGTTTGGACAATGAATAGTAAATCAGAGAAAGAAAAAAAAAAACAGATATGGCAAGAATAATTATATGCAAGTAATAGTTAAGGTGGTTTTCTCTATACCTATCAAATCGGTCGATCAGGTCAATAACAGGTTGGCAAATCCGTAAGTATTATTAAAGGAGTTTTTAGTCAAAAATGTGATTTCGTAAAAAATGGGCTTTAAATTCTATTTTTCTATTTCAGGTTCAATCAAATGGTCGGATCGTTCGATCAGTAACGGGTGAGTCAGTGTTATTTTCGAGTCAATTTTCGGTCGGATTTATTTGTTGCCAGGTATTTTGATCTCTCATCTTCTTTTCTAGGCAAAATTGTACAAGTCCTTGCTTGCTTTCTTATTCTGTGCAACACCCAAAGCCACCCATGCATATATTTTGCCTAACATAACTCAAATTAAACACTAATCATTCATAGTTAATACTTAAATATTGATTGCATTTTAGTAACTCTAAAGGTTGACAATCCGATCCATTCGTTATGATTTGTAAAAACATATTTAGATATTATTTTCTTCATAAAACTATATAATTACATACTACATACATGTGTTTTATTGATTACAAAAAGGTTATTTTGGTTGTCAATCGTTATGGTTGGCTAAGCACTAACTGTTCGTGCATGATGATGATGTTGGCTCAACAAGACCATGTTGATTGATGAACATTGACCAATGACCATGATGTGTGGACCTGTTAGACTAAAATTGAGGATATATTGAACATGATTACATCATCCACATCGAAAGAGGTGACAATTTTTGACGTGTTTAATGATGTCCAATTCAATCCACAATGAACTTCACCACCAACCATCATAGCATGCCTCTATTGTTCTTTTATAGTGAATTAATCCATCGTTGCGTTCTTTTCAACTTATTAGATTTGACCTAATTTGATTAAACCTATTAAAGTTGATTTGATTATAACTTATTAAACCTGATCTCACGTGATCTAATCTAATCTAATTAAACTTGATAAGTTCTGAGACCTGATTAAAAAAAGTTGAAGAAAATACACCCTAAATTAAACTAAATTGAATTGCATTGAGTTGAACATTATCTAATAAACTAAAATTTCAAAATTAAGTCCAGAGAACAGTAGGGAGTAATAGCAATACTTCATTCAAAAATAATACTCTCTCCTTTTTTTTAATGTAACACTTCTCTTTTCACACTTTTCGAGAAACAACATGGACATATAATATATTTAAATATATAATTTTAAAAATTATAAAATTTATATATTTGAAAAATGTATTACGAGATGAATCCAACAAGATCTCACATGACTATGTTTTTCTTTTAAAATGCCGAGTGTTTTACTCCCTCCGGATTTTGGGATGTAACACTTTGACTTTGGCAGTGTTCATCCAACTCATTTTGATCGTTAATTGTTACGGGGTATATATGTATACATAAAGAAAAACATAGTCATGTGTGATCTTGTTGGATTCACCTCGGAATATATTTTTCAAATATATAAATCTATAATTTTTACACTTACATATTTAAGGATATTATGGATCCAAATTATGTCTCGACAAGTGTGAAAAAAAGTGTTATATCTAAAAAACAGATGGAGTATTATCTTGTTTAATATATAAAACATTCACAATTTTGACTAGGAACACTTCATTTTATAAGGTGAGTGGACTAAAAATAAATATTTTAATCCTCACATATATGTACGGTGAGATTTAAACAGAAGATCTCAAGTCTAGAATTCTGACGCGCTAAAAAGGGATGTGGGGGCCATGGAGCAAGAGTCCAAACCACAATACATTACTATTATATTACTACTAGGTAAAGATAAGCTGATATTTTCAAAGAATACTTTTGAGCTTGAAAAGATGTTCTCTGATTGGACATTCTCAATTAAAAGACAATTGCATGCACGTGATAGATACATACATAGATAATGCTTAGCGTGATGCGGTGAGCCGGTAATGCCCTATCATTGTTGGAAAGACGACCTTTGGATGGCATAAAGGAGTAAAGGGTATGTATAGGATTATTTTGATGTTAACCTAAGAAAATATATCCCCTATTTGATTGATCATTTTGCTTTGGCCTCTAACTCCATTCTACATTTATCGGGAAGCAAATTGTACTGCAAATTATGTAATATCGTTTGAGAACTGGATTCTTACATAGCTACACATATTCATATATATCTGTTTTTGGATATTAAGTTCTTTTTTTTCTAGAAATTGATAAATCAGGATGTTTTTTTGAGACGAAAAAATCTTAATTTTCCATATATAAGAAATTATACAGATTCTACTGTGAGACAACGGAAGAGACTATATTTTAGTGGAGAAAAATTTAAAATAATGTAAAGATTTCAAAATAAATAAATAAATGGTACGAGTAAAATGTTATACTCTCACAATTTTAAATTAATTTTTCATAATATTTAGATTTTGCTTCACTTTTTTTTTAAACGTGAGAAACATAAATTTTAGGGTAAAATTGTAACCATTTGATATATCTGGATTTCGCATTTGGGGTGTAAATGTTGTCAGAAACCTGTTTGATTGACCGTTACCGAATCCGTTTTGACCAAATATAAGTGACCGAGTATCGACCGCTATCGAACCCAAATGTAGACTGAAACTGTTTCCGACCGATTTTACGCATACAGAGATCAGTCAGTACCAAACATGCTTTAAACCCGAACCTGTTTCCAACCAGTTTTTATTATACTGAGACCAACTGATACCGAACCTGTTTTCAATCCGCTTAAAACCAGTTTTTGACTTACCGTTTTATCGAACATTTATTGTACAAAACCTGTTTTGGACCGACCATTTTTACCAAACCTTTATTGTACCGAACTTGCATGGTTTACATGACTTCTCTAACTTGCATTTTTTATCAAAAAAATAAAATAATAAAACTTAATTATATTGTTATTATTATTAAGAATTTATGATTATTATAATCAGAGGCATCATACCCATCACAATTGATATGATTAATTGATACGTTCAGTGAGATAATTCTTTGTTGTCCATTTAAAATATTCATGTTAATCATTTTTAAGGGGAATATTAGTCACTTAGTAACACCATTATTATCATAATTTTCGTTATAATGATTTTATAAACTCAAATAGCATACAACCCGATCTTAATTGCCTTAATACACCAATTGTGACTGATAAAAAAACGTTTGTGACAAACCAGATGTGACTTGTTTCCAACAAGATCAGACCGATAAGTGTCGAACCAAAACTGACCAAAACCCACTAAGAAAAATACCGAATTCGACCGAATATCGAATAAAATTGACCGATACCGAATGGTTCATGACCTGTTTTTAACTGAACATGTTTTTATCGGTCTATTACCGACCGTTTAACCCGTTTTTATAACCCAGTCTAGACTCCTCGTGGTTTTCTTTGGTTAGTACTCTGTACTTCTAAGGTAGGAATATAATTCAAACGAATGGGTTAGAATTGAATTTTAATATGTATTTAACTTTTCTACTCTTATTTCTTAGGTATCTTTTTTCACTAAACACTTTATATTTTGTAGAAAAACATATACTCCGCATCAAATATAGTGGTGGTGGGTGACGACTATGTGAGTTGGCCGCCGAGTTGGGGTGAAGAGTGATTGTGGTGATGTGCATGTAAGAGGTTTATACTAAGAGTGAGCTGATTATTTGAGTTATTAGAACTTAATTAGTGTTCTAAACTTACATTAAAAAGTTTTGCATGGAAGTCCGCGCACAGTTCAATTGTTGAAATATTTCCGTTATGGAATAATTTTTTCTGTATATGACAGGGTAGATTGGTAGTTAAATTTATTATGTCCTCATCTTGTCTACGCTTCATGATAAATTGGTAGTTAAATTTATTTTATAAAGACTAAAGAGTAATAACATGTCAATAGTTGGTAGTCAATGCGTTTATACATCATACTTGATGCATCTAAATCATCTCACCTTCTCATGATAAATTTTCTTACAATAAGTACCCTTTTACTGGAATCCAAACTTCTGTGATTATTGTGGATGTGTATATGTATTACCTCCATTACTTTTTTTTTCATGTCTCACATTCCTAAGCATAGCCAAGCAATAAGAATATCAAAATTGGAACACCTCAAAAAGATCAAACAAGTCATTGTATAACAGCAGCAAAAGTTACAATTCTTCTAATTTAGGCAAAAACTAAATGACTCCCAGCTACAATGGTGCAACACCACAAGATGCATCTAATCAAATACAAGTACTATCTAATCATCACCAAACACCCAAATCACTGAAATAATAATTCCAAGTTTCCTTGGAAAACAAAAAATAATCTCCCCCGCCCGCCCCGCCCCCCGCCCCCCCCCCCCCAAAGTTTCTCAATGCTGTTGAAGCTGGTGTGTAATTTTCCATGTATTTTCTTTTCTTCTTCTTCTTTCTCTTCTGTTTCTTCGGTATGCTTTCGTTTCTCCTTGATTTCTCCTGTGTTTATCGGCTTATATACAACTACAAGGCTGCAAGAACTGTAGGGAAACTTCATAACAGCGGTTTGCAACTGATGAAGAAAAAAAGCGCGGAAAAGATCAGCTTGAATTATAGCTTTTCCAGTTACACAACTGAAACTAGAAACAGCAAGAATTAACAACAGCCTTGTTTGGTTCAGCTCTACTCCACAATCTTGGGGCCTCTATATGGCGCCCCAACAACCATCAATTCGGGAGGCTTTTCTCTCTCTTCCAGCCACGCATAACCTTCCTTCTCATTTTCAGGCACGGATATTCCATCGACTGTAACATACGAATTGCATAAGTCCCATAAGTCATACTATAATGTTAAATAAATCACTTCCTCCGTAACCAAATAGCTGCAACTAAGTGACCATTATTCGTGAGTGTTTAAATAATTTCCAATTTTGATTACAATATTAGCATAATTTCATGGTTCCCGACGAATATACCCGTGTCGAATAATTGGGTTCGAACCAATATTTACCATAATTATGCAAATTTTTCTAATCCTTCCAAGTCCAAGTGATATAGTAGGTTATTGCATTATTTGCATTATCATGCTTCTTCCTTCACTTCCATATCTCATTGCTATGTGGAACATAGGGAAACACTATTGATGTGAAATCAAATTGAAATCAACTCCTTTCAATGATCAACAATCAACATTCACCAAGGGTAAGACTAATGGCTACAAGCTAGCCACTTAACCTTCAATAAAAAAATAACTCAAGAGTTACTATTGCTTTTATGCTTCATCCCTTTTGTGGCCCCAACTTAACTCACACTACAATGTGTCCTTGTGTTTTGAGAATATGCCCATCACTTTAACAATAATGGATAGATGGCTAACATTACCATTCGAGGCTACTCATAAACACTCACAACTACTAGTATGACCAAGATCCTATTCTTTTAGACAGTAGTAATTTGAACTGCATTGAACTAAATCCCAGACTCAACAGGAGCGGAGCTTAATTGAATTTAACTAAAACTAAGTCCAAAAGAACAGGGCCCACCTAGATAAGGCGGTGGCATCGAAGTTGGCGTACCTGAGAAGCGGTCGAAAGGGTATTCCCTGTAGTAGGTACAGTGGCGGCCGTCAGGATCAGAGTACGGCGGACCCAAAACATCAAGAACAGCACATGCCGTCACCGCCGTAAAACAGTGCATATTCCCACCTGCTGCTGGATAAAGAATTGAAGTGTTACAAGGTGCTACAAAGTCGTCATTCACTTTCAGCTTCGCCAACCGGGCCCCAGGAGAATCTGTCAACCATTATATCAGTAAATTTCAAACCCCCACTTTCCCAAACACATCAGCATCATGCACCATGCTTTACACCCACAGACAAAACAAAGGGACAAAAAAAGAAAAGAAACATATCATGGGGAAGAAATAGAATTATCCATTACCTGTTGAGATAAGAGTATAAGACTCCAGGCTTTTATTTTTAGAGATTTCTGCTTCACTCCCCAATATGCAGGGGGTGGAAGAGTGGGACCATTTAAAACAAAAATACAACTAATGATAAAGACATGCTAAATTTGTATAAAATCTAGGGGGTATTTAGGGCATTATTAAAACAATTGAGATACCTTGTAAATTTTATGAAACCTCGGGAAAACCTCGGAAAAACCCCGTGAAAAACCCGTAAAAAAAAATACAACTAATGATGCATGTTATTATAAATGTAACTTGGGTAAACCCTATCTAGCCCTAAACTGAACCAATTTAACATTTCATCAAGATTAAGTGAAAAATAAAATGACGAGAAAAAAGCATGAGAGAGTGTGTATAGATAGTTTTTCCATTATCAATAGCAAAGTTACTTAAGGTGTGTTCAATGCATAGGTTCAAACTTCCCTAACCATACTAATAAATTTCAAACATTCCAACTTGACATTTCCCATTGTATCAACAAATACTTCCAACGTCCCTAAATGTTGATACATTTTCTTTTAAAGCAAATGGTCCCACATAAACCCCAATACTTTTTGCTCATACAATCATACCCCACATACTACCAAAACACCCCATAAGGCCAAAACACTTAAAAAAAGTTACAATATAGGGAAGGAGGTAGTACTTCGTATTTCCCATCGAATATAGATGGCGAGTACGGATGACATAGATTGAAACTAGATATTAGCAACAATGTTACAGTGCCAAGAAATCTTATGAGCAACAATGTTATAGTGCCATGAAATTTTATGAGCAAAATATATTAGTGCCATGAAATCTTACTTTCTGAACTAATAGTAGTGCAAGGTTCACCATCTGCCCAATCAAAAGATTTGATATGCATAGTCCCGAAGAGAAGTTTACTAAAAACCGTCATTTCCGGATGATTATGAAGCGGTAGAACACCAGATGGAGGCAAGCAGAATATTCCAATCTGCAATATTGGACTAAGAATTTTACACTCGTAGAACTCCTTTCCTTTACTCAAATATGTAGTATAGATTCAATTCAACTTTGAAGTAGAAAGAACAATACCGAAAACTTGTCACATTCATAGAGGTGCAAGTAAGTTATGATAGGAGATCTTCCATTCCTCATTGTTCGAAAATATGGCAACTCTGGGCTTAGGCCAACATCATCTGCTCTCAACTTATCTATATATATAACCAAGAGGGGAAAAAAACAGTGAGGATCTCATGAATGACCAATAAAACTTTTACCTATGGAACAACAATGGTCATAGACTGTAAGCGGTTAAAGGACAAATAACAACTAAAGATTCACTATGCATAATGCAGAAAAGATCATATGGCATGGATGAAGGAGGATGAATAAATTATATCAATGGCATTTTCGTAAATATTGTAACTTCATCTATACTTTCAAAAGTTGGTTATATGCTTTTCTTTTCTTGTTTAAGTTCTTTTTGACATGAAAAAAAACATAGAATCAACTTTTGAAAGCATAGATGAAGTTACAATGTGTACATAGAAAGGTTATTTCTAGAGTTTTCTGCTTGTATACATTATCATAGATAATTTGTGGCATTGATTAACTGTTCATGATAGTGTATTTTACATAGAAAGGTATACATACTACATGGAAATTTTCTTCACAAAGACAGCATATACGTTCTCATAGATGAAGTTTAGAACCAGCCAAATATTAACAGCTACCAACATGCTGCCCTTTAATTCTCAAAAGTGACCAAGTCAATCAAGTATAATGATGTTCTTAATATGTCAATGATATGAATCACTGTGTTACCTAATTCACTATTTACAAACTTGAATTCATAGCAAATATTAACTAATATATCCCAAAAAAAGAAACGACCCACATGGGCTACATCCTAAATGTGTGTTGAACCGAAGCAAATGACTCTTTACCTGAATATGACCCAACCGAAAATAACCAGAAAGATATCTCTACCCCCTCTCTACCCCATGAACTAACATGCAGAATGTCATGCAAGCAAAAAACGCTCAATTTTAGTAGAAATAACCCAAAACTTTTGTCTAACTTATTTACGATAATGCCACTTATAGGTTTGACTTATTTACGAAATTATCATTTGAGATGTTTCCTTAACGTCTCAAAATGAGGTATTAGGCATTCCTCCCAAGACTCAACAAGCATTAGCTTGCATAGAAGGCTCAGTATAACACTAATGCAAAATGGGAATGAATTTCAATAATCCTATTCTAAAATGTAATCAATTATGCACTGGTGTATTTAGACCAGATTGCATTATATAAATATATATATCATCCGTTTTTAAATAGATGCAACAAAAGGGTAATTTTTGTGAGATATCTAGTGTAATGCTACATGCAGCCCTTGAATACATTTACTAAAATGGCGCATTGTTATGATAAAATCACACATAAATTGATGTAATTAATACTTAATTTTAATCAAACAATCCTTATATACATGTTCATTTTATTTATTATGTAATTTAGACACATGAGTTCATTACAAGTTGCATTATAATACTCATCACATTTTTCAAGATGATATCCAAAAACAAATTAACAATATAGCATCAACATCATGAAACATGTCAATAATTTTCTAAAAACCAAAGTATATATTAAGATATATACGGATATATATTCCCCATAAGATAAAACAAGTAGAACTCCTAATTTAGACACAATACGAGGTACATTCATGGCCTCTTCCCTAGGAATTTAAAATTATACAAGTAAATAAATAAACCAACTTGCAAACTATGAATAGATTAAAATAGCATAAATCATTGAATTATTTTTCTGCCAAAATACAAAAATAACATATTCAAAAATCAGACATCCGTACAAAGGGAATATTAAGTAACCTAATTAGAGTGTGATCATATGATGATGATGATGACATATCCAAACAAAAACAACAAAATTCAAAGTCTCAATCGCAAGAGGATCATCATGTCCAAATGTCCAATGCATGAATATGAACATAATCTTTTTCAAAATTAAGCTATAAACTAATCGCGAGATAATTCTTCAATCAAAAACGGATCTGAAATTCCGAAATTCCAATTCAAATTCAACCAAATAATTTGATTAAATTGATATCAATCAATTGATTTCAATCAGCGACATACCTAAAACGGAACGTAAGCGATCAACGTCTTCAACACGAGGGATAAACCCAGGTCCGCCATTAACGAACACATCCTTACAGACATGAAAAAGGTTTTGAACCGGCGACATTTTCCGATTACGTCGCCGGTTCTTTCGTGAAGACTTGCTGCTATTCGTCGTTGTTGCTTTGGGCAACTCAACGAATTCTTTCTCTCGATTACCAGCAATACCAGTTCCAATTCCCATCAAAAAAATAAACAAATTCAACACCAACTAACAACCAAATTACTACCTAAACCTAAAAATGTTCACTATCTGGGTTTAATAGCAGTGTATTCATTCAAATTTTGGCAAACAATGAGATGGGTTTTTGGAAAATCCCAATAAAAGTAATACAGTACTATTTTCCCAGTTTGTTTTGCTGTTTTTGGATGAAAAAACGTGATCAAATAAAGAAGATGATGATGTGAAATTTCTATATTTATTTGTTTATGTCGGAAGAACAGTGATTAACCCTGATTATACTATTTGTACTTGATTGATTAAGGGGGTGGAAAAAGAGGATGAATATGAAGTGAAAATGAAGGGGCAAAAATGGTGGTTATAAATGGGGAGATGAACAGTGAGAAGTAGAAAAAGGATGAAGAGAGTGTAATAAAAAGGAAGTTGGTATTTGAGAGAGACGAAAACCATGGGCGCTATTCATTTCCTTAATGAGTTTTTCCAATGGGCTGTTTTTTAAAACCACACTTTTGTAAAGAAGATAAATACTCTTTTATTTCTTGGATTTTATACCAACATTGACCTTAAGTCCTTAACCCCCCTTAAAGGCTAGTTAAAGGGCATGTTTGAACATTATTAAAAAAATTGAAGGGTATGTTTGGTTTAAAAAATAAGAATAGAAATGGAATGGGATTATGGAAATGATAATTCTTTAGGTATGTATTGAAAATCTATTATTTTCATATAATTTTTTGGTTCATTTTATTAATAAATGAGAGGTATAGGGATGAAAAATTTAGGAAATACCCAGTAAATCAAATTGATTTTTTTAACTCACATATAAAATGGCATTTTTGTAATTTTGTTGAAAATATATTACCAAAACACCCTCCTATTTGGTTGGTGCTTGAATCTCTACCCCTAAAATTTGTCAAAATTACCTTAAAATGTCATTTGATATGTGAGTTAAAAAAATCAATTTAATTTACCTGATATCCCTCAAAAACTTATGGAGGGTGAGTATGAGGTTTATGGGGTTGAGAAACCATTAGGTATGGGTTCAATAACCAAATTCCCCAACCAAACACCATAGTGTTCATTAAAAGTATCACATTCATATCATTCTATTCTAATTGTTTGCAACCAAACATGTCCTAAAGATCTTAAGAATATGGAGTTCGATACTCAGTGGATAGCATTCCCCCTTGAGGGGTTCGATACTTAGGCCTTGTTTGGTTCACCTTTTTTCTCAATACTTTATTAATTATTTTAAGTCAGATCTGATCAAATACTTTATTTTTTTAACTTTAAACATGTTTAATTTCGTAACAAATAATATTATGAAAATTACACATTAAAAATCATATCCCAATTGATATATATTTGCCTTATGGATTAACATATATACACTGTAAAAGTTTAATCAAATCAGACAATAAATTCATATCATAGTATCATATAAGAATCAAATCAGCAAAAATCAGGTGAATCAAACATAGCCTTACTCCCTCGTGTTTGCTTCCTGAGATATGGAGTGTAATTAAATACCCATGTTTTGTGAAAACTGAGAAGTCAAAATTCCTATGAATTTTTCCTTTTTTTTTGTACCAACCAAACAACGAAGCAAAATGAGAGCTCGTTTGGTTCACATGAGAAATACTTCCAATAAGAATTCTTATTTCATGGGAAATACTTTCCCTTGTCAATTTCCTAGGAAATCATATATATTGTTTGGTTGATCATGAGAATTACAAATTTCCATGCATGGGAATCTTAACTTACCAAGGGGGTCTTGGTGAGTTCATTCTCATACTAATAAATGTCAACCAAGCAAGCTCTGAGATTCATGAGATTTTGAGTGCCCATAGAAAAATTGGACAACCAAACAGTCTCTTATTTTGCAGTTTGCACTCGAGAATGATGGTTAGATTTTTTTCTAAAATTAAATATGTGATAATTAACTAATATTGAGTACTGAGGTTAGTGAGGTATAGAGTATTTGCTCCGATTTTAACTTATTCGGGGATCCTTATTCCATGCTTTCATATAAATTTTCACAAATTCTTATACGCGACTGGCCGCATGGTTAGTAAACCGTGCGGCCAACTGCATTGTTTCAAATGGTGCGGCCGTTTTTAGGGGTTACAAAGTCTTTATTGGAGTTACAAAGTGTTTTTTGGGGTTACAAAGTGTTTAAGTGAAGTTATAATGTATTTTTTGGGGTTACAAAGTGTTATTTTGGAGTTACAGTGGGTTACAAAGTGTTATTTTGGAGTTACAATGAGTTTTTGGGGTTACAAAGTTTTTTTTGGGTTACAAAGTGTTTATATGGGGTTACAAAGTATTTTTTTGGGCTATAAAATGAGGTTACAAAGGTTTTTCTGGTTTAAGTGGGGTTACAAAGTGTTTTATTGGAGTTACAAAGTGTTTTTGGGGTTACAAAGTATTTTTTTGAGTTATAAAGTGTTTTTTTTGGGGTTACAAATTTTTTTGGGGGTTACAAAGTGTTTTTTTATTACAAAATGTTCAAGTGATGTTACAAAGTGTTTTTTTTAGTTTACAAAGTTTAAGTAGGGTTATAAAGTTTATTTTTGGGGTTACAAAGTGTTTTTTGGGGGTTATAAAGTATTTAAGTGATGTTACAAAGTAGGGTTACAAAGTGTTTTTTAGGTTTAGAAAGTATTTAAGTGGGGTTACAGAGTGTTAAATGAGTTACAAAATATTTAAATGGGGTTACAAAGTTGGGGTTACAAAGTATATGTATGGGGTTACAAAGACTTTGTAACCCCATACAAAAATCAACTTTGTAACCCCCTGTCTATCAGCGCGCCGCACCATTACTTAATGGTGCGGCCAGTTACACTAAAAACGCATTGATAATTTTTTTTCAAAAGAAGTCGCTCTACTTTTTGTTTCCTTTGGGATGGGTTTCTCCAACCTAGCTAGAATCCTAGATACATCACTTAAAATTATGGGATATATAGATGTCAAATTAAATTCAAATTAAGTTTAGTAAATTTTAATTAGAGCTAATTCTGTCTAATAAGTTATAATTGTTTAAATTTGAATAATGCGGTGAAATGAATGAGTCATAATTACACTAATTAAGTACTTGTTTGGTTCAATAATATGGGAAATAAATTCCCACATAAAATCACCATGGAAAGTTTTTCTGATCCCCTTTTTGCTAATTGCATAAGAATTGTATTTGTGAACATTATTATTGCTAATTTAGTATTTTGT
This sequence comes from Salicornia ramosissima, assembly GCA_951394345.1. Taxonomy (NCBI): domain Eukaryota; kingdom Viridiplantae; phylum Streptophyta; class Magnoliopsida; order Caryophyllales; family Amaranthaceae; genus Salicornia; species Salicornia ramosissima. The sequence continues at coordinate 51,572,520 of OX596239.1, read as the reverse complement.
CCATGCACATTTTTCTTTTATTGATTGATATAGTTGGTTTATTAAATACTAGCCTTCTATGCACGCTTTGCGTGCGATGAAGTATATTAATATGGATGTCTATTTATATAGAATTTTAAAATATGAATTTTGATATTTTTGTTTTATTTTTTCGAATTTTATATTTTGTACTATTTTCATTTAAAAAAGTTCAAAAATGGTAATAACTTTCCTTAATAATTAGGAGTGATATAGATTGAGATTTTAGAAAGTGTTGAGGGGTAGTCTGGACTTTTTGCGGGAGGACACCATAGCTCCTCCCTTAGCTTATATAATAGAGATTACAAAATTTGACACTTTTTTAAAATACTTATTGAGATGACTAACAAGATTTATATGAATACGTTATATGAGTTTTAAATATATTAGTGATTATATGTACTTAGAAGATTATAAAAAATTATATATATATATATATATTGTATATATATATATATATATATATATATATATATATATATATATATATATATCCTTGTGTGTACATTTTTTTAGGATAATGTGTGGGTGGGATCACTACAAATTAAAAATGTGTTCAAAAAGGATAATTAAAATTGCCCTATTTGATACAAAATTTGTCTTCTTAGTTTATAATGATAATTTTAGTATTGCCCTCTTGTTGCCTTTGTAATCCCGTTGTATTAGGTTTCAAAGCCAAATTTAGATGTTTTGCTCTCTTTGATTCAATTCAAAAAGGGCAAACAAAATTGTCTTCATTGATCATCAACAAAGGCAATAAATTTTGTTTTCCTTGATTTAAACACTTTATTTATTGTCAAATAGGCAAAGTTTCAAAAGTCTAAGACGGCAAAATAATCATATTCACTACAAAAAATGTGTTCAAGAAGGGCAATTAAAATTGTCCTATTTGATACAAAATTTGTCTTCATAGGTTATAATGCAATTTAAATATTGCCTTTATGTTGCCCTTGTAGCCCCATTGTATTAGGTTTTAAAGCCAATTTTAGATGATTTGCCCTCTTTGATTCAATTCAAAAAGGGCAAACAAAATTGCCTTCATTGATCATCAACAAAGGCAATAAATTTTGCTTTCCTTGATTTAAACACTTTATTTATTGTCAAATAGGGCTAAATTTCAAAAGTCTAAGAGGGCAAAATAATCATATTGTCTTCATTGTTAATATCAATGAGTGCAAAAATAATTGTCCTTGTAGACATCATTAAGTAAAACAATACTCATATTGCCCTTTTTAATCATGATAAGTTGCCCTCGTTATGTAAGTTTTTTGTAATGATTGTCTTCATTGTTAATATCAATGAGTGTAAAAATAATTGCCCTTGTAGGCATCATTAAGTAAAACAATACTCATATTGCTCTCGTTGTGTGAGTTTTTTGTAGTGGATATTAGGCCTTGGAATCGGGCCCTATTGCAGGTCACCCGGCCTAATTTTAGCAAACACACGCATCTATAAGGGGGATAATAAGGAATCCTCGCAAATGCGTGCGGTGAGAATCGAAGAACCCAAGACCTCGTACCTGTAATTCTGAAGCCCTAACCACTGGGTTATGACTTCATTCTCAAAAAAGTCTTTCTTTTTATGCATTTATGTGTATTTATGCATATATATGCATGTATGTGTATGTATTTATTACTGCTCTTCATTTAGAATCTTTCTTTTTATGAAACAAAAAAAATGATCAAATTGGACACAATAATTCAAACAAATAAAGGGATCGGAAGGCCGGGATATGTACATGTATGGTTGAATTTTGATGAGATGTACATGAACTTATTGAGAGAACGTAAGAAGGATCGAGATACATCAAGTATGACCTATACATACAATTTAATGACAATCAACTATGTATACAATTATGAAGAATTATATATACATTGAGTAAAAATACATTGATATTATATTATATTACGCTAGGTAGCGCATAATAATATGAAAAGAGGAAAGAGAAAACAATCAATTATAATAATCTTGGTCATTCATTTGTGATTCAAGGATTATTATTATTTTATTCTCAACCTTCTTACTGCTTAAAAAAAATATTTTTCTCACACGAACCAATCAAAATGAGTGGAAAACAAATGGGACACAAAATGTGGGATGAAGAATTTGAGTTCGACTAGAAGGAGTTGGGGTATGGTTTGGTGGTAAGTCTCCCATGTACTGTGACCAAGGTCACGTGTTCAATCCTTACCCAACATTATGCTGGAGTATTTTTTCTTTCCATTTAGACTGGTAGCCCTATATCAGTCGATAAACTAGTGATTTACTTACTTACTTAAAAAAAAACAAGCATGATTAGGCCAGCCAAAGTGTGCATTGGTGGACGTAGGAATACTACCTTTCATGAAAAAGCCTTGGTGCCATTTAGATTACCCCCCACAATTTTTGAAAAGTTTATATCATGAGTTCATGACCTTTATGTTGGCCGACTTCACATTTGAAAAGTATAATATAAATAGATAATGAAATTTTTAAATAAAAAAAAAAAATCCACTTGGCCAGAATGGCCACTATACTCTGACATTGATTCTGTTTAAGGTTCTTTATATTTTTTGTTTATAGTAAAATTTTACTTCCATGGTTTTTTTTTTAATTCAATCCATAAAATTAAATTAAATTAAATTAAATTGATTCTTAAATTTAATAGGAGTTGAATTGAACCAAACTTAATTGAATTGAAATTAAATGATACGGAGTACTAATTTTAAAAGAACATGGTCTAACTAAGTATTTAAAGTACCCCAAACAAGAGAATAATGTCTGAGAGCTTGTTTACTTCAGCTTAAATTCAGTTCAATTCAGTTCAGTTCAGCTTAGTTTAATTCATCTCTCAATTTTCTTCTCTTATAAAATATTATTTTCATCTTTATTCAGTTCAGTGCAGTTCAGTCTAGTTATATTCAGCTAAAATAAACAAGCCCTTAATAATATTACTTTAGGAGAAAATCAAATATTGTTGAATCTCACCTCTAACTTATTTTTTCTCATACAAGCAAAGCCGAGTTGTAAAAATAATTCTTTATTGTAATTTTAGAGAAAATGATATCTTTAGATACTCCCTCTGTCACAAATTACTTGTTACAATTTCTTTATTTGGATGTCCTAAAATATTTGCTACATTTCCTTTTATAGTCTATGGGTCCCACATATATTTTACATTTTTACCCTCTTTTTTGTCATTTTTATCCTCTTTAAGCCAATCAATTTCTTCCACTTAACTTTACCAATGGTGGGCCCACATGAAAATTGGTTTGCATAAAAATTTGTTCCAAAATGGAATGTAACAAGTAAAATGGGACGGAGGGAGTATTTCAAGTAAGGATGATAAAATAACAGAAATGTTTGCTTTAAACTTGATTGCAATTCACAATAAAATTATGACCTTTCTCTTGTTCATATCTCAAATAATAACAAGGAATTTCTCCAAGCAGCAAAAGTTGATTTTGTCATAATTTATTATTAATAAAATAGTGTCAAATGGGCCTAGACCGCGACTGCCATGAGGAGTGAAAGTCCATTTTACAAAATTAAGAGATTTCACCTCAAAATCATATAACAATAAGGGAAGGAAACCCTTAGCATTAGAAACGGTGCGTTCTTTTCGTCTAAAATTTTCTGATCTGATCTGACAACTTATGAGAATTGGTGACATGTGATCAGATTTGATATGAGTTGAATAGAACAAACCCAAAGTGGACACAACTCTTATTATTTTTCAACGTGAGATGTATTCCCAAGACTTTTGTTAATTCTAAAATATTTTCACACTCACATGTGGGCTTTTCAAGGGTTCAACAGATATAGACCTTTGATTGATTAAAGTTGAACACCATTTTGTAGGTCTTATAAAAGTATCATTCGTTGTTTTATAAATAATAAGTTAGGTTATCTGCGAACTCACAGATTTGTGGTAAGTTAGAAAACCACTATGAAAATCTACCATCTTTGTACTATGCATTCATTTACTAGTATATTTTTAGTAGGTCCATGATTATTTAATTTGTCATTAACATCCACAGCTTCTTAAGCAAATGGTTTTGCTATGACTTTACTCATAGTTTAAAATTAAATTAAATTAAACTAATTAAGAGCAATGTCTTATGTAGTTGATACCATAGCCAAGTAGACCCTTTATTAATATTTATACAAGAGAGTGAAACTCCATTTGCCTCTGACCCTCCCTGCCCTAAATTACACAGCAATACACTATTACCAACACATAATTACACAAATAATACATATCTTTGATTATACATATATGATTACATATTTGTAAAAGTTATATTTATGAAGTATTCATTAAGACGAATCAAACACGAGTGCACGATTTTACATGTATATGATTTTTCTTATGGGTTAAGAATAATTTTATTAGAAAATTCCATTGACTTTATATTGTTGAAAAATTCCAAAAAAAGAAGAACGGTGTTTGTTTCAAACAAATAAGATAGACCGTATGGGTGTAGAATTACTAAAACCCATACTTTGTGTTTACTTCCAAAAAAAATTAGAAAAATAAAACTCATACCTCAAACCCCTAAGTATGTGGTTTAGAAACCCACACAAGGGGGTATGTTTGGCTTATACACATACAAATACTTATACATAAAAGAATTATATTAATTTCCAAGTAACAATCAACCATATAATTCCAAGAATCAACTTTCAAGATTTCATTTTGCGTATAATATACTCCATCTGTTGCACAATCATCGGTCCTAGGTGAAATATGACATACCAGTCTGGTATTACTCTTTTTCAGTCTCATACCAGTCCTAGGTGAAGCATGACATACATTGAATGTAAACTTTGAGGGATAAAATGAGTATATAAATGTTGTTGGACTTATTTTAGTCCTTAATGATAAAAATTGAGGTTGAAGTTGGTAAAAATAAATAAAAATTGTCCCAATTTTTTTCTTGGAAACACTTTTTAGCTAGACCAACATTGAACGGAACCATACTAACTTGGCATTATTTCAACTTTCAAACATGTATTATATTTTTAAGTTGAAGGAAAATATTCGATATAAGAGAATCGCTGGAGCCAGACATATTTTCGAGATACGAGATTCGATTCTCGCAGACAATAAACCCGTTATTGAAAATACTAGCATGAAAAGAGATACAAGTTGGCCTTGCCTACAATCACCTTATGCAATACTTTTTTAAAATGTGTTTCTGATGAAATCATCCAGCAACGGTGAGACTAAGTCTTTCCAAAAAGAATTATGTATATGCTCTATACTTTTGATAATTTTTCTTTAATTTTTAATAGTAATACTTGGTGTCATGGTGAGACCATATTACCAACGAATTTGTAATTAAGGGTCCGTTTAGTAGGATGTAAAACATTTTTTCTGAAAACTGTTTTTTCATTTTATATTGTTTGGTATGGTACAAAATATTGAAATGTAAAATTTGGGGTGGGAAACCATTTTTCACCCTATTGAAAACATTTCCCTCCCAATTGGAAGGAAAACATTTTACATTACAATTGGAATGAAAACATTTTCCGTCGTAATTAAATCAATTGATTTTCAGTTCAACCAAATAATAAAAAATGATTAAAATGAAAAATTATTTTACATGTAAACAAACAACGAAAAACCTTTGTAAAAATGAAATTTCCAATTTAAAAATTCTCCATTTCAAATAAAATGTTTCATTTAAAAACATTTTACACCATATAAAACAGACTATAAATTAAGTAGAGAATGACCCAACAAAATTGGTATCATTGACTTATTGTCCATAGAAATTACTCAATTAGAAAAAGCATGTAATTAGGTCGAAATGTAGCGCGCTACAGTACCATTTCAGACAGAATTTAGGGTTTTAGAAAACTCTGACTCTCGCACACTCTCGCACACCACAACCAAATCAACATTCCTCTCTCATTTTCCTCCTCTCATCAGTCATCAATGGCGGAATCACCACCGCAACCACCAACGCCGGAGATGTCGGACATGAAACTGAGCGATACCACCATCAAGCAACACCCATTCTCAAAGCGCGTCCCAATCGTGTCAATCCTAGGCCGCGCAGACGGCGGCGCTACACTTGCGGGGCAAACGGTGGTCGTTGGAGGTTGGGTGCGCACAGGTCGTGAACAAGGAAAAGGAACTTTCGCATTTCTTGAGCTCACTGATGGCTCATGTGCTGCTAATCTTCAAGTCATTGTCGATGGTTCGGTTTTCGATTTGAACCGTCTCATTGCAACTGGTACCTCTGTTTCTGTCTCTGGAACCCTAAAAACACCACCTGAAGGTACCAAACAGAAGATTGAATTGAGGGTTAATGAAGTTTTGGAATGCGGTCCTTGTGATCCGTCTACTTATCCTTTGCCGAAAACTCGTCTTACTCTTGAGTTTTTGAGAGATCGTCTTCATCTCAGAGCTAGAACTAATTTGGTATTCCTGCTTTTCTTTCCTTTTTATGGTTTGGGGTGGGGGTGGGGTGTTGTGGTGGTGATATTACTGTTTATTGTTGCGGAATTTGATTTCACGGGAAGCATAATGTGGGTGTTTTTCATGGGTGTTTGTATGCTAGTTCCTACATAATCTGTACTACGCAATGTTGAATTTGGTTTAGCATTTGTTGTCATTTCAATAGTGTTTGTTTAGTATGCGTTTATTCTATTTAAGGAATTGTGCAACTAAATTTAGATTTCAATACTTATTGATGTATGGTTTATACCAATTTTATGAATTGTGATATAATTTTTAAAAAAATTATCTTTGATTCATGGATATGGTGGGCTTTAGTTTTTGCGGATGCGAATTTATTGGGAAATTTCGCTCAACCATGTTTTTGATTAGCATTCATAGGAAAGGAGAGGGAAGTGTTGGTGAGCATATGGATTAGGGAATGAGTGTGTCTTAATCTTGTTAATATTATAAATATCTGGTTATAAGGAGGTGGAAAATTGATCTCTCTAATTCCCTTCCTAGCGTGGATGTAATTAGACCCAAACAAGATTAAGCATAGAAAATAAAATGAAAGAGTATAAGCTTAGTTACCTTGCTAAAATAATGGTCAAACAATTGAGAACTTAAAAAAAGATATGCAAAATAAGCCCCTAAACTCAATTGTATTTAGAGTGGTTTTGCCAATGCTACGAAGATCAAAGCTTGAACATTGGATTTTGGCTTCCTAAGATACCATAAGACCATGAAAACCTAATACCAAAGACACCATAGGATTTGACTAACAAAATCTCAATAGTTTGGAGCTCCTATAGAATATAATTATAACTCAATAAAATAGATATCAAGACCTTTAAAGAAGACCTTATATGCTACAGCCTTCTAAAGGAATTTGTTCTCCTAGTCTCCCCTTTTCATGTCCAAACAGAATTTCTCATTCAAACATTTTATTAATTCAATTCTTTACCAAATACTCCCTCCGTCTTTTTTAATAGTTGTTCCACTTTCATTTTTGCGTTGTTTTTAATGAAATGTTCCATTTCCCTTTTTTTTAGCATACTTTGGGTATTAAAATTAAAATGACTAACATAACCTTACTTTTTTTAATGATCACACGAGTCTCTTCCTTACTTTTTTGAGGGGACTGCATGGTTTTTATTGGGAAGCAAAACAAAAAAAAAGTTATTTCTTTAATCTTTGTGCCATTTTGATATGGAGCAACAAATAAAAAACGGAGGATGTATTATTCTACCACTGTTAAGTAGGCATACTTATGCAACTTTTTGGACAAATTTCTTTTTTGGCTTAATTTCATTCAATCACGTGATATCATCTATCTTGTTGCATCTCTTGTTATTGCTTGGTTCTTCTGTTTCTGTAGTGAGAGTTCATTATATCAATCTCCTAATGACATAATGTTGATGTTGAGTGTTGCACATTTTTTTTCTTAGGATTATGCTTTTTTCTATTGTATTTTGTTAGGTCTGATTGAATGAGAAATGAAGCCCTAAGGGCTAGACATAACTACATAACAACTAAATACATTTTATAAAATGATATATTTTGGGAATTTATGAAAAATTCATGCGGAAATTGGTGTTATTAATGCTTAAAGTTTCTCAACTTTTTGAGCTTCTTAAATGTAGTCCTTACGGAGTTACGGCTGTATATGACATTGTCCCTTTTTTTGAGTGATGCTAATGTGCTGTGTTTATTAGCAAGAGGCACCAAGTGTGTTTACTGACATGACTATTTCTTTGTAACAGATATCTGCTGTTAGTCGAATTCGCAATGAACTTTCGTATGCAACTCATGTATTCTTTCAAGAGTATGGTTTTCTATACTTGCATACACCCATCATCACCACTAGTGATTGTGAGGGTGCAGGTGAGATGTTTCAAGTCACAACATTAATTAATGAGGCAGAAAAGGTGGAAAAAGAGTTGAAGGAGAACCCTCCTCCACAAGAATCTGACATTGAAGCGGCGAAGCTTGTTGTTCAGGTGAAGGGGGAAGCTGTGAAGAAACTAAAGTCAGATAAGGCAAGCAAAGAGGACATTCAGGCTGCTGTTGCAGTATTAACTAAAGCTAAAGAAGATTTTGCCAAATTGGAAGAGAGAGCTAAGCTTAAACCTGGGCTTCCCAAAAAGGAGGGGAAAATAGATTATTCTCAAGATTTCTTTGCCCGTCAGGCATTCTTGACAGTCTCAGGACAACTGCAAGCTGAATCTTTTGCATGTGCCCTTAGTAGCGTCTACACATTTGGGCCAACGTTTCGTGCTGAGAACTCCCATACGTCCAGGCATCTTGCTGAATTTTGGATGCTGGAGCCAGAAATAGCATTTGCTGATATTGAGGTTCCTTTTTTTAGCTTTATTATGGCTGTAAAAACCACTTTTTACTTTTCTAAACAAAAATGCACACCAATGAGTCTTGTTTGTCATGTTAATAATTTTTTGTCCAACTGGACTTGCCAATACAATGCCTGCTGTCTACTTGCTGCCTAATGTTACCTGGTAAAGAATTCTTATCTTGTTTACCCTGCTTGCCAAGCTTGTTTCTACGAAATGTTAGATACCTTGTAGTTGTTTTGGATTGTATGTTTATTGCATGACATAGATGTGGGATTTGGTTTTCGTGAGACGGACTCTTTCAAGTGATGGAGATGTTCACTTTGGTTTAGTTGTTATTTTTTCATAACTACCTGATATATATCCACTTTTTTAATTAGAAATTTTTTTGGACATAAGTATACATCTACTTTTTTTGTGCATATCATTAGCCACCTTTTGTCCACTAGCCTACTTTATTTTCTTCCCTCCATTTGCTAATGATCTCTCCTCAATCCTCATATCCATGGACTGCATGCTCTCTTTATTTTCTTATCACATATAATTGAGATAATGAACTGACCATTGCTTTCTTTCTTCTCTTAGGACGATATGAACCTAGCAGAGGCATACGTAAAATTTGTATCTCAGCGGTTGCTTGACAGGTGCCATGACGATATGGAATTGATGGTCAAATTTGTTGACAAGACCGCAATTGATCGTTTGAAAATGGTTGCTTCATCTCCTTTTGTAAGAATTACTTACACAGAAGCAGTGGAGAAGCTCCAGGAAGTTACAGACAAGAAGTTTGAGAATAAAGTTGAATGGGGAATTGATTTGGCAACTGAGCATGAAAGGTAAATAAAATACTTCATATGTGTTTTTGTCACAACACTGGTGGAGCACATGCTGATATTATAGTTCACCTTACCCTGCAGATACTTGAGTGAGGTCTTATTTAAGAAGCCAGTTATAGTATACAACTACCCAAAAGAAATTAAGGCATTTTATATGAGGCTCAATGATGATGGAAAAACTGTGGCTGCAATGGATGTGCTCGTCCCAAAGGTAGGGATGTTTATCTTCGTCATAACTGCTTCTTCCCTTTTTAGAACGAGTTGTTTAGCTGGGACATAAAGCATTATCCTTGAATCATACCACAATTGGCATCTGTTCACATTGTCCAAACATTTCATAATTGAGAATGTGATTTGATATTACTTAAAATACCAATTACTCTGTATGATTGTTGCTTCGTTTCTATTTTCTTGGAGTCGAAAATTCAAGTAAAGCAATGTGAGATACTTCTATCATGAAGCTTAAAAGCACCCCTAGTGTAGGAATGGTGTCAACATTTTTGGGATATCTCAAAATTGTATATTTGACTATAAGTTCCAGATGTAGGGAATACTTATCTGTAGGACTGTAGCAAAGTTGCTTTTGATATCTGCTGCTGTTGATTCACTTGACTGCCAGTATCTGAGGGCAATAATCATAGGAATTGTTTGGTTTTATGATGAGGATAACTTCCCACCATTTTTTGTTGTTCATATCTGTTGAATTATATTTTCAGGTTGGTGAGCTGGTTGGCGGAAGCCAGAGAGAAGAGCGATACGATGTCCTTTGTAAAAGGTAAGATGGACGGTCTTCTGATATTGTTCAATTTTGAGTTTTTGCTGCTAAATGAACATAAAAATTTGTTTTATTTTTTGCTAAACTGTTAATAAGTTTGAAAAGGGATAACTAAGAGAGATCCTAAGAAATGCTCTTATCCCCAAATGCAGGATCACTGACATGGGATTGCCTCTGGACCCCTACGAGTGGTACCTTGACCTTAGGCGTTATGGCACCGTGAAGCATTGTGGATTTGGTTTGGGATTTGAGCGGTTGATTCTTTTTGCCACGGGCATTGATAACATAAGGGACGTTATCCCCTTCCCTCGGTACCCAGGGAGAGCAGATTTATAAGTTCAAATTTGTTACAGTTTTATTTTGTACTTAAAGCTTGCTTTACTTGCCGAAGAGGGGCGTTATGATTTTGAATTATTTATTAACCTTATTTACAATGATTATTAAATAGAAAAGCAGTGTTATTTTACATCTATGTTCATGAGATTTTTACAAGGATGACATGGAATTGTCTTTGTCCTTTCATATGTAGCTATAATTATGCTGTTAGATCTTAGATTTACATTTTCAGCAGTTAGCATGTTACTGGTGTCCATATTTTATTTGGCTAGTACCACTTAAGGTTTTTTTCTCCCCATATTTTTTTTATAAGGTGTACTGGCTTCGTATAAGACTCTTATCTTAGAAAATTATTGTTGGTAGGTGAGGTGGTGAGGCTCGACATTGTGACCTACAGAACATGAGGTGAGATGAGGTGAGGAGCTCACCAACTGATCTCTTCTCAATCCATAACCAGTTAACCACCATTCTGCCACTTTTATACTTCATCCGTTTTGAAAAAAACACAACAATTTCTATTTTTGGATGTTTCAAAATAAATGCAACAATTTTAATCTTCCATTTTTGTAAGTTTTTTCTTTCTATCTATCACATACCCCACTTTCTCTCTCTATCCCTTTTACCCTCACAACAAAAATTGTCTAGGAGTCCGTGATACCCCAATTGTTGTGTTTTTTTCGAAACGGAGGAAGTATTATTTCTGTGATTCTATGATTCTTGGAGATTGAAATTTTGCTGTTGCTAGTTGAAAGCGAGAATAATGATGAGTGGTTAATTGGTTAGTGGAGTCACGGAGTGTAGAGCTAAGCTGTGCCATCATGAGAACCAACTCGGCATGATAAAACATGAGAGGCACAAATAGGTTGTGAGCAATGCACATATAATGTTTTAAAATTTTGGCACGAGCTTGATATTGAGCGAGTCTGTGTGTTAATCCAATGGTCCATACATTGTGAATAAGTTTATTAATATTATGAACAAAATTCATAGCCGTACAATGCAATTTGGCCTCCTCTACTCCCATTTTTTTTCTCCCCTCTTATGACTACACTTATCTCATTTTTTTATTTTAATTTATACGGTAAGGTACATGGTAGGCTTTTTACACTGGTTATATCTCAGGAAGTCAATACTCGGGGTAGAGGGGGAGAGAACCCCAGCAATACGTTGAGACAAGGATCGATTTCGTGACCTGGATCATGGGAAGTGGGGTGCTTTCTCTCATTGGCAAGATCGAGTAACATACAAGATGTATTGGGTTTTGTATGAATCTCCAAGTAATTTAACATCATATAGAAATTTATTTTGAGTTACAAATTAGGTCAAAAGTACTATTTCAAAGTCCAAGTTATTGTGGTTTGTGGAACTTGATCGAGACATGTCTCGTAATGGCATAAGTGTTTCAAATGATAGGGAATAACTTGTAGATTTATCTTATTACATACATCAAGAAAGATTACTTATTTTCCCATTTTAAATGAGTATATATGTTGGTTGAAGTGAGTGAGATGAATAAAATATCACCCACCATTACTTGTAATAAAAAATGAGAAAAATGCTAATACAACTGTAGGAGGTTAGGAGCTATGTTAAAGATATTTGTCTCATAATGGCATAAGTGTTTCAAATGATAGGGAAGAAGTCGTAGATTTAAACCTTATCTCACACATCATAAAAGATTAATTATCTTTTCCTTTTCAATGTGTATGTTGGTTGAAGTGAATCAGATAATTTGTAATAGAAACAGACTCGAGAAAAATGCTAATACAACCTTAAGAGTTATGTTAAAGATATTTAAAGTGAAAATATTATCAAAGACAAATATTAATTACTTCAAATGAAGCGTAATTTTCACATACAATTCAAATTTTTTTATACTCATTCATAAAATATGCCCGGTATTAAATTTTTATACATAACCCTAAGCGCGATATATAAGGTAGAATTTTTAAATCCAATCAATTTTTGATTAACTATAAGCCCAAACCGTGATTTTTAAGTTGTAACAGCGGTGAAAAAAAAAAATCTCGTTTTGTCTCTTTATCGTCATCATCAAATCATAGATTCATAATCGATCAATCTCTCTCTCTCTCTCTCTTATTGATCTCCAACGTTTTGCCCACCCACCTGTCACTTGTTCTGACTCAAATTCATCACCTGTGTTTCTCTCCCTCTTTGTTCCTCAATTTCATCCCGATCTGCTTCAATCGATTCACGAAAAACAAATTCAGCGAAGATGTACGGATTCGAAGCAATGACCTTCAACATTCATGGAGGTTACTTGGAAGCCATTGTTAGAGGTTACAGATCTGGTTTGTTAACTGCTGCTGATTACAACAATTTGTGCCAGTGTGAGACTCTCGATGACATCAAGATGCATCTTTCTGCTACTGATTATGGCCCTTACCTTCAGAATGGTAGATTATCTTCTCCAATTAATCGTTTTTTTCACGTTTTTTTTAATGTTGTGGTTTCGCTGACCTCCTTGTTAATTGAATTGCATTTTGGTTTTAATTCTTGTGGTTGATTTGGTTTGGTTGATCTATATGATGTTTTGGTATTTCCTGCAGCCTTTTGATTTTTGAATTATATGCTTGACTTCGCTGCTGTGTCGATTTATCTGTTACGGACAATCTGAATTTTTATTTTTTTTATCTTGATATTGGTAAAGGTTCTATGACCAATTATTGCTAAAAAGTTGTGCTTGAATTGACAACGACAATTATGATTTTGAGACTGCTACAAACATCTAACAATGTGCTACAAACATCTAAAAATGTTAAGGTGATGAAGTACTTTTTTGAAGCAAACTAAGTTGCTTTTATAAGTTATAGCATCACATTCTAACAAGGCATAGCAGTTCACTTTCAAGACAGGAAATTTGTGAAGGGATTAACCTTTGCCTACGCCTTCCTCTCACGTAGGTTTAGGTTGATAACGTTTATTGATCAATCACACTCAGTTTGTTTTGCTACTTCGTAATTCGTATACAATTCCTTGATCCGGAGTGAAGACCAAATAACCTAGTACCATAAATAAGCCAGATTCAGTTTCTGCATCTACATCTTAAGCAGGAGGCAGATTGGTTGCTTTTTTGACAGCTCATTACCAATGCTGCATCTTATATGTCAGAGAAAACATTTTATATTGTGAATAATGTTTTCCCGAGGAAACTCTTGTAGTGAACCTTTTGAACATTCTTGTTATCAAGGCTAAAAAAAGAAACTAGACTTGTAGGTCATCGGATATGCTGTGATTTAGATGAAGGGAAATGTTGCTTTCTTTGATGAAGGGTGGCTTATTTGTATAGGTTTATCTAGGAATTAGGAAGATGACTGATGCTAAATTCAATCGCCTGACTTCAAGTAAGCCACACTAGAGAGAACTTGAATCTCGTCGTGAACAAGAACCATTATCAAACTGCAGATTCTTTTATCTTCCATTCATACTACAGATCATTGAAGGAAGCTGTGTCCATCCATATAATGATGCAATAGATTTTTGGCCTTTTTTTTCCTTGCTATTGGTACATTTTATGACCTTTTACTGAATGTCTCCACTCCCTAGTAAGTCCTATTCTTCTTTTACTCAGAGATAACACCTAGGAGTAAAATAGAGGTTACTCATTAATGTTTCATCTTGTTTGCTAAATCAATATCTCTTGTATAACTAAAATATTCAATCAATTTAAGCAACACACCACAAACACTATGTAACTCAAATAATACAAACACACATATAATAATTGATATATATATCCCTGCATTAAATACTAAGTAGTTGACTATGAACCGTCACTTTATTAAGGAAACGCATCAACTCAGTGAAAGGTTATTGGGAAATTTTTTCCCAATTGTTTGAAATCATTGCAATAAGCTATCTAAGGAATTACTAGTATATTTTATCTTAACAACAAAATGGAGATTATTAACTTTTTTTTTTTTGAAAAAGGTGAGCATTTTATTTCATCAAAGAAATTTGCACAGATTATGAACTCTTGCAGTTGATTGTTACATAGTGTAGTCTTGTCCATTGTCCTATCTCAAAAAAAGCAGCAAGGTTGCACACAATATTTTATATTTTGCAATTCCTGCTGGTTTCTTTGAATTATCTGCATATTCCATATTTCTGCCTTGAAGCCTTCTTTTAGATGCACAATTGCACATGCAATGAGGTGTGAATTTTGGACTTCTGTTGTAATTTACAAAAGTAGTGTAGCTCTTTAAAGTTTTTTTGTAGCTTTCTAGGGAAGGCTATCAGTTCTTTGTGAATTCAATTGAGTTCATAAACTTAAAATTTGAATGATCTTTTTGCCTCTCTTCCTTCTGCTTTGGTGTTTCACCAGGAGCTTCTTTTATATATGCATTTGTTACTATTTGTTGATAGTTGTACTGACTTGGTTGGGACTGCTTTTAGTGCTTTCTTTTTGGCTACTCCTTACTACTAGGCTGTACAACCTTTTGCCTTGTGGAGAATTGGAAACTACTATATAGATAGAGGCATAGGGCTTTTGTATGATTGATATTATTGATATTCTAATTGCTATTTTTGCTTATAGAACCTTCTCCTTTGCACACAACTACCCTTGTGGAGAAATGCACACTGAAGCTGGTTGACGAGTACAAGCACATGCTGAGCCAGGCTACAGAACCCTTGTCAACATTTTTAGAGTACATCACGTAAGTGGAGTTACTGGATTCTCCTTTAGTACTTCCTACATTTTTCCAAGATTGTATTTTGTGTTGGTACCTGTTCATAGACATTAGATGAGGATGAGAAGTTATCCTGTTTGCTATAGTTTGAACTTAATAATATCTTATGTGGAATGCCGGTAGCTTGCATCTACAAAGCATTAATTGCCAAGGCTACCCAAACAACCCTGTATCTTGCCTTTTAGGCCAATGTTTTCTTCCCCCTCTCATCTTCTTTTGAAGTGAATAGGTCAGTAAAAATAATACCTTTTGTACATGTTAGTTGGTCATGTGTATTCTTGGCGGTTTCTAGGACAGATAGATTACATGATACAGACGGATCTTCTTGAGAAGGTCAAAAGGTTATAAACAAAACCTACTCTGATGCGATTATACTAGTTCATGTTTGCATAAATTATACATGAATTAGTTGCTTCTTCAGGACCCCTTCATATGAGCTACAAATATCTTAGACTTTATCCACAAATACATTCAAAGTTTTTTTTTTTCCTCCAAGTCCCCCCCCCCCCCCCCCTTTTTCTATGCACAAATGTGTTGGAGTGATAGAAAAGAGAATGATAACACCTTAGTATTTTGATTATTTTCTGTTTGTAGTGACTGGAATATAGGGAAGTGCTCCTTACAATTTCGTCTCTTCACTTCATGTAATTGTTAAAATCCAAATCCTTGTCATCATTTATTGTTTGTTAAAAAAAAAAAATTAAGGAAACCTATTTTATCAAAAATCATATAGCACAAAAACTTTCAATATAGATGGCGAAGTATCAGTTAGAATTAAGTTGGTTCACTATGATGGTTTGTTTTATCATAGGTATAGCTCCACAATTACTTTTCTTGATAGGCTCTCTTTTAAGTTTTAGGAAAACCTTAGTATTTGAAGGTGCAAGGCCTATCAAGGCATAAAGGGTCCCTGAAGCCTGCACAACGGGCACCAAGCGGAGCCACATACCTTTCATAGCTGAGGAGCGTATGGTTTGCCAAAAAGTCTACAAATAAAATCTAGAGCTTGTTCATACTTTAGTAACACAATAACATAAAGCATAATACCACTAAAACACGGCAGATAATACCACTAAAACACCAAACACGGCACACTTTCGGTTCTTTTGTTGTACACTTGTACCCCCGTGGATTTAGATCATATCTTGTGACGCATTGACACTAATGACTGTTGGCGTAGAGGTAATATATGGGCTGCAATACAATGTGCATAAGCTCTTGCCAAAAAAAAAATTAAAACTTGCTGTAGCTTTCTGAGTAAAAGCTGGAACTGGCTTTAAAATTCAATCACATATTCACTACTTTGCTATCTTATTAGGATTTCGAGACAAGCTCTTGTTAATTTGCATGTGCTTTTGTGTCTTTTCCAGCTATGGGCACATGATTGATAATGTTGTTCTGATAGTTACTGGTACCTTGCATGAGAGGGATGTTCAAGAGCTGTTGGAGAAATGTCATCCCCTAGGCATGTTTGACAGGTATTTGCTCTCTTGCTATGTACTGTGTATATTGTTTTCCTTGCAAACAATGCTTTGTCGCTGATTTTATTCGCTTGTCAGCATTGCGACTCTTGCTGTTGCTCAGAATATGAGGGATCTATATAGATTGGTGCTTGTTGATACACCCTTGGCTCCATACTTCTCTGAGTGTATTACATCTGAGGTACTAATCTATAATTTTTTCTGCATATCTGTTTAGTTTATCCTCCTACAAATCATTTTTATTTTCTTACGTCAGAATCTTCTCGTGAAAGAATACATAAGAATACATTGTCATTGTATACGTGAATTTGATTTTACAGTGAGATAAGATGTCCCCCTCTGTGATTATGTGTTTATTAAAAGAATTTACTCCATCTATTTCTAAATGATAGTTTCCGTTACTGTAGTTTGTGATTCAAATGTGGGAGAGGGGAGGTAGTATATAACTGTCGGGTTTGTGTAATAAAAACTAGAAAAAGAGAGTAGAAAAGGTAGCATTTATATGTGGGGTTTTCATGTGGGTAGAAGGGAAATGTTGAGAAACTCTTTAGCAGAAATGGAATTAAGTGTAGCTAAAAAACAAGAATGGACAAGTGGAGAAAGTGTAACAACCTAACAATAGAGCAATGAAGGGAGTATTATATGTGAGAATTGTTATAATATCTGCTTATAGCTGCTAAAATCTGGGAGTATTTCTTTTGATGTTTCTGGCAGGACTTGGATGATATGAACATTGAGATTATGAGGAACACCCTTTACAAAGCATATCTTGAAGATTTCTACCGATTCTGTCAGGTAAGTCTGGGATATTTCTTCAGAAACAAAACCCCCTCCCCACCTCTTAACCAATCACCCACTAATTAATTGCTCAGGTTCACACACATCTTCTACTTATCTTCATCTCCTCTGTTTTAAATCTTTTCTTTATAATGCAGAAACTTGGTGGGGCTACCGCGGAGATTATGTCTGATCTTCTTGCCTTTGAGGCTGATAGAAGAGCTGTTAATATTACAATTAACAGGCAAGTAACTTATTATTTGTGTGTTTTTAGAAATACAGATTTTGCATAAGTTTACAATATTGTAGTTGTGCTTTTTATGTAATGTGAAGATTTCTCCTACAAGGTGGTAAGGTTGTATATATATCCTGGCCTTGCTAGGCTTCACTAAAAGTGGTACTGACACCGGTGGTTGTTAAATATTATTTCTAAACTCAAGAGCTCGACTTGTGCAGCATTGGAACTGAACTCACGAGGGAAGACCGTAAGAAACTGTACTCAAACTTTGGTCTCTTGTAAGTATCTTCAAGATTTGTGTTTCATCTTCTTTGAATTACTTTTTTCTTTCTGCGAATGACGAATTTGTGCGTTATAGGTATCCTTATGGACACGAAGAGCTTGCAATTTGTGAGGATGTCGATCAGGTATGATTAATGTTTTCCACTTTTTCCTGTGGTTTATTATTTTAAATAGAAATGTGGTTTGGGTGGGATTGACTCCCCCCCGCCCCCTTTCCCCCCTTCTGCCAGTCGCATAAGTACCCCAGTCTTTTGATGCTGAGTCCTTCATTGATGAATGTTGGTGGTGAACAATGGTCATGGAGGATGAAGATTTTGGTTGAGGTTAATTACGATGAAGATGAAAGGTTTGGAGCTTGAGGTAGAAATATGCTAGTGAATGCAAAGTGGGAAGGTGGGGTTGAAGTTTCTTTTGTGTAACTAAATTAATTTAGGTACCAAATTCATTTCCCGTCTTCAATGTGCAGTATTTTAAAGCTCCCTTTCTCGTTTCCATTATCCTAGTTTTTCTTTCTTACTTCCTTCTCTTAGGTTGCCCCTTAGATCATTGCCTTTATATTGATGTTAACGGAGGAATTTTTGTGTGTTTGTGTGTGCGCGCGCGCATGTGTGTATTTTTTTTTTTGTGGAAGACAAGGGGGTGGTGGGCCAGTAGGGGAGGTGTGTGAAAATTTGGATCAAAAGGGGCTCTTCTATGTGTGTATGTTGTTCTTGTGGGGGAAAAGGGGCTCTTCTGCAATTCCGCATTTCTGAGTAGATTCCTTGATATCTTTGTGTACGTTGTCCCTATTTTCTCAAATGTTGACCAGCAACTTAAAGCTGTAATCCCATGTGCACTTTAAGCAAAGAGTTGATTTCATTGCTGAATATGTTTTTGTACTGGGAGCGTATGAAAGGCTGAACAGGCCGTGGATGGGATTTGAAGTGCTATATGTTTCTATACATCCTAGGAATCATGATTCTTAAAGATTTATTAAAAAGGAAAAGTAAACATCAATTAATTGGCAATTTTGTTTTAGGGCGTTCATGCAGGTTAATTTTGGAAGTGGAGCCTCTTTGTGTGCTGTACCCTGTAGGGGGTTGTAATTATATATCTGTTGTGTCAAACTTGTCTTTTAGTGCTTGTCTTGACCAAAGGTATACCTTGTTGTACCATAAACTCTGCTTCGTATACTCATATGAGTCATATCCACTTCATTCCTCTGTTTCTGGGAAAACGGGAGGTAGGAGAGGGATTGCTCTTTTGTCTAGGATTTTCTGTACAACTTGTCAGCTTTGTCTTCAAATGTGAATGACATTATTTGTGTTTCCTTTTGTTACTTTCATGCTTAGATTCAGATATTCTTAGGTTACTCAGTTTGAAGCTTCTAGAATCAGTTTTACTTGCGGTTCTTACTGTTGCCCCTGTCATAGGTCCGTGGTGCAATGGAAAAATATCCACCTTATCAGTCAATATTCTCCAAGATGTCTTATGGAGAAAGCCAGATGCTGGACAAGGCGTTCTATGAAGAGGAGGTCAAGCGACAATGCTTATCGTTTGAACAACAGGTCCTTTTCTAAGCTTATATTCTTTTTGTATAGGCAAAACGGGAAGCATAAATTTGAGTTTTTCTAAGCTGAACACCCCCCCCCCCAAGGTTTTTTACGTTTTCTAAATTGTATCCCATAATTTTCAAAAAATTTAGTGGTACCCTTGAACTAACCTATCCTGCTAAGTTGCGCCCCTTATAGTTAATTCGAAGTTAAATTGGTTAGTTTACTTTAATTTATCCCTTCTCAAATTTTCATAAAATATACCTGCAAGTGTCTTTGGGTTAAAAAAATCCAAATAAAGAATGAATAAAGTCAAAAGTTACAAAAAGTTTAATCAAAATTTAAGCGTAAAGGGCATAGCTTAGAAAAGTAGGTGTGTTTAGGGGTACAACTTAGAATTTTCAATTTCATTGGGTACAAGCCGTACAACTTAGAAGTCCCAAAACCTAAGGGATATAACTTAGAAAATCACATTTGTTATTTATGTCCCTTTATTATGGTCCCCAAAATTTATTGAAATGTGTGCTTTGCTTGTATGACCTGCAGTTCCATTACGCTGTTTTCTTCGCTTACATGAGGTTGAGGGAGCAGGAGATTAGGAACCTGATGTGGATATCAGAATGTGTTGCACAAAACCAGAAATCCAGAGTGCACGACAGCGTTGTCTTCATATTCTAGTCGCCATGTGAGTGAACATGAAGGAATCTTGTTGGATTTCCGGGAAATACATGAATAAATCTCGTGTTGCTTGTGCTTTGTACATCTCATTTCATTCGGGCTCGTAGAATTCAATTGCAAACATTATTTATACTGCACAAGGTGAAATAAAGCTTTTATTTGTATGATTATTTTATTCAGAAGTGATCTTCTACACCAATTTTATGCTAGCTAAACTTCAGCTTGGTATCCCCATTTTGTTGTTGGGGGAATGAATTACTCAATCTTTCTGTATTATATATGTGAAGTATCATAATGAGGACATTATATTTTGAAAGAGATCTATAACCTTTCATCTTCAGTTATCTTTGCCTTCTCTCTTTAGCTTCAATTGATCTTGTGAATTTGCATTGCTACTTTTGAGAAGAACTAGCCGTCTTGGATTAAGCAAGGAGCTCTTTTGAGATCACTTTTCGTTTCTTTTTACTTACTACAGGAGTGTTCCTTGTGAGGGATGCCTTTTCAACCACTTCAATTCAATTTACCAATAAACTTTATTGAAGAAATATTTTGTTAGATAACTGTATTTTAATTGTGGATTATAAGGTTGATAGTTGGAAATGTAACAAAGATTGAGACTTTTTTTGGACTGAATTATTCTGAACTAAATTGAATTAAATTTGTCCAAAAGAACAGGGTCTTTATAATAAAAATGGGGCTAATTATCAAGATATTGTCTATAAATTGGGCTAATGTTTAATGTAGTTTTAATTTTGGAAACATCTAGGTATATTTGAAAGTTCTTGGTTTCTCTTTCAAAAAAAAAAAAGTTCTTGGTTCCATCAAAGTCAAGTTCTTATACCAATTCGGCAATTCCTTTTTTTGAGAGTAAATATTTTTTAAAATTCGGCAAATTCCTAATTATCATTCACCAAACTCTCGTTTTAAAATTATGATGTCTTGTTTACTCCTATTAATTAATAAGAGTAAATATTTTTTTAAATATCCCATGTCTAGATACTAAGCAGAATATGATAAATCTCTCCTATTGACCACCAAAATAACAATACTAGGATATAAGAAAGCGAAAGTTCCTGTCAATTCCTAGCCATTATGACTTGGTACTTGGTAGTAGTGTGATAATTTCATGTACGGAAATGCTATGCTCACGCTCATTTTTTCGCTCTTAATTTCACTTTTATCATATAAGTAACAAGTGTAAGTCGAGTATTTTTAAAAATAAATAAATAAAAGAGCAGCTTTATTTCAATCAAAAAACAATGTGAAAGTTGGGAAGCAACCAAAAAAACAATGTGAAAGTTGGGTGTGAGGATATAAGATGAACAATTATGAATCTATAGCAAAAGGTTACAAATTTGTATTTAAAATTTATGGATCGTTTATTTTTTTGAGGATATGTATTTCATGTAATTTTTTCACCAATTCTTGATTTTTTCCCCCCTCGATGTATTTGGTTTTTAAGTCATATTTGTACAACTTAGGGGTACTTATGACTGTTATGAGACGCGATAACTAGCGAGTTACTCGAGCTCGGCTCAATCAATACTAGGTAAAAATTTGACTTGATTAATGAAAAGCTCAAAAGTTTATTGTCGGTACTTTTATGCATTAAGGTAGTATATATAATGTCCTTTGGGATGCTAGTATGATCAGACAATAAAATTGTGAGCTACTCGAGAGTAACTCGATTAATGCTCGACTCACCAAAAATTGGTCAAACCTCGAATCATTTAAACTCAATTCAAATCAAGCTCGACTAAAAATGTAAGCGAGTCGAGTCAAACAACCTACTACTCGAACTCAACTCACAACATAAGCACCTCTAGTACAACTCCTATTGGCCAATGTTTTTAAATAATACTTATTTATCGTACCCTAGTTCCTGTATCTTATATTTTAAAATCAAAGTATACTTACCCATTTTGTACTTGTACCGGGTATCCATGCTCCTTTTTTTCCTTGGATAATGTAGGTGGTGCTAGGCCTTGAATCGGGCCCTACTGTAGGTGACCTGTCCAAATTTGGCCGATACACGCACGAAGATAAGAAATCCTTACAAATACTTGTAGAGAGGTTCGAACTCCAACTCGGTACTTCATGCTCGACATTCGCAAAAGTTGACCGCTAGGTAGTTAGATGACTGTGTCTACTGTCTAGCAAGATTAATTTTATTTACAGAAATGCCACTATGCACTGCAAATTCTCTACAAAGAAGAACTGCTCGTACCTTCTTTTTCTTGGTTTTGGATTTCCCAATCAAAAACATTAAAATCCCTCAAAAATCATCTTCATCTTCATTCAATCGAACGGTCGAACCCTTAATATCGATCTTCATTCATGCACATCAAAGCTGATAGTTGCAAATTCTAGAACCTGTATAATTTTGTCCAAAATTCCAAAATAATGGCGGAAGTGTCAGCTTCTGAAAACGATACTGGTTCGTCGAATTCTACATCAATTACAGACTTGGATGTCGATTCGTTAGTTAATTGTGCTCGGTGTTTGAGTATTCATGACATCTCTAACATGGCCATGACCTGCAAATTCTTCAGACATGCCGCTTATTCGGATACCGTTTGGCACCGTCTCTTCAGGTATCAATTTATGTTTCTAATTTCATCATATAAGCACAAAAATGTCATTGTTTCTAATTTGTGTGATTTGAATTTGCCGATTATGAAAAAATGTCATTATATTGAGCATTTGAGCTTGATTGTTGATATTCCGTATATTAGCTTCATATAATTATTGAAATTTGGTGCTTTATGATTTGAGCAATGAGGATGATCTGCGAATTGCAAAATCACAGGTCCTGTTCCTGTGTCGTATAATCTAGGTATTGTTTCACTCTTTTTGTTTTTTGTTTAAGGGAGAAATGGCCGGAAAGCATGTTGGGCCAGAAGCTACCAAGTTCAATGGTGAGGGAAGCATATTTGAGCAGACATGCTGCTGTGCAGCGGTTAAGCTTTGTTGATCCATTGGTTGCAGACTTCTACACTGATGCAAAACCTTTCAACCATATATTGTTAGGAAAAAATGACATCATTTTCTCACAGGTGTATTGCTTGTTCTTTCACTTCAATATCATGTTTTGTTCATTGCTTATAGTTGTATAGGCTGAATGCTTTTAGGCTAGGTTTGTCATGTTGTTCAATTATACTTGATACTTTGATACTTCATGTAATGCAAACTTAGTAAACCGTGCAACATTCTCTTAATTTATGTATATTGCTTAGTGTCTAAGAAATTAGGCACTTCATATATTCTATAAATGATTCAATTTGATGCTTACTATAATAGAACTGAAATGGAAGTTAAAAATATCTTTCCCTATGTGACGTGATTGAAGACCTTTCTGTTTTCAGATTACAGTCAAAATGCCAATTTTGATGAAAGGATAGAAGTGTTTGTTTTGCTTGAATTAGATGGTAAAAATTATCAGCCTCAACATATCCTATCGGTTTCGAAATCTATCGCGCTGATAGTTTCTGCATAGTCTGAGTTTTTGGCTGAGCCAATTGATAACTTATGGTCTTTGAATTCTATACTTCACCTTTTTTATACATTAATTATATCAAGGAATACACTAGACATTCGTCAATTTTATTTTATTATTGGTTTTTGAATTCTAGTTTGAATCACATTCATATCGTGACAATCCAATTCGCGATAACTTTAATGTTTCCATTACTGTGACCACATTTTGAACCGTATTGTAGAACAAGGGTGCAAAATTCATTTTGCTGCTCTTAAAAGGTAGAGTTCAATCCCCATGTCACTGTT
Source organism: Salicornia ramosissima (assembly GCA_951394345.1). Classification (NCBI taxonomy): domain Eukaryota; kingdom Viridiplantae; phylum Streptophyta; class Magnoliopsida; order Caryophyllales; family Amaranthaceae; genus Salicornia; species Salicornia ramosissima. The sequence continues at coordinate 51,548,291 of OX596239.1, read as the reverse complement.
GAAAATAACATACTAATGAAATGATTATGTTGGATAGGCTTTTTATAGCAGATAGGTTTTACTAGTTGTGTAGCTTAGCATGGGATCTAGGCCTATGCTATCCTGTTTTTCTTCAGCCTTGATTTAATGATTTATTACAGCAAGGGTAGGTTTGAAATTAGTTATGGAGTTTTTATTTTTCCTTTGGGTGTGTGGTGGTGGTAAGGGGGTGGGGGTGGGTTGAAGGCCTACACCATCACCTTTGTCATAGCCTTGGTCCAAGACTCCAAGGGTTGGTTTAGATTGGGGCTAGGTTTTACGTCTTCCTCCCGTTTGGTTTTAGATGTAATTTTGACAATTTTCACCATAGAGAGGCATATATTTAGTTGAATCGGTTTGACTTTATGTTTATGGTCATTATTTTTAACCTTTCTTAATTTTCTTTGGGGCCTTTTGCTGCAAGCTAGTGTTATGAAGTATGAGAAGTTATTTTGATAGTAAATTGTGAAGATATCGTTATCTGGATATGAGTTGCAACTTGCAAAAAGTTAGTCATAATGCTTCAAGCCTTAATATGGCGCACCCTGGTGCTGACTTGTGGTTGCTCCTACTTGAGATGTAACTTACTGACAATTTTAGTTAGCAATCACCCAGCTGTTTCCAGGACTTCAGGTGGTTTGACTTTTGCTTATATTTTTGAATGCTTTCTTTTATTTTCTTTTAAATTTCTGTTTAGATTAGCTTTTATTCTTTTAGCTTTCACTTTTTTGTCTAAGAAATTTCCCAATTGTCAAAAGATGAATCCTTTTGCTTTGCTTTGAACCAATCAATTAGTAGTTCCATATGTTGTAGTTATTTTAATGCCTATGTTGCTATATGCTATTCAACAGGGACCACTGATACAAATTCTGAAGATTGATGATTTTGTAAAAGGTAATAACTGCCTTGTTTCGCTAAGGGATCACAAGGCAAGGATTACATGTATGAGGTAAGTTTGATGCTTGTTGTGGTATGTCGGATTGTTTGACTCACTAGTTCTACGTTGCTGATATTGCCTTATTCTACATATTTTTACTTTGCCATTTATCAGTTATCTAAATTATTGTACTTGCATATATTATCCCAATTGTATATCTTGCACCCCCTCCCCCCCCCCCCCCCTCTCTCCCTCCTTTCATGTATTTCTTTTTTTGTATTTAGCCCACTGTATTAAGCTGCTAGTTTTGACTTGAGTTTATAATTAACTGTACCACACATGAGCCAGTTATTGCATTTTCATTTTAACATTTCTACTTTTGTTGGAATTGTCTAAGTATTCAAAAATAGTGTTGTAGAACTTGAGAAGGGAGGCTGCATCTTTAATTCACTTCTCCTCTTTTGCCTGGATTTGTGAGTTATTGGAGGTTATCTCACTTTTTAAATTTTGATTCACGAATCATGATGCTATTGTTTTTTTTTGCAGATTGTTTCCAATCAATGAGGCATCTTTTATTCGAAATGCGACACCAAATGATGAAAATGTATTAATAACCTCAAGTTCTGATCACTGTATTCGTCTTTGGTGGAAGGTACTTTTTTTCCCTGTGACTCATAAATTCTGAAACATGATGTAATTTGCAACTAAAACAAAGGATTTTATCATTAAAATTATGATGTCAAATTCAAATAAAGTTATTTTTAATGATTTATCATTTTTCCTTTTTAATATGAATTGAAGTATGTGTTAGTAATGGAGTTTTTAAGTTTATTGTCATTTGTTGAAAAATGAAAATGCAAGGCCTTGGATTTTTGATGAATCATGGACAAAAAATTACATAATATGGGAAAAGTGCTTCTGAAACATCATGTCATTCATGTGTCATATCTTGCTTCTGAAAAGTGCTTAAAGTCCTAGAATTATTGCTTACTGCCAACTCCTTACCTTCTAATTTTACTAATTCCTTGTTTAACTCTATCTTTACTAAGTCAACACTCATGTACTCCTTATCATCCAATTTTTGGTTCCAACATTTGTTTTTACATCCCAATACATGTATTTAACTTGGTTGTGTTCAAGTGGCATGCCCTTTTTTGTAATTGCCTACATAGTACGTGCCTTTGTACCTTTTCACTAGTCAATGAAAGGCTGTACATTTTTTTTTTGGTTTCACGTCTCATATGCTGGGTAGCTTCTGTCTAGATCGTCATGGCATAAACCCAAATTAGCTTAAACTAGATGAAGTACATATCTTTATTATTCTAGTATAATTCTATCTGTTGTATTTTGAATTTTTGATCCATGCCTTCAATAATGCTGCATTTATTTAATGAAATTATATGTCATCTCTCACCTTGACCAAGTTGCTTCACCTTACACCCATCCTTTGCTGGAAGATGACCTTTGCTTAATTACTTACGATATATTGTTTCTTGACTTTGTCTTTTATCTATGTCAGGATTCTTGCCTTCGATGTTTCAGAGGTCATAATGGTCCTGTTTCTGCTCTCTCAGATAAACTATTGGGTGATAAGGGTAGCAGAGTACTTGCTAGTGGAGGAGAAGATGGCACAGTTCGTCTATGGAGTCTCAGTTCCAGTGGCAAACGTGGCCAGAAAGCGCTGAATGCAACACTGCATGGGCACGAGAAACCAATTAAATATATTTCAGTTGCTGGGTACGGGGATCATTTTGACTGGCTTGTACAAACTGCTATGTCATTACTTGAACCTCCGAGTCATTACTGCCTGCATTGTTTTCTATTTTTATCTCCAGCATGTAGTAATGCATTACCCTGTTTTCTTAACATAATGATTTTATTAGTTTGTCTAAACTGCTATTTTAATATGGTTTGAACAATTGAACAAATTGAACTTCGAACAGAAAGAGACATTCCTAGGACTAAAAACTTCGTGGTTAAAAAAATGCAAGAATGATGTACACATTTGACATTTCAAAAATATTGTCTTTCTGCTAATCTTGGAACTACATGACATTTTATTCCTGAACATTCACCGTTTCCTTTTAATGTCCTTTTCCCCCCTATCATTATGTTGTTTACCTACATTTCTTTCATATGTCAGTTGTTACATTTAGCATCCAAGTCTTCAATGGATGTTCACATCTAGTGTTATTAAACTCTTCTTCATGTTGATACACTTCTTGCTGTTGATTTTTGTTTAATTTCTATCTAATATGAGAATAATGAATGTTCTCTTTCCTTGTGCTTTTTAGGCACAAGACTTCACTTTTGACCAGTGTTTCAACAGACTCTAAGGTATTGCACTGCTTTCCTTATTATTCCTTACCATCCTACCTCCTAATATGTAATTGAAATTGTGTAGGGCCTGAATAGACCAGCTTATCTTAAAATGTTGACTATTAATACTTTAATAGGAATATATTTACGGAATTATGGACAAGGACATTTTCCATTTTGGTGCTGTTAGATATGGTCTTAATATGAATGCCATCTTTTGTCTATTTCTTTGTTTTATGGTGTTAATATCACCTCTATATTTATTTTATATAAAGGATGATTGTAGCTTTGTTCTACTAAATTTTGATCATGTTTCCTCTATGGATCAGATCAGAGTATGGGATTCTACCCTTGGATCTGCACGGACATCTTGTGTGGGAACAGCCTCTGTGCTGGGTAATCCTGTTGGAATCAAATGTTTTGAGTCCATGCTTTATGTAGCTGCTGGTTACTCTGTTCAGGCAATTGATTTAAGAACAATGAAGGCAGCTTTTACTGCTGCTGTTTATCCACCAGATCTTTATACATTTGAGATACTGCCTTCCAGATCATTGATCTGTACAGGCGTAAAAAACAGGTAAGAATACTTAGCCTTGTTGTATGTGAATTTTCTCCTTTGTCACTCTACATAAAACTCCGAACATTTTTGCCTAATGAATGTATGCAATCATGAATGCACAACCAGCTTATTTTAGGACTTCTGCAGCCCTTACAAGTTTATTGGGGTTTTCAGCAAATCATCCACCCCTTGTATATACCCTCTCAATTTTTATTAGTTACTCCATTCCATTTCTAGTATAAGAGCCTATCCATTGTGACCCATGAGATAGAGGAGAAAGTAGTAAATCTAGAGTATATTTTTGATAATTTGATCGCTTCAGGGAACTTTCCCTCTTTACTCCTTTGGAGAGAAATGTTGCTGTATCACAGCTCTTAATAACCCGCAAAATGCCCCTTGTTAATTCCCAAGCTTTCCAGTGTACTTCCTTCTTAAGGGCTAATGCCAACTCTATCGACTTGATAAACTAAAGCTTGTGATCAATTCATAAATAAAGCAAATTTTGGGTTAATAGCAAGCTAACACCATGAATGAAAGCAGTTCTCTGGGTGCCACGAAGCAATTTTTAAGATATCCAGCCTTTTGAGTTCATCCAACCAAACTAGAGAGCTTTGTTCTCGTGGCCGTCTTAAATTGACGTTAAGGATCCACGGCGAAGCAAATGGAACAAAAAGGTTGGAGATGAAGAAATATATTGAAGATTAAGCTTCAAGAAAATGAACAGTAAGAGTGGAGAGTGGAAGTCAACAATTTTAACTAGGGAAGAGAAGAAATTTGCATTAGTTTACCATTATGCCATGAGATAAACTTATTATCTCATTGATTAAGTGGATAATAACTCCTTAAAATACCCTTGTGATACGTCGAAAATGTATATCATAGTTAAATTTTCAAATTAGGAAGAGTTCTGTTTTTAGATGCCTCTTTATAAAAATATAAAATATTGATTGATGCTTATGCAGTATGCTCTATGGACACACTATGGGGAAAACATTAGATCTTAGTATGATCACTTCATCCAATGGGTCTACTATACATCCGGATGTACGTAGAGCTATGTGTATCCAAGGTGTTTTATTGCTCATTTTAAAATTGGAAATGAGCAAAAAAACTATAAAATGAGCAAAATTACCCTTTGATGTACCATACATCTAGATGTATATAAGAATTTCTAAACTTCATCTGGTTGCGATTATATAACCTAATCACCTTTACTGGTTTTTTTCGTCTCCAACTGCTACCACAGATTGTAATTTACTGATTATATATTTGACGTTGCAGGGCTTTACTATGGGATGTCCGGAAAAACCAAGACGGGTTGAAATCAAGGCCGATAGCTGAGATGGAAGGTCACAACGGTCCTGTTACACAAGTGCATATGGACCCATATAAGGTAGTTACGTGTGGTCCGGAAGATTTTTTCACTTATATATGGGATGTGGAGACCGGTGATTTCGTAAATTCCTTGAACTGCTGTCCTTCAGATCTGCTAATTGCTAGGAGGGGTTGTAATGCAATGGCTGCTGACGGGTCCCGAATTGTCACAGCCTGCTCTGGAGATAATGGAGTTTTACGCTTCAGGGATTTTAACCATGCTTCTTGCTCCGTATCTTCATACAAGGATGCCGTTTCTTCCAAATTCTGGAACTCTAGCTCCTGCAGTGATTCAGATTCTGATACTTCCTCCTTTTCATAACATGTTATATCTTGCATTTTATGTGGTTTTGATATTAGTAAAAAGTTGTTTTTGGGTTATTAGTAGAACCAGTACATAATTTTTGATATTAGTAAAAAGTTACTCCCTCTGTAACATATTAATTGCAATGATTTGACATAAAATAAAGAGATAAAATGTCAAATTGTTCCAATTAATTTGTTACGGAGGGAGAGTAATGTATATTATGTAAATACTAAACCTACTTTATTAAATGCATCTTTTGAGATCTCTTTTGATGATGATCTTATGTTCTTCATGGATTATTATCCAAATATATACGGAGGAAGTATGAAATATTTGTCTATTTTCTTTGATTATGATCGTCTATGAATCAGTTAGTTCACATAGTTGAATTCTACGAAAGATTACTTGCTTTATTGGTTTTTCACAAACCATATATCAAAAAAAAAAAAAAAAAAACACAAGATGTCATTTCCATAATTTGATTGAAAATATGTATTCTATAATTTTACTAAAGATTTTTTTTTTTTTGCAAAGATATTCCATAATTTTACGTGGCCGGATGCAGTGTATGCCATAAACTTTACACCTTAATTTCTACTCCCTCCGTAACGAATTAGTAGCAACATTTGGACTAGCACGGACTCCTAGATGAAATAGGTTGATTGTGGTATTAGGTGGTATAATGATAAAAGTAAGAGAAAGAAAAGTAAATGGGGGTATTATGTGCTATGATGATAAAAGTAAGAGAGAGAAAAGTAAGAAAGATAAAAGTAAGTGGGGTATTGTGTTATTTTTTTTGCCAAAAAAGGAATAAAATGAAATTGGAAAAAATTGTTGCAAGTATTTTGTTACACCTAAAAATGAAAATTGTTGCTAGTAATTCGTTACGGAGGGAGTAGTTTCATACAACCAAGTGCTCGAAAAATGTCTAACATCTCAATTATTATAGTACCCGTAATATTTTATGTTAGATTGGTGCCTTGAATCTGTTGTATGCCGTACTCCCACTTCGTATAACCCTGCACGAGGGTCTCCCATTTACGGTATATGTTTTGTGGGCTATGGTTTTCTGTTTTGGGCCTATTTTTCGGGCTTTTCAGTTTCTGTTTTAGGAGTCATATATATACTCCTTATTTTTCCTTAACCTAGTCTATACTTTGTAATCTGTAATCCGAAATTCCTCAAAATCAATAATACTATCTCTCTCCTCTGCCTGTGGACATAGTCGACAAACTGTCGGCGAACCACGTAAATTCCGTGTGTTGTTCTTGTCTATTGTTTGCTTTACATTGCGCATCTGTTATAACATTTTATTATGTACATTACTAAATAGAGAGAAAAAAGAAAAAACTATGTAGTGCTCCTGTGGTATAGCGTTTTCTACGATTTACCCCTTCAAAATAGGATTATTAGTGCACTAACATTCATGATTAACACTAATAATTAGTCAGAATTAGTAATAATTAGTCAGCAAATTATATTAATTATGACGCTTACTGCACTAATAATCAAGTTTAGATTGTTAATTACGTAATTAATAATTTAGATGGTAGTAAACATTAGTTTCCTAGGGATATCATGTAGAATTTCAAATTTGGAGGGGTACATAGTATAAAACATCATACCACAAGGGCACTACATAGAAAAATAAATAAATAAAATTGTAATTTGGCAGCAGTACAGTTCTGTATGACGGTATCTGCTCTCTTTCTCTCTCTCCTGTTTCTGCTCTCCCTCCATTATTATGCTACTACTTCCCACTCACTGATTAAACCTTCAACCAACCTCTCCACCCATTCTCTACCCCTTCCACTGCCGCATCTCCGGCGATCATGACCCTCACCACCACCACCCCCACCACCACCACCACCACCACCTCATTCTTATTCTTCTTCCTCTTTCTCGCCGCCACCACCACCGCCAGTCTAACACCAGGTTTAGACTCGTTCCTAACCCAGCAATACCAAGTCGACCCCCACGCCACCAACGACACCCTCCTCTCTCTCCCCTCCCACCTGAAACCCCTCCCTTCTTCCTCCTCCGTCGACCACCGCATCTCCTCCCTCCTCTCTCTCTCCCTCCCCATCTCCCTCCACATCATCCTCGTCGGCTCTTCCTTCTCCTCCTCCTCCCCCTCCACCCTCTCCTCCTTCCTCTCTCACTCTCTCTCCTCCTCTCCCTTCCACGTCACCATCTCCTCCTCTCACTCCCTCTCTCTCCGCCACTCCCTCCACCACTCCTCCTCCCTCTCTCCTTCCTCTCTCCACCACTCCCTCTCCTCCTCCCTGCGCTCCGCCATCTCCTCCGCCCCTTCCTCCCTCCGCTCCTCTCTCGTCTCCCTCCCCTTCTCCACCCTCGATGACGTCATCTCCTCCCACTTCTCCCTCCACCACCCTCACCCCAACTCCTACACTCTCTTCCTCATCAACCTCGGCCCTCAATCCAAACCCTACGCCTTCTCCTACTCCTCCCAATCCGAATCCTCCTCCCCTTCCTTCACTCGCTGTTTGGGCTCCGTCTGGCAGTCTAACCACCGCTACATTTGGGTCGACTTAGCCGCCGGCCCTGTCGATTACGGCCCTGGTCTCTCCGGCGACGGTCTTCTCCCTCGCGGCGACTTCCACCCTCTCGCCGCCCTCCACTCTTCCTCTCCCAAATCCGAAAAATCCCTCCTCGCTGATCTCGCCTCTCTCGTCTACAGCGCTTACCACTCCCTTCTCGCCCCTTCTCTCCGCGTCCCTATCCCTTTCGAAAACTCCCTCGTTATTCACTTCATTCATGTCGTCGATGATTACCATGATTCCGCTTCTTCTGGGTACGGCTTAGATTGGAGCTTGATTCAGAACTCTTTGTTAGATGACGATCGTAATCATGGGTTGCTGTATTCAGATCAGAGCTTGAGTTTTAAAAAGTATCAGATCAAATACAAACATTGTGGGTTGTGTTCTTTTGCTGTTTCTAAGTCGATTTCTTCGTATACCAGTCGGTTTTTGTTTGATAATTATACCATGATTGTATCTGAGTATGTCGATTCTAAGAAACTCCATCAGATTCTTTCCGATTCTGCAGATGAATTCAAGCGATTGGCAGGGATTCATGAGGAAGACGACTTCAAAAGGGTTGTTCCTGTTTATGTTTTTGATCTGGATTTGCCTTCGCTGCTTCTTCTAGACCGTTTTCATCAGTCTGTTGCATTCAAGGACATGGTGGTTGCGATTCGAACCCGGAACACTCAAACTGTCAGTGACTACACCTGTAATGGCCGCCATGTTTTCACTCAGACTCGCGAGCTCGAAAGGCCGATTATTGGGTCCATTTTGCAGACTATGTGGGGTGTTTCCCCAACTCATCTTCAATGGAGCTCCAAGCATAACACTACTTTGGTTGATTACACATGGAGTGTTGGACAAACCCCATTCGGGCCCTTCTCTGAGATGTCGTCACTGTCGTTCGTGCAGAAGGATGCTGCTCGGAGGAACGTGCTGCTGACTTCATTGAACTACACCATAACCAGTGCCATTGAAGTACTTGAATCAGTCAAATCACATGGTGGTAGTCACAAGCTTTTGAAGGGGAAACAGATTACTGACTTCTCACAAAGATGGTTTCTGTTCAAGTATAAGCTTGATAAGATGATTTCTGCACTCTCTCATTTGGAATTCAATCTTGCTTCGTATTACCTCAGATCATCTGATCATGACCTTTATGCTATGCACTCCATCGTGTACCGTGCCTCACAGGAGCTCGAGGCTTCCCTCGTCTGTTTCACTGATCCGCCATTGCCGTGGGCTTCTGTAACTATGTCTGCAGTGGTCTTCTTCCTGCTTTGTTATGTTTATGTTAAGAGGGATAAGTTCTTCACCAACAAAAGGAAGCAGTTCTGATTTATGAAGAATTCAGACTTCAATGAGGGGATTGTACTTTGTAGTTACAGGCTTACAGCTAGACATATGAGTATTTCTTCTGTAGGATGGCAGGCTAAAGCTACCACCAGTACCAGGTTAGAGAAACTTTTACTCACTTTGATTCAATTAGATTACTAAATTATATACATGTCTCTGTTTTTAATGTTGAACAATGATTAGCAAATGTAAATTTCATCTCAGTTTTGATATGTTAGCACTGAATATAGTACCATTATGGACCTGATCTGACTGACTTTTTATCCAAGTCTTGCATCATTTCTGAAAACTATTGAATGGAATTATGGATTCCGGTTGATTTTGTTGGCAAACTTTGTTACTGATTAGACATGATGTAATATGATAGGCGTGTGGGATGTCTGGTTTCTCAAAACCAATGTATCTCAACACAAATCAAATGTCAATTAACTGGGATAGTGAAAATCAGGGGGATATATGATGTGCCCGGCCACGTAAAAATAGCGGGGTATTTTAGGAATATATTATCAACAAAATTGCAAAGCTTTCATTTTGATATGCAATTTTATTTAGAATCTGGGAATTTCCCGATAGGTGCTTCTGGTGGTGTAAGTTTTACGAAAATTGGCTTTGCCTATCCCATTGCTAGTAGAATAGTAGGGAATGTGGGTGCATTTTTGCCTAATGCGTATAGGCCTTGATCTTTTGTACTTAAATTATGACAATATTAATGCAAATCAGCTCACTTCTTGCTGAGTCTAGAATTCAATTTAATTTAGTTCAGTTCAGATTTATTTGTTCAAAAGAGTAGAGCTTAGTTAGTTACTAATTAGTGTGCATAGACAGACTAGGACAGGATGCTGCTCTGTCAACTCTTATCCTCATATTGTGTGGAAGATGAGTGCTGCGCAATACAGATAGTATGTTGTTGGATCTGCTGGTGATAATAAGTTGAGTTTGAGGGTTGTATTTTAACTGTAAAATTCTTTTAATTATTTAGGCATCAAAAAATGGTTCCTTCCTTTAAGACTACTTTCATCGAGCTTGGAAAGTGTGTTTTTCCATAGTCGCTGAAATTGTAGCAATTTTAGATCTATAACATACTTTATGGTTGTTGTAGATCAGTGCACATCTGGTTTTGCATACGTATTTATTGTATGTAATTTAGTTAATTGAACAGTCTCAATTATTACAATAATAGAACAGATAATTATTTCAAATAAAAATATAAAGGCAAGAGAGAATGTTGTGGATGCTCATGAGAGAAAAAAACATGATCTCTAATTTATTTTCCTAAACACAGGTAACCCACAATTATTTTTGGATAAAATAAGGTAAAAAAAAATATGTGATCTAAATCAGTGTTTAAAATTAAAATTCCAAAAAAGGGGAAATCATATAATACATCTAGCATTTTTTGCCAACTTTACATCTCCGCTGGCCAGAAAAACGGGTAAGCCTTCTCACATATGATCCTGGTTTTGCTTTAATGAAGTCCTTCTTGAAACGCTTCCCATCCAATGGGTGACCTGATTCCACAAAGTAAGCTCCATTTACAAACTCATCCATCTCTGTTCTCCATATCCATTTTTTCCATTCGTCTCCCACCGCATTGTTCCGATTTGTGATCTGTTTCAACCAAACACAATCATAAAACTCACAAACAAGAAACTAGCTTGTGTTAAACTAAATAAAATCTTAGGCTCAACAAAAGATGAGCTGTACTTGTCTGAAATTAAGTCCAAAAGAACAAGGCCTAATTCCATAAAACTCTCAACCAAGAAACTAGCTTTTGTTATTAAGGTCATGTCCTTTTGGACTTAATTAAACTAAATCTTAGACTAGGCAAAACCTGAGTTGAATTTGTCTTGAATTAAGTCTAAAAGAACATAGCCTATTTTCATGATTTTAAGACATCCTACTTTCATCTTAGCTGTATAGAATGAAAGGTTTAGCTGATATGCTTGTTACCATCTTAGCCATGGGATTAGGAGGAGCAATGAATCGGTTGCCTTGGCTGATGATTGTGGGGTGTGAACTACCACCTATTGCATACATTAACCAATGGGTGTAATCATTGTTGAGAACATGGAAGAAACCATATCTGCACCTTGGCATTCTTTGGACAAGACCCTTTCCAAAGTGGTTGAAGGCTAGTGATACCTGCATGATCTCATCTGCCGGATCTGTGTCGCTCGCTCCGAACAACAAAACCTGTAGACACTCATCTCATATTAAACATAATCCTTGGGCTAAAGGAAAAGCAAAAACATGCGCTCTGTCTAAAGGCTTAGATTACTAACTAGCTGGACTTTTTAGCAGTTGGGTATTGCCGTATTGGTAGATATGAGCGTGGATACTGTTTAAGATGATTAAGGCTATATCTTGTCCGAACTTATTTTTTTCTTATTTGATCTGATATGGTCTGAAACTTTTTTTTTCTCATCTGATCTGCTCTGAACTTAACATTTGATTTGATCAAAACTTTAAAGTTTTATATACAATAATCCATCAGGGAAAACATGTGTACTCTTTAAATATGTACTCCAGTCCCATAATCTTTGCACTATTTTCTCTTTTTGGTTTTCTTAAAATCTTTGCCCCATTTCTTTATAAAGCAAGTTTTTTCTCTCTACGTTTTTTTATGTGGTGGAGAGCACAACACCTCGTTAACAATTTTCACTCCACTTTTTACTTTGGTTTGTGTGCAAATTAACAATGGGGCGAAGAATATGGGGATGGAGGGAGTAAGTTTCATTATATTTTTCATAATGGATTTAATGACATGATTTGAATTAAGTAATAAGGTCCTGAAATAAGGTGTATTCCTGTCCCATAATCTTTGGTTGACTAATTTGTTTGACCATAGGGTATCACGGAAATTTTCATGTCTTAAAATATTAGAGTAAGTGAAAATTGCAAGGGATCTTACATGGTCATGGCGGGTGAAGTGGTTATTAGATAGGGTGATAGCAGTGGAAGCCTTAACAATGTCAATAAGACCATCCTGACAATTCCACATAGAAAGATGGTCAATCCAAATGTTTGTGGAGGCAAAGATATTAATGCCATCTCCATCATCAGCTCCCCTAATACCAACATGGTCATGTGTACTCCTAATTAGCCCTCCAGCAGAAGGCCTAATGTCATGGATCTTTATGTTATGAATAATGACATTATCTGCAAATTGGACAGTGATCCCAGCTCCATAAGCAATATGGACTTGAGCCCCACGCCCGTCGATAGTCTTGTCACTTGTTACTATTAGCTCTGCCTTTAGCTTGATCATCATGGTGTATGCAAATGTAATCCATAAGGGTCTAGGTAGAAGCACCGCATAACGGAGGGTTCCTGGTTTAGGGTTAACTGTGTCGTCGTCCGAAGGATCCCTAATGACGTAGTATTCACCTTTCAGTCCTCCGGTGGTCTTACGACCGAAACCTTTAACGCATTCCACCAACTTCTTACGGTTCTCGGCCCAATTCTCCTTGCACCTCCAGCAACGATCGATTGGATTCTGAGCCCTACAATCGCCCTCGTATTTGCTTAGGCCTCTTCTTGTGCTGTTGTCTCCTTCCAATGCCCTACAAAATTGCCGCTCAGTTTTTATTACCTTCTTCTCTTTGTATCCCTAACAATCCATTTGATTGTTGGTAGTTGATCACAATAATGAGAATGAATTTAAAGAATAATCTAACATGGAAATAAACCTTATAATCTATATGGAAAAATATTTTCATTCCAAAGCTCGAATTTTTTTCATATTTTCTGTTACCATTCATTGCCGTTGGAAAGGGTGATATTGGTTGGTAATAAGATATTTGTGAAGAAAAAAAATAAATAAATTGGGGATAAGTTAACACCACCACATGAATGGATATTTATTCTTTCAACTTTTATATATAAATGCATTTTCATTACCGTTATTTATAACTTTATGCGGAGTAGAATACCCTTTATGCAGCATAAAGGATCGCAAAGGACAATGATATTTTACGAAACTTTCGACCCCTAATAGAGATGAAACACAAAATAAATGGCACATGAAGTAAATGAATGGTAAAAAAGAATTACCTATGGACATGGTAGTTAATTTCGTCAATAACTTCCTGTGGCTCAGGATGATAAGCTTTCAAGGAAGCATTATAAGCTTCTGCAAGTTTTCTATGAAACCATTCATCATCTTCACTGTTTTTTATGGTGCTGTTTCCAGCATGTTCAATGGTGTTAGCTTGTACTATCATGAAAATGGTTGTAAAAACCAAAATGGGGATTTGCAATTTTATTTTTGCAAACTCCATGGCTTATTCCTTTTTTCTTTTTTTCTTTTTTTATTTTCGAATATTTTAATTTTGCAACGCAATTTTTTTGTTTTTTTTTTTGGTTGTTTTGAGCACAGGGCTCAGGGCACAGTAGACCAAAACAACTGCATCGGCTAAGCACTCAACATGGTCTTGCCCGGCCTATGCGCTTAAATTTTCCGTTTTTTTTTTTTTTTGAAAGATTTTTTTGTCTCTCTTTTATTGTTTCTTAAGAACATCATATGGAAAGAGTGGCTCATTAAATATGACCAAGAAACATGCTATAAAAAGTTGTATCAAAATAAAGAGGCTTTGGTTGAGGAAAAAATGGTGAGCCACATTTTCCTTTGATTCTCTTTGCAATTCTAAATTTGGCACCAAGCCACCATGTTATCTAAATATCTATCTTAATTATAGGCTTTTGTTTCTTGTTGCCATTTTTGTGATCTTTTTTTGATGGCTATGGCTTTGCTAGAATATAGGCCATCAATTTGAGCAGTGAGGAGCTTGGCTTCCTTTTTTTTTTTAATACATTGTTTGAACTTTGAAGTCACAAACTCACACTTGTCAAGTTTTTTCTTTTTTTTTTAAAAAAAAAAAAAAGTGCAAAACAAGAGGCGGTAAAAAAAATACTTTGATCAAATTAGACCTGATCATATCATATTATAAATTCTTATATCAAATACTACCTCTGTATCACAATACTCGTAACTTTTATCATTTTAGCTGTAACAAATATTTTTTTTATTATATTTGGTATAAAAGTTACTCATGTGTTACTTTTTTATTATTTTTTAATTTTACTTATGTTGTGGACCCAATTAATGATTTTTCACTCCCTTAAATCCATTTTTTACCTAGGAGTCTGTGTTATCTATTTATGTAGCGAATATTGTGAGACGGAGGTAATAAATAGAATATAGACTTAGTTCATTTACACGTATTGATAACAAAAACTAAGAAAATACATACTATTAACTAATTATAACTAATTTTACAATCATTATATTTTTGTATAAACTACTTTGTTTCTTTTTGTTATTGTTTGGTCTATGCTTGTTCATTAATGCACTACTTTCACCACTATTTTTTTTAATTATGTTTTGGTAAAATAATTTAACATTAGTATTTTTAAACTACTCATTGAGATGGATCAAACAATAACTTGACTATGTTTTTTTTTTCCCTTATATATTGAGTGTAATTTAGAAGGTTCATTCTAATACTAAAATGTACAACACACAAAAACAAAGGAAATATTTACACCATTTAATTCTATCAACTACTTTTTTTTTTTTAATTAACATATAAACACTTCTTTTTTGAGCTTGTTGACGTAAAATTTTAAAGGTTAATATCTCTAATTATGACTTGAAAGGAATTATGAAAACTAGAATCTACATGTTGAAACAAATCAAATAATGATCCTACATATCTATGGGTTTTGAATGGAAATGATGGTCAAAGTAAAATTTGTAAATAGTTAAGTTTGAAAAAAAAAAAAAAAAAAAAAAACTCCACCTATTATACAACTATATCAAAAGCTGCGTAAGAGAGTCAGCAACAATTATTACAAACCAAATTGTAAAAAATAACGCTAAATAAAAGCTAAAACTAGCGAAGTAAAATAGCGTTTGTTGACCTTTGAAGAAGCTTGTTTGACCGTTTCATATTGTGTCAACAATGATTGAGGCCAGGGTTACCAGTGGGAATTAAAAAATTCAGAGTGAAAGAGGAGCGATTGTACTAGCAGATATCTTATAACGATCTAGGTTTTATCAAAGTTGATTTTATTTTGATATGTATTTGGTTACTGATTTCTATTGTAAATGTCATGTGACTTTCAATTAATGAATTAACCTTCTCTTTTGTTCAAAAAAAATTATATTATATGCTTATCTATCATTCCAAGAGCAAGAATTAGCAACACCAAACATAAACAATTCGGCCCACAAGGCCACAATCAACATTTTGAATAGAAACGACGACTAGCACTAGCTCATGGTGTATGTTGTTTACACCTATGGCAATTCACAGCCACAACCTACATGTTGCAATGTCAACTTCACTGCCAACAATAGTTGAAATAATGGAGGTTTTGGATTTGAACCTCCTCGAATGTAGAAAACTTTTGTTGGGAGACTCATCTATCAAGCCAGATGTACAACTTATGTCGAATCCAAATATAATTCGATTGTCGGAGTTAAGGATCAGCGAAACGGATAGACAACCAAAAAAAAATATCATTTCCATCAAATTCTCGATTCTGTTGTCTCACTTCCACGACCCTCCACCGTAAGGCTTATTTTGCCTAATCACTTTGTTTTCTATTTTTGCAACATTTGACACCCCAAAACAAAGAAAAACTTTTCACAAAAATATGCCGTTACTAGAAAACACGAAAGAGTACATGTTTTATGGTTATATATAGCGAATTAAGGTAGTCTTATCTCTATTGAAAACTTATACAATATTAATAATTCAGGGATTTTCGATACTCTTCATCATTTTAACATTATTATGTTAACATGTTTTAGTATAAATTTATCTAATTTTTTTCAAATTTTCATAAGATTTTTCTTATATTATTTTAATAGTAATTAAATCAAAATATTTCCGTTGTGCCAAAAAAGTAACAATTTTAAATTCACGGACTTCTATGCATTTTTTTGATGGTGGGTGATTAAGAAAAGTGAAAGGTAGTTGATTAGCATAAATGGAAAGAGAACAGGGACAATTAAAGAATTGGTGAGAGGAGGTGAGGATAATTAAAGAATGGTGGGTCATTTATGTCTTTTCAATAGCAAAACTGCAAAAATTTACCTTATAAGTGAAAAAATAATTTGTTGTATTTATT
The DNA here is from genome assembly GCA_951394345.1 of Salicornia ramosissima. NCBI lineage: Eukaryota > Viridiplantae > Streptophyta > Magnoliopsida > Caryophyllales > Amaranthaceae > Salicornia > Salicornia ramosissima. The sequence goes on along the minus strand of OX596239.1, from coordinate 51,531,798 downwards.
TATTTATTTTTTTTTTTTGGTAGAGTTGTATTTATTTTGAAACATCCAAAAATGAAAAATGTTGCATTTCTTTTTTTTGGAACGGATAAAGTACTTTCAAATGACATTGAAAATGTTGTACAAAAATATTCTTAATTTTTGAACTATTTAATAATATAGATTTCTCATATCAGTCTTCTATTTTCCAAACTAGAGTATTTTGTACTAGTCTCCGTTTCCAACTTAGATGGCAAATGCAATCCCAACTGCATATTAGAACCAGATCGATGACTTAGATTTTCCAATTGATATTTCAATCCTCACAAGTCACATGCTCAAATAAATCACCTTGAACTCAAATGAATATAAACAAGTCCAAATAAACTCCCAAAACTAAACATTGCTCTGTGGCACGCCTCAATTCAATAACTCCAAATTACTTTGTAGACATAAAGGCATTTCTATCAATTTATATAAATTGGATACATAGCATGTCGGGATTTGTAACACACAGGTCTCGTACAAAAAATAATCTGAACATATTTCATAATTCACAATTTATAAACCCCAACAAGAAAGATGAGGGGGAAAAAATGAACGAGACCCTAGATTAAAAGACCTCTAATCAAGTCCTGGGGACCAAACCTCCCAAAAAAATTACAGTCAGGAATGTATAATCGTGGGAAACTTGAAAACAACCAGAAACAGGACGAAAGCCGAAGATCCAGTCTACCTTTGTGGCGGTTTAACACAAAGACATCGTCAAACAGTCATGTTGAGACCAAAATTGCTACACATATGACTGCACTGATTCCTCAACACTAAACCAACTTTATCAGTCTGGGAAAGTTGAAAAAATTGTTGCGCTATCATTTTTTTGGAGATAAACTTTATCAGTCTGGGAAAGTCAAACCCTACTGCAGCCTGCTGGTCACCTGGTTCAATATAACCGAATCCTTACAAATGCATACGGTAAGGTTTGAACCCATAACCTCAAGCCTGGTGTTCGAAGACGCTTAGCCATTAGAGCAAGCCTCCGACCTCAAATGTTGTACTATCTATATAAGAAAACCTTGCTACAAGCAAAGCCGTATTCTTTGGCTTTCTCTTTCTTGGGTGGTTATCGTTGAAGATTGAATGTCTCTTTCCGATAAGCATCTTTTATACGGAACAAAACCCTTTCTCGTGCTCTTCTTGAGCAAGATGGGTTCTTTCTCAGACTGAGGACTGCACTGACCAGACTCAGTCTCTGCATCCCAATTCTGATCTGGGGTTTCTCCTCCATTCACTGAGTCACTGTTTGAACCACCAGATGATCCCTCTTCTCTCTGAGTTTCCTTCTCTTGTGGGTCCTTGAATGGAGGTACCGACATCCCTTTAAAGAAAACCCACCATGGGAGAGGAACTGGCTTCTCTACACGGTTTGCACTCTGATTCAAACAGTAAAACGTGTGATGATTCGGTGAATTTTCAGCTGATCTTGCTTCAGTATCAGCACCAGACTTTGAATCTTCTGGATATGCCTGGAGCACTCCTTCCCCCATGTCGGAAGAGGGGGATGATTCAATCTGATTTCCTGGGACTACTACATCTTTCCCAAATAATTTGAGGACCTTTGTAGAAACTGTTTCTGTTTTGTTAAGTGATTCCTTTTCCAAGAAAAGCTCCAGTTTCTGCAAGTTCATACATCAAATTAGAATGACAAAAATCTCACCACAGATATTAGTTTAAGCACTATTCATACAATATACAGTAACTTTGATAACTGAAGATAAACTGGTTTTTATATTTTACAAATACATAATTCGAGACATCTATATTTAAAATCTTGTCTCAACAAGCAGAAAAAGGTGAAATGTATAGATTAATAACTAAAGAATTTAAAAAAAAAAAACACACAAATGGAGTAATAAAATTAGTACCACTGAAGCTGGAGCAATTGGTGCTGATTTTGACACATCAGCCTCGCTTTGAGATGCATTATCTTCAGATTGCAATAAAGTAACTTGGTCGGCATTATCTGCTGAATCTGCAGACGCCAAGGTGTCCAAGGCGACGGCAGACAAAACTGAGGTAGGGGACTGATTCTCTTGGTCAGACAGTGATGAATTTGGAGACGCGGACCTTTCTCCCTGCTCCATAGGCACATCTTTTCTGTTCGGGAGCACAAGTTTGCGAGGGTACGGGTGTGATGGTTTTCTCTTAGGACGAGGTGGGGGAATCTCAATGGGATCAACAGAATTTGAGCTCGTGTTATTAGTTTCCCTGACCACCTGAACATAAGCATATAAGAAGAAGACTAAAATGAGAAAACAGAATGCGAAATTGACCCTCAAAACAGAATGCGAAATTGACCCTCAAAAGGTCATTTTGCAGTTTGCACTCTTTCAAGGTCACGGGCAGTACAACTTTCACTAACATATACTCCGTACAAAGAAAATGTTAATCAGTAAGATATGGTTAAATTAATCCAAATCAAGAATTAATTACACCAAACTACACTTGACTTTGGTTGGCATACATTCACATAACACTTAGGACTGTACACATCGTCATCCTTTAAAATATTAATGGTCAGAGTTGCATCTTGTAGACCGCGGAAAGTCAAATATAGCAAGAATTTTAAGACGGAAAGAGTATTAAACAAGGGTAAAGATTTGGAATATGGACCTTTGAAAAGAATTTTTGGGCATGACTGCGGATTTGAACTGCTGTCTTGGTCCCAACATGCTCTGAACATAAATAAATCACAACAAATTTAGCATGATGAAATGTTACAAATGCCATAGAAAAGTAGAAAAAAGAAGCGGTTTCATTTCTCAAAGCATACCTTCAATCTTTCTCCATGCTCGGCCATACAATTTTAAAGCTTCAAGAAATCTCTTATGCTCTTCTTCTGTCCATCTTTCCCTTTGCTTTGTTATGGTATACGGCTTTCGAATCTGTTTTATATAAGGAAACAGGACAGAAGAAGAGTAACTGAGTAAGGCACACTGAACAACGCAGAGTTTGAAATCAATGATCCCCAATTGAGGAGCCACTAAAAACGCAGAGTATGGACCAAAACCTTTGGAAGATGCCCTTCCCCTGCCGCTGACTGTGATCCGGCAGCCAATGAAATCCCATCATCTGAACAGGATTGAGGAACACTGGTCTCCTAAAACAATACGACAGCAATACATCAGTAACCTATACTAATCACAACAAACAGCATTCCTGATCCTAACTAAGGTATTTCTCAATCATACAACAGGATATACTCCTCCATTTCAAAATATCTGTTACGTTCAATTTCCAATGCAATTATTTAAATCCTATATCTTCCACTATGCTCAATAAAAAAAAAAAAGTTATATAAAAAACTATGCATTTAGAAAAAGCCTAACATATCTCATTTGAATATGTTTTTTCTTATACTCGTATATAATAAAGATTCCTCGTGTTTAAAGTTTATCTCTCCACGCATCTATAATATAATTCCAAAAGTAACTAACATTTTGAAACAGGCGGAATATAACAAACAAATAAGCAAGAAGAATTTAATAAGACAAAAATTTGACACACATACCTACAGCAATAATATCAGACTAATTTAGCATAGACAATACACAAACAAGTTTCGACAACACTTTATACAGTCATACAATTTGACATACCACACCAAATATCAAACTTAGTTATGATTGCTATATTAAATATAGAAGTGATTTCCTGATATGGAAAATCAAGGATGTAATCTACTAGTATATTGCAAGCAGCTCAATACCCAAAAAAGAAAATATATATATATATATATATATATATATCACTTTCAATTTAGCCCAAAAAAAAATAAATAAATAAAACCAAAGCTCATTTTATTCCACATTCAGAGTGCAATACTATGTACATCTCAATCAATAATAATCCTGAATTCTTTCTATCAACTAAGTTTATCAAGCTAGCATAATCAACCATGCGCAATTTTAAAAAAATGAATTAAATTTCACACCCTTTTGTGAAAAGCAAGATTCAAAAAAAATAAAATTTGTGATCTAAATTCGTGTCAAGAAAATATCAGACCAAAGAGTGTAAAATCAATTATCTTTACTGAACCCGATAATCAAAAACCCATTTATCAAAATCATCAACAATCGAATTCAGGTTCATTAACTGAAATTTCCCTAATTACCTATTCAAAATCAAACCCAATTTAACAGCTCATACCATCAATTTCATCAACACTCAAATTCAGGTTCATTAACTGATATTCACCAAATTAACTTTTCAAAAGCAAAGCCAATTTAACAGATCATACTTAAGAATTTTTTTTTTAAATGTGAATTTTATATAATTATTGTGTTTTTTCTAATATAAAAATAATTATCAGATTTTTGCCAACCCAATAATCAATTTCATCCACAATTAATTTCAGGATTATGAACGAAAGTTACCTAATTAACCTTATCCACAACCCCTAAACCAATTTAACAGCCCTCGCAAACTTCTTCTCTGTAAGATAACCAATCTTTGTTAACGACCTAGAAACCATCATATCATAATCATAAATATCCAAATCCAACAAAATACAGAGAGGAAAAAAAAATAAAACCCAGAATTCCCATTTATCCAATTTCAAATTTTCAACCAATACAATAACAAAAATTAATCAAAAAAAAAAACTATATACGAGAGGAAAACAGAAAACTCACTTGAGCAACCATAGTAGAAGAAAGCATCGACATCTACAATTCCAGAAATTCTTCGATCTCAACAATAACCCTAATTAACATCCGAATCTAAACAAAACAAAAACCCTCCAAATACTAAAACACAGAATTTCAAATTTCATCAACTGATCTATCAAAATCCAAATAAATGAAGGGAATTCAAAAACAGAGGAGAGAGAGAGAGAGAGAGAGACAGAAGAGAGAGAAAGTAGTTAGTGAAAAATGGTGAGAAGAAGAAAGACGAAGAAATGAAGGGGGGTTTAAGTGGGGGGATTTTTGTTAGGATATTTTAGGGATTTTTATTATTGTTAAGGGTACATTTTGGTAGACTTCTCTAGAAACTCTTTACTAATCTTGTGGCTATTATTTCAAGTTCGTCTATTACACGTGGCGTACTTTTGTTTTTTTTTTCTGCTCCCTTCATTTTTCCTTTTTTTTTTGGATAAGATTGTTAGATGACGGATTTATTTTATGCCAAGTATTTTTATCCAAAATTAATTAATTAATTTAAATGTTTTGTAAAATAAAGAATTTTTTGTGGGGATAGCCTAGCATTTGTGGTCATTTTGTACGGATATCTTTCATAATTTTTTTTGCGAGTATATCCCAAACCAAATTTAATGATTGCAAAATTCGCTCAAATTTCATTTTTCGGGGAAAAAAGTCAAGATTTTGGTCATTGACTGGCTCAATTAGGTGAGTTTACTGTGCGTGAACATCAAACGCATTTAATCCCACAACATATTAAATTCATAAACTTACCTAATTGAATCAGACAACGCCCGAAATCTTGACTTTTTTCCCCAGAAAATAAAATTTGGACTAATTTTGTAATCATTAAATTTAGTTTAGAATATCCTCGTAAAAAAAATTATTGAGATATATCAACAAAATAACCACAAATGCTGGGTTATCCCACAAAAAATTATAAAATAAATGGTTTAGTTAATTTTTATGTTGCTTTTTGAGAAAGGATACTCGCGCGCGTGAGGAGAGTGAGTTAAAGTGCATGACACGTGGATTTTTTTGTGGCTTTTGGTTTTTCCTTTTTTTTAAAAAAAATTACATGGGTTTTTTGTTTTTTTTATTTACTATTGTTGTTAGATCGGCATTTGTTAAGGATCACGTGGCTCCACTTTTTATGACCTAAAATTCCTTTTCTTTTTTGACTAATATATATACGAAATATATTTTGTTGCTCAAAAAGACAAAAGATGTGGCCCTTATTTTTCCTTTGACGTACCGTATGATATCATAGATGTTTTACTGAATATATGAGATATGATATGATTTATTTTTTTAAAAAAAATTATAAATATGATAATGTGAATGGTCAATGGTATTAGACATTTGAGTCGAGTTCTATTGCGGGTGATTCAGTCTAATTTAATTAACTTATAGATCTGGGAAAAAATAAGAAATCCTGACAATTGCGTGTAGTGAGGTTCGAAACGTGGTGGATGATAACACGATATATGGTACAGAGTAACTAATGACTCCAACATTTTACTTTGTTATTTTTTGATCATTTTTTTCGGTAAAAGATACAGAACAATAAAAAAAATTGAAATAAAGGGAGTACTATAGTGGTCGCCTGGTGGGTACTATACAATATATATACTTTTGATTATACACTCTAATAAAATTACGTAAACTTGATCTTTTAATTTTTAAAAAAATTGAGTATACATTTCCCCGTGTAAGAAATACTTTTTAACAACATTGATAATATCACTTATGTATGTTGCTCGACTTATGTTCTCAATCATTTGAACCTCGGGAATGTGGGACGTGAAAAATCTAGGTAAAATTTTGGTCCCAAAATCGCATTTAGGTGGTATGGCCAAACAATGAACTTATATTAATAAATAATAATAAGATGAGCAATCATCTCTTAGCCCATTTATTAGGTTTCTTAAATTAAAACAAAAGTTGCAAACTTGTCATGTCCAATGAGTTCAAATCAAGTTGGTGGATACATGGGATGATAATTAATTGCGCGCCCAAAAAAATATAAAACTTATGAAGTAATAATAGTACTCCATATTAGTGGATTAAATTTAGGCAATGATTTACGTACTTTTAAAATTGATATTCACACTACTTTATGTGAAATATAGATCAGATTATAAGGTGCAGAAATCATCACTTCTCAGAAAAATTAATATTATTTGGATGACTAAAAATTAAAATTATGCTGCATAAAAATGACTATAAATTGCTTTACAGTTTTTTGAAAAGCTATTAATTTATTATAAAATATATTAATCGATCCACATCAATATGTATGAATTTTGTAATATATATGTGGATGTGACTTTTAACTCATAAAAATTCTCTATTTAAATACATAATTAATATTATTGGAGATACTTATATATGTGGAGTATAATAAAATTAAACTATTCATTTTAATTTTGTACTCCTTATATGGATGAACTTAATTCAATTCTATATTAATCCAAAGTTAGGGATCCTAAGCTAGCTACATACTAAGTTTTTCCATAATAGAAGACTAGATATATATGTAGAATTGAAGGTTATGAGAATATTTTATTACATGGAATTGAAGAATGATTATAGTTCTGGTGCCTTTTTTACCGTGTGGTACGGTGTCTCTTTTAACATTATCTAACAATAGTAGAAGATTTACTAGATTATATTGGGGGTCAAAAAACTACTAAAGAATACGGAGTAGTTTATTATCTACGTAGTATATAAGTTTATTAATAGTATTAGATGAGAATGAAGTATGGTGGGGGTATAATAACCTAAAACTCATCACATCCTAATCCCCATAGCGGGTATGATAATCATCTACACCCTCGTCTTACAAAGGTAGCCCAGTAGGGCGGGGATGAAGGGGGTTCTCCTAGCTACTTAACCTGATACACTAGTATCTTTAATTACTCATAATATATTGAGACTTTACGAGTTTGAATCTCACCTGCCACCTTGTGCTAAGGCACGTCTTATCCTATCATTTTAATAAATTACTGGTCAAAATCCAGTCACATGCGCCAATTCAAGTGTGCAGGATGGAGTTTGGTCATCTATCGCTTGATTGGTGGTTACACGTGGTAAGAAAGAAAACTATTAAAGTTATTCACTATTTTTTTTTCCCTTTTATTTTTGAAAAATATGGAAAGAAAAAGGAATTTTTATGTCAAGTTACTCAGATCAAGTATAATCTTTAGGACTATATTATAAGAATGTAATACATTAAAAATTTGAAATAAAAAATAAGACCAAATCATACAATAATCAAGGTAATAATTAATTAAATGCTTAATTTATTTTATTCTTTTCATTTTAAGCACCTTAGTACATCATTTTCCTAATCTCTAAACCTCTAAAAAAAAACTATTATTATTGTCCAGTAAAAAAACAAAATGATACAACCATATTGATCGAGCAAAGATGTTTTTTCTTAAGTATATGTTCAATCTATTATTTTCTTAGTTGATATGTGCAGCTTGCATAAAATAGACATTTTCTATCTTTTTTATATTTTTCATCCTTTTTTTTTTCTCTTACTTTTTTATGTATAATAATGTAAAAGATGACACAAAGAGTTTGTTTACTTTAGCTGAATATAGCTGAACTGAATTGAACTGAATACAGCTGAAATTAATATTTTATAAGAGAAAGAAATTGAGATCGAGTTGAACTGAACTGAATCGAACTGAATAAAGTTTAATTAAACTAAACTGAATTAAATTGAATTTAAGCTGAAGTAAACAAGCCCAAATTAAATAGTCCTTTTAACCAATTCAATATCAAACCTTTTTGGAAAAATTGTCAAGAATAAGCCAACTTTTGGGCGATCTTCCAAAAATAAGCCAACCTTTTGAAAATCCAGAAATAAGCTAACGTTGTTATCATTTAAGCCAAAAATAAGTCAAATGATTATTTAATATGTAGAATGATTGTAAAATAGTGATAAAAAACAATAGAAAATAACATGTTAAATAATCGTTTAACCTATTTTTGGCTTAAATGATAACAAGGTTAGCTTATTTCTAGATTTTCAAAAAATTGGCTTATTTGTGGAAGATCGGCCAATTTATTTTTGGCAATTTTTCCAACCTTTTTTCCTCAACTATTCTAGAAATATGAAAATGGAGATCAAGAACACTGAATATGCTAGTATGATTTATGCTAACGATGAGTAGATAATAATGTGTTATGTACCCAACTTCAATTATTGAGTAACCCCAAATAAATAAAACTGTAGCCTCACCCAAATTAAATTTTACGAACAAACCATAAAAAAATAAAAATCTCAAAAATATCTATAAAATGAAATTGAAAAATAAGGATAAGGCCAACAATAGTAGGGATTGACATGAATGATGATGAGAATTAAATATTTAAATCCAAGGTGGATAAATTAAATTAATGCACTTTTTGCCACCTCAAATTGAACTTTTGCCCCTTCATTATCTGCACCGCCACATTTATTTAATTATTAAAGGGGCATATTTGGAATTCACTTTAAATATCTCATCCTTGTTTGATTAGGACAAATACTATACTGTAGAATATTTAGACATTTCTCATCCACTTTTTTTTAGATACACTTGAGGGTTGTTTACTTCAGATTATATTTAGTTCAGTTTAATTCAGTTCATCTCTATTCAACTAATGTAAACAAGCCTTTAGTCCATAGATGTAGAATAGTAGTACGGATTATTAGTTTTTCTAGTGTAGAATATATAAATATATATATTTAATAAGGGGAGAATTATTTTTTTAAAAAATGGAGGAAAATACTTGTTGCCAATTTAAGGTGTGATGGCTGGTGCTAGGGATGTCAAAACGGGTTAACGGTACAGGTTAGGATCGAACCAAACGGGTTCAGTTCAATTTCGGTTCAGGTTAAATCAGGTTATTAGCCCAACGTTTCAGTTCAATTCAGTTCAGGTCATTTCGGTAACAGGTCATAACAAGCTGTCTTTTTCTTGGTGACAGTTCAGTTCAGGTTCAAGTCATTAACGGTCAGGCTAGTATCAGTTCAGTTCAAAACGGTTCAAGTTAATACAGTTCAACGATAAGAAACGGTATGTTTCAGGTTGGCATCAGTTTACATCGGGTTATTTTGGAGCGTCCATTACGATAAAAATTGATCGTAAAACACAAAAAGTTTCTTAATATGTTAATTGTGATATCAAGTTACTATCAAGTTGAATAAAATTTCAGTTCAGTTCAATTCAGGTCAAATAATGTAACGGGTTGATTTCAGTTCTGTCCAGTTCAGCCTAATTTAATAAATCTTCGGGTTTGGGACATGTTATCCTCAGTTCATGTTACTTTCAGTTCAAGTTCAGTTCAGGTCATTAATTCACGGACCAATAACAGTTCAGGTCACTTTAGTTCAGGTCAATTTCAGATTACGGGTTACTTTCAGTTCAATTTTTTTCAGTTCAGGTCACGGTCAGTTCAGTTAACCCAACGGGTTCCAACCCAAATTGACATCCCTAATTGGTGCCTTAAGTGGTGCTTTCTCAAAAGTCCAACTATAATTATGCTTTCGGATAATAAGGAAAAGATTATTGCGGTAAAATTGAAATTGGGATGCTACCATATTCAGGTTATTCAATTCCCTAGGTTAGCTAAGTGAAAAAATATTTGATTTGCTTCTCTATAAAGGTGATCTACCTTAATCGAATCAAAATTAACGTATTATCAAAGGTTAAGTTCACAAATTTCTTAATGGATCTGTCAAATTCTACCAATTGAATTAGTCATAAATAAATTATTGCCTTCAATTTAGATACTTTTAATTTTTTACAAGATGACACTTTTAACTCCTCCACAGAGAGCAAGTGTTTCGTCCAACATAATTGAGCAAGTATCAAAGTTAAGTTTTGTATAATTTTACTAGGCAGGATTTTAAGAAACCAAAGGAGACTATGGTTTTGGGTGAGCTTGTTTTTTCTATTATGAATGTTCTTGTTCTGATATTCAACATTTGATTTTCAATTTTATGCATTTTTGTTATAATTGACGATTTGAGTTATAGTGGTTAGAACAATAGTTGGTAAAACTGAGGAATGACTTATCAGAAATGATTGTGGCGTGATGTGATCACTGTCCTAAAAGCTGAAATTGCCCCACAATGACACACGGACTCTCGACAACCAACCTTCAGGGATACACAATCGCTGTTTCACCGGTGTCGACGGAAAATAGGTTGAGAGTGTCTTGAATATTACCTTCTGAAATAAGTTTGGAGATGTTTTATGTGTATATGAAACTAGGATAGAGAGAATATTGAGACAGAGAATATCAGAAAAGAATAGAGGAGAATTTAGGCTTTGTCTTGTGAATAATCTATATAGGATAGAAATAAACATATATAAACTATACTACTCTCTCTCAAACTATCAATGTGGGGTAAAAGTATTTTCATATTTTTTTAAACAACTCTATTCTTAACATTAAACTCCAACAATCCCCCACATGATTCAAAAGAAGTTACTCCCTCTGTCCCAAATTACCTGCTACAATTTCCTTATTTGGATGTCCCAAAATACTTTCTACATTTCCTTTTATAGTCTATGGGTTCCACACATATTTTACATTTTTACCCTCTTTTTTGTTATTTTTATCCTCTTTAAGCCAATCTTTTTCTTCCACTTACCTCAACCAATGGTGGACCCACAAGAAAATTGGTTTGCATAAAAATTTGTTCCAAAATGGAATGTAGCAAGTAAAATGGGACGGGGGGAGTAATTAGAAAGGAAATGATCTGAGCTGAAAAGGAAATTTTGGGTAATAAATACTTAGTTTTTAAGCACCAATGTCTAAGAGGCTTGAATTGATACTCAGTGCATACAACCAATTCTCCTTGAACCTTTCACGAGGTTCGCAAGACGCAATTGTGTACTCAATCTTTCTCAAATCAATAAGCATTCTCGCAATTTCTAATATATCGATACCGCGCACATTGCCTGAATTCTCGTGAATGCTGTAGAAAGCTAAGCCGTTGGACTCTCATATGGGATTGGACGTAACTCCCACATTCACACAAGAAGTTCATCAAGTTTGTGTTGACACAAACCACATCAAAAGGGAGACTATGAACTTATTAAAAGCCATATGCTCAATCTTACACATATATAACAACATACAAATTTAATACTACATCACTTTATTAATATTTAAAACAAGAACTTTTTTTTTACCAAGTGTCATCTTCTTAAGACAATTATTTTTTAAAACCCTTTTCTTTTTCCTTGAACAATATTAATTATAGCCCTTTTGATTACCTCTTCATCAATTATCACACGCCATCCGATTTCTAGTGTTTTGTGCATTAATTTTGAAGCCAATTTGAGAATTCTCAAGGTGATCATTGGTTGATTTGGTATAAGCATTTCTAAATAAAATACAATAATGCTACGTTTGGATACAAGCATTTCATTTGAAATGATAGATTTGAGCTAAATTACATGTTTGACAAGTAAAAAAAATTTGGAATTGGATTTTGCCCAATTCCCAACCCAAATGCGCTGTTTAACAAGCAAATGTTGTGTATTTCAAATACTTAACAAAACCATGTCATTTCAAATTCTCAAAACAACCCAAACAAATAATTGTCATTTGAATTGTAACATTTTAATTTCAAAAATTGAATTCATCAATTTGAAATGAATTTCACATATCTAAACACTACCTAATAGTATTCTACATTTTTTTCTAAAATTAATTTTTATTTTTGATTTTTTTTACAAAATAACTCGTGCATTGCACGGGCTCAAAAACTAGTTTTACTTTATTACTAAGAATGGTAGTAGTATACAATAACATGAGTTATTACTTTATTACCCTTGAACGTAACTTAGAAAATTCTAAGTGGGTATCAATCACAATTCACTCCACTGTAGGCTTTAATATAGATACGAAGTAGTCCGCAGTATTCACTTTCTTTGTTATACATATTCTAGAGTCTAGAAACAATAATACTTCCTCCGTTTCGAAATAAACGCAACAATTTTTATTTTAGGAAGTTTCAAAATAAATGCAACAATCTTAATCATTCTATTTTTGTAAGTATTTTCTTCCTATCTCTCTCATCATCACAAACTCTATTTTCTCTCTCGATCCCTTTTACTCTCACAACAAAAAATGGACTAGGAGTCCGTGTCATCCAATTTGTTGCGTTTTTTTCGAAACGGAGGTAGTAGATAAGAATATGGACTATGGATTGAGAGTTGTGTAGAATTTGAAAGTTGGTTTTTTAGCACCCAAAAAAATGATAATGACAATTCTAATGTGAAACATTTCATATGCTCTACTCAAAAGGGAGATGTCAAAATTAACTTGAGGACTGCTCTTGACGTAGTTTTCAGTTGAATTTGGTTAAGAAAATAGAATTGATCTAGTTTGTACAAAAAGGATGGGGGAAAAGTTGGGACTGTTATAGGATAATTAGTAGTTGAATTGAGAATTTTTTTAGAAGATTGACCATAGTTGAAACTGTTTGTATCAATTTTTCCTTTTATACTATTATAGATGTAAATATATTACTCATATACACTTAATTTTTATGTTACTTTTTTTTTTTAAAATAAGCGGTACCCAGTTTTCTTTCCTCATTTAAAAAACTCATATAAACGAACAAAAATAAGGACCGACTGAGCTCCAACACAGTGGCACATGAGTTACCTTGCATGCTTAAGGTGAGAGATTTTTACCAACGTCTTCGAATCCTTTTTCCCAATTTTCGGACAATACTAGTGTGGTACTCATAAAAGATGAGTTATTAACTGGACTCCATCTTTCTTATATTAAAAAAAAAAAATAACTATGTGGCTTGCGGCACACAATTAAGGATATCAATGGGGTAAGAGGGGGCGAGGGGCAGATGTTGTCCTCCACTCCTCCCAATCCCCATTCTCACCCTACATAATATTTATTTTAATCCATATACCCATCACCATCCACGCGGTGGGTTTGAAATTCATCTCCATCCCCACCCCTGACGAGGATTGATGTAAAACCATCCCCTCAATCCTCATCACCATATGTATACTAGGAAGAACGAGGATGGCGAAGATACGATTTAAAATTCATCTCCATCTCAAATCTCAATCCCATTGCCGGGTATGATTATCATCCTCATCTCCACTCCACTACTCGCCAAATCTAACTTTATTGTGCAAGGATGAGACAGGTGTCCTACTTGACCCAACCCACTAACTATCCTACACATAAGATGATATCACTTATTTTGATAGCTAAAAAATACATGGAAAATAAACTTTTACGGAACATGCATGGGTGGCTTTGAATAAATAATCTCGTTCTATTTTTTTGGTGGATTAATTTCTCTCTTGTTATGTGGGTTGTTATTTCCCATCATGTGGGATTGTTGTTTTCCATAATATGTAGGTTATTTTTCTTCAAATGTGTTACATCAAATTATTTGGTTGAAGAGTTATATCTATATTATTACTGGAGATTATTTAAGGCATTAAATATATATTTTCTACTTCTTCGGATCTATACAACTATACATGGCGAGAATATGAGATGGTTGCAGTTGGACAAGACGTAATGAAGTCGAATAAAATTCACCATGTGATTATGCAATCGAGCAAAAACGAAACAATTAGTTGAAGTTAAAATATATATTAACGTTTTAAATCTAATGTATTTGAAGATATTTTTGATTTGTAGATGCCGTTTGACTTTTTATTAATATAATATGTTGCCGTTTGTTATAAAAAAATAAAAAAAAAATCTAAACCGATTCCTAAGGGCATGTTTATCCCTCATACTCTGTCACATCAGCTTTCCACTAACTTTTACCAATTCAGACTTATACAAGTTTTTACACTTTATCTCTAAAGACTATAATACAAACTCATTTCTCCATATAAAAAAAAATAAAAAGTTGTTTTTATAAACACCTGCATTCATACTCAGACCTAGTTTGTATAAGATTATCCCAAAAGACTCAAACTACCTTTATTAAATCTGTGGGGCCCACGAGTCTTGAGTAAAGTTTTGAAAACCATAACTTACATTCAAACTCAGACACAGTTTGTATAAGATTATTTCTAAATACTCAAACAAAACTTACATTCAGACTCTAATTCAGACTACCATTAATCATGTCCTAAATTTGATTATGAAAAACAATTTGCTCATAACAACAAAATATACCCTAAAATATGATGTGGGCTAGAATGATAAGAATAGAGCAATACGAAAATCCAGGGCGGATAAATCGATGCACTTTTTTGCCACGCAATATTCAACTTTTGCCGCCCATCATTATGTGCACTGCCACGTTTCATTTTGATTAAATAGTAATTCCTCCGTCTCAAATTATTTGTTATATTTTTTTTTCACATCATTTTTATGTTTAAAAGTACATATTGAGACGAATGAAACTAGATCCATTATGACTATATTTTCTTTATATACATAAAACTATAAGAAGTCAAAATTTACAAATAAATAGTGCCATTTTTTAGAACATAATAACTAATTTGAGATGAAGGGATTATTTAAACATATTTTTAAAAAATCATTTTAAATATCTTATGCTTGGTCAGTTGCTTAGTTGAGAAGACATAAATACTAGACGTTTCTCGTCCACTTTTTTCCGTATTTATTTTTGGAGAGAAAAAGAAATTTGAAGAAAAATAATTTGAGACCACATGTTTATTTAATTAAGGTTTGATTGGTGGACCACCCTCCCGGGGTCTATGTGGGCCCAAACACAACAGGTAATGCATCTATGAGTCTATGATAGTTTTGTGATATGAGTCGTGGGTTGTTATTTAGGGCTTTGTTACTTCAGTTTAAATTCAGTTCAATTTAGTCCAGTTTAGTTCAGGTCTATTAAGTTTAGTTTAGTTCAGTTCAGTTCAACTTTATTCAGTTCAGTTCAGTTCAGCTCTCAATTTACTTTTCTTATAAAATATTACTTTCAGTTGTATTCAGTTTAGTTCAGTTCAGTTCAATTCAATTCAATTCAATTCAGTTCAATTCAATTCAGATCAGTTCAATTCAGTCCAGCTAAAGTAAACGAGCCCTTAGTTTATCTTACCATGTAAAAAAAATATGAACTGTACTGGTGGCATTTTTGGGTTTTCTTTTAAAGCAGGCAAGATTAGTGTTCTATTGGATCAACCCCAATCTAATCAATCTGGCTCGGTTTAACTAACTAGTCATCTTGAAAGTATTTGATTAGAAGATTAACACTACACCTGCTTTAAAATCCTGGATTCGTCCTTTTTTATTAGCAAGGACTTATTTTTTTGAGGGGAACTTGTTAGGGACTTTAGGGATAACTAAACCCTCAACCTGTTAGGGGAGAAACAATGATAAGGCCTTGTTCTTTAGGACTGATCTGATCTGATCTGAACTGTTCTGATTAGGTGGGGGTATTATTTTGTGAGAGTATAATATTAAAACAAAGCTGAACTGATCTGATTATTATTGCTTTTATGTCCAAAAGAATAGAGCCTAAGAAAACAATAACAAAAGTTAGGTATTTCAAAGTTCAAACTCCCAACTTTCCAAGCGTCATTAATTGTTGCCAAAAAAATAAAATAAAAAGTGTCATCAATTGGAGTTGAGAAGAGTAGGAAGGTCCAAGTTAATAGGAGCCAAGTATTTGGAGAAATATGTATCTTTCTAAGATATTCTTTTTTTTGGGTCATTAGCTGTACATTAGGAAATATATGAATAATAAAGAATTTCAAAAATGTAAAGGCTGAAAATTGTGACTGTTTTTGTGGTAAGATAAAGTGGGGTCCTACTCAGCTGTTAGTCATTACTGTTGCCATGAAATCCAGAAAGCACTAACACCATCTCATCTCACTATGTCATGGGCCCAATGGCCCATAGTCCATGAAGTCAAAAACACCACAAGAGAGTGATTGTGTTTCTTTTGGATGTTTGAATTACCATATCCACTATTGAGTACACTTTCTGTTCCTTTTTATTTGCCCTATTTTATTTTTTCTTGCGAGACATATCTTCAAATAAAAATATACTTAGATTTGTGTAATAAAAAATTATAAAAAGTGTGTACTAAAATAATACACATTGAGCCGATTCAAACGAGTTCTCATTCAAACTATATTTTTCTTTATATGTATAAAATTACAGAGAGTCAAAATTACCAAACGAACAATAGTGAAAGTCCCCTTGGGACAAACAATAAGGAACACAGGGAGTAATACCTTCATCCACTAAAGTTTTCTATACATGGTTTTTTTTTATTTTATTTTATTAAGAGTACTATTGGATAGGTAGGCAGTAAGTGCCTAAGTGAGGTAGGAGGAAAAAGGTGGAAAGAGGTCTACAGCGTTCATATGGGGGACTTATGTCCAATTTTACCATCCAATTACCACTGTTGCACCCTACAAACCTGTTTTCCGCCACCCAAACGAACGAGTCTTATGTGCATTTCGGTACTTCAAACGACCTTGGTTGCTAGTTTAGACTTACGTAGACTCGTTTTATGACCAACAAATCTTCCATATTATTTTTGCCACTTTCATTATGTGACCCCGGAACCCTCCTAAAAGTGTGAAAAGTGGTTGAAAATCATATAGAGGGTTTGTTGGGTTATACAACGAACCTATGCAAGGCGAAACCAGCAATCAAGGCATTTTGAAGGGCTGAAATACACATAAGACATGTTCGTTAGGGTTGCGAAAAATGGGTATGTAGAGTACAACAGTGGTGATTGGATAGTGAAAACGGACATAAGACACCAAGTCGACCTAGATCGTACCGCGAACCACGTGTGCGGATTTCGGGGAAAAGGGTGAAGGGGCCAAAACGACCTCCCGAACGGCCAGAACATAAGGCTATACATAATCTGCTATAGAGTAGTAGTTAAAATAAAATTAAATGGAAATTAGAAATCTCTTTGACATAATGCTAGATATATAAGTTTAGTTAATAAAATATCGAGAAAGTGATGTAGAGCAAGTGATAATGACACTCACTTGTCAAATAAACTGAATTTAAGTCAAGTTCAAGTTGAAGGTACGTGACCCGACACCACAACACCAACTTGTCAACCTAATTCACCAGCATTACGGCAATATGTCATTCTCTTCACACGAGATGTTTGTACGAGTTATTGCCAAAATAAAAGGATACAATTTCACTACTGAAATACCCTAAGCTTACCAACACATGCTTAGATCAGCTGGTAAGGGAGCTGTTCTAACTTAACCAAGATCTAGGGTTCGAGCCTTGGGAACGTAACAGTTTGTGTTGGGAGAGTTTTTCCCCCAATTGAAGCCTGACCCTGCTTAAATCCGGATTAGTCAGATCCAAAATGAATTTCGGAAACCGGATAAGGAACCCTTAAAAAAATACCCTAAGCCCCTTAGCACCAAAAAAAAAAACCACTAAGCCCATAAGAAGAGTCCAGTATTACTAGTTGGGTTATATCGGATCCTTATGGTGCAAGTTGGGCCTGGAAATCTTTATGCAAAGGTATCGAATGAATTGCAAAGGCTGCTAGATGTTATTGAAACTTTTTTAAAGTTTCGGATATCAGAAATTTCAAGATCCATGGTCTGTATCCGATCCGAAAATTTTCGAATATCCATTTCGAAATATCCAAAATTATAAAACAGGATCCGATATTTGAAAATTCTGATTGGAACAATCGGATCACATATCAGATTGGCCGGATCGGATCATCATGAACATGCCTAGTTCCTTTATCATCAATCGAGTCAAGGGGTGACCGTGCTTTAATTTGACCGAGACGAGTTTTGACTAATTATTACCAAGCTTTTATCAAGTAATTTTGAAATGGCCTTGTCTTTTTAACATTTTTTTTTTGTTTAATTTCAAGTTATTGCAGTTTAAAAAAATTAAAATTATAATATATTTGACAAAAAATATTTGATTAATTTAAAAATAATAAAATAAATCTTATATTTCAATATTAAAAATTATATAAATCGAGCTTTTCTACCTCATATGATAGAATTCTCACAACACAAATTCATGTAGCTATCCACTCCTCATGTTAATAGGTTAGTAACTAGTACTAGTAAGGGGGTTGCCAGTTGCCACGTTGCATCTTATTACGATGTATTTTCCATTTTTCTTTTGAGAGTATGGTTAGGGCTTGTTTACTTCAGATTATATTCAGTTCAGTTAATCTCTATTCAGTTCAGTTTATCTCTATTTAGTTCAATTAATACACTTCTATTCAGTTTAGTTCAGTTCAGTTCAATTCAGTTCAGTTCAGTTCAGTTCATCTCTATTAAGCTAATATAAACGAGCCCTTAGTATAATATTATACATCGATGGATTGATTTATATTGTCATGACTATTAAACATAGTGGACTTGTGATTTAGATTGGTCCCATGAAGCTTGAGTATAAACACGAGGAATGCACTAAACTCATGAGTCATGACTCGTGAGTAACTGGTGTTATATTTGAGATTTAGTATTGCTTTTGCTAATTAACTTTGCTTGTTAGTTGTTCATATATTGGTAGTTAGTATATAATGTGATAACTTCAACCAGTGTCAAAACACGTACTCTGAAGACACAAATAATTTGCGTTCATATAATTCTACTATACAAGTTTAGCTTTAGCCAAGTTTAACATGTCTTTAAAACGGTTCATAAGTTTCAATAGAATTAGGGCTTCTTTACTTCAGATTAAATTCAGTTCAGTTTATCTCTATTAAGTTCAGTTCATCTCTATTCAGTTAATGTAAACGACTAAACAAGCCCTTAGTCTACTAGCATTGATTTTGGTCGACCGGCTTGCTGCTTGAATTTTTTGCTCACTTTTAATCTTTTATCTTCCCATGGTTTTAATATATTTGCCATTCCATGCTTCTATAGTTCTATATTCTATTCATTACAATGCATGAGTATATTTCACATGAAGCAAATAAAGTTCTAAGGTATTATACAATTAGGGAAGAATTTTTGTGAAATACTAGACAAAGCAATTGAAATGTGGACACATTAAATTATTTTAATTTTATTCTTCTATAATTCAATTATATTGTACTTTTGAACGAGAACGCTCATAGAAAAACTAAGTAGCTTTTGAAAGAGCAAATTATTGTGGACTGTATCTAGTTATCTACTATCTATCTTACACAAATATCAGGATCAATAAGCGTATGTAGAGCTGACAATAGGTTCATGTCGTGTTCGCATCAACCTGTTTATACAAACGTGTTGAACCTTCCCAACCTAAATCCTACCCACTTAATAAATATGCCGTGTCCTATCAGCTTGTTTCCTTAAATTCATCAAAGTTCTTGATTCAAACTTGTTAGTTAATAGTCGAGTGTAATTGTGTCCTGTCAATCCGCTTACATAAACGGATTGAAACTCTTTGATCCAAACCAACCTATTTAATAAGTATATTGTATCGTGTCAACCCGTTTATTTAATCATGTTAAAATTATTGATTCAAATCCACTAATTTCATATCATGTTTAGATCGTGTTATTGTGTCGTGTGATGTTTATTTGCTCTAGTAAGAGCTTAATTTAAAAAGAATAAACAAAATAGATAAATAAGTGGATAAATGGTCATTCATTTTGGTACTCGAATTTCTTTACGGTGAAGAAATAACTTGTTTCCCTCCTAACTGCCAAAGAAATTTCGACATCATGGCTTTTTCATCAAGAAACTTCAAACTTTCCTTTAAAAAAATAAAATTAGGCCTTGTTAGGAAACTTATTGAGGTTTGGCTTTTGGTTTTTTAATATGGTCAAACAAAAAATATATGTTTGGTTATTTGCTTTTTCATTGGTGGAAAAGTGACTTTTAAGCCAAAATGTAAAAGTTGTCTGAGACAATTTTTTTAGTTGGCTTCTGGCTTGTTAGCCTACAAACGCTCTAATAAATGATCAATAAGCACAATTAATTTTACCAAACACTATTCTAAACACCTGGCTTAAACAATCAACTTAAAAAGCCAATACATACCGCCAATACTCCCGGGCAGTCAATTAATCCAGCCAACAACCGATTGCCACACAAGGCCTTGGACTTAGACTAACGGTCCAAAGACATCCCACCGTAAAATTCCCTCAAGATCAACGTTCTAGGTTTTTTTTCTTTTATATTTTATTTTTATACCTTTTTAAAATTAAAAATAAAGGTTTGAAATTAGGGCATCATTCATTTACTCGATATATATATAAGTCAAACTCATTACATTTCCTAATTATCTTCAACCTCCATTTTTATTTGATTTTCTCTTCTGTCTGAAATTTCTTCTTCAGATTTTCTTCTCCATAACCATGGCTAAAGGTCCCGGACTTTACAGCAACATTGGCAAGGGAGCTCGAGGTTCATTCTTCTCTCTCTTCTCTACTAAAATTTCGTTTTCATTTTTTTTTTTCCAAAAGTTTTTGAAAGTTAAGATTCCTCCATTTTTGAGTTTGATTGTGTAATATTATTATTTTTTGGATGAATTAGATCTTCTTTACAAGGATTATCAGACTGATCAGAAATTCACCATCACTACTTACTCTTCTACTGGTGTTGTAAGTAATTTATTTTGTTAATCATTTTATTTATATACATCTTCTCGGTAATTTCTTTTTTTTTTGAGTAGTAATATGTTCAAATTATTTATGAGATCGATTCTTTTGTTTCTTCGTGTAGTATGAAATTTGGTATAGTGCTCCGAATCTTTAATGTGATTTTTCCATGATGAAGTGTGATTAGTTTATGTTGCGTTTTTCTGAGGGATGCAAGGTTCCTCAATATGAATTGTATCTCACAGTGTCATTTTAATAAATTTTCGAACAAAATCACAAAAATGCTACTGTGAGATACCCTAAACATTTCTCATTGAAGAACTAAGCACATACGAATGTCAACTTTTCAAGTATTTGCTTATGTTTGAACCTACTATGAAATGTCACATTTTCAATCTTGTTTTTGAACTGAATTTCATTTTCTAGTTGATTTTGTTTGAGTTTATTTCTTCTGTGGTTCGAAAATGTTTTGATTAATTTGCTAGCTCATATTTAGTTACTCCGTATTATATTCTTGTTTTTGCTTGTATTGTGATTAATTGGCCAGCATATAGGGTGGTTCTTTGCTATTTTTCTTTGGTTTTCTTGCATTGTGATTAATTGACTAGCTAAACTAGCAGTCTCAAGTTTATTACCTTCCTTTGGACAGCAGATATCTGGTTAGACTGTTTCACAACGGTGAGAGCAGGTCTTCCCACGAAAAGTTATGAAAAAATCTGTAAAAGTTAAATGTAAATATATAAAAAGTCATCAAGTAGTTATATTTACATTTTTACCATAACTTTTGCAAGTTTTTCTTTAACTTTTACTTTGTCTTAATTGTCGTATGTGACATCGTCTCACCAAAGAATTTGTGTACTTTGGATTTTATAATTGATGATGAGGTGGCATTATAGTGTGATGTCTATATTTCTGGAAACTGGTATATTTTTTTTAGTTTCTTTGAACTAGACATGGGAAGAGTGATGAGGTAGGAAATGGAATTGTTTTTTTTGTGTGTATGTGTTTTGTCTGGTTTGATGAGAGAAGGAAAGAGTAGAACATTTGTTTGCTTATTTGGTTTGATGAATAAAGGAAAGAGTAGAACATTTTTCTGCTTGTCTGGTTTAATGTCATACTCCTATGTTGTGTACTTGTTTCTGGTTTTATAGAGTTTGTCATGGTGCTGATGCTGCATGCTGTTTTCTGAGACCTTGAGCGCCATTATGTTATTCTTTTGTTTGATGATTTTGTTCTGTGGTAGGCTATTACTTCAAATGGTACAAAGAAAGGGGAACTATTCTTGGCCGATGTTGCTACGCAGTTGAGGCACAACAATGTGACAGCAGATATTAAAGTGGACACTAACTCCAATGTGAGTAACACTATGTATTCAGTCTGTCAGATTTTTTTTCTTGGATATTAAAAATTAATGAATAAAGTTTTTTCAAAGCTGGAATTAATTGCACATTTACACTTATGCATGACTTGCGATTTGTATAATATAGTTATTACTCAATTATACTTGGGAGTATATTATTTTTTCTTTAATATTATTTTGAAAGTGTAGTTTTGATGTAGCTGCCATGATCTCAAAGTTGTACTTCATTTGTTCTTTTATTATTGCAACATATGGTTTTCTTGTTTGTCAATGTGCATCTTGGGCCACTAATATCTTTAGCTAATTGTTAGGTAAAAATCACAAACTTAGATATCTATACAAGATCTTACACATATGCAGGGCTTTTTCCTACACCTATTATTTCCATTGGATCCAGAAATAATACATCGGCAAAATCCTTCGGGTCTTCCAATCAAAGGAAAAAAAAAGATTTCTAAAAGTTATTTCTTGGATCTGAAAGAGAGTACTCGGTTCCTTCCAATAACTAAGTGTGTTTGCAGTGGGGTTCATGATGGTGGAAGAACTTGGTCGGGAAATGGGGGAATCTAGTTGTAACTTGTAAGATGTCTAATGAAACCATATCTGGAATTGAGATCTCATTCAAAGAGTAAAATATCAAATATGTGGAGTTTTCCTCTATATGTATGATTGTATGAATAATTAAAGGTGCACAAAGGGAGATATGTGAAAAGGGCATAGTGTTGCAATTAAAAGAGAATGGATGAAGTATTAGTTGGATGCTTATTTTGAAAGCCACCTCCATGTTTTAGGGGGTTGGGGCTTCTGCAAAAAGCAGTTTGTGTTTGTTCATACATTTTTGTTGCTTCAACTTACTGTGCTTGTCTCCACACTAACAACCAAAGCTAAAATTATTCCTATGATAAGTTTTATAGGTAGTCAAATTGGATGAGTCATTGTAGTTTAGCGGGATACTTTGTTGTAAGAACTGCTTTCAAAGCTCAGCATACTACATATGGAGTACTACATTTGGATGCTCCAATGCCTATACTAAAGAAATTTACATCCTTGAGAATAGAATAAAAGAGCGAATAGGGAAAATCAATCTCATGTATATTTTGTCTCACTCTTGTATTGTACCTCTGTCAGTTGTTGACTACAGTCACCGTTGATGAGGCTGCTCCTGGATTGAAAACCATTTTGAGCTTCAAAGTTCCTGATCAGAGGTCAGGCAAGGTAAACAGTGATTGCTTTTGTACTTCAATAGTCGTGCCCCCTTCCCTGTTCGCTTGTCCTTTTTCTCTCAATTCTTCAGTAGTAATTTCTGAATTTCTGGGTGCTAATGTCTTTATGGCCTCTGGCAGCTCGAACTGCAATATCTGCATGATTATGTGGGGATTTGCTCCAGCTTTGGATTGACTCCCAACCCAATTGTAAACATCTCTGGTGTGATCGGGAACAATATGCTAGCCTTGGGGAGTGATGTTTCATATGATTCAAAAACAGGAAACTTCACAAAATACAATGCTGGATTGAGCTTTACCAATGAAGACCTAGTTGCTGCACTTACCTTGTGAGTGGCCTTTTTTTTTTTTTTGTGTGGTTAAACTCCCATTTTATACCATCAATAATGTGCGAACTATTTATTTTGGTCAGCATTTGGTGATTCATGCCTATTTCTAAAGG
Organism: Salicornia ramosissima; assembly: GCA_951394345.1. NCBI lineage: Eukaryota > Viridiplantae > Streptophyta > Magnoliopsida > Caryophyllales > Amaranthaceae > Salicornia > Salicornia ramosissima. Next base: position 51,507,560 of record OX596239.1, on the reverse strand, counting down.
AAAGTTTGGACTTGGCAGAAAATGGAGTAATTCATTGCCTATTTGGTCCACTGAACTAGTTATAGCTGCAAAAGCTAAGCATTTGCCTCAAATTGCCATGATTAGTTATTACTAGTTACGTGAAAAACATGACTGATAACTTATTTGCTTCAATTAAAAATTCACAGTCAATTTAGATAATGGAAAGGTTTTTCTAGCTCGTTGGACAAATTTAGCAGGAAATTGAGAGCAAAAAAATTAAACAGGGTGAAATTGCAACAGAACTGGTACCCTTCGTTGTTATTGCCTGAGACAATTGATGTTCATAAATAATTGAATATCGTCAATCTAAGAGCAATTGCAACAGAACAAATCCACAAAGGTTTATGTATGGGATCCACTAGTACAAATATCAAGTAATTCTCATACAACTTTTGGTAGCAAAACTCCTGTTGCTTTTGCCCTAATCCCCTAAATTTTTTCTTTGCGGTTTTAGATTTATAATATGTTTGTATAGCCCTTGACGTATTCAAACCGTCTTTAAGATACAGAACAATAAATATTGTGTTTTGCTTTGATATTCTTACAAGATTTCCTGGATAACCAATTGACATTACACTCTTGTTAATGCAGGAATGACAAGGGTGAAAGCCTAAATGCATCTTATTATCATCACGTTAGCCCCCTGACCAAGTCGGCTGTTGGTGCAGAGGTGACTCACAGCTTTTCAACCAATGAGAACACCGTAACACTTGGTGCCCAGCACGCATTAGACCCATTAACCAATTTGAAGGCACGCATCAACAACTCTGGCAAGCTCTGTGCTCTTGTCCAGCACGAGTGGCGTCCCAAGTCACTCTTCTCCATCTCTGCTGAGGTAGACACTAAGGACATCGAGAAAACTGCAAAGGTTGGGTTGGCCTTGGCTCTTAAGCCATGAGCTGCAATAATCATACCCTTTGTTGTGCCATGCCCGAGTACAATTGAGCTGGGGCAATGGTATCATATAGCTTGCATGTTCTTTTCCTTGAATTGCTAACAATATTTTAGGCGGATTTTGGTCTGTAAAAAATAATACTGTACAAGGTTCACAAACTTGTGTCACACATCAGGTTCTTAATCTTGTTAATTTTTCAATGAACGATCGTTTAATTGCTGTTGGGTGACAGTTTTTTTGTGGATTAGAGAACAGGATGGAATTTAACTGAAGTTGCTCAGATTAATCAAAAATGTAATGTGAAATTTTTGCTCTCCTTTCAAATCTCCTTTAAATTGGGTGATTAATGCAATTTTTTTGTGTTTTTGCTGATTAAAATGTCGTTTTAGTTACGGATTTGGTTTTGTAATGATTTGCTGACTGTGGATTGAGTAAGTTTTTGTAACCCTTGTGAATGTTATGAGTGCCGCATTTGTTAGGAACAATGTGTTGTACTAATGCCCCAGTTTGTTATTGCTTGTAACAATATATTGTAAAGAAATCATATGCAATTTTTCCCCCTAATCCATTTCTTGTAGCATAAGTAGACAAAACTGGTACGATAAGATAATATGACTCGAACAAGATACGAAATTAGTGGGTTTGGGTCACGCACACTTATAAGTAAACGAGTTGACACAATACATCACGCTTATTAAACGGGCTGAGTTTGGATTAAGGTGTTTGAACTTGTTTATGTATACGAGTTGACACGACACGATTCGATTATCAGCTCCACTTATAATGCATCTCTTCAATTGGCCCTTTATTCTCTCCTTGAGAACCTATTGGTGTTGAAGAGCTATTATCCATAGCAACAGAGTACCTAAAAATACACAATGGTGTTGAAAATGAATATTTTTGTATCCAAGAAAATGAACAAAAATTAACTTTGCATAATGTTGGAAGATAAAAGCTAATGAATTTCAAAAAGAAAATTAGAAAGCTTTTGGGGCCAGGAATAGTTATATCCCGAAAAAATGTGATGGGTTGATGGGTGACGAAAAGCCCCCATGACCATTATCGGATGCTGCAGAGTGATATGATGCACCCAGAAGGCCCAAAACACCACTAAAAACAGCTCATAAAAGTCACAAGATTAATATTAAGTATAAAAAACGTATAATTGTTACTTATTTCTCCATGAAAGCTGAAACCCAGAAAACATATCTTCACAAAAAAAAATAGCTACACTATTATTCTTTTTGCACACATTAATCATTGAATTACACGGTAGCTACAAACAAGAAACCATATCTACAGATAGGTGGTAAGATTATGTGGTAGCTGATGGGGATTTTCGTTGAGATGATGATGATGATGGTGCTTGAAGCAGTCCATCTTTAATCTGTGTGGCAACATCACGGACAGCACCAGGTCCGTGGGGGATAAAAACAGATGATGTCTTAGAAGCAGCACCGATCTCTTTCATGGTGTCGAAGTACTGTGTAACAAGGATCATGTCCATAACATCTTTGGAATTTGCTCCAGGAACATTATTTGAAAAGCCCAACACACTTTCTTTAAGGCCATCAACAATTGCCTGTCGTTGCCTGGCGATACCTACCCCTGAAAGGTAGTTGGATTCGGCCTCTCCTTCTGCTTGTTTGATCAGTAGGATCTTATCTGCCTCGGCTTTGTCATTTGCTGCTACCCTCATTCTTGAGGCTGATAATGTTTAACATAAATCACATATTGAAGGAATAATTTAGCAAATGTGTTGTCCAAACTGACATGTATCATATGAATATTTAAAGCTGAATGATTTCACCCAAGAATCATCACTTAACACCTCTTTTGAATGCCATCTATCTCTATTTGTACGAAATTGTGATGTGAAATGGAAAGCATTTAACAAATATATTGGTGAATATAATCCATTGTTTTACCATTTATACTAACGGCCCGTTTGGTTCTTGGTAATAAATTGTGGTAATGGTAATAAATTTATAGTGTAATTTTGTTAAGGTGGAACCTTATAATCTCCATGGAAAACAACTTTTCATTCCCAAGCTTCAATTTTCTTCTTATTTTTTCATTCCCATCCATTACCATTGGGGAGGGTGGTATTTGATGGAAATGCATATTTGTGAAGAAGATTAGATAAATTGGAGCTAAGGTAGCACCACCATGGGAATGGATTTTGATTTTCCTTCCAAATTTAGTTATAAATTCATTCCCATTACCATGATTTATAACCGGCTACCAAACGGGCCGTAAGAGTCTAAGACATATAATCTGCAAAGTTTTTGACATTACTATCTATGCATATCAATCTTTTATAATGTTACTTTTTGATCAACAGTGATTCATCATTTAGTATACTGTGCCTCTCATGCAAAAGCTAATTTTTATTGAAATGTAGTGCATGTATATTGTACAATGCACTTACCCACGTTTATAGAGGAAGTACCACTCATGTAATGTGCTAAAAGAGACAAATTCACTATATTGCAGCTCAAAATACAAGTACTTCTTCCGTCCCTAATTGAACTAAATTTCAGAAATTAAGTTCAAAATTAAGTTCAAAAGTACAGGGCCTTATTGATGTCAATAGACGTTTGCTACATTTCCTTTTATAGAAAATGGTCCCACATATGCTCTCTATAGTCTATACTTTTTCACTCCTACCCCCTATACTACCTACCCATCCAATACAACTTTTAGAAAAGTAAAAATACCCAAAAATTGCAAACATTTAGGGACAGGGGTAGTATGTCACAATTTCAGAGAACTCAGAAGTAACTTTTTAAAAGAAGGAAAACAAATGTCTTACCAGCATTAATTTCATTCATAGCCCGCTTCACTCTTTCATCAGGTTCAATATCAACAATGAGCGTTTGAACAATCTCAAAGCCATAATGAGACATTGCCTGAAAAGAATTTAATAGTTTTGGGCATCAAGAGCTGACCAGCATATAGGGCATCATATTTTTCATTCATGAAGAGTTAAACTACAACTTACTTTTTCAAGTTCAGCAGCAACAGTTTTAGCAATTTCATTCTTTTGCTCAAAAACATCATCTAAAACCAGCCTTGGAATACTGGATCTGATCACTGTGAAATCAGAAAGAGTACAAGTTATTAAGTTCCATTAACTTTTGCAGTTTAAAACAGCAGAATTTAGTTAGATTGTCATATATTATTCACCATCAAAAACATAGGCCTGAATTTGAGATTGAGTGTCAGTGAGCTTGTAAAATGCATCATTAGCCTTCTCAGCAAGGACACGATACTGAATGGACGCAACCACATTGACAAACACATTGTCCTGCACAACCACAAGCAAATCACTCTACACCGACCAACGTCCAAGATGCCTAAGGTTCTGTTCTCCTCATCTTAGTTCTCCTATATCCGGGGAATTAAGGTCAGACAAGTTAGGGAGTATAAATTATAAACAAGTTGAGTGCAAGACCAATACATGGTAAAAAGTTCAATTCACACCTACAATAGATTCTGATAAGTTATGTTCAGGACCAGTAAGTTGATACAGAATTCAGAAAAGGCAAGTTCAAGGCCTTGGAGTTCAGATAAGGAGAAATCAGATGAAGAGTCCAAACATAAGCAATCAAGCAAGGTGTTAAGTTTTCTACAAAGCAAATTCTTCTGCAAGAATTTCTAGCCAAAATTATGTTCTCTGACGAAACAATTACTTCATTTTCCTCTTAATTACCAAGGTATTTTACTTAGGAAAAATTGATTTTAATAATTCAAACTTTTGGAGGTCTGCTCAAAATAATCTCAAAATAATCCCACCTTTTACACTTATCTTCTTAAAATGGGTCATGTTGCCCAAAATCCGATCCATTTTAAGATCATTTATGAGATGAGATTATTTTAAGAAAATAAGTGTAAAAGGTGTGATTATTTTGAGATTAATTGAAGGTGATTATTTTGAGCAGATCACCAAAAGGTGGAGTTATTAGAACCAAATTTTCCTTTTACTTACTAACCAACTGACAGTTGCCAAAGAAAAAAAGCTAAGCACATTCGATTTAAGTACTTAGAGACATTTTGTAAGGAGTAAAATGTTTTCTATAAAAATGAATTTTCCTTTTCATCTCATTTTCCATAGTTTGGTTTGATAGGGGTGTAATACAAGTTTTTCATCAATGGAACAAGAGCTATACTGTATGGGTGAAAATCATTTTCCTTTTGAAAAGTACGAAAAACACATTTTCATCCTCCAAATCTATTACTCTCCTCTTATCCATCCTCTCCTTTGTCCTTTCATATTTCTTTTTTCCATAGCTTATTTTACATTGAACCAAACTAAGGAAAGCTATATTTGCAATGGCATTTTTCATCGTAAAATGTTTTACATGAAAATCATTTTACATTAAAAAAAAGTTTTACATCTTACCAAATAGAGCCTAAAACTAAAGGAAGGAAACTCATAGAGTAAAGAGTAAAACATATAGGAAGACTAACCTTGGTCTTGGTTTCACAACGTACATCCAACTGTTGTACACGAAGACTAAGCTTGCCCTCTATTGAATCACCAATGATCCAAGGGACACAATGGCACCCTGGCCCCAATACATCCTCATATTTTCCAAAGTTCCCCTTAACAGCTACCATAGATTGCTCAACTTGGATGCAGCAGAACAAGTTCCCCATTGTTGTGATCTACTAATGTAGTTTCTCTTAAAGTTGCTACCACAGAAAATTCTTACAGTATTAAAGTTATGGAAATATTACTGATAAGACATCAGAAAATCTATATAAAAAAAAAGTAAATTAATTCTTGACCAGTAAAAATGGAACATGAAATAAGTGGCTCCAATGTATTGAAAGCCAATCATCATAATTTTATGTTACTTGGACACGGATAAAGTGTGTACTCGGATCTGGCTATCCAAGTGTTCGACTCGGTTAATTTGAGAAAAAAGCCAAATTTTTGAGTAAAAATGAAGTATCCAAGTATCTTGTCATGTTCGATAGTCAAACGACACAGGTCGACACACATTTTTTGAGGTAAATAAAGGTGTTGAAATAATATAATACAAGTGAAAAGTTGAGTATTCATCACAAGCCAAGTTAAGATGATTCATTGCAAATTTGATTTTTTTAAAAGTAAGAAATTCATTCAAACCGTTTCATAGATGGTAGAGAACAGTACATAACTAAACAGTAACCATTAACTAATACGAAGTATCAATCTATCTATCTATATTCAATTATTAAGGGTATGTTGAGTTCAACAGGATTTGATCAAAAAGAGGAAAATCAAAGCAACATGGCAAACATGTTCAACCAATATTGTGGCAGATAATTTGATTATGATTGAAGAAAAAAATAATTCCCACCTTGTTTCAAACAATAGAATGATCAAAATTTATGCAGATATATAAGATCAAAAGAAGCATCCAAAAGGCAACATATTACTCAAATGTAATGAGAGCCAATCATTACATTCATAATTTTATAAAAGTAAAGCTGATCCTAGTCAAAATCAAAATATTGCTCAGATGATGAAAAACACCACATAACCAACCAATCATTCACTAACATCAATCAGTATATTGTAATCTTTAATTAAGGGCAGATTTTATTCAACAGAAATTGAGCGAAATTAGAAAATCAAAGCAATAGGGCAAACATGTTAAACCCATATGATGTGATTTTTTAAATAAATTCCACCTTGTGTTTATAGATAAATACCCAGAATGTAAAAAGATTCAAATGATAGATTGATTATGAATTATGATTGATGCAGAATGTTAAAGGGAGAAAGTTTGCTTACAGAAGATAGAGATGGATGAACGTGATAACTGATTAACTGCCGAGTGATGAAGATAAAATGGCTTGGCAATTGCAAAGATTTCCAGCACTTTGCCAGTTTGTTTTCTCCTTTATATATTGGTGACTGCCTATTTGAACAAGTAAATCTTTAATTTAACTATATTTAGTCCATGGCAATTGGCAATTCGCAACTGGCACTCTGGCAGTTGCTTGTAAGAGTAGTTTTCTTAAATTTCTCAATAAAATATTTCAATTGTTGCCAGGTAGGCATGGTCTGGATCAGCACGAGGGCTAGATGGGTACGACATTGTTTGGGCTTGACCTAGCACAAGCTTGCTAGTGGCACGGCACGACGTGAGAGACACGTTCATGACTATGGGTTGTGTATAAATAAAATTTTTAATACTTGGAACGAGTCCGACTAAGCTCGGCAGGCCGACCTGCCAAGTGGCGCGTCAATATGAGCAAAAATCCAAAAAAAAACATAAAAATTATAATTAGAGAATGAGGCTCGACATGAGTTGGCTTGACACGAACCGTTAAATGGGTTAGTCATGGGCTCTTTCTTTTAAATTTGGCACAAGTCCGGCACAACATTGTCTTGGCCCATTCTAGGAACGACCCACCAAGACACAAGGCACACAGGCCTGACATGAGGTTCGTCCCGACACGGGCCATGCCCACCTTTAACTTCGATCATCTGTTTCATATTAGTGCAACAATTTGATAAAAATATAGAGTAGTTACTTATCAAACTTTTGCAATTAATATGAAGCAAAATATCAATTTTATTAAAAAAAACTTTTAACAATGGGTGTCTCTCAATAAGAACAAACATCTCTCTACAATTAATCTAGAATGTTGGCAAAAGGTGAAAATATTATTAATTATGTTGTACATCTCTCTACAACTAATAAGCAAATAACATTTGACTTTTACCCTAGGATACAATTGTTTGTAATTTCAAGATATTTCCAAATTATTTCTCGGGTATAAAAAAGCATTTGTAATTTTAGAATACTTCCAAATTACTTCTCGGGTTTAAAAAAATATAGTTATGTGTGTTAAAATGTTTTATTCGATTTACCATAATGACTGCTTTAAAAAAATATTAAGCATCCACATTTTTTTTATACAGAAAGGGCAATATTTGAAGATTGGGACATTGCTTGCGCGGTTATAGCCAGAACTCATAACTAAAAGATGAAGAACTTGAGAAGTTGAGAATAGCAGCCACAAAATCTGCACCTTACACAAGGTCGCCAGAAACAAATTACATTCACTGTTTGGAAGCTAAGAGCTAAGAAACTCAAAACTCAAGCACTAGATAATTCAAGCAATTTTAAACCAATCCAAAATGTCAACATTTTACTATAAAATCTTTATCCATAATAGCTACAGGTGAGAAAAATATATCCACAAGACCACAATTAACAATAAATAACCACATCTGCATATATTTTTACACAAAAGAAAAAAAGGAACATTGCATTATAGGAAGAAATAACACTGATAGAAGTGTCAAGTTTCCAAACTTAAATAACCAAAAACCATATTCACACAAGTTAGTAGTTTTTCACAATTTGGTAAATAGTTGAGATTATCATTGAGATGATGATGATGCTTGGAGCAGTCCATCTCTGATCTGTGTGGCAATATCACGCACAGCACCAGGTCCGTGGGGAATAAAAACAGTTGATGCTTTAGAAGATGCGCCAATTTCTTTCATGGTGTCAAAGTACTGTGTGACGAGGATCATGTCCATAACGTCTTTGGCGTTTGTCCCGGGAACATTAACCGAAAAGCCCAACACACTGTCTCTAAGACCATCGACAATTGCCTGTCGTTGCCTGGCAATACCCAGACCTGATAGGTACTTCGCCTCTGCCTCTCCTTCGGCCTTTTTGATCTGCAGGATCTTCTCTGCCTCAGCTTTGTCATTTGCTGCCACTCTCATTCTTGAAGCTGACACAGTTAAAGCCCTCATCATAGTGAAACACTTCTACTATGGAAAATGATTTTGGTACTCAAAAAATTGATTTTGGCAGTACTCTATGTGAGTAAAGCATTGAAAATTAATAAATTATGATCTCACAATAGAGTGCCCTCATGGAGTGAAACACTTTTACTATGAAAAACCGATTTTTGCACTTCAAAAATTGATTGTGTACTCCTGTGTGTGAGTAGAGCACTGAAAACTGTGTTCTCACAGTTAGAGTGCAAAAATCAATTTTATATAATTATATACCAGTCCAAATTATCTGAGCTGATCTTCCGCATGAAAAATACAGTAGTTCTTAAAATGCAGTGCATGAGAGCTAAAGGGAATGAAAGAAAGAGTGCCTTACCAGCATTTATTTCATTCATAGCCCGCTTGACACGTTCATCAGGTTCAATATCAACAATGAGCGTTTGAACAATCTCATAACCATAATGAGACATTGCCTGAAGATAAATCCAGAATATTGAGCATCAAAAATTGACTAACAGAGAGTTAATCTTTTTAATTCATGCAGTTGAACTTCCATACAGATTTAACTTACTTTCTCAAGTTCGGCAGCAACTGCTCTGGCAATCTCATCCTTCTGCTCGAACACATCATCCACATTTGACCTTGGAACAGTGGCTCTAATTACTAAAGAATTCATAAATGGTATGAGAAATACACCTTGCCATTAGCCTTTAAAATTAGAAATAAGGTGTTTTGTTTACCATCGAAAACGTAGGCCTGAATTTGGGAGCGAGTGTTGCTGAGTTTGTAAAATGCATCACCTGCCTTATCAGCAAGGGCACGGTATTGAATGGATGCAACAACAGTGACAAAAACATTGTCCTGCATAGTTAACCACAAACAAGTCACTTTATAGTTTATACTGATGTCTAATATCCAAAGTCAATTGTTAGATCACACAATGACATTCATCTTAAAAGAACATCTTGCTAAAATTGATGAAAGAAAAACAACATAACATATAAGGAAATGGACCTTGGTTTTGGTCTCACAGCGTACATCCAACTGCTGCACACGGAGAGTGAGCTTTCCTGCTATTTGTTGACCAATGAACCAAGGAACACAATGGCATCCTGGCTCCAGCACATCGTCATACTTTCCAAAGGTCTCTTTGATAGCAACCGTGGATTGGTCAACTTGAAAGCAGCAGAACAGGTTTCCCATTGCACTTGTCTTTGTAGTTCTGCTATAAGGTTAGAACCACAATAGAATTTTAGAAGAAAAGTTTCTCACAGTACCCCTAAAGTTTAATGAAATAATTCAAATGTCCTACATATATTATATATATCTCAATTACCATCAAGGTTTACTCTATTGTCTAAAATGCTATCACTAGAGCAAAATTTTAACCTAAAGCATATTGTCAAATGACAATAGAACCAAAAATGACTTGGATGAACCCAAACTAAACAAAAGACTTATCAGTTATCACCGAGTATTACCAAATTTCCAATCCAAATTCACTCAAACTGAATTTCTCAGCTCTACCAATGCACTTAGGATCCCCCAAAGCTAAGAAATAGTGTATCGAAAAACAAAATTACTCGTTGTAAGCTATTATTGTACTAAAAAAAGTTTCTGACTTCGCAAGTGGAACTCTTTAAAAGTAACAAAAAGGTTAAAAACCAAGCCAAACTAAGAGGGGTGATTAATATTTCATTCATACATCCATATTATATGACTAGAATAAATCAGTGGCGGATTCAGGGGCTTAGTGGGGTTCCTTTACCCCACACCATAAAATTTATAAAACAAATTTGGACCCCACTTTATATTATTATTGGAATAAATTGGAAATAGTGTAGGGGTTCACAGCTTGAGAATCTTTACCAATGTTCACAAGATACCTTGCAAAGTAGCACCATTCATATGATGAATAATTTCAAGCTATAAATTTCTACATTATATACTCACTCCGTTTCAAATTGTTCACCCCATTTAGAATCTTATTGTGAGACGAAAACGAGGGAGAATATCTTGAAATGTAGAGAGTATAAAGTGCAACACATAGCGTCAAAGAAAATTGCCTTTGAAGCTCACATCCTTTATACTTCCTCCGTTCCAAAAAAAATGCAACAGTCAACATTTCACGCATGCCGAGACACTACTTTGACCCTTAATAACTGTAATTATGATTATTTAAAAATTATAAAAAATTGATATTAAGATATTATTTTACAAGACGAATTTAACAAGATCCCACTTGACTATATTTTTTATTATGTATAAAGCTCAAAACTTGGTCAAAGTATATAATGTGAATAGTGCAAAATGTTGACTTTGCGTTTTTTTTTGGAACGGAGGAAGTATTATGTTTGGATGGAAGGATTTGAATGGAAAGGAAGGGAAAGTACGACATACCACTTAACCCAACCCCATCCCCTAGACCCCAACCTTCCCCCCAACCCCTTGTTCTATATAAGAAAACATCTTTCCCTTCGTTTCCCTTTCCTCCTCTTTATTCTCCAGCTTTTACTATCCAAACAAGGGACTATGGACAAAGGAAGTAACTTATATGCATCTAAGAAATAATTACTAGATTATGAATATCCACCAAAGAGACCATTACCAGATAACTAATATCTGAAATTCCTGCCCCTGCTGTGTTTAACTTTTCAGACAGGTAAAAAACACACCCGAAGCAGAAAATTGAAGCTGTCTGCTGATACTTCAGCAGTTCAGCCCAAATAGCCAAATTAGGTGCTATTGCAATGGATGCTATACTTATCACTTTTTTAAAGTACAAAAACTCTTGTAAGACTGTCTGGTGTTAGATGGTTGCAGAATTTTTAGCCAGTGGTGGAGGTAGAAGTGATCCTGGTGGGTTTGGGGCCACGACAAATTTTGGGAATTTTAATTGGTGTTGGTTTTCCTCGGTTGCAACGGCAAGTGTCAAAAAGGTAGTTTCTGGTATGACAATTGTGAAAGATAAATTACGTAATAGCATGGGGAGATGGAGTGTTGAATGAATGTTTGGTTACTTTTTTTTAGAGAGTGATTTGTTTATCATTCTTAAGATGAATGATATTATAAATAAATATCAAAACATAAAAAGTCTTTGAGAACAATTGTAATAGTATTATTTGTTTGTAACATTTAATTTGGAGATTTGTAATAGTATTATTTGTAATACTTTCGGCTGATAAGATATTTTTTGAAAGTATTTTTGGTTGTAATATGATTTTTTTAATATTATTTTAATTGAAACCAACTTTGAACTAGACCTTGAAAATATTTTATTTTGACATGATAAATCAATTATGATGACCAACTAGTTCCGAATTCCTGATCCTGCAACTTTTTCGTATAAATATTTGACTTTTTGTATAATTTGTTAGGCTATGGGTAAAACATTGTGGTTTCGTGTTAAAAAATATACAATGAAACAGTCTAACAAGAGACTTCTCTTTTTTAAGTGTGCGACAAAGGAAGAAGAAGGAGGAGTTAATGAAGGTATTGTAATTACACACTCCTTCTAAGTAATACACACATTCAATTGATGAATTGAAGGTCAATTGCAGTTCACAGACATAGAAAAAAGTAACAAATTAATTCTATAAAAAAAAAAATGCAGTAGAAATCTAGACCTATAAATTTCCGCTTACAAACATCAAACAATTGCAATATAAAAGTATCAAATTAACAATCATATAAACAAACAAAAACAAAATCAAAAAAGAGACGAAATGATTAAAATTCTTACAGATAGAGAAAGATAGATAGCGATTTCCGAAGGTGGTGAAAATGCTGATAGTGAAGCAAAAGAGAAGATATGTATTGGTGATAATGGCTAGCACCTAGTCATTACCAATTGCAGATTGCAGAAGATATGCCGAAATTAGCTGTGACTTTCTCAACAAGTTTTTAAATTTGTGTTTTTTTGTCAACTTAAGTATTATTTATAGCAAGTTGCTTTATAATTTCCAGCTAGTTACATTTGCTAGGTGCCTAAGACTAGGGCCCTGTTTGGCAAATAGAGTTTAGAGTTTAGCGGTTAGAGTTTAGAGTTAGAGTATATAGTTTTAACTTTTTGTTTAGAAGATTTGACTGCATATTTAACTAGCTTTTCACAAAAATGTGTTTGGTAAAACTTAGCTGATTACTAAAAGCTGGTTCTTTTTATTGGTATAAAATGACGTTATTGTACATGTTTAATCATTTAAGATTGTAGGCTTTATAGTCATTTCTTTTTTTTCTCTCCTAATCCTCTAAACAAAAAGCTCCTAATAGGAGCTTTTTGGTTTTGAGAGTTTTCACCCTAAAACTCTCTCTTGAAACTCTACTTACCAAACACCCCTATTAGAGTTTTGACTAGTCAAAAACTCTAATAAGGGTTGAAAACTCTCTTTTTCACTCAAAACTCTCATTGCCAAACACCCCCTAGGAGTAATTGCTGTCAAATTGCCAAATTGGGATATTTTTTTGATTTTGGATGCATTAAGTTTTTTTTTGTTTTTTTTTTTTTTTTTTTTTTTTACAAAAAATAAGGGTTTGTTTCGAATAGAGATGAACTGAACTTAATAGAGATGAACTGAACTGAACTGAACTTAATAGAGATGAACTGGACTGAACTTAATAGAGATGAACTGGACTGAACTTAATAGAGATGAACTGAACCGAACTAAATTTAATCTGAAGTAAATAAGCCCTGAAGCTTTTATTCAACCGTTAAATCAGGCATTAGATAATTTTCAATTACATGAGGGTCTCTTCTAACCAAACTCTTAATCCCCCCACAGATTGACTAAACTTTGCTAAGTGATGTACTGCCATATTACCATCATGTTTAACATGCCAAAACCAATTGAATTACAAGCTTGAGCTATATGAAATATATCTTTAACTACATGCCCAAAGTTATTTCTTGCCCATTGCTTAGACTTTAACATGTGCACCACCCTTTTATTATCAGACTCTAATATGATAACCTTAAAACCATTTTTGGGCATGTTATTGACTTATAATTATTGCTTTAAAAAATATCCTCCCCTTTCAATTAAAATTGTCTCATCACTTCTATTGGATCAATTTCAAAGCAAAATCAAACAATTGAAAGGGAATTCTCTCAGCAAAACGAAAGCAACCGCGAATCAAAATCAACCAATTTCAAAGCAAAATCAAACAATTTTACAGCAAAATGATGAAATTCATACTACAAAAATTGATGTCAGAAAGGAGTATGAAAATGAAGGAGCAGAATCAGAAGAAAAAAAATCTTAAGTTCAACAATCTTGACATATTTCGTTGCATGCAATTTACAAAACTAACATCAAATTTTAGTGTTAAGTGTTCATTTTAGCGTCTATATTATTCAATGTTCATATACGACTGATAAGTGGTATTTTGGTAATTATTTACTTAGTTTTTATTAGTTTATTTTCTTATTTTATTTAACTTTCGTTAGCGTTTTTAGGCTTTTTATTTTAGTTTTGCTCTTGTAGTCCATTTCCACTTTTTCTATGTGATTTCCTCTATTTTGCTTTGTTTCTGTGTTTTCTTCCCATTTTGCAGGCCCCGAGTCTATTTCGGAACCCGAGGAAGCAAACCGGGAACCTCGAGGAAACCACAAGTCCTCTAGGCCAATGTTGGTGCTGAAAAAGGCCTCAGCGGGCGCTGGAAATCCCTCAGCGCCCGCTGGGATGAATCCTGGTGATTGAGAAAGAGGCAATAGCAATGAAAAAGGCCTCAGCGGGCGCTGGAAATTCCTCAACGCCCGTTGAGATGATATTTTTGTTCAGGGGCATTTTCTAAGAATTTGAGGCAGAAGGTTATCTTGGCCAAGACAGAGCCTCTGATGGATTCTCAGCGGCCGCTGATCATGAAGCTGCAGGGCACGTTTGAGCACAAGGAGAAGACAGCGGCCGCTGACCCCAACTCAGCGCCCGCTGCCCCCTCCCCTGTATTGAGGCAGATAGGCAGTGGCATCACAAAGTTTAGCAGTGGCCGCTGACCCCAACTCAGCGCCCGCTGCTATAAGTCTTCAAAGCACTGCAAGCCTACTTTTATAGGTGAGCGGGCGCTGTCATCGCCTCAGCGGCCGCTGACCCCAACTCAGCGCCCGCTGTCCCCTCCCCTGTATTGAGGCAGATAGGCAGTGGCATCACAAAGTTTGGCAGTGGCCGCTGACCCCAACTCAGCGCCCGCTGCCATAAGTCTTCAAAGCACTGCAAGCCTACTTTTATAGGTGTCAGCGGGCGCTGTCATCGCCTCAGCGCCCGCTGAAATGCTTTATCAGCGTGTTTTTAATTACCTTTCTTTTCTTTTTGGCTCGATTTTTTGGGGTTTGTATAAATACCCCCTTTTCCCCCCTTCACAACCAACTGATGTTAGAGGCTCAATTTAGGGTTTAGGTTTAGTTTTCTTAGCTTTCTTCTTCAATTCTTCTTGTAATTTACATTTTGTTCTTGATTTATGCAAGTAGTATAGTTCTTGTTCTTCTTCTTCTTCTTCTTCTTGCTCTCCTCTTCAAGGTAATTTTATTGCTTTCTTTATTTGTTCTTTGTTGTTTGTTGTTAATTTCTAGTAGTTAATAGTTGTTGTTGTTGTTTAATTAGTTAGTTTTATTGTCATTTTCATGTTTGTTTAGTTGTTTATTTTGATCTCTTTGTTGTTCTTAGTAGTTTAGTTTGTAGTTTTCTAGGTTTTAGTTGTTATTTTTGTTGTTCTTAGTTTTAGGTTTAGTTTATGTATTTAATTGTAGTTTTAATTATGCTTTATTTATTTATGTTTGAGTAGTTAATTTCTAGGGTTTGAGTGAAACTTCTCAATTCCTCCATGATTGTGGCTTAGTTGTTTTTAGGCTTGGTTGTGATTTTGTCGGTACCTTAGGATTCGGTTATGTTGAGTCTTGTGTCTAGCTAACATAGGATTCATTGAAGAATCCCCACCGAAGGACTGAAAGGTGAACGTGGGTGATGACTTCCTTTGCCCGATTGATGGAAGCACCACGAAAGTTGGACCTTCGATCAAGGGAAAGTTACCGGTCTTCGTGATTTTGTGCTTAGGACTTGTTAGATGTGTCGCTGCACGAAAGTGAGTTGTATATGTCTTTCCAGTCATCGTACTAGCTCGAAAGAGTGGTACGATCATAGAACGACCTCCCCTTATCCACGACCTAAGTCTAAGTTTCAATTGATTCATAATTCATGGTGGTATGAGTTGTGGATCTCTTACCCTAGTCCCTTTTGTTTTTGTTTCCTTAGTGTAGTTTTAGTTAGTTCCCTTCACCGCTCGCGACCATTATTTGACCTAGCTTGTTCGACGCTCACGCCTAGGCTAGTGCGAAGTACCTTCCCCGTGTTCGACACCCCCACTCATACTACGACGGGATTTTTTTATTTGGTAAGAAATCCCACCTATCAACGACCATTAAAAATGATCAATGAACAACTTGCAATGTTGAATGTTTACTTAGAACCATTAAATGTTCATTTTAGTGTTTATAATATTCAATGTTGATGTACAACCATAAAATTTTCAATGTTAAACTTGCAAGGCTGAATGTTTATTTTCATGTATACAATACTCAACTTGTAATGCTCAATGTTCATTTAGAACCATGAATGCTCATTTTCATGTATGATATTCAATGTTCAATTACAACCATAAAATGTTCAACTGCTAATACAAAAGGTTCATGAGAACCATAATATGTTCATTTTCATGTACATAATATTCAATGTTCATTTACAACCATAAGCTGACAAAAGGAATTAACAAAAAACTAAGGGAAAAAAGTAAGGGAGGAAGCATTAAAACGACACCGTTTAAAAGGTGTGCATATAGTTCTTGCTAGAAGAGGGTGCAGCTAATAATTCGTGTGGTAGCACGGTGGGGTGCAAAACTCTGGTTGGTTGCTTGCCTGCCTCCCTACAAATGGGAGCGATGCAAAGTGGCACTGGAGTGCACCCTGCAATTGAGAGGTTGTGAGTTCAATTTTCGCCATCTCCTCCCCTTTACAGACAATGCTTTTCATTTTTTAAGGAGAAAAGGTTGGCTAACACTAATTAGGAGAAAAGTCGCGATATTTTTTTTGCAAATTATTTTAGAATTACAAAGTTGTTCCCATATTCATTTCCCTTCAATCTCTCCCACCACAATCTTACTTCTCTTTTAAGGGAGTTGGGATTGGGGTATAGTCAAAGTTACCATACATTTCGGTCCATAGTAGCAATATTAGCAATCCCTAGCTCACTAGTCACTAGTGACATGAAGAATGCACCTCCAAATTCAGATCAAGTTTCTAACCAAGGTAAAGTTCCTAAAATCAATATTTTGCTAGGCAATTCTCCTGCTGATGGTGCAAGATAAGTAATTTTTTTCCTGCAAATTGAGATGCATAAGATCAGTTTTTTTTTTATATAAATAAAAGTCAAGTAAAGATGTCTAATTAACCAAATAGGTACTCCCTCCTTAACAAAACAATTATAACGATTTGACATAAAGTTAAAAGAAAAAATGTCAAATCGTTACAGTTAATATTTTGTTACACACCCTTTTACCACTTGCCTATAAATATTATCAACGACATTTTGGTATATAAAATATAGGATTGTTTTATATGCAACCCAATAAAAAATTAATACATTTTTGTTAGTGGAAAGAAATTGGAAAACAACAAAAAATCACACAATAATCAAGGTATTTGATGCTTAATTCAACTTTTTGCTTTTCATTTTAGGTACCTTAAACATAGCCCTTGGGGCTTTGCATATCATTTTCCTAAAATTTAATATGGTAACAACTAAACCTTAAATTTGGTCGGAGAAATACAAAAACAAACTTTTACACATGTCATTGTATTTGGTTTTGCAAGCGTTAGTAGAAGCAATAGAGAATTTATGGTCAAAGATTGAACATAGACTATGTGCATGCACATTACAATAATTCTCAGTTGCTCCAACCAGATTAAAGGTTTAGTTGTCACCGTATTAAATTTTATACACCCAACTTTCGCTATTAATAATTTTTATACCCAAGTGGTCAAAGGGTTTTTTTTTAATACCTATATGGTTAAGTGTGCAGGTAAATTTTTAAACATAGATGAATAATCAATAATCATCAAATGAACCAACCTTTGAACATCAACTTCAGTAACGTAGATGAACCCAGCAACATTACTGCAACATTGATAAGAGAAAACAGTTAGTTAGTTACAGTTATTAATTTATAAAATGGATCAAGAAAGCTAAAAAACAAGAGGTTATTAGTTAAAGTGACATTAAACAGACATACAAGGATCGCAATGAAAGAGCGTACTTAACCTTCTGTTAGCAGTCTAGCTTTATCCAGCATTAACATATTTAATGTCCATTATTAATTTGATGACCTTTTTATAAATTCAAGAATAAAAGAAAAAGAAAGCTAAGTAACAGAACATTCCTCCATAAATTTACCTTGAAAGAATTCCTTCTGGATCCTTGGCAAATGACACAGCAAGCACAAGATGGAGCAAGTCTTGGCTGATATTGACTGCAACCACCCTAGTAGGGTCTGCAGCAGGCTCAGCACCAATTGGAAGAGCTGAACGTGGTGCTTGTGGTCCACCACCAATTCGGTAGACAGACAAGTCACTGAAACTAGCGATGTTAGAATGAGGGGAGAGATCATTTGCCAGGCCATAGAAATATTCCTGAAAAGGCCAGGTCATCATTATTCAGTTTTGCACTTTAATTTGGAAGAAAACTAAAATGATTTTGGTGCTTTAACTAAGCAATTTACATAATCAAAATCAGATTCCCTAATTTTATACTTAATACTTGTTAGGGAGAAATCAATAATTTCCAGCACGAGTTCATACAAAGCACAAAAGGTCTCTAGAACCAAAACTAACTCTTAAACAATTACTGAAGAAGTCTACGAAATAGAAGTACCCACTACATTTGTAAAAAGATGTTTCAAATTTTCAAGAAGACTAGCTTCGAAACAGAGATAAGAAAGTTAAGAAGAAACGATGAAATTTATTACAGCCGGAGACTGTATTGCTGAAGTAGAGAACAGTAGTGAACCTTAAACCTTTTTTAAAAAAAATGTGCACATATTGTAGATTTGTAGCAAGATTGTAACAGAGGAAAAATTCACAGATGGGAATAACGTTAAATTCCCTTTCTGAAACTTATCCTATAACTCTCCTCATGCGTTTATCAAGCATAACAGTGCGACACACCTACCTCAAAATAATACACAGATGATAAACTGCAAGAACTTAACAACTCAAATCACAACTTCAAAACAATCCTCTCTGCCACCAGAAAAAGATTTAAATAAAAAGGTCAAAAAAGATTTGCATTTGTTACCCTTATCCTGAATCCCCTGGATTTCTGACGGTATTTTGGTGGCCGGGAGACAACACCCCCTGATTTATGTAGTTTCACTACATCAACCTTGGGCTTGCTCTTCAGCACATCTTTAAGCATACTACATAATTTTTCCTGCAAAGTCGCATAACCAATAAATAAAATTCTACAATATTAAAGTCAAATGCCTAAGGCAGTGAACCAAATGGTCAATACAAGTCTACATGATCATAAAAACAAGTAAATATATAACCATAGACCTACATTATCATTTCTGCAAGATTATGCAAAGAATCATTTGCAATTCTTTGGCAGAAAATTTACCAAAGATAGATTAAACATGGCATCGTACAATAGTAGACTGAAGGGAGGGAATAATCCTGGCCCTGGCCATTGATACTCTTACAGTTAACGGTTATCTCTATTTTATACAGGTTCATCAATAAACCTTAACGTCCTTAAGCCTACTATCTAGGTAGGTGTAGGCATATTTCTTAGTTTCACTAATGAACCTTGATGCCAAAACATCTCAAGTTTTATCAATGGACCTAAAAATTACTATATGACAAATTTTAAGGTTCACTGGATAAACTTTAAGCAAAATTTGCAAAATTTCAGCAATGAACCTAAGATGATCTCAGGTGAATTTCATTAGGAATAACAAACCTTGATGCCAAAATAAGCTAATGGTTTGTCAATGGAGGATTCATTGAACAACCTTAATGTCAACAAAATTTAAGGTTGGTTGATGGGCCTAAGATTATCAGCAGCAGCTTCTTCAAAAGAAAAAAAATATATATCAGCAGCAAATTTTAAAACCCATTGATGTCTGTTAATCGACCTAAGATTCACATAGGCAAATTTTTAGGGTCCCTACTCCCTAATGATCCTAATATTGTCATATGCTAATTTCTCACATTATATAACTTTGCTGACAAAACCTGCTAGGACTCAACAATGGATTGAACCTAGTAAGATTAATACTATCCAATTTTTGAGTTCACTACCGAATTTTTTATTTATTGTCATATAATAGCCTATTGTTGGCTTTCTTATGCTCCCAATTCTCATTCTAACAATTGCATACATATATAACAGAACTGCAAATAATGTTATCCAAAATAGATTTAAATGGCTAGCAAGGAGACTCTCAAGCAACAAAAGCATATAAAAACAAAATTAAAAATAATAATAATAATAATAATACAAAGATATTTTCTTGTGTGAAATTTACTATTCAAGCCAATATATTAAAAAAAATGACTGAAATTCCAACTGTGATAACACTACGGGGCCGTTTGGTTGGCGAAGGGGAAAGAGAATCACTTTAAGAAAGGTAATGAGGGAGAATGGAAAGTAAATGTGTTTGATTTAGGTAATTGATTGTTTAAAAAAGGAATGGGTTTTGTTGCAACCACCACCACCATAACACACCACCAACCCAGCAGGCCATCACCACTAAAACCACCCTAACCTCGCCGGCACCCCATTACACCACCGACAAACCCTCTAACCCCCTCAACCACCCATGAAACACCCACCGTTGTGTGGTTATGGTTGGTGTTAGGGTGGTTTGTGGGGGGGGTGTTGTGTGGTGGTTGTGTGGAAGGTGGAGCAAGGGAATACAAAAGATAGGGGGGGTTGTGTTTGGGAAAGTGTTAGAATAGGGAAATGGGGAAAGGAATAAAAATGGCAAAAGTGGTCTAACAAACACAATCAAAGGGAAAGGGGGCATTTGATTCCCATTCCCTTTGATTAATATCCCCAACCAAACATACCCTAAATTTATTTTTGTTAACATGATTCATAATTCAGTCTTTTATTTTTATATATTTCTTAGTTCAGTCAACTTTTTTGTATAGTGACCTAGAGTTCACATATCTTAGAATGTAAAAAAAGGAACCTACTCCATGGAATAATTGGAAGGAAAAAAGATGAATTATATTGTTATATTGAAACATACCTGACCCAACACCAACACAACGTCTGCATTGAACGCATGGATAGCATGAAGAAGCAGCTGCAAAAGGACAAAGGATCCAAAAGACACTCAAACAAACATTCGAAGCTTAAGTAGAGACGACAGCATAAATAGTTCCAGAAACATGAAATATGGAAAGAGACCTCATAGCCAACTCCTTCTATCCAACCCATTGTATTGATCACCATGCCAGCAGCTCGTGACTCAGAATTACCAGAAAATTGTCTTTCAAGTGTTTGAGCAAGCTCTTTCACAACTAATTTATATAAATCTACATTAGCACTGCAAAACACACAGATCAACATGTTACACGAAATACAAAATCACTGAAAACTGCATCGATCCACAGAATAAATTCACAAACAGTCAATAACAAGCCCAAACTTTGTTACCTTGGAGTTGTGTGTCCATAAAAATAAACCAAAGGCATTTCAAGAGGAATTCCTTCTACAGGATCAATGGGCATCTCAATTGGAGTCGCTGCAATGCACCCAGGTAATGTTATACTTCCCTGGCCTATATCCAAGTCCACAAAAGTAGGCTTCCATCCCTGTTTGGCAGCCCAACTAAGAAGCATCCTTGATAAAGTACTCTTTCCAGAATCAGTGGGACCCACCACTATAACCCTAGGACCCTGGCCAGACATCATAGATAAAATCAAGTTGAAATAGAACACAATGACAGATATAGAAGCTTTCTCAGTTCTCACTAAGATACTGTGATGCAAGGGCACCAGCTCTTATTGCATAAAGTCTAGCTAATGTGTGTACAAATGATACAGAAAAATGATAACAGAAACTGTAGAAAAAAATTTAGAGTATAAATAAGTATTTGATTGATTTGTATTGGGCATGGTGTTACAAATAACTTCATTCAACCGTCAAGAGTTTGTGCCAGCAAGAAGAAGCTCGCGTGACGAGTCAGAAAACTGGAACTAGCAAAAACATCCAGAGGGCATCTGGCGCGGCGCGGAGGTGGGTTGCATGGCGCGACCTGCTTTTGTCCCGGGTCTGCGTCGTGTCTCTTCGTGCGTTCAACATGCAGTTATGTGGTAAATGTTTGACGGTTATGCTTCAATTATGCTTCTGACTGAAGTGATAATAAGAGAAGTGCAAGGAAAAGAGAAGTTACACTCTCATATTCTCATTCACTCCTTTTACTACTTGCAGAATGGGCACATCTCTGATTATATATTGAATAGGGCCTATAGGCTATTACAAATACTTTTTTTTCCTCAAAAATATACCCAGATTTACCATTATCTGCAAGTATGTGATTCTAGATATTGTTAATTTGTTAGTGCCTATGCGGCTCCCAAATTTGGTACAAAGGAGCTTTTTAATGAGAGTTTTGGGAGGATATTGTTGAATTAGTAAAAAGTATTCATGAAACTATGAAACACTAAACTGATTTATCACGGGAGATATAGGCTTAGATTAAAAGACAAAGTCATGACGCACACTGATGCGCAAATGGACCTTGGAGCATAGGGGAAAATAAGTAAGTAAATAATTGTACCACTACCCCCATTCATGTGGAGACTGGAGATTTCCCAATTGATTATGCATTTACAATCAAACAAGGCACAAAAGACACTATTTAAACACTATAAACCTGAAGAAATTTTATAATGTTGATAGACATGCTAAGAGAGAGTTGCAGACTCTAGGTCTAGCCAGGGATTCCAAATTCTAATCAGCTAAGTAAAACATAGGGGTACCTGAGATGACTCAGAATCATTCGAAGCAGATGCTTTAGCTCTATTCCTCCGTGCTTCTAGTATGGCATGAACATTAATATAGCTAATCATTGGTGTCTGAAAACAAAGTAAAAACATAAACTTTTACCAAAAGAAGAAATTTTGGGAAAACTTTTAAGATAAGCAACAATACCCACGCACACACATAAGACCACAACAAGCTATCCGCAAGGATATAAATGATAAAACATACCTCATCTGCTACATAATCAGACGCATCGGCCCCTCCATCCATTTCGATTGTTGCCCCATGCCAAGTAAAAATCTGGTAAATGAATTGGGTTTGGATGTAAGATTGAGGCATTTATGCAAACCTTATTTTCTCATGCGCATATGAAGATATAACCAACAAATCATCCTATTCCGTATGACATAATTCATAATGATAAAGCTGTGAAACCATAACCTAATACAAGCCAGTGGCACCACCAAAGAAGGGGATCACAAGCCCCAAAACTGATGAGTACTTGAGTTGTCCCACAGGCCACAACACCTAAGATACCAACAACCAAATGGTCCTCTAATCCTTGTGGTAGTAATTACTAACTACTTGTAATAAATACTACTGCCTCCATCTGAATTAGTTTTCACAAAATTACTTTGCTGATTCAATTTGCATTACCACAATGACAATTATTTCAAAAAGAACATGATACTAGTGAGAGCTACTAGAGGTATATGTGAGTTTACCAAGGTCTTTGCCGTTGTTGCAATCAGATGTTAAAATTCATGGTAGTTTAATTCAATTCAACATTGATTAACAAAAAACACACATCAACAAAAGAAAATTCCAAGCTCATTTCAGAGGATCCTAATGCGATTTCAGAACTCAACAAAGCAAAGAGTTGAATTATACCGCGAATTTGAGGCGAGGAGGAAAGCTGAGCCAAATTTCAGGAGGAATTTCAGTACCAAAAATCTCAGCATTGCCATTCAACAAACGAAGGCGAAGAGGAGAATTCTCAGCCACTTCAATTCGCAACTCACATTCTCTCTCTAATTTCACTTGTTTCGGTGGAGCATTAACCGCCATTTTTATGCTATACCTACTATGTTCAACTTAAACCTGCTCAGCCCCAAAAGAACAAAAATAACATCAATATGATATGGTATCTTTCACAAATAGAAAAAAAGTATTTTATAAATTATCAAGAGTATTATCAAAACCTAAACAAGGAGCAGTGTAAGATTACTAGATTAGTAGGGTTAAGGGGAAAAAATACCTCACCGCTTAGTGATGTAAGAACAGCTTCGAAGCTCCGCAACAATGGCGCGGAAGAAATACAAACAGTCGTCTTCATTAATTTTTCACTTTCTGTTTTATAGGACCACCTACCTTTTTTTTTTGGTCTTGGTGTTTTTATTATTTTTTTTGTTTTCTGCTGATATTCATTTCTCTCAGTCCTCTCATCTGCTCTCTTTATTTGATCATCTTCATCATTTGTTGCTAATTTTTTTTCATTCTCCTCTTAACTGAGTGACTTCTTTCATAATATTCAATAATCAATCTCAATCGCAATTTTTATTTGTAATTATTGTAATGGATGATGTTGTTGAGTCTTGCAATTTAGCATATGAGGTTTGTGATGATATTAGCTTTTGAAGATGATAACAGTAAGTTTTTATTGATTTTCTTTTTTGTGTTTTTTATATTGACGATGAATATTCATTTTAGATTAAGTTTAAATTGTTGTAAAAATAAATGTAAGTTTAGTTGAAAAATAAATATCAATATGAAGAAATTAATATTCAATATATAAAAATGAATAATCATTTTAGTTGTTGCAAAAGTAAAGGTAAGTTCAGGTTTTTTGTGGTAAAATGAATATTCCTATTAAAAAGATAATATTTCATATTAAAAAATGAATAATCATTTTAGTTATCGCAAAAATGAATGTAAGTTCAAGTTCTTTGTGGTAAAATGAATATTTAATATAACAAAAAGAATATTTAGTATAACAAAATGAATATTCAGTATTAGCAAATGAATATTAAGTTTAGGTTGGTGCAAAGTTGATTGTAAATCCAGGTTCTTTGTGATAAAATGAATATTCATTATTAGCAAAATGAATATTCATTATTAGCAAAATGAATATTCAGTGTTAAAAAATGAGTATTAGATATACAATAATGAATATTCATTTTAGTTGTTGCAAAAGTGAATGTAAGCTCAGATTTTTTTGGGGTAAAATGAATATTCAATATTAAAAAATGAATATTTAGTACTGTATTAAAAAAATGACTATTCAGTATTAAAAAATGAATATTCATTTTAGTTATTAAAGTTGATGCACGAGACCACAACTGCTCTATGTGCTCCCGAGAGTACTGTATACTGTAGTTTAAAAAATTAGTTAAAAAAATGAAGATTTTATTTATTTTTTTTAAAAAAAAATTGTAGTAAAAAAATGAAAATTATGTGGTCCTGAAAGCACCACATAACAATTGAAACCCCCGACTCCCCTAGGTTTGTTTTGGGTGGCATTTCCCAAAAAAAAAGTTTAGCATTTGTAATCTATACTTCTATACTTAAACATTTAAAACATGAACTTTAAGCGCCACGTGTCATCCATTTGTCACTCCCTCTTCCTTTCTTTCTTTTTTTTAAAAAAAAAAAATTAAATGTCTCCTTACTCCTATAACAATCGAGCCCCACTTTGATCATCAATCTTGTGAAATAACATATCACAACAAATCAAATCGCCATACTTGAAATAACTCAAAATCAAAATAGAAATCATACATTTTGCTTCAAATAATTAAGAAAAAAATCCATAAATTTACATAATAATTGGTTTAAATGATCAAAACCCGGTTAAGACTAGTTTGTGATTATTTATGGTCACTAATATAAATAGTTTTTATGCTTTATACGTGTAATAAAAATATGGTTACATGGAATTTTATTGGATTCGACTCAACCTATACTCTATTAAAACCTATTTTTTTTTATAGTTTTTGGCAAAAGGTAACTGAAGATATTAACACTATGAATTATAAATTGGCAAGCGTGAAATTGCAAACATTGCAATAATTATAGAGCGGGTGAAGTATTATGTTTGCCTCTTAAAGTTAGGGTTTTCAGTGTTTATGTTGAGATTTGAGAAGATAAACGCTACAAGAGGAGGTGAATTGTAGTTTGAGAAACTAGTGTAGATTTTACGGAATTATTAAAGAAACTTAACAAGAAAAAAAGAAACAAAAGATTCTTTGAAACACATAAAACTTCTTGAACTCACAAGAAATAAAACTGTGATACACTCAGGATTTCCTCTTCAATTATATTAAAGCAACAACTTAAGACAATCTACTATACCAAGTTCCTCCACGAACCTTATCTCCTCTTTACAATCAATCCCTCAATTGATCGTCTCTCTCTCTCTCAATTGAAGCGAATCCCAAATTTCATTTGCATTCTTGCATCCCATGACACGGTTGTGTTCATGTGGACCAAGACCACAATGGATCAGTTTAACAACAAGAGCATTAATTTCCATTTTATTGAAATCTTCTTTTTTATATTCAGTTATAGGTTTTAGTGTTACCTCATTGTCATCATTAGTTTTAGTAATTTCATAATCACCAACTTCTTTACCACGCCATATCGGATAATTATCAACTTTGATGAAGATTTACATCCTATTCTTCCAGTAAGAATAAAACTTACCATTAAACATAAGCGAACTTTGCGTAGAGTATCCTTCTTCAAGTTTCTCGTGGTTATTCATCTTCAGTTCCAGGCTTTTCAATCGTCAAGGTTTCCTGGTTTCTCCGAGAAACTTAGCTCTAATGCCAGTTTGGGTTGTGTGGTGTTTTGGGTTTTTCAATTCTATTACGTAACTTAGTCATGTCTCGTATGTGTTTTCAGAGATACCCTTGTTGTTTTCTGACATTTTCATAAAAAAAAAAAAAACAATAGTTTACAAAGTTGCAAAGTGGAAAATAACAATGGTGATGTAAGGTTTCTTTTTTAATTTTATTTTGGAAATTAAATATCAATATATATTAATCCACCAAAACGTTTTGCAACCTAAGCTTTCTTCATCTTCTTAAAGCACTTGTAATGGCCAATGGGCTCAAAATGGGAATAATTTTCTCACTCTTGATTTTCTCTTCCTTCCATTTCAGTTCTCAATAATTAGGGCAGTAAAAAAAAACCATATTTGTTATCCGTACAACCGACACTTTTTAGCGGTTAATTTACTGAATCGTTAATTCTTTTTTTGTTACCGAACAGTTAATACTTAACGGTTACAGTTAATGGTTTTCATAAACGGTTAACCGTTAATTTTTTTTAAGAGGCATTAAGTAAACTTAATTCAATTTTCAAATGGCCTAAATGTATTATTTTTAACAAATCCACATATGTTACTAACCCCATTGCCCCCATATGCATAACTATGATTCATTCATCATTTTATATTTTTATCTTACATCATTTGATTCATCTTACATAATTCTTAACGGTTTCGCGGTTAACCTTTTGTTAACGGTTTGGTGGGTGGGTAAGTGAGTGTGTCAGTGTGGGAGAGTTGAGGTTGGGGTGTCTTGTGAGGGTAAGGGTGTAAACGTCTTTTCACTCTTTTTTTATAGTGACCCATTTAAAAAATAAATGCCCATAAGCGCAGTCTCAGCTAGGGGTGATAATGAGCTCGGCCTATTCGCGAACAGTTCTGGCTTGGCTCGGTCAAGGCTCGGCTCGTTTTAGCTCGGTTCGAGTTTAGCTCGAGACGTTAACGAGCCAAGCTTGAGTTGTGTCAAGCTCGGCTCGAAAAACTCGTGAACAGGCTCGATTTACTTTTTATATATGTAAATAATATATTATGTTATATAAATAAATTTATTTATTCTATTATTATATATATGAATAAATTAATAGTCTTATTGTTAAATATTAACAAAAAAAACAAAGATCTACAAAAAAATTTTATAATAGAGAACACATATAAACTAAAAATAATATTAGGTGAAACTGTTCGTAAACAGTTCGATAAGGGCTCGGCTCGCTCGATAATCACCCCTATAGAGAGGGGTTGGTGAGGGAAAATTTTGCCCATCAATGGGAATGCTAAAAGGAATTTGTTGTCAACACCAAAGACTTGCAAATGACAAAAAAAAAGGAAGCAATGGAGATGCGGGGTATCGATCCCCGTACCTCTCGCATGCTAAGCGAGCGCTCTACCATCTGAGCTACATCCCCATAGCGTTAACTTCAAATTCCCATTTCATATAAAAATTTAATCTTTTCATTTCAAAGTTCATAATCAAGAGTTAAAGACTACACTTCGAAATCCCAATTTTCTTCCATTGGAGAATAACAAAATGCTTCGAAGAGCACTGAAACTTGGTTCTTCTTCTTCACGTCTCTTCTCCAATTCTTACCTTCATCGCTTTCTCTCTCACCATCTTTCATCTTCTTCTTCTTCTTCTCACTTCTCGTCATCATCTTCATTTGAAAGTTCTGGTAATTCTGATAATGCGAATCTTTCATCTTCAAATTCCACCATTTCCATTGACCGTTCTGGACTTTGCAACCCTCACGGTACTACTTTCTTCATCCATCTTTTTTGCTGTTTGTATTTCGTTTGTGTTTTGCTATTCGTTTTGGTACTTTGATTTTTGGCTTAGTTTTTGTATTGATTTGTGTTTCTTGCTATGAGATGCAGAGCATTGCCATGGACCGTCCTCGGATTCTGAGCTCGTTAAGCATCTTAAAAGCATAATCAAGGTCACACATTTTTCGCTTTTATATTTTTGAAGAAATATTGTCATTGTTAATTCTGATATTCTGCAATTTTTATATATTTGCAAATTTGCTTCTTTTTTTGGAACCGTATATTTATGCACAAATGAGCTGTCCCACAGTGAAGATGAGCATAATAAACCACCTTATAAAGGTATAAGCCCAGGGTTACTCTTTCTATTACTAATTGGTTTTGGGGAACCTCCTTTGGCTTCTAAGTGTGCATTCTTTTCACCTTAAAAAAATGTTTCAGGTTTGATAAGTTCTGGTTTGATAAGTTCATGTCCAATAAGTTGAAGAAACACTTCAAAAAAATTCGTGTTTAATAAGTTCAGATGAGTTCACTTCAAGTGTAATCAATTCCAACTCCCAATAACTTCAGACAAGTTTAGGTAAGTTGAAGAGAATGCACCCTAAGTGGTGGAACCTCCTTGATTTTGTGGTGGAACCTTCTTAGGCATAAGAAAAGCAAAGGGATTATAACATGGGAGGAAGCCAGGAAGGGGAAGAGATGTTTAAGAGAGTTTTTATTTTCATAAACTAGTTGTAGATTATAGATAGAATAGTTGCTTTAAAAATTATAAGAAATCAATTCGAATAGTGCCATTTAGCTCACAAAAAAATCAAGTGAAGAGAACAATGCCTTAATGTTGTAGACTTGTAGCATTTCAAATACAAATTCTTGCTTGAAGTGCTTACTGAAGAAGAAAAAGAACTATGGTAGGAAAGTAATTTGTTTGGTGTTCTATGCAAAGGAAGCAAATAATTAAAAAGCGAGGAGGGCAACTTAAAACTATTGCCATTGTGTTTTGCGTAATGAATGGGGTGTATTAAATAATAGATACCCTCTAAAAAACAAGTGACTTGCAGTTCTTTTGTGGATGCTTCAATGCATATTCACTCAACTCTTCAATTTGCAGTTTCGCGGTGGTCCTATCTCAGTGGCTGAGTATATGGAGGAAGTTCTTACAAATCCAAAAGCTGGTTTCTACATGAATCGTGATGTCTTTGGAGCAGAAGGTGACTTTATTACCTCTCCAGAAGTAAGCCAAATGTTTGGAGAGGTAATTTGATGATCATGTTCCTTGCTAGAAAAGCTAGATGCATGCTCTAGTCTTCCTTTATACAAGTATGGATGATAATTTATTGGTTTGTTCATATGCTGCTGGTAGATGATTGGTGTTTGGGCCATGTGCATTTGGGAGCAAATGGGCCGACCTAGCAAGGTCAATTTAGTGGAGCTTGGTCCAGGAAGGGGAACTCTTATGGTTGATCTTCTTCGTGTAAGTCATTGTTAGCTTACCCACTTATTTTTTAAAATCTTTTTTTAATCAATGGTCAAGATTCTTGGAGAATTCCTTCAAAAAAAAGATTCTTGGAGAATTGAAATTTTAAATTTGCAGTATACCCTTATAATGAAACACTAAAACTTCTAATGCATGTAGGGTGTATCTAAGTTCAAGGAGTTCACAGAATCACTGCACATACACTTAGTTGAGTGCAGCCCTACATTAAAGGAACTCCAGCACCGCAATTTGAAGTGTGTGGATGAAGATGACAGCGGAGAGAAGAAGACAATCAGTCAATTAGCTGGAGCCCCTGTGTCATGGCATAGTGCTTTTGAGCAGGTTCCATCAGGAGGTGAAGACGTCAATCTTTGGCTATATCCACATACACACACACACACCTCCTCATTTTCAAATCTTCTTTAAAGGGACAGATTTTGTACTTTCCTCAGGATATTTACATTAAAGGATATGTAACAATAAACAGTAGACACATATTTGGTAAAATGCTGTAGGAAGAATGCTCTATTTCTATTTGTTAACAATTTAAATATATAAGCTTAGATAATTTGGGACTAAATTGAGAGGGTTTTTGCTCAATTCACTAATTTATCGAAATAGCTGCCTGCTGGTTTTGATGTCTTAATGAATCTATTTGTGCATTGAAACTTGGTAATACAAGTCAAATTGATCTTGTTTTAACCTTTAGTTTTACTTTTTCTTCAGTTCCCTCAGTCATTATTGCCCACGAATTTTACGATGCTCTACCTATTCATCAGTTTCAGGTTTGTGTTGCTGTTATTGTTGCTACATACCATCTAGATTGCTTTCTCCTTTCTACTCCTTGCCTTCACAATTCTTGTTATGGCAATGGTGGCTTAATTTTTATGGATCTTTTATCGATGTAGATGCTGGTTAGTACAGATGTAATTGTCGTATGCCTATGCATTAAGTTTAATATATGATAATGTTTGTGGACCTGTGGTCTCTCTTTTGTAGTGCTCTCTATGTCTCTCTCATACACAGGCATGGATCTTTTCGATCCTTTTAACTCCAAAGTTTTCAGCTAGAAAAGGAGGAAAAGACCAAGGTTTTTTGATGCATAAGAAGTCACAAAGGCAGTACTATGGATGGGTTTGATCCTGGTACCACACTATAAAAGTTTAAGTCGTTGATTATCTAAGCTAATTGACATCCCAAGATAGACCAAGGTGCTTGCTAGTATTCATCATATGTGTTCATGGGCCTTTAGAAAGTTATGAGATTAAAGCCAAATACACATTTCTTTTAAGTATAATAAGTATTAGATTCACACCTGACCTAAGTTTAGGAGAACGCAAGCATACAATTCAATTTAATCATGTCTTCCTATCAGGTGTAAGTCTAGAATTTCTGGTTGAAATGACTCGCCACATTATTGATTCTATTTATTAATTTGACATGTAATTATCTATGTTTCTCTTGGTACGCTATTTGTTATATGAAGTATCTGCAATTAGATATTGCTATAAGCAAATATTTTTATGCTATTTCTGTCCATATTGCTCTTGTAACTGATTTCATCTGCAGAGGGCTTCTCGTGGCTGGTGTGAGAAAATGGTTGATGTAGCTGAAGATTCATCGTAAGGTTTCTATTTTTCATCATACTGCCTATAAAAGTCTAGGTCATTGAACAAATTTTAGTTTAATGTTTCGTTATGCTGATTTTTTAGGTTTCGCTTTGTTCTCTCTCCCTCACCAACTCCTGCAAATGTTTTTCTGGCAAAGCGTTGCAAATGGGCTTCAAAAGCAGAAGTTGAAAAACTTAGTCAGATTGAGATTTGCCCAACGGCTATGGAGTTAACTGAATTGATTTCAAAAAGAATAAGTTCTGATGGCGGTGGGGCACTTATCATGGACTATGGTCTAAATGCAGTTATTCCTGATAGTCTTCAGGTGCAAATATCTCAAGCCTTATGACTTAATGAATGCTATTTGGTTGCTCTATGCATGATGAATATGTTCCCATATCATTCCTTGCACTTCTTTACTGTTTTCTAGTTTAATGTCTGCTATTAGCCTTTTGTACAGTTATCGTTCTTTATCTTATACTTTAATTCTATAGGAGTGCCTGTCACTGATGATCCAAATTGGTAGTTGTCTTCCTATCTCAGTCCCTAGACCAAATTGACCTATTGTTAAGCAGGTCAAAATGCCACATGTCCCAATTAGCTTTCCTTTTCATTTTATTCTGAAAAGTTTCATTTCCATCTGTAACAGGCCGCCTCGTGGCCAGCACACTTTTAACTAGATAAACCTGCTTAATTACTGTAATCTTAATCACACCTGCTATGTAGACTTGGCCCATGGCTATTCAAAATTACATCCTAATCCTTATACAACATCAAAATGTAAAACTATTAACTTGCAGCCCCAAGATACATGATTATGACATTATACAAAAACATGTAAACATATCCTGCTCAATTACAAGCCACAAGTCCACAACTAGCCTTATCCGCTAATCTGTCATGCTATCCACCTACCCTTTCCTGATTTAGGACTAACCTTCATTTGGAACTCTGCCCCCACCAGTACACGTCCGTCGACAAAACATGGCGAGTTTAGGAAATCCGTAGTTAATTCAAGGAAATCACAACTCAAGAATTCGGACAGCTTATTCAGCTCATTGTAATACATTAATAAACACATCTGTAACATTAGTAAGCATAGAATAGTCACTAATAAAGACACTTAAATCATTTAGGTGAACTTGAAGGGAGAGGGTCTTACACCACGACCCTAACCCGACCTATAGTATTTGCCTATAACCACTGTTTTCTCTTGCAAGCCTTTTCTCGGATTTGCCTATCCAATGGATCCAACAGAGCGTGGCCACACGCTGATTCAAACTTGAGATTGCTGGCATGAATCAGTGGGGATCGCTGGCATGAATCAGTTGGTTATGTTATAAAATCATGGTTGTTTGTTGGGACTGTGGAACCATAGACATAGCTGTGAAATTTAGGATCTAATCTGTGAATCTGCATTTGTACCTAGCTATGTTAGTTGAATTGCCATTCCATGAAATGTGATGTCAGTATGTTGTAGATGCATAATGGATTGATGGTCAAGCTCCAGAATATTATGCTCTGTCATATTAATATACAGTTCCCTTATGCAGGCAATTCGTAAACATAAGTTTGTCCCTATTCTTGATGAACCTGGAACTGCAGATCTCAGTGCCTATGTTGATTTTGAATCAATCCGTCACTCTGCAGAGGAGGCTTCAGGTACAAAAAGTTCCATTACATACTTTTTCCTTCCTGTTTCATTCTTATCTGTCAGCATGCTCGAGGGTGAAGCCATGTTTTGAATCATGGATCAACTGCCACATGCCCTCACTTATATTTGAAATTCATGAAAGCTGTTGATTGTGAGTTCTTTTCCGTTTAATATATCAAGTCTTCCATTAGATGGTCTGATGGAAGTGGAAGTCACGGAACAACTTTTTGCTAAAAAATAATTTTTTTAAACCATAAATTTTTATATAAAGCTTAACTAGTTATGTAAAAAGTTATAATTTATGGGAAAAAGTTTCAAATTTGGGTCCAACCACCTAGTGATTGGATATCTATCAAATGTTTCCCTTTTTTCCCCTTAAAGTTTTTGGATGCTATATTGAAGTTCTAAGCTCTAAATTGGTTGTCTTATTTTTTCAGAAAATGTTTCTGTTCACGGTCCCATTACCCAGTCCCAGTTTCTTGGTTCTCTTGGGATAAATTTCAGGGTAGAAACTTTGCTACAAAACTGTGAAACAGACGAACAGGCAGAGCTGTTGCAGGCAGGATACTGGCGTCTAGTGGGTGAAGGTGAAGCCCCTTTTTGGGAGGGCCCTGAAGACAAGGTGCCTATTGGCATGGGTACACGTTATTTAGCTATGGCTATAGTTAACAAGAATCTAGGCTGTCCAATCCCTTTTCATTGAACCAAGGTTAGCTCATTTTAATAGTAGAATAACCCCTTTCAACAATTTGTATTCTACTACTAGATTGTTTGGGGTTTGGGTTGACCCATGAGATGTTCTAGACCTTCCGGTCGAAGTGGGAGAAGAAATAAGGGTCCAAATATCAACGATGCCACACATAGATGGCAGAGTATAGCGAGATGAAATGGCAGTTTTTCTTTCAAACAGGCTGCATTCTTTCTTTTTTGGGATATCCAGATGGAAATGGAGATAATTGTGATTCAAGTTCAACCATCGTGTACGGCATTCTATTTTGGTTACTTCTGTTGTTTATGGGTAATTTTTCGTAGTATTGGCTTGTAATTGTTTGTTGTGAAATTTGTTGCTGAGGAATTCTAATACATGCACAAATTACGGTTGTAGATGAGATTTTGAAGAAAATCTTCCATAAATTATGGTGAAGTACTGAAGTGATTGGATTTTGTGTATTTATGGAAAAGAAAACACAACATGATAATTGATTTACATTTTGTTTGATTATGGACTTTTTAATTATCTGAAAAAAAGGGTTTTCTATGCTTTGTCCATGAGATTTTGTGTATTATATAATATAAGATGTACATGTACCTATGATTTTCAAAATTCTCAATTGTACTCTTGAACTAAGTAAAATTCTCAATTGTACTCTTGAACTAAGTAAAATTCTCAATTGTACTCCTTAGACATGCCCCTTACAAGTTACAATTGATACTAAGTTACTAAATTTGTTAGTTTAGTTTAATTTATTCATTTTTGAAAATTTCCTAAGATATAACTTAGGTGTTTTAGCTAAAAAAAATCATATTGAAGAATAAATTAAGTAAAAAAGAAACAAATAATTTAAAATTTTAGGTGAGTTTATGGGTACACAATTTCTTTATTTCATATTAAAAAGGATACACATTTTTAAAAATCTTAAGATAAAGCTTTTTTAGAATTTAATAAGTTTTTTTTTTTTTTTGAGCAATAGAAAAAGGTTAAATATGTGGGATACACAATTAATTCAAAGCTTATCTAGGAGCTATTTGATATTTAAAGCATAATAAATTAATTAATTAATAATGCTACAAAGTCTACAATTATCAACTAAAAGCAGCATAATTTTTTTTTTAAAAAAAAACTAAAAGCAGCATCCTCTCAAAAGAAGGGAGAAAAAAAGTTTTTTTTTTTTTTTTTTTTTTTTTTTTAATAAAAAAAAGCAGCATAACAGATAACCGTTGATAGCGGCTCTTTCCAATTGCTATTTGCCACTCCCTAATCCACTCAAGCATGATATAAACCCTAAACCCATCCATGGCAATTCATCTTCTTTCACCAATCCCCTCTTCCTTCTTTCTATCTTCCAAACACCACAGACCTATCTCTCCCATTTTCTCACCAATTTCGAGCTCCACCCAAATTAGAGCAACTAACAATGGCGTCCAAGAACCCCCTAAGCGCCGTGGTCGACCAAAGGGCAGCAAAAAGTCTTCTACCCTCATTCCACGCAAAAAGTCTTCCCAAAATGCTGAATCTGCAAATGGGTCAATTCTGAATTCAGATGATGTTGAGAATTTTGATGATGGGATGGATTTCCCATATCTAGACCCACCATTGATTTGCTGCTTTGGTGCAGTTCAAAAGGAATTTGTGCCGACAGTGCGAGTTTCAGAGCACCAAATGCACCCTGATATTTACTCTGAGTGGAAGATGATGCAGTGGAACCCGCCTGAATTCGGGCGGGCACCCGGTGGGCCGCCGTCGAATGTGGCGATTTCTCACGTTCGATTGGGCGGAAGGGCTGCATTCATCGGCAAGGTTGGGGATGATGATTTTGGGGAGGAATTGGTTTATATGATGAATAAAGAGAAAGTGCAAACAAGGGCAGTAAAATTTGATTCTAATGTGAAAACTGGCTGTTCTTATATGAGGGTTAAGTTTAGTGATGATGGGAGGATGAAGATGGAGACAGTAAAAGAAGCTGCTGAGGATTCTTTAGTTGCCTCTGAATTGAATTTAGCTGTGCTGAAAGAGGTAATTGCTCATTACTATGAGTTTTATTTTGCTTGCCTTTTATTTTAGAAACCTTATTTACTCCTTATAATATCGATGGTCATTTTGGATATATTGTTCATAGTTTTATGTACTCATTATGTGCCTAATGAATACCTCCATTAAACTGAAATGAACATAACATAATTAAACTAAATCCTATACTGAGCAGGAGTGGAACTGAGCAGGAGTGGAACTGAGATGGAGTGAAATGTATTGAAATTTCAGAAATTAAGTCCAAAAGAAGAGGGCCATGGTTGCAACATGTAGGCTGGGCACACACTGTGAGGAGGTGTTGTGAATAGGAGAGATAAAAGGGGGCCATTTGATGAGAAAGAGAGAACATATTTATGTAGCAACTAATGTGAAAGTTTTAAATTAGGGAAACCCAACAATTAATATGGAATAGACTATAGAGGAAGTGTAGGGATTTATGGTCATATCGGTAAAAAGAATTGAAGTTTGTAGAACTAAAACAAATGACTGCATGAGTAAATAAAAAAAATTGTTGGCAATTGATGAGAGCAAAATCAAGCTCTTGATTATAGTTGTTGTTAGTCCAAATATGATGAGATGCGAGTCTTAGGGGCGACTTCACAATGTGCCCTTGTGCAGCTTCTTTTATCCCTGTTAACACTTTTCCATTTTCCGAATGTTTATCCTTTCCCAGGTATATGTTGTTGTTTAGTAGATTTATGGTCTTTAAACAAAAGGAACAAAAGCAAATTAAAAAAGTTTATTTCACCTTTAAAATTGAAAGTTTACTTGTTTTAAGAATCGCTGAAGTCTTCTTTTCTGTGATGTTTGGATGGGAAGTAAACTAGTAAAATTTTGTATTCGACCTTTGACCATTAAAAACTTTAACTTGTATTAAAAACTTTAAACTTTCATTTTCTTGGTTTTAGAAAAGAAGAACAAAAATATAAAGAGAAAATTACATAAGGCCACCAAGCAGGCCTGGACAGACTTATGAAAAGTAAAGGCCCCGTATTGCCTAGTTGCCTTCTTCACAAGCAAACGTAAACTATTTTCCTATTGAATTTTCCCTTGAAAAATGTTCTGTCCAAGCAATCAAAGCCAATTTTTTTCCTTTTCCCTTTGAAACTTGACTCTAATCTGAGTTGCTAATCAGATTTTATGACTATGAGGAATTATTTATTCGATGCTGCTAATCCATCTCACAATCTCAGTTAGTTGAGCTGATTCTTGGTCTTTTATTTATGTATCACCAGGCTAGGATCTTCCACTTCAATTCAGAAGTCTTGACATCACCCTCTATGCAATCCACACTCTTTACAGCTATTAAATTGTCCAAAAAATTTGGAGGCCTTGTGTTTTTTGATTTGAATCTTCCATTGCCCTTATGGAAGTCGCGTGACGAGACAAGAAAAGTTATCAAGCAAGCTTGGGAGGAAGCCAGTATCATAGAGGTTAGCAGGCAAGAACTGGAGTTCCTTTTAGATGAAGAACATTATGAAAGGAGAAGAAATTACCGGCCTCAGTACTATGCTGAAAATTATGAACAGAGTAAAAACCGAAGAGATTACTACCATTACACACGTGAAGAAATATCTCCGTTGTGGCATGATGGGCTTAAGTTTCTTTTTGTCACGGATGGAACGTTTCGAATACATTATTATGCCCCGTCTTTTGATGGTGTTGTGGTCGGGACAGAAGACGTGCTAATAACCCCGTTTACATGTGATAGAACTGGATCTGGTGATGCAGTTGTTGCTGGGATTATGAGGAAACTCATTAGTCATCCTGAAATGTATGAAAATCAGGATGTTTTGGAGAGGCAGCTTCGGTTTGCTATTGCTGCAGGTATTATATCACAATGGACTATTGGTGCAGTGAGGGGTTTTCCTACAGAAAGTGCTACTCAAAATCTTAAAGAGCAAGTTTATGTTCCATCAATGTGGTAGAGGTATAAGCAGATCCTTGAGACATACTAAAAAAGGGAGATTGAAAACGAAAAGGTTGAGGTACCTATCAATATGAGTGAAAGCTATTGATTTAGGGCTCGTTCAGTATCATTGTAATTTTCAGTTTTGATCTGTTTACTGTTTTCTTTTTTGGGTTTTTTTCCTCGAAAAAAATGGAAAACTTGAAACAAAAAAGGATGATGGACAAGCCTAGGAAATGATTTTGATATAACAAAACAGCTTTGTAAAGTTGGTTGTGGTCCTTGACTCCTTGCTGCTTGAGTCTAATGGCAATGGTTGGATACAATTTGAGTACTTGGCGAAACCCCTTGCAAGAAGAGATTGAACAGAGGTCCATTCTTCATGTTTGATACTGCAATCTAAAGCAGTGAATTAGGATTATTGAATTTTATGTTCTGTATCTGCATTCGTACGAGCAAAATATTGAAAAGAGTCTTTACTCTTCAGATCAGGGATATGTAGATGTAAATTTCCAAATATTTTTGAGAATTATTCCATTTAGTTCAAAAAGAAATGTTGTATTATTATGAATGTACATTGCAATTTTTACTTTTGTTGAATTACTGGCTTCGTCTCTAGTTTGTCAAACACCAGTGAGTATTCTAGAAAGTTTATAGAAAATGCAAACTTCTTATCAATAATACAAGTTAGTAATTTCCTCATTTGTATGGGTCCGTTTACAAGGATGTAGAAAACTTTTTTTTTATCCATTTTACATCGTTTAATCTGGACTGAAAGGTTAAATGAAAATTTTGGGTTGAAAATTTATTTACATTTTAATGAAAATATTTTTGTCAAAATTGGGAGGAAAACATTTTCATCCACATGTAAACAATGGATAATGCTTTATATAGAAAATTATCTTTTGTGCAACTAAATAATTTCCCTTACAATGCTTAAAATGAAAAATCATTTTCCTTGCAGCAAAACAATGAAAAGTTGTATGAAAATGAGTTTTTTTATATTGTAACATGCTTTCAATGGAAATTAATTTTCATTTGAAAATGTTTTACTAACTTATTAAACAGTGCCTAAAAATAAATTTAAACTACAAATTCAGCAAATGATTTTGACACTTCTTTTTGTAAGACAATTTTCTATAATGTACTCAAATAGAGGACTGTCAAATTTGTTCCCTACAAATCACAACAAATTGGTGATTATTTTATCTGATTTCTCTGAAGAGACAAAATTGATTATTATTTATTACTATACCTGGAACAGAAGTCTAATTTAAAAAAAAAAATATTTATTGAATAATTATTATTATCCTAAATAAAATATAATTATTATTATCTAACAAGTATACGAGTATTTATAGGAGAGATAATAATTTAATATTATTAATGAAAGCCAAGTGATTATTTTAACCGATAAATTAATTCATTTGATGCCAAATGGCTATTAGAAATTTAGAACATATTGTTTAGCGTCTGGTGTCAGGAACAAAACAATGAACAATTATCAACCCATATAGTATTAAATGGGATAGCTTGTTTTGAACAAGTATAAGGAAAAGAAATTTCAAGCTCTACCCATTGGGTACCTAAATTTCTCTAGCTAACTCAAATTAGTAATAAAAAGAGCCATAAGCCTAAATGCAAACCATTCCCTTAAGCTTCAACTAACTGTAAAACTACTTCAAAAGACCACACAACCAAAAGCACTCCATACTCTCCTCTCCTTCTTCTTCACAAGAAACCATCCACCATTATTTTGGTGAGCTTTTATTCATCTCTTCTTCCATTCAATCTCAATTGTTGGCCAACCTTTCTTCTCCATCATTAGGTACTCAAGGGGTGAGCAAGAAGGGAAATTCAAGTCTACCTCAAGAAGGGAAATGTTTTACAATTTAGTAAACGGAGCCTAAATGTAAATTCACACTACAAATTCGGCAAATGATTTTGACACTTCTTTTTTTAAGACACATTTTTCTATGCTATACTCATATAAAGGAGTGTCAAAATTTGTTCCCTATAAATCCCAACAAATTGATGATTATTTTATCTGATTTCTCCAAAAAGACAAAATTGATGATTATTCATTACAAATTTACAATACCATTCTCCTATTGAAGATTTACAATACGCTCAAGCTAAGTTATACAAGAATAGACATTAAAAGACATGAAAATAAATGGAATACGAAAAACGTTATCTTTACCAAAATTTCACATGCGTAAGTAAGATATATTTAAAAATTATTTTTTTGCTACTTTTAAAATATGTAAGTTAGGGTGAAAGTAATACAACTACATATCTTTACAATAAAATATCAAAAGACTTGTCCAAAAAAAAAAAACAATAAAACATCAAAGGCAAAAGCAATGGAAGTGGGGTAAAGAAACAAAAAACACTCCTTACTTTTTCATTAAAGTGTTGCAATTATTTAGTAACAGAGGAAGTAGTATAACCTCCATAAATGTCATAATATGTGTTGGTGTGAGATGAAGTACACCCTCTTTCTTTCTTTTGCTTCTTTGGTTGCTATTCCTTTATCACTAAATGAGAAGTAGTGTAGCTAGCAGACAAGAGATGATACACATGCAGTCATTGTATGTCGACCCCACACACAATGACCAATATAATTTTAAAAAATGGGAATGGGGAGAAAAAATAGGAAGAATTTTAGAACTTATCCACGCTTTTTGGGGCTCCACGGGGCCCAGGAACCCTGGATGGCTGAAAACATGATGGGCGGGCCCCAAGAAGGAAAGTGGGCACATCGGAGTATCACAAATGTGCCGTGCGGCCCGAAAACCCAGTACCCCCAAACAATGAAAAGCCCCCTCGAAGGCACAACGATGGATTTGAGCGCTCGAAAAATCACGCGGAGCCTCCCTGTGGCCCCCTTGATCCATTTTTTTTATTGTGCGAAAATAATTCGACGGCTGGAACAACCTATTTTTTATTGTAAACCAAAGGTAGCCTTCTGTTCTAGATATTCGGGAGGTCATTCAGGGCGCTGTCACCATTTTCCCCGAAATTCGTACACATGGTCTGGGGTACCATCAGGAGATTTATGTCTGTTTTCACCATCCAATCACAACCGTTGCACCCAACAAGCCTGTTTTTCGACCATCGAATGAATGGGTCTTATGTGCATTTCGGCCCTTCATACAGTCTCGGCTGCCGGTTTCCACTTGCTTAGGATCGTTTTATGACCCAACAAACCCTCCATATGATTTTCAACTGCTTTCATTCCGGGACCCCGAAACCCTATAAAAGCGTGAATTATATATGTAGCCTTCTGTTTTGGCCGTTCAAGAGGCCGTTCCGGGCCCCGTCAACATTAACCTCGAAATTCGCACACGTGGTACCATATGGGGGGTTTATGTATGTTTTCACCATCCAATCACCACCATTGCACCCTATAGGCTTGTTTTTCCGCCTCCTGAACGAAAGGATCTTATGTGCATTTTGGCTCCTCAAACGACCTCGGTTACCGATTTCCATTTGCGTAGGGTCGTTTTATTGCCCAAAAAACCCTCCATATAATTTTCGACCACTTTCATTCCGAGACCCCAGAACCCTCAAAAAGCGTGAATTATAGCCTTTTGTTATGGACATTCGGGAGGTCGTTTCGAGGCCCGTCCCCAGGCCATATTCCCCGAAATTGTTACACGTTATCTGGGTACCATCTAGAGGATTTATGTCCATTTTCACCACCCAATCACCACTGTTGCACCTTACATGCTCGTTTTTTCACCCCCAAATGAATAGGTCTTATGTGCATTTCGGCTCTTCAAACAACCTCGGTTGCCGGTTTCCACTTGTGTAGGGTCGTTGTTTTGATCTAACAAACACTCCATATGATTTTCATCCTCTTTAATTACGGAACTCTGAACCCTCCATATAATCCACGCTTTTCGAGGCTTCTCAGGGCCTAGGAATAAAAATGCTCCAGAACACCCCAGATGGCTGAAACCATGATGGGCAGGCCCCAAAAAGGAAATCGGGTGCATCGGAGTCTCAGAAATGAGTCAGGTGGCCCGAAAACCCAGTACACCCCGAACACCGAAAATAAAGTCCCCCTTGGAGGGCATAAGATTTGGTTTGAGCAATCACATAGGATCCACCCTGTGGCCACCTTGACTCGCGATGAAGTTATAATGCGAAAATCATTCGGTCGCCGGAATGCGCTATTTTTTCCCGAAAACGAAAGGCTAATCCACGCTTTTCAGGGCTCCCCGAGTCCCAGGGACAAAAATGTTCTGAAATACCCCGGTAGCTAAAAACATGATGGGTAGACCCCATGAAGGAAATTGGGTGTATTGAAGTTCAGAAATGGGCCGTAAGGCCTAAAAACCCAGTACGCCCCCTAAGAGGGCACAATGGTTGGTTTGAGCGCCCGAAAAATCATGTGGAGCCTCCCTGTTCCCTCCTTGACCCATGATGAAGTTATTGTGTGAAAATAATTTGCGGTCGGAACGAGCCATTTTTGGCCGAAAACCAAAGGCTTTTCAGGGCTTCCCATGGCTCGGGAACAAAATGCTCCTTAACACCTCAGATGGCTGAAACCATGATGGGCAAGCCCTAAGAAGGAAACTGGACGCATCAGAGCCTTAGAAATGAGTCGGATAGTCCTTCTTGCAGCCTGGACTCTTTCCCGAAGAGGTAGAAGACTTACCAAAAGACCTCGAACCTCGGTTTCTTTGTTGTAGCCGACACAGTACTAAAAAGTCCCCCTCGGAGGGCACAACTGTGGTTTGAGCGGCCTAAAAATCATGTGGAGCCTCCCTGTGGCCCCCTTGACCCGTAATAAAGTTATTGTGCGAAAATAATTCGGCGGCCGGAACGGGCTATTTTGGGTCGAAAATCAAAGGGTATATAATCCACGCTTTTCGGGGCTTCCGGGCCCCGTGAACAAAAATGCTCCTGAACACTCCGGATGGCTGAAACCATGATGTGAAGGCCCCAAAAAGGAAATTGGGTGCATCAGAGCCTTAGAAATGAGTCGCCTGGTCCGAAAACCCAATATGCCCCGAACAATGAAAAGTCCTCCTCGAAGGGCACAACGGTGGGTTTGAGCACCCGAAAAATCGTGTGGAGCCTCCTTGACCCGTGATAAAGTTATTGTGCGAAAATAATTCGGCAGCCGGAACGAGCTATTTTTGGCCGAAAACCAAAGGCTATCATCCATGCTTTTTGGGGACCCCGGGTCCTGGGAACAATAATTCTTTGCAACACCCCGGATGGCTAGAAACATGATTTGCAGGCCCTAGCAAGAAAATGGGCGCATAGCAGTTTCAGAAATGAGTCGTGTGGCCGAAAAATCCACTACGACAGAACATCAAAAAGCCCCCCTTGAAAGGAACAACATTGGGTAATGAGCGTCCGAAAAATCACGTGGAGCCTCCTTGTGGTCCTCTTGACCCATGATGAAGTTATTGGGAGAAAATAATTCAGCGACCGAAACATGCTATTTTTGACTGAAAACCAAAGGCTATAATCCATGCTTTTCAGGGCTTCACGGGGCCCGGGAACAAAAATGCTCCGAAACACCCCGGATGTCTATAACCATGATAGGCAAGCCACAAGAAGGAAACTGGATGCATTAGTCTTAGAAACCCAGTACACCCTGAACACTGAAAAGTCCCCCTGGAGGGCACAACATTGGGATTGAGCGTCCGAAAAATCACGTGGAGCCTCCATATTGCCCCCTTGACCCGTGATGAAGTTCTTGTGCAAAATTAACTTGGCTGGCAGAATGGACTTTTTTTAGCCAAAAGCAATTGCATATGGTTCAACCATATATGTAGGTTTATCTTACGTTAACCTCTGAATATACCTCTAAATATGGACCTTATGTTAATAGTAGAAATGGAACCTAATTTCGTAAGGGTGAGTTATGCCCAATTTAATCACAGGAAAATAGGCATCTCATAAATAGAAAAAAAATTAATGTTTCGGTCTTTAAAACGTGGTTCCGTCTGGCCTGAGAGCACCAACTGTAGATCCATTGAAAGAGTATGAATGTAAATGTCTAGTTACATGAGCTTATGTCCTATAAATGATGTTACGATATCAATGGTTTAATGTTCATGAACGCTTAGAAAACAACAGATACCAGATATGATAAGCAGAAATCAACCATGCTATATCAAAATGCTAAGGGATGAAGGCAGAAAACAGTTCAGCATAAAAGTGAGACATCAAAACCCAAAAGCAATAAAGGATTACTGTGTATTGAAACACTAAAACTTTCTTTCTTTGTCCATGAGAATCTCTGCATGCCAGAAGAGGAAGACTGCATGTACCAAGCATGCTGAGTATCTTGTATACAGTTATGTACAGATTGAAACAATAGGTACGGAGGACAATGTGTTCAGTCTCATTTCCTGTACAATTCTATACTAAGATCTTTACCAATCAACTTGTTTTTCCAAGCCTTGAATTCAGAATAGATTATAACTATACAGTTCCAGAGGATCAAAACAAAAAGAGGAAAAGAAAGAATGTATAAATAAACTAAATATCCTCCTATATGCCTGATGATACCTATTTACTTGGCTTGGATTCCACTTCTGCATTGTGATTTGTAGGCCAAGATCTGTTTACAGATCCTTCTACTCTAATTTCTTGACTAAATTCGCTTTCTGCAAGAACAAATATTATATTTGCTGATGGTTTTGTGCCAGACTTGATAAAAGGTAGGAGTAATTATTAAAAAAATTATTTAAAAAAAAAAAGAGA
Source organism: Salicornia ramosissima (assembly GCA_951394345.1). Lineage (NCBI taxonomy): Eukaryota > Viridiplantae > Streptophyta > Magnoliopsida > Caryophyllales > Amaranthaceae > Salicornia > Salicornia ramosissima. Next base: position 51,463,125 of record OX596239.1, on the reverse strand, counting down.
AGGGGATAAGACAATATGGCATGAAAGACCTGTCTTAAGTTCTTGTGAATGTGTTATTGTGTCATCATCAGAAAGGTACTTGGATCTCATTCTCGAGGCCCCATAAGTGAGCCAATCGAACTGACAATAAGCAGATTGAAGCCTTTGATGGATCGACTCGATTCTCCCATTTTGCTCATCCTGCTGATCCAAATCGATAAGGACCTGCACCATCAAGTGATACATTAAATTTAGCTCTATTTATTATTAAACTTAATTAGATTACAGGAAAGGGGTAGAGATAGGCAATGGGATTGTACCCTAAACACTGACTACATTACCTCGGCAGCAATGTATTTGAATACTGGAAGAAATCTCCGCCTACAATATTCATTGAATAGAAGTGTACATATGGTCAATGGTATAGTGAATCCCAAGCAGAGTGTCGACTTTTTCAACACAAAGACACCTATAGCCATAATTTGCGCCAGCACTAGAGAGAATATTGTTGAAAGTTGTACAATTGGCCAATATTTACCACCACTGTCATAGTCCGTTACATAGACATTGAGAAGCTGTAAAATTAGGTGCAACAGGAATATATCAGTGCCAATGTAAGCAAAGTTGTGAATGAGCTTATGTTACACTCACACACGCTTACAGATAGTCAGATACAAAATAAACATGTTCAAATGCCAAATTATAAGAAATATATTATACTTCAACCTTAAAGTTCCATTTGTAAAAGTAGATTCCCATTATTTTGGTTCATTTGCTAAAAGTTGCACTAACTTCTCAATTTATTAGCATCTAGATATGCGCATATACCCCTAAACAGCTAGATGAGATTTTTATAATTTAAACACAGAACAAATATGACATCTGGGCTTTCCTCTTCTTATGATGCCCATATTTGGTGTCAACTAGTATGAGATTATGATGGCAGGTATTAAATGATGGAAAAAGAAGAGAAAGGAGAAACAACAGTAATTATTGGAGCAACAAAACTAAAAAAAGATGGTCAATATGTGCAACAAAACTAAAACCACGGGCACCAGAATCAAGCAAGCTAAGGGCATTAGTAAAAAGAGGGTTGTGGAGAGGTTCGTGATACATTTTGAGGTTCATTGGCAAGCCTCATTATTACCAACAAAAGTTACAATGTATGAGGTTACTATTTAGCAAGTAGTTTATCCTATGAAAAAAAGTTAAACAAGAATTATTGTTGTAAAGAAATTGAAAAATGTGTCCAAAAATATAAATCTTTAAACAATTATGTCTATTCTTAAGAACAGATTTGTTGGGGTTTGTCAAATGATAATGTGTCATGAAAACAAACCGTAAAAAGGTTTCTTATTGCTATTTCTCTTAAATTTTTAATTTTTTTTGTCAAGACTTAAATGTCACTTTTTGGGAAGTATTGCCCAATACATGTCATTGGACAGCTAGTCCAATACTTGGATGAAAAAAACATAAACTATTATAAATCCTTTATCCTAACAGAGTAAATGGTTTTTTCGTTCAAGTACTGTAGCATTGGAAATACAACTTCTTTGCCTTTGAAAAGAGAATTCTAGATGTTAGATGTGAGTTTGACATGGGAAATTCTTAAAATGTGTCCAAATTTTGGATATAGACTTTGAGGACATGGAAACTATTTTTACATGACTTTGTTATAGCTTGGTAGTCACACACAAACACACATAGAAAGCACAACCAGAAAATATCAACAAGAAATGATGGCAACAATGGACAGAATGTAGGTTAGTGATGAAGGATGTTTTGTATTACAGCAAAATGGGCAGCCTTCGAGTTGCTACCAAACTCCCAAAAGAGTTCTTATAGTGAAAAGAAAAATAAAAAACTTCTTTTTTCTGAATGACACTCACACCAAAAGCATACTCTACTTATACTACTAGTCATCCTTAATATTTGTTTTACTCTGGGACAGCATTTGTCTTACTCTAGGACAGCTTACAAACATCACTTCTTTTAAGTTTTGCCCTTTTCTACTCAGCGTTTACCACCTTGCCTTTCTTGTTGCGACATTGGTAAGTGAATTTGATAAGAGCCTTCTCTTGGTGTATGACACTTTTTTTGAGAAATAATCAATTAAAATTTTGGAATATCAAAATTTCTTGTTTAAAAAATGATAACTTGATTGCAATTACAACTGCTCAAACTCAAAGATTGGTGACTTCATTTAATGGTGAAGATGTAAGAACTAGAGGCCATGTTTTCTATTGACGGGAATAAAGCACCTAATCAAGAATGGCTTTGACAGACTTATTTTTTAAAAGTTTTTAAAATAACATCACACATCATGGGAAAAGATAATGAAGCTCTTTTTTCGTTTTTCAGCTGTGACAAACTGTTGAAGGATATGAACACAGCCGAAAATCCAAAATCACCTTAATATCTATACATAAGCGTCTTTCTAATGGCATACCCCATACCTGGTTGTCTATCTTTTGCATTAATACATGAGTTTTTAGGACTAAATATTGCACCTGGTTTTTATGTTTAAAGCCAAATACTGTTTCCTAAAATTTCTCTACCAATTGTTTGCAACTCGCCCACCTCAATCCTGCTTGTTACCACTTCACTCTTGGTAAGCATGCACAAGCCCTGATCTTCGTTTTGGCTTGCATCCTTGTCGCCATAAACAAGGATGCTCTGCAGGTTCCAAGAGTCAAAACTCTCGGATCATTACGTTGGTAATTTAGGCCAATCTACTGTTGCAATGTGGTTTTAAAAAGCATAGTCAAGATGATTTATGAGAAGTTAAAGGAGGCACCTTTCAATCTAAGCATAATACAAGTTGACCCCTTGTCATTTGTCACCCTTACTTTTTTGTGGTGTATATAAAACTGTCTAGGATCCTAAGGAAGAAGGTGCTGCGTTTCCAGAGTTCAAATATCATCCTAGTGCAGTACTACAAAGCTCACACAGTCATTCTTTGCAAATGACCTAATCTTGTATAGAAGGGGAAATAACTTAATTCCGCTTAATTTCTACTGAAGAATTAAAAGTTTAAAACTTTTCAGGCCTCCCCAGGTTTCAATGCAAATATGCAGAAATCTGGCTTTTGTAATGATAGCGTAAAGGAAAAGGAGCAAAAAAAAAATAAAAAAAATCAAAGCATAGTTTACTCAAAACAAATTTTCTAGATCAATTATTTTTTCCTAGTAATTTACTCAAAACATATCCTAGTAATTTTTTCCCTCTAAATCAATTATGCTATTGCTCATGAACGGAGTTACATGCAAATGTAATAACAAGAAAAACAAAATAAGTTAAGTTTAATAAATACAAAACATTATGAAGAACGATTAATAAAGGCTTGCCTTTATATGGCAAAGCAATTCGAAAACATCTTGCATCGTGCAGGAAAAACACCACTCTTTTCTACAAACTGATCAGTGATTTATAAAAAAGAAAAAAAGAAAAACATACCTGATTACGGTACACAAGATAAGCAAGACAAAAATAGACCAGCAACAGTGGTAGAATCAAGGGTGCCAAGATTGCAAAGTTTAAGCCAAGGAGTCCAAACAAAAGCACCCTTGGAAATTCAGAGTGATACGGAAAAGTGTATTGTCCGTCAAATGGGCCATGATCCTTTCTAAGAATAAACTTGTAGATAAAATTACAGAGCAGTGGATAGAGTTGCACAACTTCGCATGCCAAGCTGGTCCAACCTGATGTCAAGACATAAGTCATAAAGAATTTGACCTGCCAAATTCAATCCATGAAAATTAATAAAATAACCTCTTGAAACGCAATCTCAAACAAAATTTAGAAAAATAAAAAGCACAAAAGATTAGATACATTTGTAGAGCATGCATACAGGACAAAACTTACAGTCAGGGCACTTCAAAATAAACATGATCAAAGTATTTAACTCATAGTAGTTGATGCTCTTGATATTAAAAATAAGTACATGAAAAAAAAAAAAACTTGCGCAATAGGGTACTGCCAAAGCCAGCCTACGAACCCATGCAGAATATACACTAATTCCACAAGTAGAAGTGTAGAACATATACCAGTGAGCAAATGATTAGCCACTATAATAGTTAAAACAAACTCTTGCAACACCGTCTACCAAAATCTTTAAAACAATATGAAACACAAAAGATCAATTATATATACATAACATGCATACATGGCACAACTTACTCCCAAAAAAATTGAATATGCATATGGCTACCATATCCGATTCACAAGTCTTGCTAGCCCATCTAGGAAGGCATGCAACATATATGCAGCGTAGTTATATACTTCCTCCATTATTTGAGTTCTACCATGTTTACTTTGCATGTTTGGCAATGCACAACTTATACCTTTAATGTTTCTGATTATATAACTGTATAAATTACAAAATATCTGATATTCTTATAATATTCACTAAGACAAATCTAACAAAATCTCATACGAATATATTTTACCGAAAATCTCATATGAATATATTTTACCTCCTATAGTCCTATATAAACAACTAAGGAGAGTCAAAGTACACTGGGTAAATAATGTCAACACTTAACAGTCCTTAGTCTCCTTACCTAAAAAACAGAAGTATATTCTATTAATTTTCTAGTCGTTCAACTTAATATTGAAATTCTTCCATTTTTTTAATGCAAGGGACAAAAATGTAAGAGGAAAGGAGTACAACAAGATAAGTAGTACTCCTCCCTCGCAAAAGGAAACTAGGCTGTAAGAAGAGATGAAATATCATAGAAAAAATTTATTCTAAATCCAAGAGTCCCATGATGATCACTAGACTCGAATATTATCAGCTTCCTACTCCAGCTTTTCTTCCTTGAAAAGCCGTGTTTACTAGTCTTTGATCAATTATGGATAGATGAATAAAACTCAATCACATCTAAATGTTTGAGAAAACGGTTTTACATAGTGGAATCAGATTATTTTATTCAAATACAAAAATAATTAGGATCTTTTTTATAAAAAAAAAGAAGAAAAATAATGGCAAATTGGCAATTATAAAATGATGAACTTGATTCTAGAATTACTCTTGAGTCTGGATTAAAATTGATCTGGTTGTTTTGTAATACTATGCATACCATTAAAAAAATAGCAAATATAGAAATTAATAGTGAAGTTAAAAATCAATAAAAAAATAGAGTGCTACACATTCTGTTTCACCCTAGCCCCCTAATAACTTTTCTGTAATTCTGTACAATGTACATCATACGGTATCTGCTATGAAGTGTCTAGCTATGATAAGGAAGTCGATGATGAAGACTAAGTGAGTAAATGGAAATACAGAGATAAAGTTTTCAAGCATTCAAGAGGCCTCGATTTCTGAAAGACAAATGAAGCTAAATTGCTAGAACCTCAGACGTTTTTTTTTCCATCATCTCTCTCTTCTCTCCTATATATAATCCTCATTTCCCTTTTCACATTTTTTCCTTCGAACCAATTACTAATATCTTCTATAGTTCTATTACAAGCTAACATCTAGAATATGATGATATTACTAATATAATATAATGAGTAACAAGTAACATTTTCAGTGTGATCTGGTCCAAGCAAAACTGAGGATGATCGCTAATATCTTCTATACAGAGGTTGATCGCGGACCAGATCGTGCACAAAATCAAGTTCACATCTAACAAGTAACAAACCTAAAATTGAATACTGGAAAATTCTCTTGAGAATATAATGAGTCAGCTCATAAAAAATAGGATTCTAATTTCCAAGCAAAACAATTTGTCTTGACCTAGACAAGAAGAGCTTCTTGGTACATCCAAACTCAATTTTCCTCCTCGGAACATAAGGACTGCCTTACCATTGAAATTTATTTATGCTGCACTACACTATCTCATGAACTCAGACTTAAACACAGACTTTTTATATTGCTTTTCTAATTAGCAGCAACAATTGAAGCCTTAGTCACAAAAGTCAGTTGCATGAACCCCATCAACATCCCTCCCATCCATTCCCCTCTATCTAGCGCAAAATACTCCATTAAACCTAGAATTTTTTGTCCTTTTAACAACATTTCATCCAAGTCATTTAGGCCCTACGCCTCTTCTAAAATCCCCTTAATATCACTTTCTTACGTTTTCAACTGGATCGTCTTATAAGTAATGTCCCAATTTTGCTTTTTAAGACCGACATTAGTGTGAGAAAAAAAATCTGAAAAACTTAAAAGCAAAGGGAGAAAAGGTGATATCTATAAAGATATCTATGAAAATAATCCTGTCCGAAATGTATGCTATATATGATTTTGGCGTGCATTTTACTATTTGATTAGTAAATTTAATGAAAAGTAGAAGAGTGGGGCGGTGGGGTCACATGTTGTTTAGACTTGAGAGAGTAATATGAGATCACAATATCACATGGCCGTGAAATATAAGGAGCATCTATTAAGGAGCAAACAACAAAAGAAAATGGAGTGTATTTTAAGCAAGGAACACAAGGATTTATTGAGAACCTTGGAGAACTATGATACAAAAGCAACAAAAACTCTTACCGCTGCAGGCACTGCTCCGGATGCTAGTTGTAAAGGGAGGTCTTTCGGTTGGGAAAAGACATTCAATTTGTTCAGCACAGTTCCAGAAGCAATGTTAACAAAGAATACATTCCAAATGATGAAAAACAAAACTTTGAAGCAGGCACCTCTTTTCCTTCCACTTCGAGAAATTGACCCCTCGATAGTTGAAAAGAGAATCATCAATGGTGGGACAGTATAGAAAAACAATACCAAAATGACACTAGGTAGGTATCCAGTAACCAGCTGACTCACATATTTCCTGGTAAAAGGAAACATGGAAAGTTAATAATAATAAATGATGATGAAGCATGAACTGATTCAAATTTAAAACTATTTTCTCAAGAAACACTGGCAGTGCAGTGTTTTCTATCAGATTATAATCAGTTAAAAAGGGATATTTTGATTATACAATTAAGGGTTGGTTATTTTAATTTGACTACCTAGAGGTGGTTATGAGAAAACTCAGAAAAGAGTCTTACATGGTTACACCATCACTTAAGGAGTTAGGGATGATTTTTTAATATGATTTTAGAAGTTCCCAAATTTGCATTAAAACTGTAAAGCAAAAATAACTTCTCTAAAAATTAATGCTCCCTCAATCCTGAATAAAACTAATCCTTTATAAATACGCTTATTAAGAGGGAGTGAAGTAGTGTGACTACAATTAAAATTTACCAAACTAAGGCCTACTATCGTCACCTTTTTCAGTAAAAATTAGTTTTAAGGAGTAAAATTTAATTTCAACAGTAAAAAGTAAGTTCAGTTCAATTTGAATAAGTTTCACAAAAATAAGTTTAGTAAATACAGTTTCAGTCACTGAAAACAAGTTCAAATTTTCATGTTACATGCTCAAATTGAAATTAGCAACTAAACAAGTAAAAGACATATTCCTATTTTAATTTACTTGTTGCATTAATTTTAGGCACCTTTAATCTTTATAACTGAAATCAAATATTATTTTAAATACTTCAATTGGATTTAAAGCAGTAAGGCTAACATTTAAAGTGATAATGACTATTCGGTCTGTTACAATTTCTATTTTACGGTGTTCTTTCTACTTTGGTATTCCCCCATTTTCTCTCAATAGCAATTAAGGGAGGACAATGAAGTATAAGCAAATGATAAAAAGAAAATACAATAAGTGCATTAAAGTTCAACCCTAAAGTCTTAATCTTACATGCAAACACACAAGAGAAGCAAAGCAAAAAGAAAGTTTACCAACTAACCTCATGAAGAGAAACAGTTGTGCCATCAAAAATATATATATCCTACTAATACGAACTTAACAAGAATCTTATTTATAACTTAAATAATATTCTTATGTCACCAATGGGCTACAATTTTCACTTTATAACAAAGAAAGTTGAAGTTTACGAGAGGGTGAAGAGAAGGAATCAATATAACACACGCAATCCCACAAATTTAAAAAAATAATAATTTGCAGATTATCAAATTGTTTGGATAAGAAAAGATGGAGAGGAAGGAAGGGAAAATGAAATGGAACAAGCTTCCTTATTTGGATAAAGATTTGGGAGAAGAAAGGAATGGGAGGGAGGAATCTATATCCCCTCCCTCTTTGATAAACATTCTCTCCAAAATTGGAGATTTTTGGATGACAAATAGAGCTACATCTTCCCCTATCCTTTCTCTTTCCCTCCCCTTCCTTTACCTTCATCTACTATCAATTCAAAGTGTCAAACTGCAAAAGTCATCCGTAAAAAGAAATTCTAGATCCATAACAGCCCTTAGCATTGCCTAATGTGATGATTTTCTTTTGTGCACCTCTTTGGTTTTTAATTTCATCGATTACAATCTTCAACACACACACAAAGTAAAGTAAAAAAAAATATTAAAAAAAAAAAAAGAAAAGAAAGAAAAACCCATTTCAGAATAATCAAACAAACTTTTAACTATAGCAACTACAACATATCACTTACTTCTTTAGAACTCCTTTCAAGAAAGGAAATGCCTGCTGGAGCTGTGGTAAATTAGCCAAACTTTGCACGATAGTAACGGGAGCAATAAAGAAAACCAAGAAAGCTGCAGTAGCCAGAAAAGTCCCTGTCCTTCGCAGCCAAAATTGTGTGTACGGAATAGCTAGGTTTGGCCAATATACATCACGTGGCTCTGGGGCTTGATGTGTAACCCACAACATCGGGTTTGATGATTGAAGAGCTTTTGCAGCACAAGCAGCAGCATACCGGGTTTTAAAGAAAACAAAAGCAGCTGGACACTCCTGGAATAAAAATAAGCTCAATTATAAAAGAAAATACCACATGACTATTTAAAATGAAAGAGATAGTTATTTAAAACTCCTAAAAGAAGACAAGAGGTTAGAATTGTACATCAACAAAACATACACAGGACTTTAAAATAATAAGTCCTCCCTGAACAATCTTTATGTGCAAAATTTTTGTCTACTGTCTCCCCTCCCTCCTAAATCTTTGTTTCTACAGTTCTACATTAACTGTGAAGAGCAAAAAGAATGTAGGGAATAGTTTCTATTCACTCTGCATTATAGAAATTTCAAACTAGGCATTTACTTTTTCTCCTATTTCAAAACCTATACAAATTTCTCCCAACTTCTGCTCCAACAGTAAGATGATAAATATTATGATAAAGAAAATAACAAACTCCATGTCTGTACTACTAGACACAGTATGGTAATTTGTGTACTAGAGGGTTCCCTTGATATAACATGATTTTATGAAAATTTGTTCAGGTTGTCGAGGGATATAGAGGTGACTCCAGACTTAGACAAAGGTTCTACTATGAGCATACGTGTCCACTTCGGTGCAAATGATGCTCAGAGTCACAAGTGGTTGATACAATGAAAAAAATCATAGATAATATTTGACAAAAACAATCTCATACACATCTAATATCACCTTGTTCGCAAATGCTATTGTGAATAGCTTGTTCTATCATGATAATAGGAGTGATATTAAATGGGTAGAGGTTTAAATGGGGTTAACATGGATCTTATCACAGCAAGACATACATACTTTGAGCCCTGACCATATAGAATATTAAAAAACCTACCCAACGCCGTGTAATCGTGTATACCAACAAACCAACTTCATCTCCAAAGGATCTCAAATTAAAAACTAATGTGATACTCACCCAGTCCCCAAATACATTTACCTAGCCTTAGTAACCTCTTACATGAATAAACTGTAACATAGTTCCATCTTGAGCACCATAGAATAAGTCCAAACATAAAATAAAGAATAGCAGCATGACCATATTGTCCACATGTATAAGCATTAAGATACAACAAACAAAAATAAAGCGGGATAAAAATCAGGAAAAATAAAAAGACACAGTCACTCACAAAACAAGAATCATAATAGATGCTGTTGCCGTTGCTTACCTTCTCTCTATCATGGAACTCTTCTGTCTCCATTTTTCCTTTTTCGCCAACATCAGGTTCATTGACAAGAATATTGAATGCATTTGGACGTCCTCCTCCTCCTCCTCCTCCTCCTCCGGGGAAACCGCACGAGTTACAGGATGGCAAGCTATCATGATAGAGAACATCATACATCTCCCTGACACTTCTCTGCATCAAATATGTTAATCACCAACAAGAAACAAAAGGTTGCCTTTACAAAGAAAATAATATGGAGTTATGGACAACCAGCAAATGAAAAAAGTTGAATAAATAAACTTATTTACCAATTTTATCTAAAAGAAAGACTTCAACAATTATACAATGAGAGAAGCACTTCATTGAGTCTGAACCCAATATGACTCATCAATTATGTCCAGAAGCAACCATTTTCATATAGCATAATGGAGCAGTAAACTAGCAGCCTCAAGGTTAATATATGTCACTACACCAAGGGTGGATCCGGGAATCTTAATCAAGTAAACATTCATAACATTAAATCATTAATTCAAGCATTTAGAATGAAAAAGTTACAAACTAATGCACTTGTTCTTCTAAGGCCTCAATCTTGTGACCTCCGTGCAGCATTTTAACATGTGAAAAGTCTGTTATCAATATAACATTTATGACTGAAATGTTTCTTTTTTTTTATGCATTTCCGGACTAGCAGAATTTTTTTTTTCTCCTTTCTAAGGACAGTGTAGAACGTGTCTCACTGAGCTACCGTGTGTGTCTGTCCATGCACTACACGAAAGAGAATAGAGCCTGCCTATACTTATTTTTATATACATATTCTCTCTCACTAATCACCATGGAGGATAAAAAAGCTATAATAACTCACCTGTCTTTTCCCTCAATTGTAGATATAATCAATAACCAAATTGAACAAGGTTTGAGAATGGAAGAAATAGTCAGATACATGAAAGTAGACTGTGGATAAAAGAATCATGTTTTCTAGTTTTCTTACAAGGATCCTACAATAATTTGTATTGACATTATAAATGTGCACAACAAGGATCCTACAAATTTCCCATGCATGTGTTAAAAAAATTGATCTGTGAGAATTTAACACAATAATATTAATAAGATGGGTATAATAATTGCACACTGAAAAAATGAAATTTTAATAGCCATCTGAACATGCAAGCAATAAGAACAAGGATTTTCAACATTAAGTACTAATTGGCTATGTTCAATCCATAAATTCCACTGATCTCAGAACTTATAATGTCTACCTCTAAGGCCCTATTCTTTTGGACTTATTAGTTCAGTCCAAAAGAATATGGCCTAACACCCTCCAAACTTGAACCTATCACGTAAAGATATCCATGGTCATCTAAGAAAGTTCTCGATAGATAGATTCTCAAAGGAAATGCTATCATGATCACTTGCATATCTCTAACAATGAGTACACACAAAAACTCCAAATAAAATAAAGAATGTTACTACTAAGGGAAAATAGATGAAGTGACAGCTACTTTCTCAATGATAGGAAAGAAAGACTGCATATTGACCACAGGCCACAAATTCTAATTCAAGCAATAAATATACCTTATATACAAAGGGCACACATCTACTTTCTAAATCAAAGATCTCACACATACAGCATGTAAATTAAGAAAACAGAATCTGATTACCAAATAACATCAGTACAAAACTAGTTACTTAAAGTCGACATACTAATAATCCAAAAATCTAAAAGAAGAAAAGCATACCATCAGCTTCTCAATTTTCCCATGACGATACACCATCTGGTGTGAAAGATAAGAAGATGGATAGTACTTCGCAAAATAATTCTGCAGTGTAGTACTGTATGACTCTTCTGAAGACCAAGGTATACCACGGACAAGTACTGCAAATTGACTTAAATCTTGAGCAGATCCTTTAATATAGGCAAGCCTCCTCCTAATAATATTTTTATTCTCCTGAAGAAAATATCAAGAGCTATAAGTAATATTAAATTCAGGGAGTCATACAGCTACGTAAGTAGTCAATAAAAATTTTCATTTTCAATGCTACCTCTGTGGCTATCTTTCTTTTTTTGGGGTAAAAGCCAAACAATAGCCTAAGTTTCATTAACCAATAACCACAACAAAGAACCTTGTTATTTGTTTTCCATGTGACTTTCACATCTAGTTCTAGTACTTACATTCCTTCTTTTGTGGTCCCTTAACTTACAACTGAGAGAATAATTTGGAAGGGGAAAAAAAGAAAAGAAAAAAGTCATCCTGATATAAACAAACATATAAAGCATGAAAATTGCCACTTTGAGCAAGAAATAACATTAGTAAGAACTTGCAAAACACATTAAAATTCAGAATGAGCCACACAAATGTATGCAACTTTTAAATTTTAAAAGAATATAAGATTCAGTTTTGAAGAAGATGATATATATATATATATATATATATATTAGAAAAAGAAAAACATATAGCATTATTTTGAAGCAGGACTGATAAGCATAAACAAGATCATTTATACTTACAAAGTAGAGAAGAATGCAAGCTGAGCATGAAATTATATATAACGCAAGACAATGAGCCCAAAGCCTGAAAAAGAAAATTAACAACAAAAACCAATTATTATAATTAGAATGACATAGATTATAGAATAAATCATTGCAGGGGGGAAAAAGAGAAAGAGAAAAAGGAAAAAAAAAAAAAAACACCAATGGCAATAAGTGGGAGAAAATGAATAACACTCAACTGGGATGCTTGAGTATCTTGATAAAGCTTTTATTGTAAAATAATAAGAAATAATCATACCAATTCCAAAAAACGAAAATCGAGAGAATGCAATTACTATAAATGGGAACACGCAAGAATACCATCTAGAACCTTCTTTGACATTCTGCGTGGTAAATACTTCCAATGACTCTGAAGGGATAAACTTGTGCTGCATTTCTTGCCCATAGTAATTCAAGGGAAGCACAATAGCAGTGCACACGATAGCAGCAATGGAGAAAATTCTAATGCTGCAGAATCAATATATAAACAGTATGAAAATGGTAGAAATGGGAAATTTTGATTGTAAGAAATGATTTAAAGTATTCAACAATTATCATGTAAGAAATGAATTAAAGGAGAGGATAACAGAGAGCATGAACAAACAACAGCAATAATATCAGAGCATTAATCTGAAAAGAACGTGAGCAGGTACCAAAATCAAGATATGATAGAAGATTGCAAACAGTAAAATAGCCATGAAAATAGTTTTTAGAAAAAATCATGAAAGGAAAAAGGGCCCTAATAGTAATAATAGGCATTTCACCACAGCCAAATTTTTTTTTTTATTATTAAATATTATGGTTTTAAGTAATTGTTTATACTATCTGTTTATCAAAAAGAATATGCCCTTCCTTCCTGACAGAGTTTCATGATTTTTTACATATGAAATGAAACTCAAACTTGACTTTCACGATTGTCAATACACTACTTTGACCTTTAATAGCCAAAATTAGTATAATTTTATAAAATTTGGTATTGAAAAGTATACACTAAGGACTAATCCAAAATTGGCACTCCCCATTGATTTGGTAAACTAAAAAACATCATCAGCAAGCAAACAAGATGATTTGTCATAAGTTGCTCCAGTCTCCATGGAGCTCCACCAGAATGATTCTGAAAGACAATGTTGCAGCCATTTTTTACAAAGGACACATATTAATAGTTGTGTCAAGATTAGCTATATGCTGGAAAGAAACAGACCTCATCTTATTGGGAAGACATCTACAACTAGCACAATGTGTTTCAGTCATTCAGAATGCTCATGACACTACTCTATCTCAGAAGAATTTTATTGTGTTACTTGCCCACTTCCTTTGACTTGTTTTACTTGAAATTTTGAAACAGAATTCAAAAGTTAAGTTATTAATAGTAAACAGCTCTCAGTCCAATTCTGCTTCTCATCCTCCCCTCCCTGTTTTCATTTCATAACTCAAAACTCAACAATCACTAGAAAATTTAACTACATTTGTTAAGAACTTTTTCAACTTTGATGTCATTAATATTGTTGGTCATTTATGATGAAAAGAATACATATTACATAATCCATAAGTTGCATTAGTTCGAAGAGGAGAATTAGTCACCTGAAGACCAATGTCCTCATAAAGACAATAGCATCCAATCCCCCAATAGCCAATATCACATCGTCAGATGTATCCCAGGCCTTTACAATCCAACTAGGAGAAGGAACAAATCTCTCTAACCAGTGGGGATCATTAGGCTTAGTTCGCATCTGTGCCATCCTACGTCCAAAGTATACATTTCTGTTGCTTGGCTGTTTTCTCAATACAGAATACAGTGAAAAAAGCACAGAACAAATGCCTATATTGATCCCCGCAGAGGTTAAGAGAGCAGATATCTCCATTTTAATCCACTAAATCTGAAAAACTTTTTACCATGCTTCGGCAGCAGAATGCTGAATAAGAATACCAGAATATTTCTATATCATAGAATCATTTGAGAAAGACCAATTCTTTGAAAGCAAGTCAACTTATTGTGCATGCAGGTGCTGCAAAAAAAAAAAAAAAAGGACAAAATTATGTACATGGAAAAAAAGAAGAAAAAAAAAAAAACCCATCAGCAGGAAATTACAGGCTTGTGATTAAAATAAAATGGCACCATGAACTTAGACCAAAGCTATATAAAAAGCCAGTCTAACATGCTTGCTAACACAAACTTACTCAACCAATGGCAGTAACATTGAAACACTAATATACAAAGTTAATATTACACAAGTCTCTTCAAATTTTCTTCTATTGCAATTGCGTTAAATTTTCTTCCATTTTTCCAGAATTTAGGCAAACTTTAATTTAAAAACAAAAATGTAATACGCCATTACTTTGTTTATAACTTTCAGAATTTCAGTTACCTCCATTCCAAACAGAATTGTGACCAGAATTCTTTAATTTTATGCATACATCATAAAACTAAAGGAACCTGGTCACAATTCTGAAATTGCAGACAATACAAGCCTCTCTATCACTTATTATACCTAAATATCACTTAGATGTGAGATAGTCTTCCCACTAACAAAAAGATTATTTAACATATTGCTCCGTAGCTACAACTTCAATTTCCACGTGCCATTGATCAAAAGATACTAGTTTGAAAACATTGCATCTCAAATTTAATCAAGAGCAAATTCAAAACACAAAAATAACAGCACAAAATTCACATCAAAAAAAATAAAAATAAAAAAATTTCAACCGGTGAAAAAACTGTAATTATTATACAACACATAAAGCATAAACTACCTTGGATTTGGTGAAACAATAACAATCCGATATTTTTTTTTTCCTTGTTAATTTCGTCGGTCAGATGAATTTAACGAAATGCAATGCCGGAAAAATGCAGCAAAATTCAATTAAGCGCCAAAATATGATTAGCTTACACTCCACATTCACAATAAAAGAGAGAGATGGAGTAACGAAACCCTAGAAATAACGCCAGATAATTGGAGGATGATGAATTTAAGGGGAATTCAGGTGAAAGCAAACGGAAACGAAGCAAAAATTGAAACGATGAGTTTTTTTTTTTTTTTTTTTTTTTGCATTGATTGTTTTTTTGTCTTAATATAAAACTTTAAATTTAATACAGTATATTACATTATATTTTTAACTATATATATAATAAAAAATTATAAAATTATATATTTGAAAAATATATGTTGGGACGAATTAAACTAGATAGTTATGTTTTTTTTTACGTATATTAAATTAAATAAAGTCAAAATTCACATGTGAACAGTGCTCAAAGTCAAAATGGGGCAACTAAATTGAAACAGAATTAGTAATTTTGAGGATGGAATAAAAAAATTGAATACGGAATTTTAAAAAAAAATGAATGGCTAAATGAGGAAAGAACTAAATCGGTTGAAAGCGACAGGAGAGCCACGTGGGACGTCATGATTGGGTGCCGTCATGACCGGTTTGGACTAGTGGGAGAGGATATTGGAGAAGGATAAAACCAGCGCAGCATTTTAAAGTTTAGAACATGAATGAGTAGTGCGCGTGGGCAGCAACAAACGTGTAATATTGCAATAATCACTCCCGTTGTTTGGCGAGTTGCGGTCCCTCAAACATTGAACACCTGTCCATTTGTTGCCGTTTTGTAATCACATATTCACATATACTCCCTCTGTCCCTCTTTAGGGTCCGTTTACTTTGTTGTAAAACATTTCACCTTGGAAAATTCAATTTCATATTAATTTTCCAAAGTTTACTTTTACGGAAAATAAGTTTTACTTCCAAATTTGGAGGAAAATGTGTCCAATAGGTAAAGCTGGCAAATCGGGTTGAAAGGTCGTGTTCGGATTGTTGGGTTATCAGGTCAATTACCCTTAACCCGAACCCGACCCATTTAATAAACGGGTTGAGTTTTTGTAACCTAACCCAACCTTAAAATAAACGGGTTGGGTTCAGGTCGACCCATGTATTTTTTTTCCAAAAATTTCTTCTACACTCTAAATTAATTACCTTAATTACCAACAATGAAGAATTTAAAATTTCTTCAAAGTAGAATATTAAAATCTAATAGATAATAGTTAGTTTATAGTAGCTAAAAGTTTTGTAAAATAGAGCATTCAAAACAACATGCAAGTTAAAATAACCGTTTAAAATTTGAAAACAACAATTAATCAGGTTAAGCAGGTTATAACCAGGTTAGAATTTTCAACCTTAACCCAACCCATATAATAATGGGTCGGGTTCGGGTTGACCCATTTAATTAAATGGGTTGAAAATTTCAACCCAACCCATTATTAATGGGTCGGGTTCGGGTCGGGTTGGCGAGTTGGGTCACTTTTTGCCGGCCCTACCAATAGGGTGTAAAATGAGTTTTCACCCAAAGTTTTACATTTTATTTTTTCACCCAAAGTAAACGATGTAAAATAGGAATATTTATTTTGGGACAGACAAAACAGGAAAATGAAACATTTATTTTGGGACGGAGGGAGTATATTTTTTCATAGAATTTTTTGCGAGTATATATCAAGATAAATTTAATGATTGTAAGAAGATATTAAAAAAATTATCGCAAAAAGATGCCAAAAAAATTACGAAGTATTTTTTTTGGTATCTTCTCACAATCATTAAATTTATTTTGGTATATCTAGGGTTGTTTAAAGTGATTTGATTCGAAAAAATTGGATACTAGAAAATTTTCAAATCAAATAAGGATCACAATATTTGACTTTTCGAATATTTGATCTGATCCGCAAAACTTATGGGCTATTTTTGTTCTTCTGAGTTGATCAATCAAAACAACACTCTTTGGTTGAGAGTGGGGAAGTCTGTCATGTGAGTTCACAGCAGCAAGTGTACTGCTTTTTGTTCTTCTGAGATTGATCAGTACGGAGTATAAAGTAAGTAGCTAGAGTAGGCATAGTTTCCGTTGCTAGACCTGTTTACTGTTGTCAAACTAGAACAGTTCACGAAAAAAATATTTAAGAGGTACTCTTCACCCTTCTCTTAAGTACTAGTGAGACCATCAATTACCAACTAGGTATTCTTTGGAAAATTGTAGGACGTGTTCGACAAAAATTGTAACGACCCGACTTTTTGAGACATGTCGATTGACAAAGGGAAATCGACAATCGGATCATTACCAACTTAAATAACAATAAATCAGATTAATTGAGTAGATGAATTAACTTTTATTAAATAACCTACCAACTATCCATAACAATCCAATAGCCATAATTACATATAAGGTCTTAAAATACTGTCCCAACATGCTGGGACCATAAAATAAACTAAATAAATGTCATAAATCATAAATCATCTAATTAAACCGTTTAACTAAGTTTCTCAGCTACTCAAACCCATCCACGATAGCCCGTTATTCAGCAGCGTCTTCACCTGAAACTGAGGGGGGGGGTCCACCGTCAGTGGCGAGTAACTAGGCTGTCCCATTTAATCGAGGGACCACCAAACACATAATAGCATAGAAAAATATCATAAAAACTGTAAAGAATTCAATACATGCTTTACATATAAATACACAAGTTCCATATAAACGTACGTATATGAATACGTATAGAAGTACGTATAAAATACGTATACAGATACGTATAAAAATACGTATAAATACCCCTGCAGAAATACGGTTAGAATACGTATAATTACGTATAAAATACGTATAATCAACCCTGCAAATACGGTTAGAATACATACCAAATACATACACCATCCGTATAATATACACACACGTTACATATTCGTATAAATTCAGGAAATACACAGCGGAAGACTTACAATACACTAACTTATACTTTATACTATACATCTTCAATCCTTAACTTATACTTAACCCTTCTTAAGTTATATCATTAATAAATCATAATTATATCTTATCATCATAACTTATCATATTCTTATCATCATATTCTTATCATATCATATCATATCATCATAAATCATATCTTAATCATATCATATCATGTCTTTCTTATCACATTAGATCATAACATATCTTATCATCTTTTGAAATCATCTTATATTTCATCTTATGATTTCATCTTATCAAATCGTATGATCGTAATATAATATCTTTGTTGGACCGGTCACTAATAACTCGTTATGGATCTCGTGTTTCACCATAACTCCTTAGAACATGCCGGGAGGAGCTCGTGTACTCAATCCCATAGCGGATCCCGTGTTTCACCGCTAAGTCTAAGCTATGGCCATAACTTCCTGGTAGCGACTCGCAGATACGGTTACCAGACGACTACATGTTCTAAGGTCAAACTACTCGGGGGAACTCATGTGTTCGTCCCATTGAGTAGTGGTTCTGACTTAGCCCACTAATGACTCGTGTATCATACAGGTGGGTGTCCATATTGTATCTTATATCTTCAATTAATTTAATCGTATCATATATTAGGATAATACTAGGTGACCGTAATAGGAAATGAAATGTTCGGAGTCCCAGGAAAGGGAGGTGCGGCACGTATATTGGCCACCTTAAATACCAAGCCTTTCCTAGCCAGAGACCGAAACATAACATGTATAGCTATTACTCTGTTTCCTTTCTTATCCCTAGTAATATCTTATGCAACTTCAATTCTTATAATATACTATTCTTAAAATATATATATACTTATAATCCTATCCTTTCGGATTCTAACCTTAATATTACGTCATATACCAATTTGTAACAATATTCGAAAAATATTTATATTAATAGTACTAATATTATTTCGGTCCTCTTAATAATAATACTAATAATATCTTCTTATCCCTTCACTTTACAACTTATCCCTAATAATTATTTTGTCCATAACTTTTATTATTAATTATTTCCTAAATTAATAATAATTCAAAACTAACCAAAATATAATAAAAATCCTATTTTTCCTACTTTCACCACACTCGACATTTTATATCAATAATAGCCAAAATTATTCAATTAATTTATATGAATTCAATCATCAAGAATTAAATAATTTAACTAATTAATAAACATAAAAATCATATTTTTCGACAACATTCATCAAGATTAACATAAAAATAATATTTTTAACTCTTCTTTTAATTTCTATACACTTGACAATTAGAAGGTAATAACAAGATTTAATTTTTAATTCAAGATTTATCAATATAATTCAATACTATCAAGATTCATCATAAAAAACATATTTTTAGTTCCCTTTTAATACTTAGGTCACTCGAAAATTCAAGAATGAATAATAGCATATTTTAATAATTCAATTGCCCTATTTTATACAATCTGATTTTTAAAGAACTAAATTAAAAACGACCATCTAAAGATCTCTAAAAATCTGGAAATTTTTATGGGAGCTAAATATGGGTTCAAGGATTAACTTGCATAAATTTCGTCTAAAAATAACATCTTTTACTATTTTTAAGTGATTTTATAACTAACCAGTCAGGTTAGGCTGAATTCGGTTTCAGAATTTTATGCCATATCAAACGATCTTTAAAAATTACGAAAATTTAACACAAGCTGTAAAACATTATCACTGACTTCCATATAAAATTTCGTAGCATTCCGAATTGATTAAGTACACTAATAAATTCGTAAACCTATTCTGGACAGTTTTACCGGTTTGAAAGATTAAATTTTTATAAATAATAAACGGACGAATTTTGCCACGAAATAAATCATGGTTAATAATCAAACAGTAAACCAGATACCATGAAAAATTCATCAAGAAATAACAAGATTTGATTGGTAAATAAATTATACAAGATCATACATAAAATCAAGAAAATACATAAAAATCAATCAAGAAATTCATGCTTCATGCTCGACATGTTCATATGAAAACAATATTAAACTTCCTACAATTTTCATGCTTCAATTCCTAATTAACTATGTGAATAGCTACCCGTAGATTAAATAGAAAAGCAAAGTTACCTGGATTCGCTTAATAATTCCAAGGCACGAAAAATTCACTCTTGGTGAATTTTTCTCAAGGGTTTGGCTTTTGAGAGAAAGGAAGAGGAGAGGAGAAAATATGTATTTTAGGGTTTTTGATAACTTAACAATTAGGACCCAAAAGAGGTGATTAGGTCCTATTTATAAGAAAACAAGCAACAAAGAGGGCAAACCCTATTATGTACTTAGGGTTAGCCGTGTACATGGGAGGAGCAAAAAGGGGAGGACTTAGCTAGTTTGTATAGGTTAGAATATTTAAATTAATTAAATAAATTTTATTATCCACAAAATAATAATTAATTAAATAAAAAAAAACAAGGTTGGCCCATAAACAAAGCAAGAACCGGCCAAGATTACTAAAAGGAGAGAATTGGGTCTTTGGCCCAATTTGGAAGAAAGGATTGGGTTATAAATAAAAACAGTCCAATTAATATGGCCTTTCGGACTTAGAATTAAAATAAAACATTTAGGAGAAAAGAAAATAAATAAAAGGACGGACTGCGTAACAAATGGATCAAAGGAAACAATTGGGCTCGGGTTTTGGTTAACAAAATAAAAAGAGGCTCAAAAAGTATTAAATTGTTACACAAATAATAATTAATTAAATAATAATCAATTAAATAGTCAATTGATCATATATTTAATCAATAAATAAAAAATTTAAAATATCCCAAATTTTCGGGGTATTACAAAAATAGTTGTGGAGACAGCGGTTAGTAATCATGCATATACCCACTAATTCCATTAGTTGTTCCAATAATTTATGAAATTTGTAAAAAATCAGACAAAGGGCAATAATCATATATATATCCACGATGTAACTTTTGTATAAATCTCACAAGGTGCTAATATATATAATTTAGGTTATACTTTGTTATGTGATTTTATTAACTATCTATTGCAGTAAATTCATGCTGAATGATCAGTGCACTTAATTCGTATCTATAATATAAAAAGTGATAATTGTATGCATGAAAGGTCATGTAACATGTAGGATGATGATTCATTCCTACATTGATAGAGATCAAATGGGGCGACTTATATTGCAATGTGGCGTAAATTGCCAGATAGGGCGACCAGAATTGCCCTTTTACATAGTATCAAATACACCAACTAAATTATGTCGCCCTTTCAGATAATATCAAATGGGGCAACAAAAATCGCCCTTTTCTGTAGTATCAAATACACCAACTTATTTATGTCGCCCTTTTAGATAGTATCAAATAGGGTGACAAAACTCGCCCTTTTACATAGAATCAAATAGGGCGATAATGTACTTTCGCCCTTAAGATACCAAAGACAACAGAACTATTAGGGCGACATAAATATCACCCTCTTTGATCTAATAGGGCGATATTTGGACCAAAGAGGGCAATTTTAGTCGCCCTTTTTGAACTGATTTCTTGTAGTGGCACTGTTTCCATAAATTGCATCCAAATTTGTAGTGTTCCACTGTTACATAATAGTTTTGTATTATACATTTGCAAATTACATCCATCCTTTCCCCCTGTTTTTTTAAAGTATGTATATATGTATTTTTTAAAGTATGTTTTAATTCAATTATGCAATCGGATTCTATTTTGGATTTGGTGCATTCCACATACAATATAGATCAATGTACAATTGATACCAGTAAAGACGAAAAGTTGAAAACTTAAAGCTGAAAACATATATCAATGCATAACCAATACAAAAAAAAAAAAAGAAAAAAAAAAGATGGAATACTTCAGATCAATGCACAACTAATACCACACTCATTGTAATCAACAATTTAAAAAAAATAAAAAATAGTCAAAGGAAATCAATAAATTACCTCAAAAAAAAAGTTAATAGGTAAAGATATCCAAAATGTTAACAAGATTGAAGTTTCAATTTTTAGGTTTTCCACCACTACCAGAGTAACACCTAGTATAATCACTACTTTACCGATTAGTTTTTTTTCCTTAAAAATAGTAGACTAGTAGTTAATTAGACTAGCCGACTAGGTCATACCATTAAAAGCTACTTAAAAAGTAAAAACTACATCGAGCACTACCCTATTTACGGAAATGAATATTGCATGTTAGGAAATGTATATTGTACGTTACAGAAATGAACATTGTAGTGTAACCAAAATGATTATTAGTAACCGAGTATTCTGCACAATGATCATTTGAAAAAAAAATTGTGTTGTGAAAAATGAATATTCTACTTACCAAAAAATTGTATATTCAAAAAATGAATATTGCGTTTCAACAATGAATATTATCCATTAGTAAATTAAAATGAGAAGTTAAAAAATGAATATTACAGTTTAGTTGAACACTCATTGATTAAAGATGAACGAGCGTTTTTGGTGCAGCAGGCTGGATTATTTAATAATGATGCGCTGCACGTGTAACACAAAGTTAACTTTGTAATCCCCACAAAATAACTTTGTAACCATCAACAATAATTATGTAACCTCTAATCTCTATAATAACTTTGGAACTTCAACAATAACTTTATAAACTGCCACAAAATAATTTGTAACTCAACTTTGTAAACCCAACAATAATAACTATGTAACCATTAGATAACTTTATAACCCCCAACTATAACCCCCCCACCCCACAAATTAATCTTGTAACCCCCACAAATGAACTTTGTAACCATTGCTTATATGCAGGTCGCACAATTCATAAGCGGTGTGGCAGACTGCATATAAGATTTGGCGAAGATGAACAATTAAGGTTTCTAGTTAGAGGTGAAAGAAAATGAATATTGTAGCTTAGAAAATGAATATTTACCAAATTGAGCACTTAGTGAGGAATAATTAGGTTTGTTAGTTAGGGTTAAAGAGAAATGTATATTGTGTTTCAAAGAAACGAATATTACTCCTTATAAAATGAATATTTAGAGAAAATTGAAATTGGATAGTTAGGGTTAGTGATGAATCATTAGGGTTCCCACTTAAGCTTAATGAAAATGAATATTACGCTTCAAAATATGGCATGTCCTATTGTGTTGCTAAAGCACATGGAAATTGCTTCAAAAACTTGTTGTTGCTGCGTTGTTTAATTTTTGTGCCTATTTTTTCTCCGTTTTTGCTTGAATTTGCAGTGAATTACGAGTTTCTTCTTGTTTTTGCAGAGAGAAGTTGAAGATTTTGGTTGGAAAATGAAGTTTTTTCAACTAGAATATGACATTTTTTGTGATGGATGCAGTCTTTGGAGGGAGAATTTGAAGGGTTTGGGAGATAGAATTTGAAAGATAAGAAGATAGAAATAAATGTTTTGTTTTTTTAAAAATAAAAGAGCCTATAACCACAAAAAACGAAGTAGTCCCGATTCCACCGTATATTTGTATAAGAATTTGAAAATAAGTCGAAAACTAAACGATATTATTACCTATAAAACTAAACAGACTGTTAATGTGTTCAGTGAATTGATAAACCACTATTGTGTCACAATTAAAGCTAGAGGTGATCAAAAGTCTGGGTCATTCTGAGCCTTAACTAAGCAAGTGTGCCCAAAACCTTTTTTAGACGGGCTTCGCGGGCCATTTACGGGCTTTTGAACAAAAAAATTTTATGTGCGGTAAAAGCCTGACTAATCGGGTTCCCAGGTCGGGTTCGGGTTGTTGGGTTATCAGGTTATGTTCCCTCAACCTGAACCTGACCCATTTAATAAACGAGTTGAGTTTTTTTTAACCAAACCCGACTTGAAAATAAACGGGTCGGGTTCCCATTTACTTTTTCGACCAAAAAATTTCTTCTAAAATCTAAAGTATTTACCCTAATTTTCAACAACAAAAGATTTACAATTTCAACAAAGTAGAATATTAAAAAATCTAATCCGTAATAGATAATATTTAGTTTACAGTAGCTTAAAGTTCAGTAGAATATAACATTACCGCTTAAAATTTAAAAACAATAATTAATCAGGTTAAGCTGGCTATAATCAGGTTATAATTTCCAATCTTAATCCAATCCATATAATAATGGGTCGAGTTCGAGTTGACCCATTTAATTAAACGGGTTGAAAATTCCAACCCAATCTATTATTAATGGTTCGAATTCGGGTCGGGTGCTTTTTGCTAGCGCTAGGCCGCTAACAAAGCCTGCAAAATTTTTTTTTGTCGATTCAGGCCGGACTAGCAGTCTGGGCCAATCATGATCAACTAAAGCCCAAACTCAAAAGCATTTTCAAAAAAAAAAAGCCCAACTCAAAAGCTGGTATCTTGCTCAAGAAATCTTCCATTAACATAATTCCATTTTCTTCTCCCCCTACTCTCTTCTAGATCTGCTATTGAAGGTATTTACAATTTATACTTTTCCATCGAATTTAATTGCACTTTTAGCTTCTTTACCAAAATTTAATTCTTAGCCATCTGTGAAATGCAAATGGGTATGCTTGGTGCAATTGCAGTTGATCGACACTTTGAGTCTTCGACAGTCGCCGACGCTTGATAGTGCTACGCCCTACGCCAGTCGCCACCAGCCCACCGCAGTGACCGTACTACTAGCGAACTCACGAAGGTAATTCGCACTTCGCCAATTGCCATTGCTGAATTATTTATATTGTAGTTCAATTATTCAAATAAAATCTAATTGTTGTCTTATTGATTTGTTTAATTGCTGATCTTAATTTTTTAATTCCTGATTTATTTTATTTTCTTTGTTAGTGACTTATTGTTAATTTTTTGTATTGTAGTTAGAATGTTAGATACTTGAATAGTTGAACACTTGATTGTTTTAATTTGAATCATATAGCAGGGGTGATAATGAGCATGGCCTGTTCGCGAATAATTCTAGCTCGGCTTGGTCAAAGCTCGTTTAAGGCTCGGCTCGTATTAGCTATGTTCGAGTTCGAGTTCGGCTCGAAAAGCTCGTGAACATGCTCGCCTAACTTTTTGTATATGTAAATAACATATTATGTAATATAAATAAATTTATTTATTCTAGTTATTATATATATTGATAAATTAATAGTCTTACTGTTACGATATTAACTCAAAAAACAAACATCTTCAAAAAATTTATAATAAAGAAGACATATAAACTAAGAATACAATTAGGTGAAACTTTTCGTGAACAGTTTGATAAGGGCTCGGTCAATGCCTGGTCAAAGCTCGTCTCAATTATGACTCAGCTCGTCAAGGTTTGAGCTCAGCTCGAGTTCAACTAAATTTAAATGAACACAAGCCGAGGCGCCGAGCTAAGTAGAGTCTAATGCAATTTTCTGTTTGAATTGGGAATTATTTTGCATTTTTCAGTTTTAATTAAAATTTAAGTTCTTAAATTTGTATAAATGTTTAATAATATATAATATAATATAATATATAATTATATATTTAGGGGCTGTTTGGTTGGGGGTTTCAGTAAAAGGAAAGGGAATTAACAACCACAATTCCCTTCGTTTATGTTTGTTAAACTATATTAATCATTCCCTTTACCTCCTCCATTCCCCCATTTTCCTCTACCACCATTCCCACCTTGATCTAAGGGAATCATCATTCCTTCATTTGCCTCTTCACCTTTGATCATATTTGACCGCCCATCTTCATCCACCCACCACCAAAAGAAGCTAAGGGCATGTTTATTGGGAGTCTTGGGGAGAGTCTCAATCTAAAAGTAAATTGAGTCTTAAGGGATAAACTCTTGTGAGACTACCATGAGTCTCAAGCTGAGTTTTGTAATCCAAGACTCCCCTCAAGACTCTACCATGCCACATGTCCAAATTGTATTGGTTAATTTTTATTTTATTTTTTGTTAGTCTAATTTTTAATAAAAAAAAAAACTGATATAAGTGGGTCTGAATTAGAGTCTAGGGATAAAGTGTAAAAATATAGATAGTCTAAAGCAATGATACCCGGTTCGCGGTACGGACCCCCGATCTGCGACCCAGATCGTTCGTACCAGAACCGGGTGCGTACGCGCACCAATTCGCTTTGAGTCGCGTGCCCGTTCGGTAAAAGTGGCGACTTGGCTTTGCCGGTGGGCGGAGCTCCGGTGACCGCCTGTAATTTTGGACTCTATAGGAGAATTTTGGACTCGCCTATAATTGTTTGTTTGAGGTTTTGTTCCATAGATGAAACATGAAGCTTGGTGAGGAAGATGGATGAATAGTATCGTTTTTTCTTTGAGAGCTTTTTTAGCTTTTAATTTGATTTATACAGTTTGCATTGGTATAGACGTATAGTGGTATACAGCTGTTGCACATTTATTATTATTTTATTCTTTTGACTATAGAGTATAGCTGTTGTACATTAATTGTTAGGGGGCTGTGGAGTAATTATTACCGGTTGTGACTGTACCATTTTTCTAGGGAGTAATTTTTCTTAAGCTCCCAATGTTCTTAATTACACATGTTAATTGCATTAATAAAATTAATTTTTAAAGAAAATCTGCTTGACTGCTACGTAGTACGAAGTAGTTTTTTTAAAGCTATCACTGCTATAAAATGTAATAAAATGTCAATTCTCTTTATTTCTCTCTCTCTCTCTCTTTTTTCATCAACTTTTATTATAGGTGCTTGACAGCTGTAAATGAATACTCATCTTTCATTGGCTAACTTTTACACTACTCCGTATTGTACACATCAAATTTATTCAACTAAATACTCTATAGATAACAAATTAAATACCGGTTAAGATTAGGTAATGATAATAATTACTTTATTTACCTTAAAACTTGACTAGATAATAATAATATATATACTTCGTATATATAATTTCGTACCCAACGTACCGAATTCACTACTAGTAGCGTACCCCGTATCGAATCGACTTTCGAACCATGTATCATTGGTCTAAATAGTGGTGGCCACTGGGCCGGGTTGACCTGGCCCGGTTTTTGGCCCTGATGGGTCAGACCCGGTTAGCCCAGACCCGGCCCGTGACCCAGCCCGGTACTAAACGGGTGGGTCATGGGTCGGAGTGTTATAACCCGTAACCCGGTCAAACCCGGTCCAACCCGGTCAACCCGGTCCACCAACCCGGTCCCCTACCCGGCCCACCAACCCGGTCCAACCCGGACGGGCCGGTTCATGGGTCGCCTATCCATGAACCCGGCCCGGTTCGGCCCGGCCCGGTAACCCACCGGGCCGGTTCATGGGTCGAAGGTCTTCGACCCGGCCCGGTCTCTGGCCTGGCCCGTTCGGTGGCCACCACTAGGTCTAAAGTGAGTCTGAATTAGTAAAAAGTTGTTGTGGTAGAGTCTGAATTATGTAATGGAGTCTGAGGGATAAACATGCCTTAACTCACCACAGAGACCATCCTACCTAAACCCACAACCACCCTCACACCACCCACCTCTAAACCCTAATCCACGACCACCCTCACACCAACCACACCTAGTCACCCACAAAACCCTAACACCACCCATGAATTATGAATGTGTTGCCTTACTGTGGTGGCAAAGTTTTTATTTACTTGACTTAATCTCCTATCTTTTCTGCCAAAATATCCAGGATAACATTATGAAGCTAGACACAAGTGGTCTTGAATCAACTGCTCCAGTTTTTGGAACTAGTAATATTGTATTTGATGGCTTGCAAATGACCCCTTCTTTCGAGCTCCCTAATGCTACTGATGTAAGTTATTGCTGTGATTTGGTAGTTGTCAGTTCTCACATATTACAAGTAGTTTGTAATAAGCTGCATAGTTGCACTATCATTTTGTACACTTATGAAGTGGCTACTCTTCTTTTCTTCCAGTTTGATGGGTTTCAGAAAGATGCAATACAGATGGTGAAGCCTGCAAAAGGAACTACAACTCTTGCTTTTATTTTCAAACATGGAGTCATGGTTGCTGCTGATTCCCGAGCTAGTATGGGAGGATATATATGTAAGTTTTATTCAACATCCTCTACATTTTTTTATAGAGTCACCTTACATTTTGAGTTTTTTCATAGTTGCTTTAGTTTTTTAGCTTTGGTCAATAGTAAAGGAAACATAAACAACACAGATTCCGTAGGTACTTTATATGTCATATGTCACTCAAATCGTTGCTAATAAATTGTTACAGAAGTAGTAGTTTTCTTAAGCTGCTTTGAACAACAACATTCTCGTTTCCAGAAGTTGCCTCGATCAGTTTTTAGAACCTTTGAAACGTTGGTAATTTGGATTCTTAATCAAAAATTACTTTTTGGAGTTAATTTAGAGAGTTGTACTTTTGTGGCCTGTTAATTTGGAAATGTATGAAACTGTAGCAGAAACATCTCTTACTTGGCCTCGGTATAAGTGTAGCTTTGTGCGGTGACTCTTCTTTAGCGATCCATCACTTTTAATGTTTTTTGATTCAAACTGGATGGGAAAGGACTAAAGGGATCATGGCTAGAGTATAAAGTAGATAACAATTTTTTAAAACCTACAAAATTATCATGATCATGTGGAGGGGAAGAAACAGCCATGGATTGTAAAAGCTGTTGGTATCTTTTCTTTTAATATTAAAAGGCCATTAGTATATGATGAGGATAGGCTCTGCTCCTGATCTTGTTGGCATTTAATATTTATTTTTGTTATTAGATGATCATGTATTCGTGTGTGACATATTGGAGGTTGGCTTGGTCAGTTCAATTTTCTTCAAAATTGGATATAAGTTGAGACTGTCAAGGAACATATTGGTTTGTCACAATATTAAATAAGTTGAGCCAATTGTGCATCAACATCTGAGATGAATGGTGCCAATCAATTAATTGCGTAAACCTTTTTCCTTCGAATCTAGCGTTCTTATTTTTTGCCTTTTAAGCTCTACACTGTTGTATTTTGGGTAGTCATAGCCTCATAGGCCAAATAATTGGGTTGTACTTTTCCCTGGGAAGCTCTCGCTTGAAAAAATTTCTGCTGGAATGCCAATCACATTTGAAGTTTTTTTGCAGCGTCTCAATCTGTGAAGAAAATTATTGAAATCAATCCTTATATGCTTGGCACCATGGCTGGTGGAGCTGCTGACTGCCAGTTTTGGCATCGTAACTTGGGTATCAAGGTAATGAGTAACCTGTTTTTTATTTTATTTTATTTTTTATAAATTTGAAAAATGTGATCTGAGACTCTAACATGTGAGTGGAGACTGAGTTGCCTCACAATTTTCATTCAAATAAAACATTTCTGTCAACTTGGTTAAACCTACAAATGTTGAATACTAGTATACTACTGTATGCTGAATTCTTTGCAAGGCATAACTATTTGGACAAGTGTAAGGTGTTCACAACATCTAGTTTCCTAATTTTCTAATTTCGTTTCTGCTGGAAATGTTTTTTTTGACATAACAAACACATTGTTTCCTAGGAGCGGGGGTTTCTATTTAGTTCTCTCTGAACTTACCTGCAATTAAATATTTAGATATTTGTTGGCAGTGAGTTTTCAATTTTTATCAATATAATAGTAGATCAAAACTATTGATTTAGACTTATGTTAGAGAATACTATTGGATGTATTATCATCAGCTTGATTCTACAGTTGGTCTGCTGCAATGTAGTTTTTAGGAAGGGGGAAGGGAAGACGGGTGGGAGGTGTTGGGGATTTACATTCCCTACCTGTACAGCTTTTCCTAGCTGTTTAAAACAAGTGATTCAAAATTATTCATGCCTGAAGATACGCCTCTGAGATTTTATGCTGTAGTCACATGTGTGGATTTTGGCTTCCTTACAATTTGAGGCGGTGGTTTTTGGGGTGAGAAGATGGGAGAATGGCATTGATATTGGTGTAATTTAGTCGGTGTTGGTAAATCTTATAAAATTTCAAATATCTTCCTATTCGGGTAGGAAGATGGGAGAATGGGAATGACATAGTGTAATATATAGTCAACATTGTTAAATTTTATACCAAATATCTCAAAATTTGGAGTTGTTAGTCTATTATTGTCCTTTGTGAAAAAAATTTGAATGATTCAATTACCTAAATAGAGTATATTCCATGAAGACTACAAATCATCCCGTTCAAGCACTAGGTCATCACTGTCATCTCCACCTTCTGCCTATCTATTCCAGTAGTCTGCATTTCCCAGTCACCCGACCACTTTGCCTTCTACACTCTACGTTCTCTATCTTTCCTCCTTGGAAATACAACCTAAAGCCCATTCGATCCATCCTACCCCTTTGCCACTGCCAATTCAAATTAGAAGCAGATTGGCTTTGAAAAATCCAATAAGAGACTGAATTTGATAAAATTCAATAAGAGAAAAGGTGAAAAGCTCGCATCAATTATTGGATAAACAAAAACTGATCCTCAAAGGTAAAAATCAATGCTCTACTTAAATGCTATGTTACCTGGACATGGCTGTCAAGAGCTAGTTCGGATGGAAAGCCAGATGATGACTTCATTGCCTCCTCTTTCAATTTCAAGTATTGGTTGCAACGGAGCTCAATTTACCTGTACCAACACAACCCGACACGACAGGGACATTGGTACAACATTTGTGTCCGATTTTTCATTTTCAATGAGGACATGACTATGCTGTGTAAGAGTAAAGCTGAAGAATTTATTTGTGTGTGTGGGTGGGGGGGGGATGTTATCAAAGAATAGAAATTAGGTAGTATAAAATCAAAGGGTGGATGAGCTGTTCATGCTCATTAGCTATCTTACTTCAGCACTCCATTTGCGCTTACATAATCATACTCGCGTCTGACACTTGACACTCTGATAAGGCTATGAAACTCTTATCCAACACTTTAAGGGGTGTTTTTTTATGATAATCATATTTGAAATGGAAAGGATTTTGTTAAAAGGGGGAAAGGGTAACAATAGATGTTACCTTTATTAGTTGTTTGATTTAAAGTTAGAATGGAAACAATTAAAGGGATGGACATGGGATTTGTTTCTACAAGATTCGCAAGGGAAACAAAGTAGGGGATTATGTTACTCTTTGGAAATGGTCGCTTATAACCTTCACCAAACAAGTTGAAAAGTAAACGGTTGAATCCATTTCCAAGTTCCAACTCCTAAAATCTCTATACCAAACATACCCTAAGTGTCATCTTGACAGTTGACACTTCAATTACCTAGAATCGCATATTCATAAGGAAAAATCGTGAAATAATATATCAATCTAACAAAAGCTATGCAACTTTTGGTCTGAAATTTGATTTAGATAATAGTTTTAAGAAAAAAAAGAACAAGGATGAAATCAGACTAAAATGAAATTTGCCTATGTTTATTTCATGGAAATTCATGCGAAAGTACTAGGAATATTTGTCAAAGATGCCAAGTCCCCACTTATGTCTAATATGGGGACAAGGTCCCTATGTCTAAACGTTTGCATTTTACGTCTCCAACACGTGGATATGGCCTGTATCGTACCCGTGTCTGAGTAACATAGCTCATTAATAGTGGGCTCATTAATAGTAGGTGGAAAGATGATTATTAACCTTTTCTTTTGGTGGAATGCAATGACCAACTATAAACTTGGGGATATGAGCTCTAAACTCGGGACTTAAAAAAAAAAAAAAAATCAAACTTGGGGTTACTATCTTAAGATACCCAAAACTTGTGACTTTTGAGTCAATTCACCTTGGTGACTGGCTGGATGCTTTAGTTGTCATGTACCTGTGTATCCTTGAACTAATGACAGAATTTCTATGATTTCTCAGTGCCGGTTACATGAACTAGCGAACAAACGCAGAATCTCTGTCACAGGAGCTTCAAAATTGCTGGCAAACATTTTGTATAACTACCGAGGAATGGGTCTCTCTGTTGGCACTATGATTGCTGGGTGGGATGAAACGGTAAAAATAAAAATCCTTTAAATCTTTTGCTTGTCATCGGTGTCAATTCATCATTACAATTCTGTGTTTCTATGTGGTTTATAGGGGCCTGGTCTTTATTATGTGGACAGTGAAGGAGGAAGGCTCAAAGGAATGCGATTCTCTGTTGGTTCCGGTTCACCATATGCTTATGGTGTACTTGACAATGGGTTGGTCCCCTTTTCTTGCACTTTTGTATTTGCTGCAACATCGTCTTTGATGGTTGCTTAGCATTGCTCTGTAAGATTTGCTTAATCTTTGCTTCTGATTGGGACATTTCATGAGCAAAATCATCAAATTGTACATTTTTGTGTAACGTTATAGTTGTTAGCTGTTAAAAACCTAAATGTAGGCTCTACAGTCTTCCAGTCCCTCAATATGATTATTAGCATTAGGGTGATTACTTCATTCGACTACATTCTTAGTTTCTTACAGCCCCTATTAAAAAGGTCGGCTAGAGTTTTGAAACGTTGATGTTACATGTACGTACGACACCGAACTTGTATCTTTTGATTGTTAGCTACATGAAATCTTTGATAGCAAATTAGCATGTAGGATAGATGCAAAAAGTTTTGATTCCTTAACACAATCTCATCCTAGCTCGAAGTCTGGATTGGGGTTACTTTTAGAAGCTTGTGATGAACTGATGACACAAGGTGTAGAGAAGAATTGGAAGGAAGAAAGCACTTTTAGCTCTTTTACAACAGTCAGTCCATCAGTTTGTATCTTGGCAAATGGCTGGAAGTTAGTGCAAGCATGGATACTAGTTTTAACAAGTGCGCAACGCTCTCAGGCTCTGGGAAATTAGCTTAAGCTGTAGCTAGGCGAGGCGAAAGGTTCATGCCTTACGCACCTAAGAGCGCCTTTGGTAGTTGGTACACAATTGTGTTTTGTTTTGTTTTGTAATTTTAATTTTCTTATTCTCACATTATCCTTTTAAAACTAAGGGATGGATGATGTTTGATTAAAATTACGTTTATTAATTACTGAATGGGATAATATAAATGGGACATGCTGAGCTGGGAAAGGGCAGTATCTGAGTTAGGTGGAATATATGTCTGGAGGGGAAGTTGATTACTGAAAGTTACTATTATTAATTACTATATAGGAAAAGTATAGTAGGACTTGCAAAAATGGATAGGCCAGTCATTTGAGATAGGGGGAGTACATTAAGGCCTTTGGATGATATCATGTAACAATGACACCACATGATTCATTACCCTACTCTTATGATGATAAATTTGCAACACTTACAAGTGGTCTTTTGTGTGTGTTTGTGTTATGGATACCCAAGATTTTGAAAATTAATGGGAAGTTATTAATGCGCTTGATGGTGAGATTGATTAACCTTTATTTTTGTTCTTTTCTTGGTCCTGCAAATCATTTCTGGGATTTTGAGTCAATTACATCATGTAAATAGGAAATTAATTTTTCAGATTGTTTCCATGAAGGCTGTGAGTTGTCCAGTGTTACTCTATGGTACAGAATGTTGGGCTTCTAAGAAGGAGCACATTCAAAGGATAGGGGTTACAGAGATGTGGATGTGTGTCAACACTCTACGAGATAGAATCAGAAATGAAGATATCCGTAGGAAAGTTGGTGTTGCGGATATTGCGAGCAAGCTAAGAGGAAATCACTTGCGTTGGTTTGGAAATGTAACACGGAGACCCAGGGAGCATCGGTACAAAGGGTGGAAGAGTGGGATCAGGGGGATTTCAAACCTGGTAGGGGGAGACCGAAAATGACTTGGCGGGAAGGAGTTAGAAAAGATATGAAGCAGATGGATTTACAAGAGATTGAGACCCTCGATGGTAGGGGGTGGAGGAGGAAAATCCATGTGGACGGCCACCTGGAATAATCACTTTGGTTCATGTAGCCGACCCCACTTATGTGAATAAGGCTTTGATTGATTGACTTAGTAGGGAATTTTATAGCCTAAGCTATATTGCAGTTTGTTGCTTTGACAAGATTTTGAGGTTACCTTTATCTATGGAGTTGCTGCACTTAGATGATTTTTCTGGCTGAGAAAAGTACATGTGATTTTGCATTTGGAACGTAGAAAAAATATTGGAGACCCTCCTACTTGATAATCTGCATAATAATGGTTAAGCGATGGAGAGAGGGCTTTTGTTTCTTGTCCTTGCTACCTGGTCATATTATAGCAGCCTTACTGTATGAAATTGATAATCTGCAAAACTTCACATTCCTCTCTTTTCTCTATCTATTTTGTAGTTTTTTTCTTCCCCACCTATCGCCTTTTGCGCTGAATAATTTTGAGGGGTCTGTTAAAATATATATTATGTCCTCTACCTGTTATGCAAAGGTCTAAAATTTTCTTTTTACTCTTGTGTTGTCTTTTCTTCCTGCATATTTGTATGTATATGGAAGGAATCTGAGGATGTCCTATATTGGGACGAGGCATTATCTCATTAGACGAGTTTTAATTTGAAGATACTGTAGCTTCATTGTTTGCTGTTTTATCAGATTAATTGGTTTTATAAAGCTCTTGTTTGGCTAAAATCACTTTGATTTGAAAGTTGGGATGCTTCTTGGGTTGTTTACATTCTTCTCCACCCAAGGCTTAAATATGAACTATGGCATAAAATTATTTGGAATAGTGTTTTGTGCATGGATATTTTCAGTCTACAGTCTTATTTTCTTGTCTTGCACATAATAAAAGCTTGCCAACATCAAGTTTTTCTTCTATTAACTAGTCGCAAGTCACATCGTCATATGGGATCATGAATCTTTTACTTCACTTTTCCAGTTACCGATATGATATGTCAGTTGAAGAAGCTACAGAGCTAGCCAGAAGAGCCATATACCATGCCACATTCCGTGATGGAGCTAGTGGTGGAGTCGTTAGTGGTACGTACTCTTTTATTTTGTGCATCTTCACATCAAACAAAGCGACATCTAATCATCAATGCCTAATTTCCTTAAATTATTGCCCCACTTTATAGTTTATCATGTTGGACCTGATGGATGGAAGAAGTGCACTGGGGATGATGTTGGAGAACTCCACTTTCAATATTACCCTGTCGTGCCTGCCACTGTGGTAGAGCAGGAAATGGGTGAAGTAGCTGGAGCTTAAGTGCGAGGTGGAAGAAATCTTATTTTGTAGTTGCAGCAAAGTGCAGAAATGAAATGATATAATGCTTTTTAAAGTTGTTGGGATAACAAGGTGGCTCTCTGCAGCTCTGTTGATCTGATTTCCTGTGTTTATATGAGCGGAACCAGTTGTATCTTATTGTACTGTATGACTAATGTTTCGGGATTGTAACCATAGATTCAACTGTATGTTCTCGTATTTCTGCAGGGATGCTGTAGTAAAAATCGATGCTTCGAAATATCACTCTTTTAGGTTTCGTGTGTCGTAAAAAATTGCTTTTTAACTGTACTGCTGACTAGTTTTTCTTCTGTTTTTTATATTTCAAAATTGTATTCTATTGGCCTGAATTTAGGCAACCAAAAACAAGTTTTAGAAGCTAATTTTAAAATTTACATCAGTATTGTTTAAAAATTTTAGCTAGATTTGAATCCATGACCTTTTATTTCTTTATCTCATGCTATGACCAATACACCAAATATTATTTTGATGTTATTCATTGCATAAATAAATTGCCTTTATATCAAAACATCAAATGGAGTACTAAGTATTAAAACTTTGGAAAATTTGTCTAAAAAACCTTGAAAATTTTACCTTAGAAATTTAAAGAGAATGAATTTATATGAAGAAAATCAACACTCCCTCCGTTTTAAAAATAAACGTAACTTGTTGACTTTAAACACTTGTCAAGGTATAATTTTGATCAATAATATCTTTAATTGTATAATTGTAAAAATTATAAAAAAATGTATTTGAATAGTGTGTACCGAAACGAATCAAACAAGAACTCACTTGCCTACATTTTACTTTATGTATAAATAACAATTAGTAGTCAAAGTATATTGAATAAATAGTGCACAAAAGTTAATATGTTATACCCCCTCCGTTTTTTTAAAATTTACTCGCTTTCCTTTATGGGATGTTTTTTTTTTAATTTACTCACTTCTTACATTTATTTTTTTACATTTACTCCGTATTAATTTATAATTCCAATTGCATTTTCCACATTTTTTGTCCTATTTTTGATTAACTTCAATAAAAAAACGTCAATAAAATTACACTCTTTTATCTTTTTTCCATATTCTATCTCTTACTTTTTATATAAATTTTAATTATTATTTATTTTTTTCTCCAATTTCCAATAACATCTTGGTTTTGATAAAATCTTATGTGAGTAAACTAAAAAACTAGAGCGAGTATTTAGGAAGACGGAGAGTATTAGTTACCATGATACTACAGTGTAACTTTAATTTATTTAATTTTGTTTCGAAATATCCAATACCATCGATCCAATAGTAATAGGCAATAATTAGAAAAAATAGGAAGAAAATTACAACTTAAATCCATACTATTAGCCCAATTTGTCAATTGTCACTAACACTCAGGACAGTGGACAATCCTAGATAGTTTGTTTGTAAATCCTCAAATCGCTGTAACATCTACAGTACATTTTACACACGGAGAGAGAATGGGGTCAATACTATCATCTTTAATTGGCGGTGGCGCGGCAGCT
Source organism: Salicornia ramosissima (assembly GCA_951394345.1). Lineage (NCBI taxonomy): Eukaryota > Viridiplantae > Streptophyta > Magnoliopsida > Caryophyllales > Amaranthaceae > Salicornia > Salicornia ramosissima. Next base: position 51,426,512 of record OX596239.1, on the reverse strand, counting down.
GCTGAGGAGAATTCCGCGGCAGATGGATCACCGTCGGAATCTCGCATACTTACTTTCCACTCTACTAATCGATGGCAGCTTCACTACAATGCCTTCAAAGATTCCGATCAACTGGTTCAGTCTTTTTCTAACCCTAATTTCCTTTTTTTTTTAAAAATAATAATAAAAAAAAAACTGTATGCAGTATTCAACTAGTATTGTATGATTTGCTGAATATTTGTTTTTGTTTTTTTGATTTTTAATTTTCAGTTAGTTATTGATTTTGCGGCGTCTTGGTGTGGGCCCTGCAAGTTCATCGAGCCAGCGATTAAGGCCTTGGCTAATAAGTTCCCTAATGTCGAATTCGCTAAAATTGACGTCGATGAATTGCCAGTAATCATCTCTCTTTTCTATATTCGATGCTTTTGTTGTTGTTGTTGTTTTTTTTTTAATGACTGCTTTTGCGTGTATTAATCTTGGAATAGGATTTATTTTTATTTTTTATTTTTTTTTGTGTTTAGTACTATAGTGCTTGTTTGATTGCAAGCTAATAGGCAATTCATTTTCTATAACCTAGGAAGTTGTTTGGATGAGGGGAAATAAAATTTCACTTTGAAGTTCAACTTACCTAGGGACCTAACTGAGTTACTTCCTCCATTTTGCAGGAAATTACAAATCCTAGGAAGTTTCATTTCCTACATCTTTGCTAAGCAAAAAAGTTTCCATTTTTTTATTTGCTAGGAATTTATAATTCCCATGCAATTTTTTGTCATTTAAATTAGAATGGCATAAATGACGTGTGACCTATGTAAGCATTTACATTGGGAGTAGCATGCATTTTTTTCCAGTATTGGAGATGTGAAGTAGAAGTATAACTGACAAATAAGAGGAACGCTAGGCTCACTTGTCACTTGTATGATGAGAGTGGAATTGAGAGTGGAGTAAATGAAATTTAGCATTTCTCGACAAATAATAACGAGAATTTTTAATCGAAATGTATTATGTTTGTGGAGGTGTAGTATTAATTATATTACTACTTGCCCCATTAAAAAGAACAATTAGTGAGAAATTTTAGAAACCTTTCTTTTTTTTAATTAGAGGTAGCATTTCATAAATCAATAATTATGCAACATGGAATACTACCCTTGTTTCCCAATGTTTCCAGATGGGAGGAAAGAGAGACATATTTGTGGAGTTTGTGTGATAAAAAGTAGGGGGGAAAAAGTGTATCCAACATTGTGATGCAGATGAAAATGTAAATTGTAATCAACATTGAGAGGAATAGAGATCATATTTGATAACAAATAGCACCAGCATTATTAATAAGAAGGATTGTGGATTTATTAATATGAGTGCTAGGATAAAAGGAGTTAGATTGCCCTTCAATTTGGGCGCTGGAAAAGATGGGCTTTGTGGAACTCAGTACTTGTTAGAATCGGACAAGATCAATTATAGTTGCATAATTATAAACATGTTATGGAAATTAGATATTTGAAAGACCCTACATGATTGAGTTTGATTTTACATGTAAGTGTGACTATGTGTTCAAAGTCAGTCACTCTAAACACCTAGAAGCATTAGACCATAGACTACGCACGCCTTAGTGAACTCAAACTCTTTATTTGCACAAGAATACAAGTAGCTAACCCTGAATCAATCAGAAGCTCCGAACGAATAGGTGATAAGAGCATTTTCGGCCCATCAAACAGCTTTGGTTGCTCATTTGCACATGATTACATTAGTTTTATGACCTAACAAACCCCTCATATGATTTTTGGTCACTTCAATTCTGAGACCCCGGAACCCACAAAAAGCGTGAATTATAGCCTTCAATTTTGGCTGTTCAGGATGTTGTTTCGGGCTCCGTCACCGTTTTCCACGAAATTAGAGCACGTGGTCCTGGATACCATCTGGGTATTGTATGTCTGTTTTTACCTTAAAATCATCACGTATGTACCCTACACGACCGTTTTTTGCCACCCGAACGAACGGGTGTTTAGTGCATTTTTCGGCCCATCAAACGACATCGATTGCTCATTTCCACTTACGTACGGTCGTTTTAGGACCCAATTAACCCCCATATGAATTTCGGCCACTTCAATTCCGGGACCCCGGAACCCTAAAAAAACGTGAATTATAGCCTTCAGTTCTTGCTGTTCGGGATGCCGTTTCGGGCCCCATCACTGTTTGCCCTTAAATTCGAGCACGTGGTCTCAGGTAACTTCAATTTCGGCACCCCGGAACCCTCAAAAAGCGTGAATTATATATAGCCTTCAGTTCTTGCTGTTCGGGATCCTGTTTCGGGCCCCGTCACAGTTTTACTCGAAATTCAAGCACATGGTCCCGGATACCATCAGCGGGTTGTATGTTTGTTTTCACCTTCAAATCACTACATATGCACTCTACACGACCGTTTTTCCGCCACACGAATGAACAAGTGTGAGGTGCATTTTCGGCCCATCAAACGGCCTCGGGTACTCATTTTCACGTGTGTATGGTCGTTTTATCACTCAGCAAACCCCCCATATGATTTTCACCCACTTCAATTTCGGGACCCCGGAACCCTCAAAAAGCGTGAATTATAGTCTTCAGTTCTGGATGTTCGGGATGCTGTTTCGAGACCTGTCAACGTTTCCCCATAATTTGAGCAAGTGGTCCCGGGTACCATCTGGGGTTGTATGTCTATTTTCACCTTCAAATCACCACGAATGCACCTTACACGACTGTTTTTCCTCCACCCGAACGAATAGGTGATAAGAGCATTTTCGGCCCATCAAACAGCTTCGGTTGCTCATTTGCACATGAGTACGATAGTTTTATGTCCTAACAAACCCCTCATATGATTTTTGGTCACTTCAATACCGAGACCCCGGAACCCACAAACAGCGTGAATTATAGCCTTCAATTTTGGCTGTTCAGGATGTTGTTTCGGGCTCCGTCACCGTTTTCCATGAAATTAGAGCACGTGGTCCTGGATACCATATGGGTATTGTATGTCTGTTTTCACCTTAAAATCACCACGTATGTATCCTACACGACCGTTTTTTCGCCACCCGAACGAACGGGTGTTTAGTGCATTTTTCGGCCCATCAAACGACATCTATTGCTCATTTCCACTAATGTACGGTCGTTTTATGACCCAATAAACCCCCATATGAATTTCGGCCACTTCAATTCTGGGACCCCAGAACCCTAAAAAAGCGTGTATTATAGCCTTCAGTTCTGGCTTTTCGGGATGCCGTTTCGGGACCCGTCACCTTTTTCCCTTAAATTCGAGCACGTGGTCTCGGGTAACATCAGGGGGTTGTATGTCTGTTTTCACCTTAAAATCACCACGAATGCACCCTACACGACCGTTGTTCCACCATCCTAACGAACAGGTGTGAGTTGCATTTTAGGCCCATCAAATAGCCTCGGTTGCTCATTTCTACTTGCGTATAGTCGTTTTCTAACCCAAAAAACCCCCCATATGATTTTCGGCTATTTCAATTCCGGGACTCCGGAATTCTCAAAAAGCGTGAATTATAGTCTTCAGTTCTGGATGTTTGGGATGCCGTTTCGGGATTCGTCACCGTTTTCCCCGTAATTTGAGCAAGTGGTCCCGGGTACCATCTGGGGGTTGTATGTCTATTTTCAACTTCAAATCACCACAAATGCACCTTACACGACTGTTTTTCCTCCACCCGAACGAATAGGTGATAAGAGCATTTTCGGCCCATCAAATAGCTTCGGTTGCTCATTTGCACATGAGTACGGTAGTTTTATGACCCAACAAACCCCTCATATATATGATTTTTGGTCACTTCAATTCCGAGATCCCAGAACTCACAAAAAGCGTGAATATAGCCTTCAATTTTGGCTGTTCAGGATATTGTTTCGGGCCCCGTCATTGTTTTCCCCGAAATTAGAGCATATGGTCCCGGATACCATCAGGGGGTTGTATGTCTGTTTTCACTTTCAAATCACTAAATATGCACTCTACACGACCGTTTTTCCGCCACACGAACTAACGGGTGTCAAGTGCATTTTCGGCCCATCAAACGGCCTCGTGTACTCATTTCCACTTGCGTATGCTCGTTTTATCACCCAACAAACCCCTCATATGATTTTCAACCACTTCAATTTTGGAACCCCGGAACCCTAAATAATCGTGAATTATAGTCTTCAGTTCTGGATGTTCGGGATGCCGTTTCGGGATCCGTCACCGTTTTCCCCGTAATTTGAGCAAGTGGTCCAGGGTACCATCTGGGGGTTGTATGTCTATTTTCACCTTCAAATCACCACAAATGCACCTTACACCATGGTTCGAAAATGCGGTTTCGATCGCGATCGCGGAAACGGTCGTGGTGAAATGGTAACGGAACTGATGTGTTCATCGCGGATCGTGTCGCGGTTGTCGCATTAGAATTTTTATTTTTTTAAAGTCTTATATTTATTTAAAAAAACATATTCTCTTATTTAGATATTATTTTTATTAAAAAATAAATATAAAATTTTTATAAAAATTGTCTAAACTTTAGTCTAAAGACAAAAATAAAGAGGAGATTTAATTAAGAAGGGAGAAGTACTATTTAAAAACAAAAAGAAGTCAGTAAAAAAAAGAGAGAAAGAAAGGTGAAGTGTTGTGTCATTAATTATCACGTGGGAAAGTGGGAAGTAGAAGATAAGTACTACTGTATTAAATAGGCGCAACTATAATTACACTACATAAGATGAAAAAAAGTAAAAAAATAGTACAGCTGTGAGTCTATCACAGCTTTTCTCTCTCTCTCTTCTTTCTTATTCAATTATTCATTTTCTTAGAATGCCTCTTTTCATTCTCTCTTCTTTTTACTTCATCTTCTTTGCATTTCACAGTGCTTCACATGGAAAAACATTCGAACTCAGCAAATATTCAATTAACTCGCCTGAAAAGTGTTTAATTTGACGAGATTACTACTTTAACCGGGCGATTCCGGTACGTACCGGTTGAATCGCCGGAAAACTCGTCCTATTTTAAAACCGCGGTACACATCGGCAAATCTCGGTTCGGTAAGAGCATCATCTCGGTTCGACAAATCTCGGTTCGATTCAAAATCCGCATCATCTCGCCCGATTCACGACGATGCGGCCGAGTTTTCATACCCTGCCTTACACGATTGTTTTTCCTCCACCTGAACGAATAGGTGATAAGAGCATTTTCGTCCCATCAAACTGCCTCTCTTGCTCATTTCCACCTGCGTGCAGTTGTTTTATGATCCAAAAAACCCCCATGTGATTTTCGGCCACTTCAATTTCGGCACGCCGGAACCCTAAAAAAGCGTGAATTATATATAGCCTTCAGTTCTTGTTGTTTGGGATCCTGTTTCGGGCCCCGTCACAGTTTTACCCGAAATTCAAGCACATGGTCCCGGATACCATCAGCGGGTTGTATGTCTGTTTTCACCTTCAAATCACTACATATGCACTCTACACGACCGTTTTTCCGCCACACGAACGAACGGGTGTGAGGTGCATTTTCGGCCCATCAAACGGCCTCGGGTGCTCATTTCCACTTGCGTATGGTCGTTTTATCACCCAACAAATCCCCCATATGATTTTCAACCACTTCAATTTCGGGACCCCGGAACCCTCAAAAAGTGTGAATTATAGTCTTCAGTTCTGGATGTTCGGGATGCCGTTTCGGGACCCGTCACCGTTTTCCCCGTAATTTGAGCAAGTGGTCCCGGGTACCATCTGGGGGTTGTATGTCTATTTTCACCTTCAAATCACCACGAATGCACCTTACACGATCGTTTTTCCGCCTCCTGAACAATTAGGTGATCAAGAGCTTTTTTGGCCCATCAAACAGCTTTGGTTGCTCATTTGCACATGAGTGCGGTAGTTTTATGACCTAACAAACCCCTCATATGATTTTTGGTTACTTCAATTCCGAGACCCCGGAACCCACAAAAAGCGTGAATTAGCCTTCAATTTTGGCTGTTCAAGATGTTGTTTCGGGCTCCGTCACCGTTTTCCACGAAATTAGAGCACGTGGTCCTGGATACCATCTGGGTATTGTATGTCTGTTTTCACCTTAAAATCACCACGTATGTACCCTACACGACCGTTTTTTCGCCACCCGAACGAACGGGTGTTTAGTGCATTTTTTGGCCCATGAAACGATTGCTCATTTCCACTTACGTACTGTCGTTTTATGACCCAATAAACCCCCATATGAATTTCGACCACTTCAATTCCGGGAACCCGGAGGCCAGAACTCTCAAAAAGCGTGAATTATAACTTTCAGTTCTGGCTGTTCGGGATGCCGTTTCAGGACACGTCACCGTTTTCCCTTAAATTCGAGCACGTGGTCTCGGGTAACATCAGGGGGTTGTATATCTGTTTTCACCTTAAAATCACCACGTATGCACCCTACACGACCGTTATTCCGCCACCCTAACGAACAGGTGTGAGGTGCATTTTAGGCCCATGAAATAACCTTGGTTGCTCATTTCCACTTGCGAATGGTCGTTTTATAATTCAAAAAAACCCCATATGATTTTCGGCCACCTCAATTCCGGGACCCCGAAACCCTCAAAAAGCGTGAATTATATGTACAACCTTCAGTTCTGGCTGTTCGGGATGTCGTTTCGGGTCCCGTCTCCGTTTTCCCCGAAACTTGAGCATGTGGTTCCGGGTACCATCTGGGTGTTGTATACACCCTACACGATCGTTTTTACGCCACCCGGACGATCGGGTGTTAGGTGCTTTTTCGTCCCATCAAACTGCCTCTTTTGCTCATTTCCACCTGTGTACAATCGTTTTATGATCCAAAAAAACCCCTATGTGATTTTCGGCCACTTCAATTTCGGTACCCCGGAACCCTCAAAAAGCGTGAATTATACTAGAAAGACTAGATGCTGGTTCTTTCAGGAGAGCAACATGCGGGTTACATGCCACCTTGAACACAATTTTCTTGAAGAACAAATCTGCATTTTTAACTTGCTGCCTGAAATTCATTGCATCGATATTTGGTAGATTTCTTTCACGGACGATCATCAAATAAGGTTTACAGCTTACACCCGTCAGGGCTGTCACCTACCTCTTGCTAGCCTATAGTTTTCAAACTTCTGGATGGAAGGAGCTCCTTGGAAATGGAGAAGAGATCAAGTCCTACAAAATGTAGCAGCAAAAGAATAATTCAAAGGGTTTTGACTTGTTAACACAAGCAGCTCATACGATAGTACTGGCCTGCCTCTGACCTAAGCTTATTGATGGTAGGAACTAGGAAGTCTGTGTACCAAAGCCAATAAGAAGATGCATATGCTTTTTGGTGTAGCTTTTTTGCTGCGTACAACTTTTGTCCTATCTGACTGGGAAATATACCAGCAAGTTTGTACATACTCCCAAACCGTGAAAAAAAGGTGATCCTTCTCCACCTTAGCATAACCTCGATACCTCAACAGTTCAAAACAGGATGTTTGTTGTCCTAAATTTACTTCAGCTCCGATGATATACCAGAAGAAATGCAAAACTGATGTTTAAGAAGTTTCATCTTTCAGTTTGTTACTAAGAAGGAAGGAAATGAAGCTATTATATATATAGTATCAGGGGTATCATATAGTAGATGGCTTGATAATGGACTTTTTATTATTTTTGGGGTGATGCAGTATTGCAGTTTGACAATTCTACTAATTTGGTTTTAGCACAATGATAGACCTATAAAAAATGTAAGTGGAGTGGATGCGTGATCAATCCCAATTGGAAGCCCTATTTGGACTATTAATTGGCAATTGGAATTTCATTCTATGTTTTTGTCAGTTGTATTTTTTATATGAATTTGTGAAATTGATAATCTGTATGATTTCATTGTAATGCAACAGTAGTTCTGAAACCCTAAATTGATTATGTTTGACAGAGTGTGGCAAGAGAATTTGAGGTGCAAGCAATGCCAACATTCATTTTGGCGAAACAGGGAAGGGTAGTGGACAAGGTTGTTGGTGCTAAAAAAGATGAACTTGAGCAGAAGATTGCCAAACATACTTCATGCTAATCCATGTCCCAGTAACAGGCTCAGATTTATTGTGCCGGTGAGGCATTGTGCTCTGGTGTAGTGCTCTGTGATAACTGACAAGATATTATTTTCTTGATTAATGCAGATTATTTTCTGTTAGTTTATCATGATGTCTATATGTTTACATCCTCTGATACATTAGCATTGTTGATGATGCAACTATCATGTTTAAAAAAATGCGCTCTTTGGGTGTATTTGCTTATGTAGTTATGTGAACGCTGTCACTCAATTCTTGCACCGGTTTCTTATTTAATACAACTACAACAAAGCCTTAGTTCCGAATTTATTTTGTGTCAGCTAGACAAGGTGAACGGGTTAATAGGCTTGGCAAATTAGTCGCGGGGTTCAATTTTTGGTTTACGAATTTCATTTTTGTGTTAATTCTCCTTGAGGATGATCCAAAATTCCAGAGTATCCAGTTACAGTAAGACATACACAAGGCCTTTAGTTTCTTCTCTTTTTTGGTTTCCATCTTTTGTAAAACATGCATAATGTAATGTGCATACATAGATATTTTTTGGCATTTCAGAATGGGTTCTGACACCTCCAAATCATCTCCAACAACAAAAAAACAGTCAACGATCTCATTCACCACAAGGAGGCTTACTATGATCTGAACATTACTCATAGAATTTGGGATTTAGTTAAGAATTTCAGAATGGGTTCTGGCATCTCCACATCATCTCCAACAGCAAAAAAGCAGTACGTCAAGGACCTCATTCACCACACGGAGGCTTACTATGATCTGAACATTACTTGTAGAATTTGGGATTTAGTTGAGAATTTCTTGTATTAGTATTAGTTTGTGTCGCTTGGTAGAGAGTCCCTTTAAGGCCTCTACTTTTGCCCTTTGTAAAAAAAAAAAAGATAGTTTTTTTGGTAGATAATTAGAAGCATAGGATACCAAAAAGTAGCATAATAAAATAATATTAATATTGTAAAACACAATGCAGTACTATTGCAAAAATCATGTCATGAGATGTTTTTAAACATTCAAATTCACACAGATAAATAAAGTCCAGCACCCAAATAAATTATTTGGCTTTTGAACAAGTTTTTTTTATCTGGTCAAATTTAAGCTTTCAATTTAACTCTCATATCAAAGTACTATCCTCTCCTAAAAAAAAGTACTATCCTGTTATTACGATTGATTTGAGTTGATTCTTTGGGTAGGAAACAAATATATTACTAAAAATAGTATAAATTAATGAATTTCTGACAAAATTGTGTGTCGATCGGTGTAATTAATGATTTCTTTCACTTATTTGTGTGTTACTTGTCATTAGATGAGATGATGATTGGTTGTTACAAAAACGCATAATTCATTTTAGGATGTTGGAGTACCTCCATATCAGCCTTAACATTGCTCATGATTTAATGCAAGCTGTCATGTTGGCACAAGTATATCGATTATTGAGCATATAGGCATGTTCGGGTAGTCCTTTCTATACAAAGTCAAGGCTTGTTTATATGCCTCATTCTAGGCTAGGGAAAAATAATAAGTATATAACGGCAAAAATGTGATATAAATTGCAAGTGCCCCTTCTGAGTAGAGGATCCATGTATGTTGTATCAAATATTTGCAATTTATTAGTGTGATAAAACCAGAAATTTCAAGTTGCAAGTTTCCCTGTAGATAGAATAAAAAGCTTTATAGGCCTTTGTTAATGTGAGTATATGAGGAATTTCCCCGGGACAAAGAGACGAACAATCCTCAAGGGTGAAGCCAAATAGGGTATTCAGAAATCGAGTGCCACAGATCACTATTTGCAAGCTGAGAAATAGAAAGTAGGCCATAGTTCTTTGCTTGCTACTCTGTATAAAACAGCGAATTTACGTTCAATTTATATTTTCTTAAAATAAGTTTCAATGAGTCCTGATAAGCAAAAATAAGATTCATATCTTGCAAAATAAGGTCTAAATAAGTTTAGATATAAGTTTAAGAAAAGATTAGATAAAATAAGCTATAAAATGTCACATTCTTATTTATGCAAACATAATATTATTCACACAATACAACTTATCCATCATCAGGCTAGAGAAAGTTAGTCATAGCCATGAGTACCAACTACCAACTTATGTTACATTGAACCTTTCCACAAATGCCTAAGTTTTAACTTTGATCCTTATATGTTAGCATTTTACCTCTAGGAAGTATCATTCAACCACTATTGAATATTCACAAAGAAGGACAACATTCATCTACCTGTTACAGTGTGTATGCTTGCTTAATGGTATCAATATCAAGGCCCTTCAACTTTATCACTGACTCCACATGTCCTTTTAGAGTATGCAGCTCTCGAAGCCTGATACAGTACGAGGAAAAACCATTAGGATCCTGGTTTAAGGAAATGGAAAGTCGAAACCGCTTCGTGTGACAGCACATGCAACAATAATGCACATTTAATGTGAAATTTTGAGTTTAAATCTAGGGAATATTGTTGGAATTGATACTGTAAAATCAGTTGGGAATCACAAAATTTAGAGGAAAGATTGAATGCTGTGATGCGATAAAAATCACTGTCTTAGAAGCAAATTTCACCCCGACACAGGTGCAATCGGAAATGGCGTTTGCTGCCCAAGATTTAACATATCAATATCTAATTCGTGTACTTGAGAAAGGAAGTTTGGAACTTGTAAGTTCAAAATGAAAACTGAAAGGAAAATAATGAAACCTGAAAGGGAAATTGAAGAGGTGGGGCAAATTCTTGGGCGAAGGGAAAACAGGCAGAAATGGTATCACACTGCGGCTCGTGAAGGTGGCGGCATGCGCTTGGGGAAACCCATTTCTAGCTCTAAAAATACTATAAAATTGACCCACACACATAAACAAGGTAGAACAAAGCTAAAAGTTCAATGTGGGACAAAGGGAAATGAAGAAATGTCCAGCCAAACGATTCTTTGCATTTCTAACAAATATTTCTTCTCAAATTTCATGCTCGATCAATACTCGGCCAATAAACCTCTTGGTTTCAGGTGGATGCAACAGCCAACAGGATACTATATTACTATTGTTGAAGTACTAAAAAGTGATGTGGCCAATACATAGATATAGGGAGACATTTGATCCCTGAGAAAAGATAAATGAAATACCTTGCAATTTCTGCTCGTCTCTTAGCCTCTTCAGCCATTTGGTTAAGCTCTGAAGCACGGCTTCGGTCAGTAAACCTCTTGGTTTCAGGAGGATGCAGCCCATGCAGTGTCCTTTGAGCATGAGCCCATTTAAGCTCCCGTGCGCCCTTACCAAAGTCTTTTTCTCTTGTGAAGGCAATCTGCAAAACCCGAATTCTTACTTAGATCTTCCTCTTTTCCTTGACTTCTTGTTTCTTTTTTAAATTTAATACTACCTCCGTTCCTTTTAAATGCAACAATTTGACATAAAGTAGAGAGAAAAGATGTCTAATCGTTTTATTGAAAAAGAAATGGAGGTAGTATATCCATTCCTGGGAAGGAGGGGTTTTCAGATTAGTATAAAATGAAGGTTTCAGATTGACTGCAGTCTTACTCTTTGCTCAAGGAGAAGATCCCATGCCTTTCCGCTAAGAGCATACCGGACAATGAACTTGATGATATCAAGGGGAAAGTAGAAGACAAGGTTGTAAAGCCAAATCACACCAGCCCAACCCCATCCAATTCCCTCAATTGCAGCAAAACCCCAATTTGCATACACAGCAATCAGTGTTGCAATCTGGTGCAGGGAAAAAAAAAGATTTACATAAGGGAGAAGTGAGCTGAAAGTATAAACACATAGGCCGGATATGATATTGAAAACTTCTGATATGTTAGTAGTATCAACGGACATAATTTTGTATTTGCAAGATCACTCTGTAAACAAATTTTGATAGGGTGGGGTCCAGTTTATGTAAAAAAAGCTAAAAATACCCCCTATTATATTTAAGATTGTTCGGACATGATATTGATAGCATATGATATGTATGACATTGATAATATAGCATATGATTTTTATGCAAAATAACGAATTTACTCTTTTTATGTATACATATGTGCTATGTATTTATAAGAGCTTAAGAATTGAGAAATCAAACTAGTGCATAGGCAAACAGAAGAGTGGCTCAATTACCAACTGAGCAATAACAAAAGCTGTTATTAGCAGAAGGCCAGGGCGCTCAACAAAAGACCAGCTTCTAGATCGAGTCACGAATATTAAAGCCTGACTTATGATGCTGACTTGTAGGTATATGGCTGAGGCAAGCTTTCTGAAGTCATCATGAGCTGTTTTTTCAAGTGTTGACACCCCAAATGTGCGCTGCGTATAACAAGCATGTGTACAAAAACTCATGTTATGTCAGCCTAACAATACTGTAAACAGAAATGCAAAACGAAGAGAAAAAGAGAATGTTGTGGTCATAGTGATATGTCCCCAATGTCCCGTCTCATTTCTTGTTCTTGCTAAATTCAAAGACAGCATCATATTAAAATCAATAGTCTCAAATTTAGCACTGAAACTTAATTTGTGAGTCAAACCAAGACTTTTGAAAAATGAAGGAAAGGCTGGTAAGAGGCAGTAACTCAATCAGACAATTGTGCTTTTTCTTAAAAAAAAAATTTGGGAGCTATGAATGGACCTAATGCATGATAAGGAGAATAATAATGGTCACATTATTAGATGGTGAAGAGGATCAAGGTATGGTCTATTGGTTCAAAGGTCTTCCTTCCATCGCAATGACTAGGGATTGATCCTCACCCCTTGCATGACATATTGTCCCTTTACCCCCTCACGGTAAGGGATTCATTTGCCTGGTATAGTAACCCATTATCAACCAATGAGCCGGTAACTTCCTTATCACGTAAAAATATTATTAGATGGTGACTGTCGAACAAGACAAGTACCAACTATTTATTTTGGTCCAAAAGGAAGTGCCAAGTTTTCTACAACCACATTGGAGAGTCAAGGATATAACAACGGAAGTTGAGGTAAATGAAGAGTCCAAGTAACATAGCTCACAATACATGTATACACGAAAAGAAGCAAAGGAACCTTTCAATTGCATGTTTGTCACTTGTCAGCATTCTGAATCAACTTGAAAGGAATATATTATAATCGAAACATTGAAGAAAATAGATTAGTTTCATCTGATAAACTCTTACAGGGAAAAAATCGGTTTTATAAGCAGCCCAGAAGAAAATGACGGTCATCATCGCTAAGTAGCTTCCAAGAACGATTCCAGTCGTAAATATCTCTGACAATTTCCAAGTGTCTGGTTGGGGCGAAGGTTTTACCCGATCTTTTGATATTGTCATGATTGTACCTGGACATTCCAAAAGGTTCTAGTTACATATCATCCCTCACTATCAATAAGGCGTAACATGGAGATTATTGTTTGATCGTTTTAGGGGAAAACATATGTCATAGAATGCAAGGATGATACCCATGATTTCAAAGCATGTTGAAGAATGACTACTAACCATCATTGAGGATGGCAATGATCAGCACCATGAAGGGCGGGAAGTCAAAGTTCCAAATGAGAGCCAATAGCATGAATCCTAGCTGGTTAAGGAACCAAAAATATGATTGATGAAGATTAGACTATAGACAAACAACCATAAAAAAATACAAAGTTGAAAAATAAACCAAAATGGGAAACAAAGGAAAATTTCAAAGCTTTACCATAGTAAAAAGCTTACCACGATACGGATTGTAATAGAAACTGCATAGATCTGCAACAAGACGACACATTAATTAGTTGTGACATCATATTATCAGAAAGTTTGTTTAACTTTGCAGCAATAAACATACATGCTTAAAGTCATTCATGGAGACCAGAATATGGAACCACACTTTTGTGTAAAGTTATTTGCTTAAAGCAAGAACAAAATGACAGTTAATGGCTTCATCATTACATGGACACCTGCTTGCATGTTGCTAGGCTACATCCAAGAAAAATTACAAAACTAAAAACTTGGATTCTTTGTCAAAAAACCGGCAACTCGCTATTACAATTTGGATTCTTTGTCAAAAACCATCCACAATTGGGTCGATTATTCCATAACCACTGCTAACTAAAAATAAAAAATAAAAAAATCCTCCTACATCTTCTAGTTATTTACTTTCTCACCACCACCTTATACCATTGGGATTATGCATTATGATCAAAATAATATACTATTTATTAAAATACGGTTAACTAGTATTTAATTATAGAACTAAAGGTGTGTGTTGGTCATAGACATGGAATTAGGAGATGTGGAAGGTTTTTTTCCCCTTTTTTACAAGGTTTTAGTTAAAGGTTGTCATAGGAGTGATTTTTGACCCATAAAAACCTTATATTTTTTCACAAAAGATGTAGGCCTACCGTGTAATTCTTCATCCTCTGGAAGATTGCTCTACTTGTTAAGACAGCACTTATAATAACAGTGAGTCCAGGTTCTGTCAATACAATGTCAGAAGCACTACGTGCTGCATCAGTCGCATCAGCAACAGCTATCCCTATGTCAGCTTTTTTAAGAGCAGGAGCATCATTAACTCCATCACCCGTCATTCCACATATGTGCTTTCTTGCTTGCAACCGTTTTACAATCTCATATTTGTGATCTGCAGTAAAAGGTACAGGTATCTATAAGTAGAAAAAATAATAGCTGTGACTAAACATATACGTAGTATTTATGATATCAACTCAGCAAACACATTTATATACAACAAGCGATCTCATAGGCATGGAATTGTCTAGTTTTGGACGGAAAACAATCCTTTGATAATAGAGCAGAAAAGATAACCATACCAGGAAAGACACCAGCAAATCCATCAGCTTTCTCAATCAGCTCATCAACAGGTAAAGCAGCAAGCGATTTATCCTTTTCCTGTCCTAACAATGCCGCTGAAGGATACATGTTGCAACCCATTCCCAGTCGACGTCCTGTTTCCTTTGCAATAGCCAATTGGTCACCTATAGCATAGCCATTAAAAAAACCAATGTTATATAGTGAGGAGGCAAGTATGTATAGACTATTTAACATGGTTATATGCAACATTAACATGTCAGGAAAGGGCACAAAACTGTAACTACAGAATATTGAATGAACACGAATTTAAAAGTTTAAACCAATACATAGACAAACGGCACCACTTTCTTTCACAAATTGCACTGGAAACAAAAACGCTCCACTACTGGTACCAAGGTTTTAAATCTCGGTTTCGGTCGCAGTCATGGTTACGGCCGGGAATCACATTCACGGGCAATGCGGATGGTTCGCGGCCGTTGCGGCCTAATATATCTGTCGCGGTAAGCTGAAAAAGCTTTACAACGCGGTCGCGATTATAGCTCTCATTCAATGAAATATAATATAGCTCTCATTTCCAAGTGATTATATGAAATATAATGTCTATGTATAACAGAGTTATTGTCGAAGGAGATGTGAAAATACTACCAGAATGAAAGTGAGCAAATTGTGAATGAATCAAAGGCCAAAAGTTGAGCATTTTTTTCCCCTATTCTACTCACAGCATTTACATAAGAGACTAACTGGAATTTGAACAGTAAAAGGCTAACAAGAGAATGGTAAGGAATCAATATGCGGAAAACGATGGCTAGGAAGATTTGCACCTGTAATCATTTTCACATTCACTCCAAGGTCTAGAGCTCTTCTAATTGTGTCAGCACTATCATGTCGTGGTGGATCAAAAAGAGGCAGGAGGCCAACAAACTGCCATGGACTACCAAAACTTTCCTTATCACCATCAGGAATCTCCTGCATAAACATGTTATGCATAGACTTCATCGAAAATTCTGATACCAAAGAAAAAGAAGAGGGAGAAAAATGGTGACAGAGGCAGAAGGAAATGCACTCAAACAGTGAAGTACAGGATACCTGGTATGCCACAGCAAGCGATCTTAATCCTCGGTCAGCAAACTTATCTATAACTGCATGAACTCTGCGTTCTATCTCAGATTTATTGTGAGCA
The DNA here is from genome assembly GCA_951394345.1 of Salicornia ramosissima. Taxonomy (NCBI): domain Eukaryota; kingdom Viridiplantae; phylum Streptophyta; class Magnoliopsida; order Caryophyllales; family Amaranthaceae; genus Salicornia; species Salicornia ramosissima. The sequence continues at coordinate 51,410,577 of OX596239.1, read as the reverse complement.
AGATTCAAAATCTAGTAAAAAAAAAAGTGTGAATACAACGGTGTCAGGTATATCAAAAAATGATAAAAGGGGTGATATTGATTGTACCTGTTCTGGTGCACCTTTGCTAACTCTATGCATTTTTCCTTTGTTATCAATGTAAGTCAGAGCTGTTCTCTTATCAGTTGGATTAAAAGGAAGGAAGTGAACTTCTTGAATACCTGCACGGGCCTTTTCATGGGAAAAAGAGCGGGATAAGATCCTTATTCATACAATATGCAAAAGAAAATTTCTTAATATTACTTGTATTACCTCTTTTGGGTCACCTAAGGTTCCTATTATAGCAGCATCAATTGCATCTTGGTTCTCTAATCGAGAGGCTCGAGCTGCCATCAATACCACTGTATCTGCATCAACTCCTTTGGCGAAAACCTATAAGCATATTGATGCACTATATGATGAGAACCTCACGAGCAGAGGATATAAAGCGTTAAAAAACGCAAACCAAACCACCTCTACAAGGTTCTTGTCAACTGTCAGTCTATTTAATGTCAGAGTTCCAGTTTTGTCACTGCAAAGCACATCCATTCCTGCCATTTCCTCTATTGCTGTCATTCTTTTTGTAATTGCACCCTGAAATATATAAAATATAGCATATTGTTTCAAAATAGAAAATCATAAAGATATATAAACAGCATCAGAAGGGAGAAAAAGGTAAACTGCTAAACGAAACAAATAAAGCCAAAAAAAAAAACCCATCAGAACCTCTTGTTGGTTGGTACCAACCTGCTCAGATAAGCGATGGGAACCTATAGCCATGGTAACAGATAAAACCGTCGGCATAGCAATTGGTATTCCTCCAATGAGAAGCACCAATAGGTTATCAATACCAACACGGTATTGACGGTGTTGAATGGGGTACATAACTATGATCTCCACGAGCATGCCCAGAGCAATCGAACAAATACAGAAGTTCCCTATAGCAGTTAAGACCTATAACAAAAACCAGAAACATCTTAAATATGTAAATCCAACTGAAAATCTCAACTTGGAGTCTAGGGAGTTTTATTTCTCGATCATACAACATATAAACACAGGAATATTATAGAAATATACTGTGTGGAAGACCTATCATGCATAGAGAAACCAGAAATGCCATTCAATATAAAGCAATGAACCAGTCAATGCTTAACTCAAGGAGGTTAGATATCCAAACTAGTAGAACCTCAATTTACAGAATTCTGACACAGTTGTAAGCTAGTTTCGAGCCGCCTATCACCACATATTTATAAGACTTGGTAAAAGAATACTGTATAAATTACTACACTACTTCCATGCATCATTCATACAACTAATTCCTTGAAAAAACATATCCAGGAGACCAAGAGTCAGCTTGTAAGCTAGTAATGGAAACTTAAAGCAAGGGAAAGAACACAGGCAGATGCATTAATAATCTTTGAATACAATTCCACAAAGAAATGCCTTTGCTTTTATTCCAATACACTCGCACACACACAATGTTTTATCCATTTAACAAATTAACAATTCCTATCTATGTTTTCTCTAAATTTGCCATAATATGAAGAGTACGAAATTTAGGAGGAAAAATAAAAAATCCCCAATGATTAAAGATTATCTCAGTTGCTTAAAGCATGTTTGCACAAGCTCACAACTTCATGGACTTTTTGAGTGACAAGATTTATATTTCTTTGGTCCCTAACCCCCTGCTGCAGAAAGTTCTTTAAAAATATCAGCTCATTTATGCGCAAGAAGTTAACGGTTCTTTAACAGCCCATATAATTTGACCCCTTTAAATCAATAAGCCACTAAAGCGCTAGCTCTGGCCTCTCTGCCACTTGCCTTACATCATATCAGCTCACCTTTTGGAAGTGGCCAACTTGGTTTGTAGACTCTACTAAATGAGCAGCCTTGCCGAAGAATGTATGCACACCTGTTGCGATCACCACAGCTTCAATCTCTCCTTGTTTGCATGTAGAGCCCGAATAGACGCCATCACCAGGCTGCTTGGTTACAGGTAATGACTCCCCAGTTAGTGCAGACTGCACATTCGGACAAAGTAAATGATTATGAGTGATCTTACAAGAATTAAATTTCTTATCATCATCGGAAAAAAGTTACTTCTCAAAGACCTGATCAATTTCTAAAGGATCGCCTTCCAGAAGACGTGCATCAGCTGGGATAATATCACCAAGCTTGATAGAGACAATATCACCTGGAACAAGTATAGCTGCATCTTGCTCACTCCAATTTCCATCACGAAGCACCTGAAAGTGTATAACTTAACATGATAAAAACCATCATGTTTTCATAAGACACGCCACCTGAGTAGTACTAAAGTATGTATCAACTTACCTTAGATTTGGGAGCTAGACGGGCCATTAAAGCAGCTGCAGCACTACCTGCATTAGTCTCTTCTATATAACTAATTGTTGAGTTAATAAACAGAAGAGTAATGATTCCAACAAAATCCTGCCAATCAGGAGGTTTTCCCTGCAAAACCAAGGTAGATAATGCATAATTGACACTTATCTGCATACTCCAAAAGCTAAAGATGACGATCTTGGTCATGATACTTCATACAGAATGTCATTTAAAAGTAGATAGCTTGGCACAAGTAGACGGCTTTTACCGAATCGTAGTCACTCTATTTTTTTGTAAAATAATGATATTAATAATAATTTATAGGATGAGAAGGCAGTAAAACCATCTAATATTCTATTTTCAAAAATTCCAATAAAGACATCAAATACATTACCACCTTACATAAAAAAAAACCATCGTTTGAACTGCATTACCATCAGCCCAACACCGACAAGAACAATTTTCGAAGTCCAAGCACACTGTTACATTTCATCCCGCAAAAATTGACAAGCTAAGACATTTATTTTTAGATGGGAGAGACTAAGGTTCATTGTCTAATTAGTCCCGTCGACCCTAGATAATAACGTGTCTAATTGGCCATCCCATAAAAATAGCTTTAATCGGTTTTAGACATTGAAATTATTTCCAATTATGCTCAATTTCTTTTCAAAAAATGAAATCGTAAGGTTACTCAGAGCGACTTGAGGAACTTGTCTAGAGCAGAATTTAAGGAATCAAGTGCAGCAGAATTGCGGAATTCATATGATGGTGATATATATAGACAACTAAACATTTGAATATTATTGGATAAATAAACACCATTTTACAGTCAGTTGCTTAGATGAAGCTCAAGAAAATATGACTTACGATTATCTAAGGAGGAAAAAAATTAAGAAAGACACTAGCAACCAAATAGGAATAAAAGGTGGCTTACTCCTCCATTAGCAAGTGCTATAGCCATTATTGCAGCAGCTTCCATCACCCAAGAAAGAGGATTCCACATGAATCCAAGGAATTTCAGAAATTTACTCTCCTGCATCATTAAGTTTCAAAGGGGAGGGTGGATGGATATGTTAAACAAGGCAATTCCTGTGTTGCAAGTTGTTATCACATGCAAGAAATAGAAAGGAAGGATTTGTATGACAACAAACCTCTTTCTCTTCAAGCTTATTGGGCCCAAAAATTTGAAGCCTCTCTTCAGCTGCTGCAGAGGTAAGGCCATTTCTATTACACCTTAATTGCTCAAAGACCTCCTCGAGAGGAACATTCTCCTGCAACCATTTCACATCACAACATAAATCTAGCCATTAACTTGGTTATCAGTCAGGGATTCAGATCAGCTGAGTTTATGCCCCATATTTTAACACTATGGCTTTCTCAAAAAATCACAATGATCACTAAATTTTACAAGAAACAAGAGATAGATATCAATCAGATAGTGATTTTGACACTACTTAGATAAGTTACATTGATACTACTTGTGATATCAATCAATCAATCAAAGCCTTATTTCCGTAAGTGGGGTCGGCTACATGAACCAAAGTGATTATTCCGGGAGGTCGTTCACATAGATTTTCCTCCTCCACCCCGCATGGTCGAGAGCCTCAATCTCTTGTAAATCCAATTGCTTCATATCTTTTCCAACTCCTTCCCACTAAGTCATTTTCGGTCTCCCCCTACCATGTTTGAAATCCCCCTGATCCCACTCTCACAACCAATATCAAATTATGGAGTGTCAAAATCAATATCAAATTATGGACCAATATCAAATTATGCTACATTATGTTCTCACAACCAATATCAAATTTTGGAGTGCCAAAATCATTTTCCATATCGATCTCTTGGACCAAATGCTAATAATTAATCACAAAGGAAAAGGGTTAAAATTTGACACCATTACACCTGTAGTCAAAACTCAAAAGAGACCTAAAAAGGACACAGCAAAATGTGAAGAGCTAAACCTCAAAAAACCCATAAATGAAACTTAGCTTAAAAACAGTTATTAACTTATTATAAGCAGATACAAGAATCATGATGATAACCAAAACCCAGAAAACTAAAATCTGAAAACAATTCCAACCCAAAATAACCAATAAAAACAGAGTAGGATGTAACAAAGAAAAGAAAGAAACAACATGAAAAACAAACACAGGATAAAAGAAGAGTGAAACAAACTTCTAGTGCTTCAAAAACTAAAAGACAAACCCAGAAACTAAAGCATGAAAAAAACAAAAAAATAGCAGCAAAAGACAAAGCATGCAATAGCAAAAACTAACTCATGACACCATGTAAAAATGATCATACATACCAAGTCTACAGCTTCCTTCAACACAGCTTCCATGGTTTCCTTTGAGTCACCCATCTCTTCTACAGTTTGAAACTACTACTCTACTCTGCAAAATTTCTAAAGGTAAAAACATGAAGAATCCAGAAATACTCCAATATAGAGTGGCCTGAACTTTCTGGAGCAAAAAAAATAGGAATAATTAAAATAATAAGGTAGGTAAAGCCAACTTTTGGAGTATAGTAGAAAAAAAAAAAAAAACTCACTAACATGTAAAGATCAGAAAATGCAATGACATCAACGTTGATGATGATGATGATGCTTCTTTCATCTCATTTCACTGTTATCTTTCTTTTCTAAATTTGTTTAAGTTTTTTGCTTTTTATGGGTGTGACAGCACTAATATAATAGGCAATGTAAAGACTAGAAATGAAATAATCGTGACCCACCCTAATATATTAATTGTAACAATTTGACATTTTTATTCTTAATTTATGTCACATTATTACAATTAATATGTTACGGAAGAATAACATAAACTTGTTGATGGTGCTTCTCTCAATGACTCAATCTATGATTTCATTTCACTGTTAAATTACCTTTCTTTACAAAAAAAATTTTTTTTTTTTTTTTAATATGTTAATTGCTTTATAATTATGGGTGGGATTGATTTGATTTGGTGATGGTAGTAGAGGATTCTAGTGATAGTGGTAGGAGAGTTTAGTTGTCAAAAAATGAGTAGATAAAAGCTAGAAAAATTTGCCACTAATCACCTAATAAGTACCAAAAATTGTGAACAACTACTATAATTTTTTTTTATTAAATTTAACTACCAATTAAGTGCCAAAAAGTTGTAAACCACCGCCCATTTTTAACACCGTTAACTTAAATCACAATTAAACCTTAATTAAACCACTTAAGTCTTAATTAAACCTTAATTAATCTTAATTAACACTTTTTATTAAAAAAAATAGAAAAATAAAAAGAAAATATGGAAAATCTGGGGGAGGGGGAGGGGTGGTTGAGGTTTTTTTTTTTCTAATTGTCCAGATTTGTTTTCTTTTTTCTTTTTAAATAAAAAGTGTTAATTAAGATTAGTTAAAGTTTAATTAAGACTTAAGTTATTTAATTAAGGTTTAATTGTGATTTAAGTTAACGGTGTTAGAAATGGGTAGTGGTTTGCAACTTTTTGGCACTTAATTGGTAGTTAAATTTAATAAAATAAAATTATGGTAGTTGTTCATAATTTTTGATACTTATTAGGTAGTTAGTGACAAAATTTTCTAATTAAGGAAAAGAGAAAAAACAAAGATGGAGTAATGAAGTTGTACTTTGCAGGTACAAGCAAGTTTTATCTCAGAAGATAAGAGTCATGGTTTTGTCAGCTACACAAATTTCAAACAACAACATGCCAGGTGTGATACTGATACTAAAATATCATAGCACTACTTCCCTTTTGGGAATTTTCATACACTACGTCTCAATCCTTAAATTTCAGTGTTTCTTTTGGTCTCCCCATCCGTTTAAGATTCTCTCTTTTTTTTTTTTTAGGACAGTGATAGTGATGTAGACACTTTACAATTATTTCTCACATTTCATCTTATGGATATGTTCTCAATTAAAAAAAGTAAAAGTATTGTGTCGGACTGTCCAACACTTGTATTTTTTTTATGTCCAGACTCAACAAAACGTGTCCAGGTTCAATAATATATGTCCATGTTTAACAATATATGTCCAGATATAACAATATGTGTCCAGGTCCATGTGTCAGGGTAAACAATATGTTTCCAGTTTCAATAAGTTTCATCAGGTTTACAAATTTGTGTCCAGGTTCAACAAAACGTGTCCAGGTTCAATAATATGTGTTCAGATTCAACAATATATGTCCAGATTTAACAATATGTGTCCAGGTCCATGTGTCCAGGGTAAACAATATGTTTCCAGGTTCAATAAGTTTCACCGGGTTTACAAATTTATGTCTAGGTTCAACAATATATGTCCAGAGTCAATACTATGTGTCCAGATTTAATACTATGTGTCCAGGTTCAACAACATGTGTCCAGGTTTACAAATTTGTGTTCAGGTTTACAAATATGTGTCCAAGGCTAATAATACTTGTCCAGGTTTAACAACATGTGTCCAGGTTCAACAAAACTTGTCCAGGTTCAATAACATGTGTCCAGTTCCAATTGGACTGGTCTGACAGTAAGCTTATGTCGGACTGGTCTGACACAATACCTTCTCATTAAAAAATTGATGAGATTGGAGTGTTGAAATTAATTTTGGAGTGCCTATATCCAATTGTTATATGGTGCTCCCAGCACCACGTACCTTTTTGTGGTACTGGGAATCTTCATTTTTTACGTTACAAATTTACAATCTTCATTTTTTACACTACAATCTTCATTTTTGTACATTATAATATTCATTTTTTTTAACCACAATTTTTTAAAAAAAAAACTAAAAGCTTCATTTTTTTAAAAACTAATTTTTTAAACTACAGTATACAATGCTCCCGTGAGCACGTAGAACAATTGCGGTCTCGCGCGCGAGTCAGTTTTAACAACTAAAATGAATGTTCATTTTTTAATACTGAGTATTCATTTTTTTATACTAAATATTCACATTTTTTAATACTGAATATTCATTTTACCGCAAAAAATCCGAACTTACATTCACGTTGGCAACAACTAAAATGAATATTAATTATTGTATATCGAATAGTCATTTTTTAATACTGAATATTCATTTTGTTAATGTTGAATATTCATTTTATCACAAAGAACCTGAACAAACAATCAACTTTGCACCAATTAAACTTAATATTCATTTTCTAATACTAAATATTCATTTTGTTATACTAAATATTCATTTTAACACAAAGAACCTGAACTTACATTAACTTTGCGATAACTAAAATGATTATTCATTTTTTAATACTAAATATTCATTTTTTTAATACTAAATATTTTAGTTGTTACCTACTAATTAGTTTTTTTTATACATAATTAAAAGTAATTACTTTCCACTCTATTTGCCGAATAGAATCCTTGAAAATAGGAAGTCTATTAATTTTTTTAACTTCTAAACTACGTCGTTTTGGCCAGGGACCACAGAAACCTACGTGGTCCTGAGACCATATAATAATTTGCGGCCTATATCACTATCCAGCCTTATATAACCAGACTATTTATCAGTAGTGTACATATTCATCTTATATTTAATGAAATGATTTCAATTATTATAAACAATTTTCATCTCTAGCAAGTGAATTATCCATTTGTTAAACAACATTTTCTTCAATAGTAAATTAAAGTAAATTATGATTCTATAATCATAATGTGCAATATTGTTAAAACATAGGTGTTAGTAAGTAAAATGTGACGTAGTTACTAATTATGAGGAGCATAACTTGCAATAGGGGTTCTTAAGTAGACGGATTATATCTTTCACTTAAATACGGAGTACTAGAGACTCTAAAATATCGACATATCGTATTATCTTTAAGACATTTTACTCCATGAATGTTTACTCACCTATTAATGGCAAACTAGGAATGCCTGAAGGGTACAAGTTTCCATTAAAACTACTATTTGTGAATTTATGATAAGTTAAATTACTGCAAGGTCACACGAACAACAAATTGTTTCCATTTGTTCAATCCATAAGAGGAAAAATAGCTTCATTTCAACTCACAACAATATTCAAATAATTTGAAAAGGGTAAACAATATATTGTCTTAGATGAAATGAAATTTTTTTGTATAAATATTTGATTTTTCACATCTTAGGTAATTACAAGAGGACTATTAACTTTTATGAAACCCAATGGCAGCTTTTGAATCTAAAACCAGAGGAATGCAACACCTTGAAGGGAAAAAAAACCCAGATATTCTCTTCAAGAAATCCAATACAAGCAAAATTTACTTTTTGATAGGTACTTTAGCAAGGGGTCCGAAGCATCCAAAGGACAACGAACGAACGAGAAAGAAATAAAAGCAAGGCCAAAATTGTTATTTACATCGAACATATAGGAGGTGTGTGGTACATGTACAAGGTTATTTGCCATTGGCATGAGCGTGCTTATTGAAAGGCCAGAAATTCACAAGGCGTTCAAGAACAGCAGTGGACTTGGAGAAGTAACCAGTAAAGCCTATCGGTGTTATAGGGGGCGGAAAATCTTCAGCAGGCATTGCAAATGGGCGAAACATATCTTCCAACTTCTCAAAAGTTAAACAAGATCCAACATCTTGCAGCCTCTCTGGACCCATTATGGGCAAAGTATGCTCCTGATGCAACCAATTGGCCTCACTGTCTTTATTCTGCAGAAAATGAAAAAACAAGCAAGGCTATCAAGGGAAATTTTCGCCAGCCATAATGATCTACATTATCGAATTATCAAATTATCGAATAAGAATTTATATCGAAACTTCTTCAGCTTTTTCTTTGGCACAACTATACCTGGGTTTTTTTTAAGAGAAATTGCACCTGATATAAAGTTCTTTGCATTATAACAATAATAAGGTGCATGAGAGGATTTAAATATTGATTCATGAAGAAGACAAGTAAAAATTTTCTTGAATTAGAGCAAAAATGCTAAAGCAATCAATATGGGATGAAGGATATACACCCCTACTTACACTTACATTCGCTAATTCTATTTAGAATATTAATCAAACATCAATTAAAAGGAGAAAATAAGTTAATTGTGTACTTATTATTTGTAGTATAAAACAATTACTCAATTGGGCTTTTGGTCTAACATAAAACAAACTTTAATAAATTCAATTTAGGTTTAACTATACCAATTATGCAATTCTAAACCCTAAAAGCATGGCTTGAATTCAATATACATGCCTCCAAAGTCCAAAAGAGCTTACTTGATCCTCTCCTCACTCGAAATCACCTTAACAATGAGAGACCTAAATTAATTTTTAGTGTTCTTTGCTAAATTTAACTTCGGTATGAAATTAGTAAAGAAATAAAGAAATTATCCATTTATGAGACCCCAAAAATAGACGATTCGACGAACTCAGTTGGTACCGATTTTAGAAAGTTTTTATAACAAAAGGTGGAAAAATATAATATACTTTTCAAAAGGTAAAAATCGATAAAAAATGGTTTTCAAAAGGTGGTAATCAACCAAAAAAAATCCTATTATTTATGAAAATTTCAAAAACTCCACATTCCGGTGATTAGTTTGGGGCATGGGTGAAGACTTTTGGTTTGTTGGGTACACACAAACTTATGTCAGGGTTATAATTTGGGGCTAAGTTGAAAGTTGGGACTAGGGTTCAAGCTATGGCTAATGTTAACTAAAATCAACCCCAAATGTTAACCAAATTCACCCAGTGTTCAATTAAGTGTTATTGCATGTGTGGGCTAAATAATACATCCCAGCTATTTGCTTTTAGCATCAATTATTTTGAGCAACTTATATGCCAGCAAATAAATTTGAAATATTTTCAAAGATTCCTATAAAAATAATCTCTCATAGATTTTTTTTTTTTTTTTGAAAAAAAAATAAATTAAACTAATGGAACAAGTTAAATCTAAACTCTTTTTTCAGTCATAGGAATATTATTTTGCACATAATAGTTAAGAGGTGCAAACATAAAAAGTTATATTATTTACTACAAATGAGCCTACATACTAATTGAACAGTCAAGCAAGCCTTTATTCATCTTAATCAATCTCAATTACGCACTAATTGTAAAATCAAGTAGTGAATTAAAACAATTGACATTATCTAAAACCTTGAAAAACAATGATACAGTCAAGAAGGGGTAAAGCCTTTTTGTGGCTAGCTACTTCTGCTATTTCTTGATGAAGTAGAAGATAAATACCAGTGATTTAACATTCTGCCAACTTCAATTGAAGGGGAGATAACTGTAAAGAGGAGAGAGATTGACTTGCAGAGAGAATGGCGAAAGGGAAAAAATGGGAGAGAAGATTAGGAAAAATAAAAGTGAGTGCAGTTAAATTAACAAGGGGGAATGAAGGTAGCTTAATGAGTTAAACAACCTCAAGGTTGAATTTTGATGTCGCAGGAAAAAAAAAACTTGGGTTATCCACAAAGTGGCATAATTTAGGGGTGTTCCCAACAAAAAGCTCTATTGAAAAAAGCACAAAGGTTCTTTGCAAATGCTAATGTGACAATTTCTTGAAGCTTTAAGCTAAAACTTCAAATCCATTCTCAGGAATTCAGACATACAAGGCCAAATCCAATGGGTGAAACTTTATTTTCATTAAAAGTTTAAAAAAATAAAGAACATTTTTTTTTCAAGTACCCAACTTGCGGATAACTGGTCTAATCCAGGTCAGTTCAATTTTCAACTACTCGATAAATGGCTGGTAATAAAAAGCCTTATAAATATCCACATCTACTACATACATGGAAAAAACAAACCCAGCCCAATACCGACCTGAAAACCAACCTGGAAAAATTGGGTCATGAACATAAAAATAGAACCCGAAATCCGTTTTTGACCAAGCACGAAAACCCGTTTTAAAGTAGTGACCGACCCGTTACCAACTTGTCCGAACGATTTTCAAAGCATAGTCTTATGCACTTGCAAATAATATTAGGCCACAAGACATATCCAACAGGATCCCACTTGAAAATGTTTTTCATTATGTACAAATCGCAAATATTAGTCAAAGTGAAAAATGTAAATGGTGCATAAGCCCACTTTTTGCAATTAAAAAGAAACAAAGGAAGTATTTTGATGAAAAAATCCTAGTTAGTTTAGTTGCAATATGCATTTTTTGACTCCTAAAGTCTAAATAGTTGGCCTATCTTTTGCGAAACATCGAAGAAAAAATCATTTTAAAAAAAGTAAACCGACCGACCGACCTGTTACCGAAAACTTTGGGTCATAAACAAAAAAATGCGACCCGTTACCGAAAAATGACCGAACTGAAAACGACCAAAAACTGATAATGACCTACCAATACCGACCGATTTGTCGGGCATAATCCTATAAAGAGGCAAAGAATAATACAAAATGATATTAAAAAGAGTGGTAACCTCCAAAGGTGAGAGATCAGCACCACGGCTGAAAGTCAATTCAATGCGAAATCGTTTTGGATCATCTTGAGCTACCTGCAAGATGATTTCAACACCATTTTACCAGCTATTACATATAGAGTTATGTATATGTATATAACATACTCCAACGTCACAAAAAATAACATTGTATGAAAGAAAAAAACTAAAATCAAAAGCATTATCACCATATAAGAGATCATGCCATTTCTCTGCCAACCAAGGTTCAGTTCATGGACTGCTTTGAAGTTATAATATACCAACAAGACTAGAGATATACTGCACTCTATGCAACATTTTCCTTAGCATACGAAATAGGCACACACCAATGGCAAAGAAAACCTCAGAAGCAAACACATGAAATTGTGCATCAAAAGAATTGATTTTCAGTATGCACTAAAATATAGTGTCACAATTTCTACATAAGATTGGCCTCTTATGGCCCATTCTTATCATTAAAAAATTCAAGATTAAGGAATCCTCCGTTGAACATTGAAAAACTAAAAATATCATTAGTTTGGCTGCAGTTTTTAGTATCCAAGTGCAGGTCAACATACATGTGATCCATTATTGGTTATTTTTCTTTTTTCAGGTTAAATGATTCACCAACTTTCAGCATCAAATTTGTTCAAGAAGTAAAACTAACCTCTGTGTTTTCAAACATCCTCAGTACTATATAACTCATATAATCAAGCTCCTTAGTTTTAAGCAAGCGCTCCAAAGCACAAAGAGAAACAAGGCCCTCCTCTCCTTGTAGAGATTCATCCAAGTTACAATACCGAAGAACATTCATTAAGGAATGAATATGGGATTCCTGTCAAACCAATCACAAAATTTCCCATATGATTATAAACATCTTGTAGCTTTCATGACTGACAATGTAAACCTTCTTTAGAAGAAGAAGACAAGGAGAGGGGGGGGGGTATTCCATGTTAAAAGTTAATAATGCTCAGGAGGGAAGACAAATTTGACCAACCGAGGTGAAATATAGCCGTGTCTTGACATGTCTTTCTGGAGTCTTTACATTAGCATACCTGCGAGAGAATCATAATGTTACATTGGCAACTAGAACTCACCTGGAAGTAAAAGCATAATCCAATAAAAGAATATCAGTGCAATGAAACATTTACACACTTTGGATCCAAGCGGTATTCAGTCTCCTTTTCATCATCATCTTCCTGATCAATAGAATGATCGCTAGCAGTACTCGATTTCCTTGTCTCTCCATTCTTGGTCTGTGTTTTTGGTCGTGGATTGATATCTTCTTTCTTGCTAGATTTCTTTGAATCTTCATTCTTGTTCTGCGTTTTTGATCGTGGATTGATGTTTTCTTTCTTGCTAGATTTAGTATGCTGGGGATCATCATTACTCTTCAATTCAGCAACATTGATAGCTTCCTCCCGAGTATTTCTCAAGTCAATCAGTAATTTACCCAACAAACGGCGTGCAATCTGCAATTGAGCAAAAGCCAATGACATTCTTTGCCATTAAAATAACCCTTAATCTCCCATTCAGAAATCTGTTACATATAGATTGACGCCTAAAATCGATTTTATTGTTGTCTCTTTATCAGAATCAATTATATGTTTACACACATTGTCCACCACAAATCAAACAATGGAATAGCCCTATACTACTCTCTTCAAATAATTTGCAATATTTATGTGGATTTCAAGCTTATTCTTAGATATTAAGTTTACTAGTACTTCAAAATTGATGCCACTTGCCAAAAGTACACTGATTGTCACCAGAGAATAAATTCGTTCTGGGCCTCTGGCACTACTTAGCGTCTTAGCAAATTTGTCAGAATCCCATAATCTATCGAATAAATTATAGTCGTCAGAATCCCATAATCCCCCCACTATAATTCGCACTCTTACTCCTTCATTGGACAAGACTGGGTAAAAATATACTCCCTCCGTAACACAAAAATGTAAACTTTTGCTAAATATGGGTGTAACACAAAAATATCAACTTTTACAAAACTTTCTATATATGGCAAAAAAAACTTCATACAATTTACACATTTGCCATTACTTTTACATGGGAGTCCGTGTTTTCTTATTTATTTCTCTCTTCTCTACACAATTACAACACAATTAACCCACATAAAACTTTTACATGGGAGTCCGTGTTTTGTACAAAGTTTACATTTTTGTGTTACGGAGGGAGTATATAACTTGAAGTGAAGTTATCAAGTGCTAACAAGCCACAAGCCTCAAACTAAAATGGAATTTTGGTTCTTTAACAATAAGACTGATAAGATTACAATAACTACTACAATTTTTTCATAAAAATACCTTTGAACCAATTTTCAGCTTCTGCTTAGGATTAATGCCATACTCATTAGGGATTACACCATCTGCAAGTAACTGGAAGCACAGATATTGAAAACTCAGAATAACTGTGGCAGTGATGATAGAGTGAAGATTCAATCAATACAATTATATATTAGCATCAAGGCAGAAAGCCCTAAACAAAAAAAGAAAAAGAAAAGAAAAGATCAGCACTTCCCAAACATGAAAACAAACAAGGATATCAGTATTTTATTTTTATCATCAAGGATAAACCAATGGTAAACTCAACCTGGAGCCCAAGTTGAAAAAAGTATGGGATGTGTTTGACCAAAGTGAGTAACCCAAAACCCCATTTAACTGAAAACTTTTAATTCAAATTAGACCCAGCCGGCTTGACCTAGCCTACACCCTAAGACTGTTCCTTATAAGTAATGACATAAGATTATGAGAATTTACTTACAGAAAATACCTTCAGCTATTATCATAACATTTAGGATGAAATGTGATAGTTTAAAACATCCTTACAAAGTTAGTTTCGGTTATGAAGGACTATTATTATGTCTTGCCATTTGAGACTCAGATTTTCTGTAGTTTATCAAGACAAGCTGACAAAGGACATCTTGGAATCTCTTAAATTATTGGGTGAGCGTGAAATCTTTGAGTACGCAAATTGAATCAACCAAGTGACTTGACCCAATATTATCCTAGTATAACCCGATCCAAGTCATCCAACTATTCGACAAACAAATCTAATCCATCACAGGCCATTGTGAAAAGCCAATAACATAGCTCATAAGAAAAACAGTAGCAAGTAATGTTTTACACATTCTAAACAATATTAAAATAAAGAATACTAATTTTGATATGAAAATCAAGTTTTTTACCACAAAGGAACAGAGAAAACAAATTCTCAGAATTGTTTTTAAATATTGCATTGCAAAATGAAAGACATAAGCCTCCAATTACCTTGGCAACATTGAAGAGTTCGTCCAAGCCTTCAAGATTAAGGTGGGCATTGTGTAAGAGGTCATATCTGTCAAATGCACCGCCAACTATTAGATCAGATGGTGCGATGTGAAATAGCACAAGCCATCATGTAGCTCAGAGAATATAGTATGCACCAATTAAATATTCTGGCTGCATCAATGCAAGAGCTATGCAGCCAAAATCTACAAGGGCAGGGGAAGACAGGAAAAACCTATGTGCACATGTACCCTCAATAGTTTGTTTAGATAGCAAAGAGGAAGGGAAAGGAAGGGGAGGGAAGAGAAAGGGAGGGAGCAGCTCCCAACCTTCAATCTAAATGAGGGATCTTGTACCCTCCCTTTCCCTTTCCTTCATTTCCTTCATTTCCTTCTACTTTTGTCTATCCAAACAAAGTGTTAGGGTGCGTTTGATTAACCTTATTTAAGCACTAGAGTGCTTATTTGAGAAAAGCTTAGATTAGATCAAAAAAGTTCAGAACGGATCAGAAAATTTCAAAACAGAGCAGAAAGCTATAGCTATAAAAATAATTACAATCTGAAAAATTCAGATAAGAACAGAAATTTTCAAATAAGATCAGATTAGAAAAGTTCTAATCAGATCATTTCATATCAGATCTGATCAGATCAGAAAATTCTAGACGCATCAAACGCACCCTAAGTGTTTAAGTTGGTAATAGAAAGCACTGGAGGAGAAATAATAGATTAAGAAACAATTTTTTTTATAATTTTTTAATAATTTTTTTATTTTTTAATGTCCAAATTTAATTATCTTACAAAAAATTCATAATGATAAGAAAAGGTAAAAGAAAAACTAGTCATATTGAAACATTCATTCATAACATTTCAATCAGAATAAAGAGCATACATTAGGGGGTGACTCTTTTCTCACATGCTATGTTTTGTGCTATAACAATTTAAACCTGTCCTTTGAAAGGGCTCCTGTTAAAATAATGGTTGAATACCCCCCCCCCCGGCTCTGTAACTTGAAGTGATATATTTTCTTTAAGCGAACATAGAGAGAAGTTGTTAATAACTTACTTGCATGAGTCATATACATCTGGAATTTGAGTAATGTCATATCTCCTGCAAAAAGCTTGGATGTCAGTGTCACTGCCTACCAATAAGAAATCCATTCTTAACAACGATTAAGCTAACATGTTAAAAACAGAAAAGACAGCCCCTAAAGGCAAGTATAGTTTGAATATAACATTCTCAAGTTTAAGATCCTTATACTTTATTTTTCCCTAAATGAATTTTTCATTTAGGGTCCGTTTACTTTGGTGTAAAACGTTTTCGATGTAAAATAATTTTCCATGAAAAACATTTTACATTGGAAAACTCATTTTCATAGAAGTTTTCCAATGTTTACTTGCACGGAAAATACGTTTTACTCCCAAATTTGGGGGAAAATGTTTCCACTATGGTGTAAAATGAGTTTTCACTCCAAATTTTACATTTTATTTTTTCACCCAAAGTAAACGATGTAAAATGGGAAAACTATTTTCACGGAAAACATTTTACGCTCTAGTAAACGGAGCCTTAATGCGGAGCATGTAACTTTTGAATAACCTAATTATTTCGACTCCATAGTTCAACTTGTGGATGTAAAAACTTACGCTTTCCGCTCATTATACAAATCTCTTGCTAGTTTTCTCCATCTAGCATACATAAGAAGAAAACCCTCATTACCACAAGGCAATCCTGCAGCAATCCGATCAACATCAATATTGGTCTTTCCAAGAGCCTTGGCTTGATCATATGGAGGGAAGACATCATATGGACTTGTCTCGGCAAGTTTTTCATCTTCATCCTTAGCAAGGAGCCTTACTTGTTCAGTAACCTTCCTCGTCAACTCGACCTGAACATTATGGATTTGACCCAAAGGTATGAGAAAAATTGTAACATCAGATGCATGAAGATAGACATACATTAAACATGTCTAAGAAAATGCTTTTCTCCCTAAGCAATACGAGCTGGTAGCCTGGTAAAGGATATTATGACTTCAACTATAGTATTCGGACATAAAGTAACCATAACACACTCTAATGTCCATCCATGTGTCTATTTCTTATTCTGTTATTTGTAACATTGAAATTCTATATTAGATTCTTATTTATGGGCTGCATATACCGTTACCAAAAAAAAGGGATCAGAGTGGGTATCGGAATCAAATTACCAGTTTAGGTAGGTATTCAGAGGCATCAGGAGGAAGTCCAGCTCCATCAACCATCCAAGGAAATTCGGGTAATCCATTATTGTGAGAAGCCGATCCTCCAGAAGTTATTATCTCATTTAACCTTGCCTGTTTAGAGGTTACTCAAATGAGAACACATGAAAGTAGAAACACACTGTAATCAAGTAACATGTCAAAAATACTACATGAAACAGAGTAGTTGAGCACAGCCTATAACAGTATAGCTCTCAGAGAAGTGCACACAAAATATGAGCCGAAACTTGGACAAAATACAATTATCTACTTTGCCCTTTTCTTTTGATAAAAACCTGCTTTTTGTAAAAAGAATAGGAATAAGGAAAGTATCAGAACAAGGTGCTATACACTAGCTAATTATAATAATAATGGCATTTTTGTTATTTTGTTGTATTTTAGTAATAAGGGTAGTTTAGTCTTTTAATAATTGTTTGTTAGTTTTTGAATTGTCATTAGTTCATAAATAAGGGATTAGTGTGTGTAATGTTGATATGTTGGAATTAATAAGAGTTTAGTAACTTTTCAGGAGTGAATTTGTCCACTCAAAAGACAGATTAGGAGAGAACTTGGCCTCTCGAAAGCCAAGAACTCCAGCCACACGGTGGTATGGAGCTAGTGTGCTGCAAACTTGGTATCAGAGCCGACGGTTCTGGTGGCTCGATGGGTGGCTCAACACAGTCGCAACGCCTGGACGCGGTGGAGTCGGAGATTGCTACGTTGAAAGTAAAATACTGAAGAGGTGAAATGAAATGAGCTTGAGGCTTTGGGCTCATTAAATAAAAATAAAAATATAAGTATAAGTATAAATATAAATATAATAAATATAAATAAAATCAAATCAGATAAACTCAAATCAGATCAGATCAGACAAACTCAAAACAAATCAGATCAGATCAGACCAGATCAGTCCTAAAGAACAGAGCCTTAGTCCCTTTTTCTTTGCACCATGGCCCACTTTTTGTGAGAGCTATTTTAGTCAAATTGTGCAAAGAAAGAGGGACGGAGGAAGTATGTGTTTTGTGGATGAAGGAAGATATTGTGCTAAATCAAGAGATAATGAAATGAGTTCATGCTATGTTGGAGATTCGGAGAAAAGGAGTAAGATATTGACCAAGATGTAACGCACAAGATTAAGTGCAAAAGACTTAAGTGGAGAATACAAATACTGTCATTGTAGTGCACCTATAAGGATAAAGGGGAAATTTAAATACAAGTATTAGACCATCACAACTTTATGAGTCAAAATGTTGGACGTTTAGAAAGGATCATATTCAGAAGATGGGCTAGCGATATGCATATATATTTTTTTTAAGAAGAGAAGGAAAGGATTTACGACAACTCTTTCGATAGAAAATGATATAAAGATATTTAGAAGAAGATGGAACTGAATAAGTGAACTTGTCTAGAAATAGATAATATAGAAATGACCTTTCAAAAAAAAATAAAGATAATATAGAAACGAGTACTATGGTTTGTTCATGTGCAACACCCAGAAAATTAGAATTGTGAGGATTATGGAAGAGGCTGGAAGGGGCCTAGGCAGTGCAGGATCAAAGAAGTTAAAAAGGATTAAGCATATGGAGAACTTAAGTTTAAAGGAGCATGAAGCAGTAGAATAAAGGCAGTGGGCAATGAAAATTTTGGTGAATGATGCACATGATAGTCAATTTCATCCATTGGGGTCGAGGTGTTTGTTGTTACTATTGTAAAGGTGCGCTGCATACCCTCTACTACTTTGTAGCATTATTTTTTTTTAAAAAAAGGAAATTTATAATCTATTAACTAATAGCCAAAGAATCTGAGAGTACACAAGGAGAAATTTCGCGGGCGGGGGGTGTAGACATTCATCCATACTTGCTCTACTCCAAATGGAATTATCCTAGATTCCTAGGAAGCTGGTGTGCTACCACATTCCCCTTCCTCTTAACTTGAGACCATACCATAGAGTCAAAATCACTGCACATCCATAAAATATCTTCCATAACTCTAGGTCAGAGAAGTAGGTTACAGCTTTGGATAGTCGGTTGATGATCACTTGCCAATCTGATTCCAAAACAATCCCCTTATACCCATAGTGAAACACTAAAGTTGTAGCATTATCTCAGTCTATAAGATCTTCACCTTTCGTCACACTCCAATTTTCCCAAAAAAAAAAACAGAAAGTAAATTTTTTTTTTAAAAAATGCCTTAGAAAATGATGCAAGAAAATGAATGCATAGCAACACAACAAAAGTAAAATATCAATTGGAGATATCCCCAAAAAATTGGAACAATTCAATTGTAGAGAGGGTGATGCTAAGAAATAACCTTTGCTTGCTCCATCTCAACACTAGCATTATCAAGTCCATCTAGCATTGAAGAGTCCTTACTCACAAGAGAAACCTGTAACAGAAGACGTTAACTTCCACAAACAAATGAACCTTCTGAGATGCTTAGTGACTATAGTGAGAAAAAAGAAGATGACATACAAGAATGGGAGTTAGCTGCCCTTCTAAGTCAAGCAGACCCTTGGCAAATGCAGCAGCTGACATCTATCAGCCAAAATATTATTACAACTTTCAGTTCAAAATTAGCTAAGCAGTTGATCCTCCAGCAAAATCAAAGGGTATTCAAGATCCAAAAAAACAATGTTAAGTTGGCAAGAAATGCTATTTGCCAGATGAGATGACCATAAACTTGCCTGCACCCGACCTTCATCAGAGCTGTATATCTTTAAGTCATGACGATATGTGCTATGGAGACGTAGTAGACCAGTGCCTTCACCTATAACATCCCAGATTAGTTTTAGTATCAATAGTCATTCAATTAACATCAAAGAAACATCAATTAACAATAATAAGAGTTCTAGAAAAGGAAAATTCCCTAGTAACGCAATTGAATCATCAATATCAATCTATAATCTATACTAAAATAGAGTGAAGCTGACATCATCCATACTACATAAAAAGGACGTGTCATGCTCCCCTTTAATTTTTTTCCCTCCAAAAACTACATTAATTATTCGTATCTTTTCAATGTTATATTTTAATTAATTTAATTAATGTTTTGTTAAAAAGTCTTTATAAGCCTAACCTATCTATCATCTATAATTCTATACAAAAATAGAGTATGCTTACATCATCCTTTAAACATGTCATTATTGCTAATGTTATGTTTGACTTAGTACTCCTACCATCTTTTAATTTTCTAAAAGTTTCTTTTAAATTTTCAATGTCCTTTTCATGTGTTGAATAATAGTTGTGGCCATTATTTTGCTTTATTTTTTAAAATGTTTTGTTTTAAAATTATTATTATGATGATGAAAATTACTTATTATTTCATAAAATTGATAAAAAAAAAAATTGTGGTCAACCGTGCATTGCACTCGAACCATAGCTAGCCACGTGTCACTCATTAATTTTTTTTTTTCCCGCCTATTTTGCTTGAGCCTAAAAAGCAATTAAATATTTTCTAACTTCATAAAATAATATTGATATGCTATAATACATCTTTAGAAATATTATCTCATTTACTTCCTATAAATAAAAACTTAATTCCTTATATATTAATTAACTTTTCATCATACCTTTATTTTCTATATTCTCATAACAAAATTTATTTTCCATGATATATACATTCATTTTCTATATTCTCACAATAAAAATAAATCCTCTAACTTCTCCCCTAGGGTTTCAACCCTTCACACTAGTATTTCGGGCTCACCGGCAACAGCTCCACTCCACCAACTCAATTGGGTTGCCGGTGAGATGTTTCTCCGTTGCTAGTGAAATAGGAATGGTGATATAATTATAGGATGAAAATTTATGTTCTGTTGTTTCTTTAGAAAAGGAATGTACACCATTCTTTGTTTAGTGCATTAGGCATTATATAAAGCTTAGCATATAATGTAAATTGGTATTTCATTGAAATTCACATCAAAGAGTTTAGTTTAAGGAAAGCTTATTTTTCTTATGTTATCATTATCATTCCTTCATAGTGGTTTTTTGTTTATCCCACTACAATATATTATCATTTGTAACGAATCAATTTCATATTATTTATTAGAAGCCACATTTCCGCTGCGAGCTCTAACAAATGGTATTAGAGCCAACTTCAAAATATTAAGTGGTTAAATTTTTTATTTTGAAAAATATTTATAATGGCTTCTACTAGTGGAACGGTAAAAGTTGGGAGATATGAAATTGAAAAATTCAGTGGCAAAAATGATTTTTCCTATTGGAGGATGCAAATAAAAAATTTGCTTATATCACAAAAATTGCATAAGGCATTAGTGGGAAAAGAACAAAAACCTAGTGATATGAATGATGAGGATTGGGAAGAGTTAGATCTTGAAGCACGAGCAGCCATAATCTTATGTCTTGAGAGGGGTATTACATTTTTGGCAAATGAAGAAGCAATGGCTGCAGTGTGGAAAAAGTTAGTTAAATTTCATGAAGAAAACTCTAACAAAGAGGATCTACTTAAAATCCAAATTGTATACTTGCAAGATGGAAGAAGCCACCCCATTCCTTGAGTATATCACTAAATTTGATAGGAATTTATCAAACTTGAAGGATATTGATGTGAAGATTGATGAGGAAGACCAAGCGCTCGTGCTATTACTTTCATTACCAAAGTCCTACGAAAATCTAGTTCAAACATTGATGCTTTTGGGAGATACTCTAACCATGGATGAGACTAGAGCATCCCTTTTAGCATATGACCTTCGCAAGGTCACTTCTAGTGTCCACAAATGGAAGAGAGTACAATGAATAAGATCAAGGATTATTTGCTTTTAGAGGATGATATAGGACAATAGGAGAACCACCTCAAAAGCTAGCCTATGAGGGGGAGAGTCCATTGAACTATATAAATCTCACATCAACCCCCCATAAGATCGATGTGGGATTCAAGTCCCATACCTTGCTATGGGATTAGTCCTATAACAGAGGAAGGACAAATGAAAGAAGAAGGAAAGAGAGGGAAGTCTAGATCAAAATCTAGACCTTTTGGAGAAAGATCGTGCTTTAAATGTGGGGAGCTTGGCCATTTTAAAGCAAATTGCCCAAACAAGAGGGTAAATTTCAAAAAACACAATAATAACAACTTTAAGGAAAAACAATTTGAGAAGCAAGAGGCAAGTTATGTTTCAGATGATGAAGAAGATTGTTATTCAGTCTCAGAACAATGCAATGAAATCTCTGGTAAGTGGATGCTTGATTCGGGTGCATCACGCCATATGTGCCCAAACAAAAAGTGGTTTACAACTTACCAGGGTTTTGGTGGAGGTACTGTTTTGATGGGAAACGATCATGCTTGTAAGAAAATGTCGGGTTAGGCACTATTCGAGTCAAGATGCATAATGGAAAAATAATAAATTTGATGGATGTGAAACACATACCAGATTTGCGGAAAAACCTTATTGGTCTTGGGTTATTAGAGAAAAATAGTCTTGGAGAATGGAGTTTTAAAAGTTGCTCGTGGTTCCTTGGTAGTGATGAAGGTAATTCGTTATGGTAATCTTTATCCTTTTATGGGGACAATGGTTACAGGTGAATTAGCAGTTGGAATCGGTGGAAGTAAAGAGCAAACAGAATGCACGAGGATATGACACATGCACCTAGGGCATATGTCAGAAAAGGGTCTATCATTGCTTAGTGGACAAGGTTTGTTAAAGAACATGAAGAAGCCACAAATGGAATTTTGTGAGCATTGTGTGTGGAAAAGCCCACAGGGTAAAGTTTTCTACAAGCAAGCACAAGAGCAGAGAGTTGTTAGAATATGTACATACAGATGTTTGGGGTCCGGCTAAAGTTGCTTCCAAGGGTGGTTCCAGGTATTTTGTTATATTTGTTGATGATTACTCTAGATATGCTTGGATTTGTTTTCTTAAGCATAAGAATGAGGTATTCGACCTTTTCAAGCGGTGGAGAGCAATGGTTGAGAACAGAATAAGTCGAAAGCTAAAAACTGTACAGTCTGATAATGAGGTCAACTAGAAGACCTCGTAGCCGCAATGCTTCCTACTGCCATGGCCATGTATTATGCCTCTATAGTAGATAGTGCCACTGTCGCCTGTAACATTAATCACCAACTAAGTGGAGCACCACGTCATCTATCTAGATCTCCAACATATTCTAAATCAACAAAACTCCTTAAAAGCTCCTGCTGTGTATTCTATACCATTATCGAACTGCAAAATTTTCATCTTCCGACTCGTTCTGTTCGCAACCATTGCTCTCCATTGCTTAAAAGTGTCGAATACATCATTATATGCTAAAGAAAATAAATCCGGGCATATCTAGAATAATCATCAACAAATACAACGAAATAATTGCAACCACCCTTGGAAGTAACTTTTGCTGGACCCCAAACATTAACGTGCATATAGTCTAACAACCCTTTGCTCTTGTGTTTGCTTGTAGAGAACTTCAAGACTTGTGCCTTTCCATATAAACAATGCTCACAAAATTCCATACATAGCTTCTTCATGTTCTTTAACAAACCTTGCCTACAAAGCGATAATAGATTTTCTAACAAATGTCCAAGGCGCATATGTCGTTCCTCATTCATGCACTTTGATCTTTACTTACACTAATTCCAAGTGCTAAATCACTTGTAATAGTCGTCCCCAATAGCCTATAGAGGATGTGATGAATTCCCTTCATCACTACTAAGGAACCATGAACAACTTTCAAAACTCCATTTTCCAGAACTATTTCACAACCATTTTTCTCTAACAAACCAAGAGAAGTTCGCTCTTGCAGCTTATCTTTCAGTCGTGCTCGTTGTTTCTCGAAAGTATCTTTTTTCTGGGAACATGCTTAACCAGAAATTTGTATGTTCGCGATTCTTCATCCACCGATGCAGAAAATGCTCCAGTTTTCCATTCTCATATGAGGCCAAAAAGTTAAAACAAACGGGAGGAGAGGATCGCCCCGTTTCCCACAGTTTTACAAGCATTATCATGTCCCATCAAAACTGTACCACCATCCTGGCACATATGATGTAAGGCTCCTAAGTCAAGCATCCACCTACCGGAGATTTCATTGCATTACGAGATTGAATAACTATCATCTTTCCTCATTTGAAGCATAAATTATGTCCCAGATTGTTTTCCTTTAAAGTTGTTATTATTATGTTTCTTGAAATTTACCCTCTTATTTGGGCAATTTTCTTTAAAGTGATCAAGCACAATCTCTCAAACAAAAGGTCAAGATTTTGATCTAGGCTTCCCTCTCTTGCTTTTTCTTCTTTCATGTGTCCTTCCTATAGAAACAAATAAGTTGTGAGCTTGTTCATTATGCTCTCTACCACTTGCATATGACATCACACATTAGTTGTGGAAGCAACCTTACAAAGTTCATCAGCTATAAGTGATATTCTAGTTTCATCCATGGTTAGTGTTTCACCCACAAGCATCAATGTTTGAACTAGATTTTCATAGGAATTTGGTACTAAAAGCAATAGCATGAGCACTTGTTCTTCCTCACTGATCTTCACATCAATATCCTTCATGTCTAATATAATCCTAACAAACTTTATTGATATAGTATCGGATTGAGGCGCCTTCTTCCATCTTACATGTAAATAGTTTAGATTTTAGATGGATCCTATTTGCTAAGAGTTTTCTTCATGAAATTTGTCACTAACTTTGTCCATACCAGCGGTCATTGTTTCTTCATTTACCAAGAATGCAACATCCCTCTAAAGGCATAAGACTATGGCTGCTCGTGCTTCAAGATCTACTCTTCTCGATCCTCATCCTTCGTATCATCGAGCATTTGTTCTTTTCCCGCTGACGCTATAAGAAATTTTGTGAAATAAGCGAATTTTATGCTACATCCTCCAATATGAAAATTCATTTTTCCCATTGAATTTTTCAATCTCACAATTCCAAACTTAAAAAGTTACACTAATAGAAGCCATTATAAATCTCTTTCAAAATTTTTAAAAAAAAAGTTTAACCACTAAATATTTTTATATTGGCCCGAATACCAATTATTAGAGCTTGCAATGAAAATGTGGTGTCTAATTGATAATATGAAATTAATACCTCACAAATAATACGATACTAACACATAATATAATCAAGGATTATTCCCAATGTTATACCTGTATATTAGCATATTCCTAGTGGTATACCTGAATTTTAAAAAAAATCCCAGATATATACTTAGCTTGCTAATATAATTCAAGTAACACCTCTAATGGTTGTTTCCGTCCAATTAACCACCACTATTCAGTCCTTAGTTAACTACAATTAGTTCATTTAGGGAAAAAAATTTAAAAATTAAACAAAAATACAGTTTATTAACTTATTACACCTACCATAAGGAAGTATGTTAGTGTTAATTGAATTGTAAAAAGTTAATGTATTATATCTTATGTTTAATTTTTGAATTTCCCCCCAAAATACACTAATTACATTTAACTAAGGACTGATTCGTGGTGGTTAATTGGCCGATAACAACCATTAGAGGTGTTAATTGAATTATATTAGCAACCTAAGTATATTTCTGGAATTTTTTAAAACTCAGCTATACCACTGGGAATATGCTAATACACAGCCAACACAAGTATACCATTGGGAATAATCCTATAATCAAAATAAAATCTTCTTAAATTATACTCCCTCCATATCGGTTTATCTGCAACATTTCTAAATAAGGTTGTAACACAATAACTGCAACAATTAATATCTTTCTAAATTTGGTGAAATTTTAGACCTAAAATAACAAAAATACCCCTAACTTCAAAATTAAAACAAACATTATACCCTCCTAAATATTACACATTCTCCCAGAGTACTTTACACATCATTTTTTTCTCTCTTACTTTAGCTTCAACATTCTCCTAACCTAACTTTAAGAAAAATTCAATAGGGAACCAGGCTAACCCTTTTGTTGCAATTAAACCGATATGGAGGGAGTATTACACTTTTGATGTGAATTGAGTCAACTTTCTGCAATATGATGCTACATATTTGTAATGAATTCAAAACTGATCAGACAATGATTCACATTGATTCTCTAACAATTACTAATATTGTTTCCAGTAATTAAGACAAACTAAACATCCCTATTATTCATTTATTCTCCTTATATTTCTCTCATCCTATTCTTTCCTTATATTCCTCTTTCACATTTCTCACAATCAAAATTTGAATACTCCCTCTATCCCTTATTCTTTGCCCCTTATGGGCTTGGCACGCAAGCCAAGTAAAAAAAGTAGAGAAATTTTTTATGAATATTTATGTGGGCCCTCACCATAGATGAAAAATTAGAGAGAACAAAGTTGTTAATAAAGTAATGGGGGCAAAGAATAAGGGACAACCAAATAAGGAAAAAGGTGCAAAGAATTGGGGACGGAGGGAGTAAGAATATAAAAGTTCTTGAAGGGAAACTATGCCATACCACATGGCACAAATATTTTCCTACAATGAGTTCACAAGTTAAGAGCTAAGCATTAAAAAACAACAGAAATAGAAAATCAGAACTCAGAAGACTCGCATGTTATTGTAACTTAGCAAGCTTAAATAAGATACATCATCAATCAGCCAGAAGAAACAAATTTAGAATTCAATTTATTGGATAACTATAAAAGCAATAAGCAGCGTAATCATAACTGGCAAACACAAAAATGAATAAACAAGGGCAGCCAATTGAAAAACTAATGGTGATAAATATGGGACTTAGGTACCTGGATACATATTATTCCGAAAATACCGACCAAGCTCTTCAGCCTGTCCAAAAAAAGCATGCACATTATTATCAAAAGATGGATAGAGTCCATACAATCAAAGGCAGCATGAAATATAAGCTATCTCAAGAAGCATTAGTTCTGTTTATGTAATGATATAATATCAAACCTGTTTTCTTCCAGCATGTGTCAGAACACCTCCATATTTTAGGACCATTAAAGCCTCGACAGGTTTTTCTTCTTCACCTTCACCATTACTTTTGGGTACTTGCATCCATTTTAAGGGTTTTAATTGGACCTTCCTATATATTCCAGAGAAATGTCCTCCCTAAATACATTAAAAACAATCAGCCCTAATTCAGTTCGAATACAAAGAATATAAAAAAACAGGTAAAACTAATGCTAATAAGTGAAAAGATACAGAACATATTCATACCATAGAAGAAGATTGACACTACCCAAAACATCCAAAATTAACATCCATAATTGTGCAAAGCTTCAAATTATAGTGAAACAATTGCACATCAACAGTTCATCACAGTGGTAATGAAAATGCACACTGCAGCCAGCAAGCAAAGACAAAAATGATTCAGAAACAGGATACCTAAGGTTACACAATGCACTGATCCCAAAACGCTCCCAGTACTTCCTTAATTTACAAGATACTAACTTACTAAAAGGGTTAAACATTTTGGACCGTCATGAAAGCACCTAGAATATGGAAAAATCCATTTTAAGAGACTCATCAATTAATAGATACTTTACACCACATCTAAAACTCGAGGGAAGAGAAAGCTTGGGATATACATCACAATCGATATTGTATAACACACATAACTGAGAGCTTGAACATACACCAAAACTGATGTTGTATACCACACATAACCCATACTTTGGGAAGAAAAGATTTGGCTGATAAAAGCTATGGCCCACTTTACACAAAAATGATACTCCCAAATTATAAGGGACAACTGACCAAAAAAGCTGTCGCATTTTTTTCAGTGAAATGCCCCTTATAATTTGGGACAGAGGGAGCAATACAATGAAACAAAAAGGCCGAGCAACTAATTCAACATGAACATATTTTTCTCACCATTTAAACTGTGAAGCCTAGCATATTGCACATCTCATTTGACAATTTTCGAGTGTATAGAGTATAGACAGCACACTAACACAGCACAAAAGTTTATACAAATCAATTTTGAAAAAGTTTACAGAAAGTCACCTCTTCGAGCACTGCTTTGACTTGACGGAGCTTTTCAGCATGTTCAATGTCCTCTGCCTCGCTATCACTCTCTCTGTCTGGTCTGCACAAGACGTAAAATTAGATAAAAACTTCAATTTGAGATTATTAGCTTTGAGAATCAAAACAAAACCATATTGCTGATACATAGCTTGTTCTAAGAAAGGAGATAATACAAAATTACAACAATACACAGTACCAACATGTGAGATGATCTTCAATGCAAAATATTGCAGGCAGTACAAAAATTGATTGGATAATATATTGTAGGAGCATCTAACAGATAGATAAGCATGCTTTAATGCTTCCTACATAACATCTACAACCTATTATAATATTTTCCAAATATTATACTGACGAGAAAAGGACGCTGTAAAAACCATGCACTGAACATTTTTTGAGGAACACATATAAGTTTCATTTCAAAAGACACAGTCACATAAGAGAGCATCCCATGATAAAAATTAAAGGAGAAATGTAATCACTAAATATTTGAAATGCCATATTAAACCGTACTTGTGACCAAAGGAAGGAAAATGGTCAGCCTTATCAGATGAGTATCAAACTGAATTGAGCTACTAGAAGTGCTAGGTCAGAAAGAACAAGTGCATATATAACAAAAGTTTGTGTGTTAAATAAATCACAAGAAGACGAAACATCACGTCTTAAAGTTGAGTTCAAGGCATGTTTGGTAGCCTGTAATAAATGTGGTAATAAGAATGAATTCTAAATCAAATTTAGGAAGGAAATTGATATTATAATCCCATAGTAATGAAAGGTCATTCTTAACATTGTTTTTCTTCTTTTTTTCATTACCATCCATTACCACTTTGGGAGTGACAATGGGTGGGAATGAAAAATTATAAAGAAAAATATACCTTTTTTTATAAATTAGCATTACCATTGGTAACAACATCCGTTTTCCTCAAAGAATTACCTACAGATTCATTCCTATTACAGCCATTAATTACTACTTACTAAACAGGATGTCTGTGAATATTGATAAATCAGACTGAAAAAGATGGGAGGAAGCTGCTGAGAAAAACTTAAGGAAAAATTGGCAAACAAATAGCAGAGAAGAGGTGAGGATGGGGAGGATGAAATAAGAAGACCATCTCCTCAGTCAAAAACACATCAGAAACAGAGAATAATGGACGGATTATTTGTGCTTTACTATGCTTTCCCTTCATTAGGGAGGCTAAAGTAGTTAGGAATTTCCCTTTATTTATGCTGGGATGGGGTTGCAGATATATAGACTGTTTTAGCAAGTGTAAACAAGCCCACACAACAAAATTTAAGTGGTTTGCCAACAATGTGTTGGTTAAATCCACAGGTAGAGGAGAAGATGTATTATGCATCTTTAGAATTCTAAATAGCGGCTAGGCTACAGAATAATTAGTTTACATACTATGCCCTAATAAGAACCAAAAAAAATAAGCTCAAAACAAACACCCAGCACAACATAATCTAGCAGAGACCTTACTAACCCTGTCTATGCCAAAAACTTACTGCATGATTACTGAATTATGTCCCATACTCCCATGATTTTGATAAATTCACGAATCAACTGACAGAAAATAACTGAAACTTTTCACTTTTTATAAGTACCTGGAACGAGGTACAAGAGCTCTGGTGGCATCTAGTAGATCTTGTAATTGAACTGCACTTTTCAGTTTTGTCTGGAGGAAGTCAAAAAATTAACATTCCAATTGACAGACATAAACTAAATAACACTGGTAGTCAAAATAAGCAAAAACCTCAGCTCTAGCCCTTCCACCATTGTACTTCAGCATCAAATTTAACAACTTTTCCTCTGTCACCTTCAACTTCACCTTCTGTTTAGGAGTTCTATCACCACTGCACCAGTCAATGAGATCAATTAGGCAGCTTAAAAAGTAATTATAGTGGTCAACAAAATGGGGTCTGTTTTTCTCACCTTATTTTTGCTTGTAAAAGAAACAATAAGTTCAAACATGTTCAGATAAGCAAAAAAAAACGTTTGATCCTCTCATAAAATAAGAACGTAAAAATTCAAATTACTCAAATAAGCAAAAGCTAGTTGAAAAAAAAAAATAGATTCACGATGATGAAAAGGAAAATGTGGAATACTCAAAAGCAATTAGGCCTTTTTTTGCATATAAGGGAATGCATGCTTATCTCAAAAAGAGGAATTAAATACAAAGGACAAATAATTTCCTTTGGGGAACTGAGGAGATGATCAGCCTGACAAGACACGAAACTGTCCCTAGGCAACTCCCAATTAGTTACATGAATTCTTCAAAGACTGCATCAATTCTTTGGCTATTATAAACACATCACACTGATACATGATCACAATTAACGAGAAGGTTGGCTTACTGTCGAAGTACAGCAATTACACAGCGTAATTCCTCTGATTGTCCAAACGTCCCAATGATTCCACTTCCTTGGCGTGTAAGTCCTTCAGAAGCATTAACAGGCTCGTGAACCTTCCATGGCAAAGTTGGAGGAATGGTAGAAGAAAGATGAGGAGCTTTTGCATCTAAAAACATCTTCCTTAATACACAAGCTGCATCATCATAATACCTAAAGTTGAAAGCACATAATAATTTTTAAAAAAGACAACAATAATAATAATAATAACAAGCAAACAATAGCCTTCAATTCTGCACATTCCATTACAAAATAAAATGGTCAACAAGAAAACTTAATAAATTGGAGTAATCAGAAACGAGAATGACAGGCTTCAATATTGGTTTTTCTAGACTCCAAGTGGATACCCTATGTAAAGTAATTTAGGAAAGATATTACTCAAAAGTAAGGGAGAACCAATGGATACCTAAATTCCTCAAAATAAACAAGGAATCCTGTGCCAAGCAGTGATTCATAATTGCTTGCACCATGATGATTAATTATAAAGATAGATATTGTTTATCGTTTTATAAATGAAGAAAAAAATATAACATTCTTCCTACATTAATTATTAAATTCCAATATGTTTGCTCATAGAAACATTTATCTCAATTCATTCACATAAGCAAGACAACAACCAAAACATGCTAGGAGAACAAAATGCCTAAGTTTGAGTTGACATATTCTTTTACGGGTTTTATCCAATAACATCCACTCTCATCTCTCAATCCCCCCTCCACCCCTCCCCCCCCCCCTCCCAAAAAAAAAAAACTGTTCAACTTACCCCTTTGTATTCAACATAAATATACTATACTATACTATTTTTTTCTTCCATATCTCCATAATTAACACTCTTTCCTACTTTTTGTTACACGTGTATTAACTATTATAATTCAACTTTTAGAATGGAAAAAAAAAATCAAGATCCTGCGCAGTGGCACCCATTTCTTTTTTCCTCACCAGTGATAGTCGTGTTCCCAAAACAAAGAAGATATGAGTTGAGAAAAGGAAGTTAGAAAATTTAGACAAGATTGTACTATTTACCTTCGGCAAAATAAAAAAAAGAGGAAAACCTACAATTTGCAAAATGCACCATGCTACGGCCACATGTGGATAACTGGACACTGAAAGAAACAAATACTTCCTCCGTTTATTTAGAAGCAACACTTTCCTTTTGGGGTGTTTTAAATAAATGCAAACTTCTATCACTTTCCTTTATAGGTTATTTTTTTTAAATTGTGAATTTACATTCTTACCTTAATAATAACACTAATAGCTTGCCCAATAAGCGTATCTTCTTAATATTATTAATAAAATCACCAGTGTAACCCTACTTATAGTCAATCAACTTTAGTGTAGCGAACTAGCTATAGTATGATTCATTCTCTACCATTAACACACCACCACCACCACCACACCACCTTTTCCAAAAAATTCTTCCACCCCCACCATCATCATCACCACTTTCGCCTTACAACCTCCATGTGATTTTCCAACCTTCACCATCACTATCACATTCCCCACTCTCCTTCACAACCACCACCATCATTATCACATTCCTCTCTCTCCTTCACAACAACCATCACCGTGCTATCTACACCATCACCAACAGTGGGCTAAGCCTCTCCCTGTTTTGATAACAGCCAACATCAACACCTTCACAATCACCACCCAAAAGATATCAGTGGATGTCACACCAACAGTTTCTGTCACGGCCAGTGACTTCAATACGAGATTTAGGGAATTTTTTTGTATTGGGGTTCTTTAATTTGGGGTTTAAATTGATACAAGTAGATGCAATTATGATTATTCTTTTGATTTAATTCCTAATTTCCTATCTCTTACTTTGCT
Source organism: Salicornia ramosissima (assembly GCA_951394345.1). NCBI lineage: Eukaryota > Viridiplantae > Streptophyta > Magnoliopsida > Caryophyllales > Amaranthaceae > Salicornia > Salicornia ramosissima. The sequence goes on along the minus strand of OX596239.1, from coordinate 51,378,227 downwards.
TAAATTTTGTATTAATTGTGTTATTCCTTTGGTTATATGTTCTTCATATAACAGCCTCCCTATCTGTTTGAAAATGATAAGTTGATGCAATATGCCAAGAATGTATAAAAAAACAATCTAACAACAATCCCACATTTGCAGAAACTGAAAGGGAAAAGAAAGGATGTACTATGGGTGTTGGTTGTTGTTTTTGCTGTGAAATGTGGATTGTGGTGGTGCTCTATTGGCGTTGTTTTCTCTCAGTGATGATGGAGGTGTTGCTGTGTTCAGTTGATATTTGGTGTTTGGATCCTATAGAGTTGTTAAAAAACTCTACCTTGTAGTTTTGTATCAATCCTACCTTTTATTTTTACATTAAAGGTCCACATTTTTTTACCATAAAAAATCCCTTTTAAATTTCAACCATTGATTTATTTTGGGTTTAATTTGAGTCTTTGATGGATAACTCTATATGGTAGAGTTTAAAAAAAAAAAAAACTCTAGAGGATCTTGACACTTTGGGTGGTTTTGGCTGGTGACGGTTGATGTAATCTCTCTGCTTTCTCAAATTTAAAAACATGGATTTTGATAATCTCACCAGTACCAAAAAAAAAAAACCCATTCAAAACATTTATATTGAATCTAAAAAAACAGAGGAAGCATCTTATATTCTTATTTATAGGAAATAATTAACAAAATCGTGTAAATTCCCAGCTGTTGCAATAAGTTTAACCTGCCAGCTGAATATTTTAAAACTTTCATGCAGACAAACAGATAAGGAGGGACTATAGTCCAAATTAACCAATCTATGTGCAGCTTTACAACCAAAAAATGTTGCTGCTACAAGAACCGAACATGTTTATTAGCAGAAGGAGCAATCACGATCAGACTCGCAAAGATTTACCTCACTGTTTTGTTTTTACACCACTTATACTGAAGTGAACTGGAGTACTGGACTACATTTAGTGGAAAAGTAAACTAAAACGGATTGAACTAAACAGAAAATAAATAGTCGATGGCAACATTCTGAATCTCAAAATAGTTTAAGCATTTACATGTGAAATAGGTAAGCCACATCCACAACTTCATCAAGAAGCTCCATCATGGGAAAAACAAGATCCATTATACAAGTTTCAAGTGTTACTTGGATTCCAAATCTCATGTTACATTCGGCTACTTGTAGAAAATTTGTTATGTTAACCACGTTTTAAATGCAGGCTATGTTACCTGGACTCTTCATTTTACCTTAAGTACCCGTGTCGGATCCTTGACACTCGGACATGGGTACGACACTTGGACACTTCATTTTGGGCTAAAATCTTGGTAATTTTTCACAAATTAGCCGAGTCGGACACTTGGACACGTACCCATGTTGGACATGGGTATACATGTCCATGTAACATAGAATGCAGGTAGTTGAGAAAAATAATCATAGAATGAGAGCACGGATTATCATAGCAAAGGTCTTTCACAACTACTTATAGCGAAAAGGTTCCATTTAGGAGCATATGGTAACAGTACAGAGTGAAAACTTAAAACAGAAGCATGAAAAGCAGGGCAAATGAATTAAAACCATATCATGCAGAGGATAGAAGAAAAAGCAGTTCCATTTCCAAAAAACTCAACAATTAAGCAATAAAACGCCGTACTTGTGAGAATTTTTAACGAAACTCCATCCATTTACATCGCAAACATATGAGCGCCCCCCACAACGTAGCAAATCAAATCCACAAACCTGTGAGCAACGTGCACATATAGTCATGTCATCGAAAGCGGAATGAATATGATACGTTTATATACTATATGAGAGAAAGAAGGCCTACACCAAAACATAGAAGTAAAACCCTAGGTCACCTAAAGGAAAAGAGAAAAATCAAGCTAATGATATATACCCCTTGTCTAAATGCAATGCAGACTTCTCTTGACATTTGTTTCTCTGCAGGAGTGAGAAGAACAGGATACCTTACCTGCAAGAAAAAGGAAGTCCCATCAATTTTGTTACAAGTAACTCATTGTGAATTTTTTGGGTAGAGGTGGGTATAGGGGATGGGGTATCCACATCCACCTGCCCCATTTGTCATCCCTAATAATTAAGGTCTTTCATATCTAAAGTAACATAATTTCCTTCAAAAACACTTTGTTTCCTTCAATTTATTCATAAAATCAAAATAATTTTTGTTAGGAAAAGATGAAGGAAATATAATTTTTTAAATGAAAACTTGTGTCCTTCCAATTCATGGAACCTTAATTAGTTATAAAACAACCCATTTAACATGTATTTATATTGAAAGTTGGTTATTAATACCACAATTTTGAAGATAGCAAAAAACTCAGGCTACCATTGAGATTTGCAATTAAGATTTAAGAAGGGCTACCAAAGAGAAACTCAAAAACATAGTGCTACCATTGAGAATTCCCTAAAAATTTAAACACACACACACATACACACACACACAACTATAAGAAAGCAGAATCCCATAAAATGTCAACTATGATCACTCCTATTTGCTAATAAAACCCATCAACTGCCATAAACTATCATCATTTCATAACAGATAAAATGTAGAGAAACATCTTTGAGAGCTTGTTTTCCCTTGGAGATACTGATAAGGATTCTAAAATAAAAAAATAAAAAAAAAAACTGCAAGATTCTAAAACCATGACAGCTAATCAATCATCATGATGAAGAGCTCCTAACAAATATTGGCCTTCTTAAATCAAAACAGACCAAAGACCCTAGGGGATCAAAGAATCAAATATCAATATATAGAATGAGCAACCAACAGAGATCAAATATCAAAACTTTCCTTTCTTTTGTGTTTAATAAATTTTATCTTTTTATTTTTTAAGGAAACAAAAGAAAACAAGATTATAAGAACATCCCCAAAGCACAATTCCTCTTACATAGAGTCAATATAGGAATGAACTAAGTTGTTGTGAGTCATTTTTGAATAATAAAACTAAGATTACTTGCTTATCCTCCCTTGGTCCTCTTTTCCCATGAAGCACATGAATTTAGGCGAGTAAAAAGTAGAGGGAAAATGTAAGTAGTATGGTGCGGAACCCACCATATGAGATTTTTTTATTATAAAAATAGAGAGGATGTTCGATATCAGAAAATAGAGAGAAAAATTCAGGACAACCCAAAAAGGAAACATAAGGGATGGACGGAATAAACATTTAGCAGCCATTCTATACAAAGAAAGAAACAAAGACTTGTGACTAAAAGTCTAAAACAATTATTAGAGATCTCATATATCTCCTTCAAAGTTCAGCTTTAAGAAAGTAGCCTTATATAACTTTCAATGCGCAGGAAGAAGAAGAAACAGAAGTTCGAGAAGCATGCAGCATCACAAATGACAGCATAAATGCGGTGTTAGCAAACAAAAACATACTTCTTTTCCATCAGGATTCCTCATTACAACACCGTCAACCACAGGAGACTTCCTTGCTTCAGCATGAGCATAATTGGGGCCAACTGTGTATACCTATATCACAAATAGCAAAGAAATAGTGTTTAAGGAGACATAAAAATTGTCACATGAGGCAGAAAATCACACGGGATTGTGAGAAAGTATACTTTTGATACAAGATAAGTGATTTTACATAAATATGTACACACCATCTTTGAAAACAAACATGGAACCTAAAATAATTCCTTCCCACCCCCCCCCCCTCTCCCCCCAAACGATAGGATATCATACAAACAAAAAAATAATAATGCGTATAACATGGTTGAGGAACATGTTTTTAAAACAAGGTATCAGAAAGATAAACAAATTATTCATTTGATGTCATTTTTAGCGAAATCAATCAACCATTCAACCACATTCTAGCCATACCACATCAATCAAACCTTACAACAAAATCCAACCTCCTACAACTAAATTTAGGAGAAAAGGACAATAGATACAATGGCATTTTATGACCTCAGCAAATCAGCCAACAAACCAATATTGGTCTGACACATAAAAAGTCGTTTACTGTCTCATCAAGCTAAAGCTTTATTCAATAGATGCACACATTGGTCGGTCAGCTGAAGGCAATAGTATCAACTAAACTTCTATTTTCTTTTTCTTTATTTATATTCAATAATGGTGTAATACATATATGTTATTGGTCTACAAACCTTAACATCTGTTCCTCCTGTATGCATGAATTCTTCATATATATACGAGCTATCTCGTCTCACTTTTCTAACATCAGGGTGAAAGTCACTGGAACGATTACCAACCTGAATAACAAATAAAACAAAATAAGTACCAAACAAACAACTTCACAATACCAGTAAACCTTCTTAGCAACATAATCTTGAAAGTTAAAACCATATTCCCTCTTCAAACAATCCAATTGTTAGCAATTTTGGGGGTACTTCAATCCACAGCCACCCCCAATAAATGAAACAACCCCATGTTGGGAGCAACATGGCATACTGCATAGTGCATACTTTCATAGTGTGTTTTACCCATTTTTAGATATGCTGTGTTGCAGACACAAGGCTGTCCCTAGTCCTGACCGAATTCCCAATTCATTGCAACCTAGAGCTCCTCTTTGTAGCTTTGAAAACCAAGAGCATTCAAAAAGGCAAATTTTGGAAATTGACAACAAGCTTCATCTTCCTAGGAAGAAATTTGTTAAGTCCTCAAGCACGTGCAATGTCAAAGTTACAAATATATATTCAGTCTTCATATAATTGCCACAATGACACAATCCTCATCAAAATAACCTTTGCCCCTCAAATCTATCAAAGTTTTCCTTCGCGTGTTAAGTGGGCTTAGTTTAGTGGCTGAGTGCCAAATTACTAGCCACAAACATTTAGGATATTGCACACCATTGGTAACCCAAAATTGGATAGGCTCGAGCCTAGGTGCAAGGTGAAGGCAAGCCCCTCTTCAAGGGCAAGGCATATTTATTTTTTAAAATTTTATTCTGCTAATTATATTAATTAAAAGATTAAAAGATACCTGATAATTTAAGTAATGAAAGATGTAAAGCTAAGGTAAATCTATTGAAGAAATTCCGATCATTTCTCAATTTATAAACTCAAATGTAAGCTATTTTGTTTAAAGTGCAAAGAAGCGCCTCATTAAAGGAAGTCTAAGGTGCGCCTGTACTGTGCCTCGCATTTTAAAAACCCATTTCCATGGGAGCGCCTTGTGCCTCTTTTTTAAACTATGGTTGGCATTTAAAAAGCAAAGGCATCTAAACATTTTCAATCAAAACATCTAAGGTACGACTCATTACAGGCACTCTAAGGCGTGTCTACGGCTGTGCCTCGCTTTTTTTAAACTCATTTCCCTGGGAGCGCCTTGTGCCTCTTATTTAAACTATGATTCCCATTTAAAAAGTAAAAGCTTCTAGACCTTTTTCATCAAAATATAAAAGCATAAGAGAATGACCTAAAACAACAATCCAAGTTACACACACTCAGCTAAGAATGCCATAAACAGGATCTAATTTGCGTGATCTGCTCCAATATGGAAATGCCATACCCATGACAGAAATGAAGAGTACAGATTCATAGGAAGATGATGTCTTCTGGCATGCTTTAGAACAAGTAGAGCATAATTGTTCCCATTATAAGAGGACCTTCAGGCGAAGAACTCTCAAGATGAGATTCGGATATGATGAACTTGGGCATGGGATGTTGGATTTTGTGTCCAATTCGTCAAGATTCGAGATTAACAATTACAGGACCGGGAAGGAGGTAGAGGGTTGTATAGAAACATGTGGGAAGAGCAAGAGATTCCACTCAAACCGTGACATTAGTCTTATAAGGCACAAAGTGGCCCTGCAGCATAGGCACAAGGCAAATGTATGCCTCTTAGGGAGATGAGATGCATTAAGTGCCAAAAACCACAAAAACATTTTCTATAGCATATTTGTAGTCAAAATAATATAATAATTATATCTTAAAGTGCATGATTGACAAAAGGAAATAGAATTTGTTACTAGAATACCGCCAAAAGGCAAAAGTACTTAGTAGAGATTTCAACATTAAAGCAAGGAATGTTTGACTCTGAATTTACCCATAAACAAACTGAAATGAGATTGAGATACCCAATATAAACAAAAACCCATATATAAAACAGAAAACAGAGAAAACAAAACACAGGGACAGAGAAGGAGAAAACAGAAAAAGAAGAAGCAGGTCTTGTATTGAGATAAGCAGAAATTGACAAAAGGTGAAAAAAGAGGGAAAAAATAAGAAAAAGAAAAAGAAAAAAAAAAGAGGAAGAAGAGAAGAGGAAAGTATTAGAATGAAGAAAAAGATTGAAGATTAATGGTAACTATAGCCAGTGAAAAGGACTAACACATAGGACACATTCCAAAAAAAAAAAAAGAGGGAGAGAGAGAGAACCCACTATAAGCAGGTCCTGGCACTTCTTACCAAAAGGCATCTAAGGTGCTGCACTACACCTCAACCTTAAGATGATGTTTAGTCAAATTCTTTGAGATCAAATAAGAAAAAGAAAAAAAAAATCAAATCACAACTCCTTAGTTGCTTCTACAATCAATAAATACCTTTAATTTCGTTTTAAATTCAATTATGAAAGTTACACATTTAAAATCTAACCAATATGAATGTAATGATACTACATTTGTTAATTATTTTTCGAATTTTTTGTCCAAAACCCCCTAAACATTTGGGTACTTTGCGGAAAACTACTTTACAAAACAGAAATTGTCCAAAACTACCTGAACTATACAAAACCGTTGTTGACTCATACCCAAGTGGTTTGAAGGAAGAGTTGACCCGGTTTTTAGCCCCTTAAATGCACGTGCCAGTCACGTGGGGCAGTTTTTCACCTAAAAAATCCAATTTCCGCCCACACCACTGCCCCTCCTCATCACTGCCGCCCAATGCCCCAACCATAACATTGAACCGAACCAACCACTGCGATGGTTAACGATGGTTGAAGGCCGACAAAGATTAACATTGGTGAGGGTAGGTTGCATGTGAGGAGGGGCGGTGAATTGGGCGGCGGAAAACGGTGTTTTTTGGGTGAAAAACCGTCCACGTGATCGGCACGTGCATTTTCGGGTAGTAAATCGGGGTCAAACTTAGGTATGAGTCAACAGCGGTTTTGTATAGTTCAAGCAGTTCCAGACAATTTTGTTTCTGTAAGATAGTTTTTCGCAAAAGTGTGAGGTTTTGGACAAAAAATCCTTATTTTTCTTATAAATTAGTGTAGAAATTAGGTCAAAAGTTAGTCAAAATATCATATCACATCAGAAAAAATCAGATCAAATCAAGTCAGAAAATTTCAAATAATTTAGCCTAAGGGCCTGTTTTCAATTCAATTCAATCCAGTCAAGCTCAGCTCTCAATTTTCTTCTCTTATAAAATATTACTTTCAGCTGTATTCAGCTGAAGTAAACAAACCCTAAGCAAAGGTACACCAATGTGTGCGTCTCATGGTGATTTTTGGACCTTATTGCACCTAAGGTTTCAGAAGCCATTTTTTGGAACCTTGAGTTACCTTGCACCAGGGTACGCCTTGGGCTAGCTTTTAAAAACACAAAACAAGACCAAATAAGTTATTGAAAAAAAGAAAAACACTGAAAATTGGATAGCAACAACATCTTAATCTAAAAAAATTGGTCAGCCAGACATGAATCAATGTGGAATCACAAAAAGAAAATAAAATAGCCCTTTTGACTTGTGAGTTTAATCTAGGGCCAGAACTAAAGAATCCTACATCAAGCAACAACTTTTAAAATAAAATAAAAACAAAACAAAAAGAGGGGAAAGACCCTAGCACTTTTTCCTCCTAACAGCACACTCCTCATAATATATTTTCAATCAAAAGTATTAGAAATTAGGAAATGCCTATACTTCTTATGTGACAGCAAACCAATCTACAGTTTGCTGATGTATTATGCATTACTACCAAAAAAAAAAAATCTTTTTGCTTTCGTACATTTTTTCCCTTTATTTCATGGTTTACTTCAACAACATATGTGGCAGGTGCCAACGTCAATGTATTTATATGTAATTCTACGAGGAGTCAAGTGTCAATGTTAAGATTGTCAGCCTGATACTAATACCACCATATACTTAAGGATGGAAAAGCATTACCGTGCACAACGGCATGGATTTGGCATCCAAAACTTAATTGTATATACATTCCCATCATTGCTTTTAGTAACTCCTACCAGCTGGATAAGTAGTTAGCAATTACTTAAAATACACTCGTACAGATTTTATGAACAGAGTATTTGTGGAATATAGTGGTGCAGTGGTACTTGAGTTTTGATTGCATATATATTCCAAGTCGGTGAAACTTGTGGACTTTCCTTGTTCAAATCACAACAGTCAACATACAAGGTCAATCCAACCACCAGATAATAACAATAATAGATTAAAGACTTTGGCTGTTCAGCAGCATCAAAACAGCAATACAAAGCCTGCAGCAGTGTTACTCCAACGGTCCAACCTCCAAACCTACACATCTTAGTCAGAGACATCCAACGTCTTAATTAAACAGATAACTGGATATCATCTGAAATACATTAAAAAAATGTTGAAAGCTTGACATGCCCATGTCGGATGCATCTTAAAAGTTTACTGCATGTCTGTATCCCAGGGACTAAGTTGGGAAGCTGTACTCAAAAGAATAGAATTTAAGTGTGAAATTGTAAAACAAGATTTTTAAAAAATAATAATAATAGATGTGCACCTTCCGAAATAGCTCCTTCATGCCTCCACCAGCAGAACTGGGATAATATATCATTATGCTATGGTTATCACCTGATTTAAAACACATAAAACATTGGTTATCAACTGTTTAAAAGCATATAAGATATTGTGAATATAATTTTAGAAAGGAAGTGCATATTCCTGCACCATTGAGATAGATTTTCATCAACCTATAATTACAAATTAATAATATCACAATATGGATTTTTTTTTTTTTGGAGAAGTACTACAATATGAAATTCCTAAAGAATAATGAAGGTGAAAAACGGAAATAAACAACCAAAGTGTAACGCCATCCAAACAGAACTTAATTACCACTGCGAGAAAATAAATTTTGGAGGGTATTGTTTTACACAGGGAACAAAAGGCTGTACCAAGTCTCCAAAAAGTGGATTTGTATTCTTATAATCACTTTAACTGATCTACTCATGTCACGTGTGATGAATGCACTCCGTTAATGTTTTTAATTTGGTAGAAACTTTTGTGTTTTTAGTCATTGTTTTTTCTAGCTGAGTTGCTTGGTTCCATGTAGGGGAAGGGGGAGAAAAACTGAGAATACAGAAGTACCACAACATGTCTTACACAAAAGCTGTTGCACATGGAAACTATATAGGGTAATAATTATATATAAAAAAAAAAAAGAAATGGAACAGAAACAAAAACAATTATGATGGGATGGATTGCAATATCTTTTATTCATCTAAAGACGAATGACAGTATGACACAATTACACAAATACATCCTTTGATACCAAGCTTGAGGAAGAGATTGTTTAGATTCCACAGTTCCACACAAAATTATTTAATGAATTAATTAGCTTACCATCAACAGGTTTTTCCACAAACGGCTTTGAGAAACGTTCACCATGAACTATAACAAAGTCATCTTCTTCAATGAAATAATCCACTTCTTGAAATGGAAATTCTCTATTCACAAGAGCATATCTCGGGACAGGAATACCATACAATGCAAGATGCTTAGCCATGCAAAATAAGAAATTAAGACCATCAGTCCCATATAAGATAAGATAGATATTTAAATTAAAAAAATACAAAAAAAAAATTAAATAAAAAAATCTACTAAGTAACCTTGTGTTTTTATAATGCTATAATCAGCAGACAATTGCAAGAACTCTAAACAACAGCTTCTGTTTCTATAAACCTCGCGGTATAACAAAATAACGCTAGAGAAGGATTAAAGCATTTTAAACATAAGAATGCTTTTCTAAGAATAGTGGATAGATGTTATGACTTGCAGTGACTGCAAATAGGCCGATCAATAATTGATTGCAAACAGACCTATCATGAATAGGTATTATAAAAAAAGAGATAATGTCATATAGATCGCTCTTGAAAATGAAAATTACATGTCTTCAAATTTATTAGCACTTTTTGGATCAACGAAAGCCGAAGTTAGAACTTAGAAGGCATTTATACTACAATTACCTAACAACTTAGCACGAATTTTGAAGGCAAGGATAATGCTTATGCGATTTTAGAAAGCTGGGTACAGATTTTTAATGTAAGTATGAGGACAAAGCTTAAAATTTTTAAAAGCACAAGGACAATGTAGCAAAATCCAAATAAAACTAGAGCACCAATATATAAAACAAAATCACAATCATTGCTCTTAGTGCTAAGATAACTCCCCTATATTACAGGTAATTTAATTATATTTTTTGGCAAATGTATTACAGGTAATTTAATCATAATTATTAGCATTAAAGTATGAAAAAGATTAAATTCAACTTCCATCCTTGTCAGCATATGATTAACAAGCATGTCCACAATTAGGTGATCCATAAACCAAAACTAGCCAGCACTAAATCAAAGCCGACAGTGCAAATTCAACTATTCTAATAAGCAAAGGCAAGAACTGTATTTTACTAAGCATTTGAAAAGACCAACAATGTTGTGCTAATATATTTTCCAGTTTCAGGTAAGCAAGATTCATAAAATTATTGATGATAATTTGACAAATATACTCATTCCAATCCATATTGAACTTTAATTTTGCGTTTTCGCTCAAATTAAGTAAACAGGGAGAGTTATTTAAAAAAAGTCCTAACTTATTTTTTTTTTAAATTAAGAAAATAAGAGAAAACTTAGTTGTGACAAAGTGTGAAAGTTGATGAACCAACAAGTGGGATGAGGGAGGGTAAAAGAAAATTTGAGATTTGAATAAGAAATAAGTTCAAAAAAATATGTAACATCTTTATGGAACAGCCCAAAAATAAAACATCATAGAATTTTAAGGGATAGGAGTAACACGTACCTCGTAAACCTTCCGCCTGTCATGCAGCAAGTGTTGCGGTTCTAGTTCATTGATTAAATAAGGCCTAAAACAAAAGAAAACCTTCAATATAGTAGCGCACATATTCGACAAAAAGGACGAGGAGAAGCAATTAAGTACATGACAGGCTACAGTGAAAAGGCAAGCGCATTATCTGGCTATGAGGTAAATGGGAGGACTTTGATATATTTATGTATAAATTTGGCATGAAATCTCCAACGTAGTTGTCTGAGGTAGTGGGTTTCTACTTGCAAACTAGTGTTTTCATCCTTCAAAGAGTACTGAAGAAAAAACACATCTTTGCCAGACAACTGCATTACCTTGGACATCCATGTGAAAATGCCAAAATCCACACAAACTTACTGCCCTTCCCCGGCCTCATTGCTTTGCACCTTTAGTGCCGTAGGAGAGAGGAACAACACAAGCCAATGTAGAATGTACATAGGCTACAAGTCTACAACATGTCAAACGTATGGAATCTGATCACACCTCCAAACAAAGACATGGTCTCATATATGCAACATAGGTCCATAATTTTCATCGACCATGGAGGGGCTTGTAATCATAGATATAATCGCATATAATTGAATCTTTATTTTGGTGTCCACAAATTAAAAATATATATTGTTCATATAGACTTGAGAACACATCAACACAGCATATAACTTAGATGACACGTGCTCCAGTTACTTTTTACCAGAAATTATCCATGGATTGTTAGATTCCCAAAAGAAATCTTTAAAAAGGTCAAAAGCAACAATTATAAGTGAAAAAATAACTAAATAATGTAGCCTAATATGAAACATTCATCAGTTCTTTCAAGCTACAAACCCACGAGTAAACTTGAATGTTCACACGACACCTAGCACAAAGAAATATGTACCTGACTAAGTGAATTTCCCCTTAAGGTACCAAAGTCTATCAGCTAAAAACTAAATAATGCTCTATTAAGTTAACTGAATTTGTAAGCAATGCAATGATCAGAAACAGAGGAATGACATCATAGCAAATGTATAACTTACTTTCTTAAAGCAGCATATGCCTCCACTTTTTCAAGAGGATAACCAGTTGAGTAGAAGGCAATAAGACAGTCACACAATGGCCAGCTGCATTAGAAAAATATATGAGTAATAGAACAGGATACAGAACAACATGTCTACATGTAATATACACAGTAGAGATAGTGTGACAAGTGAAACTACTTCTCAGCTTCTTGCAAGTTCCAAACAGAGATTTATTTAAAAATTGTTGGTGGTAATACAAGTATACATACTTAGTATTGTATTATCTATGTATTATACAAGTTGTTAGTTAGTTGTTCTCTACTAACTAATTCTGTTATTTACTGTTTGTCTTATTCTATAAATAAGACTTAGCCTTCTCTGTACATAACTATGCTATTGAAAAATAATAGAACAACTTTTCCTCTCTACATTTCATTTTGCAATAAAAATAAAAGGGTAGACTAATACTAATTTGAGTAATATCTTAACTAAATCAGAAGCAGTATAACTTTTAAAGTTTCTAATGATCATAGGTCTGCAATGCTTATTCCTGGCGCACAGTACATGGAATCATGACTGACAATATCTGAGCCAAGCAAATCACTCAGCTTGTCTTGGAAGAAAGGACTTTTGAAGTTAACTGCTCTCTGAAAATGCAATAGAGTACAGCTAAGCTGCTACACTGAGCTGCTCACAGAGGAAATTTTGACCTTCAAGTATTTTCTGGTTTTTACCTCAACTTGAGAGGATGTGTGAATGTGTGACAACATAAACAGTATCATGAACTACATTACATGGACACTTGACGCTTGGACACTTCATTTGGAACATTTTATATAAAAATGGTAATGCCCATCACTTGGACACATACCATACACTTCTACCAGAGTCCAAGTAGTATAGATCATAAAATGCGCAAGCAAACTCTATATTAGTGCACTTTGATTGCCACACAGAGTCACAGACACGTTTAATGTTTTTAACAATTAACAGCATGTATAGAAAAAGGAAACCAAAAACTTGAACTCTGCTTTACATGGGTAAGGATATGATTTTAAGGGAATATCCAGGGAGAAGAACGCTGCTCAAACTTCAAAAACAACTAGGGCCTTCAGAATAATCCAAAGAACAGAAAACTACCTAGGTTCCTTTTTTTTATTAATCACCAAAAAAGGTGATTATAAGTTTATAACTTTATAAGTAGGAATATTCGCATCAAAGGCAAAGAGGATTTAAATGTAAATAGGACTACACTAAAACAGACCACACATCATTAATATGAATCGTACAAGACAAAGGGCATTCAAAATTTCAAATAGACTAAAACTCTATTACATTTTTTTATTTTTTTGAATGGGACTAAAACTCTATTACATTAATTGTCTACAATGATCAATTTGGAGCACGTTCAGCAAACCAGTATCATGTTGTCAACAGAAATAGCAGACCAAGCTGAAACAATGAGATCAGTTATTGCAATAATAATTACAGACCATGGTTTTAAAACAAGGGCGCAAAGTCTTGGTTGGGGTGTTTTGTAAAGGAATTTCAATTTACCAAACCGAAATTGTCCGTATCAACAAGGGGTGTTTAAAAAACCCGCGATTTTGTCCGAATCAAACATTTTAACCCCAAATCACCCCGTATTAGAAGTTAAATCTACTGTTTTACTCAAAAGTAACTTTCTATTCAAAGATATAGTGAAAGATTCCCTCATATTTCCCCACTAATGGCTCTAATCCTTTATTACTCCCCCATATATTCCCATTGATTGCTCTAATCCTATATTATCTTGAAATAAAATTTGCATCGCAACAACAGTGACATGGTCCGCGATTAACGCATCATAACTGTTTCCCTAACTCCATAACCGTTCCAGCAACTGTAACCAAAACCGCATTTTCAGTCCATGACTGACCCTAAAAAAGTTACAAAATTGTAAATTAGGAGTTCCAAGTTTAGAAAATAAATAAACAAATGATCTATACCCTCAATACCTCCAGACAATGTTATTTGGTAGAAGAGTGCTTAGCAAGTAATTCTTATTTGTTGGGTTATACAGTGACATACTCAAAAGAGATCCTGCTACCTTCATCACAGTACAAGAGGCTGATTTACTTTTGGACATACATCATTTTCTTCAATTAGCTGCTCTTATTTAATAACATACAAATTACATTAGATGTAAAGCCTAGTGCTATAAAGAAGGAACATCATTCATGTTGTGTGCAATTGGATGCCATTGTTACAATTAACTCTCTTAATCAATATTTCTTAATAAATTATTCTTCATTTTAAATTTTTAGGAATTTACGAAATGAGTTGTTATTGTAATTAAGGCATTGTGTATTGTGCAATCAGTGCCATGCGAGCACAAAGAAATTTGAATTGAAAAGCCAACAAAGTTAAAGGTTACAACTATACAAGTCATTCAACTTTTCAACTAGTTATAAACCCAAGTAATGCATGTTTTTTCAAAGAAAAAGCAATGGAAAAAATGGAGAACCTAATCAACCGATAAAATACAATGTGATGCCTCATAAAAGTAAGTTCAATGTAAACCTTTAATATTTTTTTAAAATGCCATGAAAGCATCAATGGCAACATGAAAAGAAAGAAAAGGAAAAAAGAAGAAAAAAAGAGAGAATTATTCCATAAGAAATAAAAAGATTCATTTCTTAGATGTCACCATTTAAATCTCCAACTACTAAATGTTGAATATTCCCTTCCTAAAATTTATGGCCAATGAAAGGAGTCCAAAAGCTACATTAATCCCCCAATTTTACCAATCAAATCAATGCAAGTTGTGCATCTATTGTAATTCATAGCTATATAATACTTCCTACATCCCTAAAAGTTTGTCTCTCTTTCCCTTTAACAAAGTCCCATTTCACTTTAAGTCATATGGACTTTTTTTTAATGATTAGGTAAAACCGTAAAAATATCCGCTCTTTTTGAGCTAAACATATATGGAAAGGGATGCTAGTAATAAGGTTCTAACCTCGTATCCATTTAATATGAGGTGGGAATGGGACCACTTTGCCACTCCTCTTCACCTTTTAATAATAGGGTCCTTAATATTACTCTCAATTCCACTTTTGATGAAGTTATAGAAAGGGATGGGAAAATCTTTTGAGTGTTTTGACAATGAGAGAGTACTCTTTTTAAAGTAGAAGATACAAAGAATTTATAATTTGGAATTTGAAAGATGGAAGGAGAGAGCTAAGGCAATTGGAGGTTGGAGAAATTAATTAGAGTAAGGTGGTGGAGGAAGTTAAAATCATTGATTGAATGCAATCAATAGCAAAATCCAAACGAAAGAACATTGAAGATTTCAGATATGACATATGACAAGAAAAACTAAACGAAAACAATAATTTGTAAATATATGTAGAAAAGAAAAATGATATCGCCAGGGGGGCAGAGAGGGATACACAACTCAATAAATTCATTCCCCGAAGGCATTATATCAGTGGTGGACGAAATATATCCTAAAAAAGTTAACAAAAAATAGTATAAATCTTTATTCAGTATTCAACTGTGAACCTGAGCTGTATCAATCCATAGTTCATAGCACAAATATCAACCACAATATAGTGATAAGAGATGCTCACTGAGAAGACATATTTGTAGCTACAGGATGGAATTTATACTCAATATTTGACTACTATTTAACTAACACAATAGTCAACCATGTACTGTTCATGCATCAACTAACTAAAAAAAAATTGATTTTCCAGTCAACTTCAACAAGCAATTAACAATTATTTGCCGCCATAGATTAAATATTCCCTCCTTTCTTCACCGAAAATAGAAAAAATGAAAGAAAAAACAAACGTCACAAAAAGAAAAAAGCATTGAGAAAAAGAACCAAAAGGCAAATAGCTAAAATATTACTATTATACTGGAAAACTGAAAAGGCATAAAAAGAAATTTTATACTAGCATTTTCTCAGAATATTACTGGATTCTACGGAAAAGGTAAGAAATGTACCTCTCAATAGGATCTTCAAGTATAACTTTGTCGCCAAAAAGTACTATCTAAAACAGAGCACAGAAAATAATAG
Source organism: Salicornia ramosissima (assembly GCA_951394345.1). Lineage (NCBI taxonomy): Eukaryota > Viridiplantae > Streptophyta > Magnoliopsida > Caryophyllales > Amaranthaceae > Salicornia > Salicornia ramosissima. The sequence continues at coordinate 51,362,182 of OX596239.1, read as the reverse complement.
TAATCAAATTCTAAATTACTGGATAACAAAAGGAACTCATAGAATCCTTGCTTCAAAACGAAAATTAAAAAAAAAAAACCTCAAATTCACCAAACGCTTCCAATCTCTCAAGTATCTGCTTCATCGGACCCGAAGATGCCTAAAAATTATTTTCGAAATTTATTTCAAAAACAAACGTTTGAAAATTAATAAAATTAACAAAAAAAATCAAAAAAAAGATGAAATAAGTCTGGTAATTAGGATTTAATTCTGGCAAAGTGAGGAAAATCATGACTTAAAATTAAAGCAGAAACAACCTCAAAATCACATTTCACCTTCTTTTCCATCACACAAACACCTAATTTAATCTTCCATTCTAGTTCTCCTCCACCTACATTCTGCACCTTCGGCGACGAACTCAACGTCATTTCTCTCTCTCTCTCTCTCTCTCCCTTTCTTTCTCTCTCTCTCTCTCTTCGCACGCTAAGAAATAAGAAATGACAAATTCGGAGGTTCCACCGCCAAGGCTTTTGCTCTTACAATATGTATTTATATCTTTTTACGGAGTAATATAGCAGTATTTTATTTTTGGAAGGATGTACTGTATTTAGGACAGTAAGAGGAGAAAGAGAGAGAAATAAAAGGGAGATTGGAGAAGAAGTCCAACTTCAACAGAGAAGAAAATTTTGGTGTTTTGGTAACTGAAAAAGGGCAGAGTATTACGCGTTGGTGGACGGAAAGAGTATAAATTCGAGAAAGTTTCACGTAATCACTCTGAAATCTGAATTACTTCTCCATTTTTAAAAATAAATAAATAAATAAATTGATGGTAGTTAATCATTGAATCCTCGTGATTTTGCACTTTTCAAATAGAGAGACATTGCAACACCTACCTAATGGTTAGTTTACCCAATATTGCAAATTATTGGGTGCATCCGGACCATGCAGCTGGGTGGTCCTGGTTTAAATGACGGTGTGAATATTTGATACTTTTGTTGTGAACATTTGGTACATTTGTTATAAACATTTGATAATTTTATTGTGAACATTTGGTACTTTTGTTGTGAACATTTGATAATTGTGTTGTGAACATTTGATAGTTTAATGCTAGTGAACATTTGATAGTTTAATGCTGGTGAACATTTGATAGTTTAATGCTGGTGAACATTTGATAATTTTGTTGTGAACATTTAATAGTTTAATGCTGGTGAACATTTGATAATTTTGTTGTCAACATTTAATAGTTTAATGTTGGTGAACATTTGATACGTTGTGAACATTTGGTACTTTTATTGTGAACATTTGATAATTTTATTGTGAACATTTGTTACTTTTGTTGTGAACATTTGATAATTTTGTTATGAACATTTGATAGTTTAATGGTGGTGAACATTTGATAATTTTGTTGTCAACATTTGATAGTTTAATGTTGGTGAACATTTAATACGTTGTGAACATTTGGTACTTTTGTTGTGAACAATTTGGTAGTTAAATGCTTGTGAACATTTAATAATTTTGTTGTCAACATTTAATAGTTTAATGTTGGTGAATATTTGATTTTTTTTTAAAAAAAAAATTAATAGTTTGATGTTGATTAACAAGTGATAATTTTGTTGTAAAAAATTGATAGTTTGATGTTAATGAACATTTGATAATTTTGTTATGAACATTTGATAGTTTGATGTTGAAAAATATTTGATAGTGTGATGTTGTGAACATTTGATAGTGTGATGTTGTGAACATTTGAGGGACCACAGAAAGTTGGGTGCTCACGGGTCCATCCATTACCTATTGACCCAATACTAATAGAATCATTAAAATATTATTGAATTTATGAGTTGCATTTCACTATTAACATTAACCACAACACTTTATTACTTATGGATAGTCAATCCGGTGGGTATACTAAGTTTTTTTCCCAAACCCATTATTAATATAGGAAAATTTAAGGAAAGTGATATTCGCACCCACAAATTAATATCCGCACTTCTCATTTTTCATATAAAAGCAATATAAACGCGTTTTTATATTAAAGATATGGGATGCGGATATTAGTTTGTGGGGTGCGGATATCAATTCCCGCAAACCTAGGGTTTGCGAGTGTGTATGATTCGTCTGAAATTTTATGATCTTATCTCAACTTTTTATTTATTTGAACTTTTTTTATTCTAATCTGAATTTTTACGGATTGATCTGATTTGAATTTTTCTAATTGTAATAATTTTGATAGTTCTAATTTACCTTATTTGAAATTTTTTAATCTGATCTAAATTTTTCTGAATGGATCTAATCTGATCTGTATTTTTCTAGAAATAAGCATTGGAGTGCTTAAATAGGTTGAATCAAACGCACCATAAAGGTGGCAAAAGTGACTCATACCCAATTGCCCTACACGATGATCCGTTTCAATGAAATGAACTTAAATTAAATTAACTGAACTTAAATAAAATGAACTAATTAAAATTAAATTAAATGAAGTTAAATTAAATTAAATTAACTGGACTTCAATTAAATTTACTGAACTTCAATGAAATGAACTAAACTTAAATGAAATTAACTTAAATTAAGTTAATAGAAGTCCTAAAGAACGGGGCCTTAGGGTGTATTCTTGTTGTGGGATTAGATGAGATTGAATTAGAATGGATTGGATTATAACTTAAACCTTAACCAACCTTTTATGGTGGAAAAATTACTCCCTCAAATTCTTTTTTTTTTTCCATTTGAAATCTTGACACTATTTATATTCTCTCTTATAATTTTACCATTGTAAATTTGTTATTATCTAAATATGATTTTTACATAAATAAAAATGAGATATTGTAAAAAAAAAAAAAACTCCATGGAAAATATTTTCCAGAAGAAAATAGAATTAGAAATTAATTTTACATTCTTTGTCTCCATGGAAAAAAAGACATGGAAGAAGCTGAAAAATGATAGGTTGGAGAAGAGGATGGGGCCGGGCCAGGGAGAGTAGGAAAATATGACGGAAAATGTGGCATATCTTTTTTTATGAGAGAAAAATGAAAAAAAAGGGTTTCCAATAATACCTTTTCCTATAAAACAAACATAGCTCTTAGCTTTGGGGCAATAATACCTTTTTTTTTTATAATACACCAAGGCGTCGTAAACTATGGGTCCGTTTACTTTGATGTAAAACATTTTCGATGTAAAATGATTTTCCATGAAAAACATTTTACGTTGGAAAACTCATTTTTATAGAAGTTTTTCATTGTTTACTTGCACGGAAAATAAGTTTTACTCCCAAATTTGGAGGAAAATGTTTCCAATAGGGTGTAAAATGAGTTTTCACCCAAAGTTTTACATTTTATTTTTTCACCCAAAGTAAACGATGTAAAATTGGAAAACTGTTTTCAGGGAAAACGTTTTTCGCTCTAGTAAACGAACCCTAGGTGTAAAACATTTCTACTAAAATTATTTTCCCTCATTTTATATCATTGAGGTTTGACCGAAAGTTAAATAGAAAATTTGAGCTGAAAACTTGTTTTGCATCCTGTTGAAAATTATTTCTCCCAAAATTTGGAGAAAAGCGGTTTTATCCGCATATAAAAATAGTCATGTAAGATGACTTTAGATTTGTATTAATATACTCCTTCCGTAACATAATTCTGGCAATAAGTTTTTTTTTTCACGCATTTCAAGGAAGCGATTTAAGGGTGTAAACGAATAAATTGATCAAAAAAAATTTTAAGATTAGTAATTTATGATCTCAATCTTACTTGTATTAAAACCATTTTGATTAATTTGTTCATTTACACCCTTAAATTGCTTCCTTGAAATGCGCAAAAAATAACTTGTTGCCAGAATTATGTTACGGAGGGACTATATTTTATTTTAATGCTATTTTTATATTATTTTTACTAAAAAAAATAACTAAAAACATTAATAATTTAAATTTTGCATCTGGCATACATAGAAAAAATATATTGTAATTATTTTGAAATTGAGGGAATAAATAAATATTGTATTTATACGTATGTACTACTTGTATAAATTAAATTAGTAGAGTAGAATGAATAACATGATGAAAAAAATTGACAAAAGGGTTAAATATGTTCCCTCTTATACACAAGTGGCTTGGAACCCTCCTTACCATAATTTTTTCAAATTAAATTTTGATGGTTCAAAATATGACAATAACAGTACTGCTATTAGTTTCTTAATCAGAGACCACAATGGCAATATGCTTAATTTTGGAGTCATGAAAGTACATGATTCTAAGTCAATACTTTTTGTAGAAGCCTTGGCATTGAGATAAGGTATTAAGAATGTCATTGCCCTTAGAAATATCCATGTAGAGGGTGATAATCTTAGGGTATGTTTATTGGTAGTCTGAATTAAAATTTGAATGTAAGTTTTGTTTGAGTCTTTAGGAATAATCTTATACAAACTGAGTCTGAGTCTGAGTCTGAATGCAAGTTTTGGTTTTCAAAACTCTACTCAAGACTCGTGGACCCCACAGATTTAACAAAGGTAGTTTGAGTCTTTAGGGATAATCTTATACAAACTGGGTCTGAGTCTGAATCCAAGTCTTTATAAAACAATTTTTTATTTTTTTTATATGGATAAATGAGTTTGTATTATATTTTTTGGGATAAAGTGTAAAAACTTGTATAAGTCTAAATTGGTAAAAGTTAGTGGAAAACTGATGTGGCAGAGTCTAAGGGATAAACATGCTCTTATAGTCATCAATGCACTAAGACGTGTTTGGCAGATCCCTTGGGAAATCCATATCATAATCCAAGACTCGTCCGTAGACCTATCTAAATTTGATCAAGTTGTTATTAGTCACACTTTCAAAGAAGCAAACCGTGCAGCGGATAACTTAGCTAATAAAGGTCATAATTGCAAAATATGACGTATTGGTATTTCTCTTTTGATCATGAACTTTCCTTAACTGTCCGTAAGGATGCCTTTGATTGGCCCTATGTTAGAAGCTGGCCGGTTTTTCTTTCTTTATTAAAAAAAAGGATTGATAAAAATTGACAAGAGCTTGTTTGGATGAAGAAAAGAGTGGGACTTTGGGAGAGTAGAAACTGGAAAGGTGTTGGATTCTGGAATATGCATGTGCTCTATCAATTGCTCATTATTGGAGGTCAATTCCTCGAAAGGCAATAAATTAAATAAAGGTTTATGTCTTTTTGTTTTTTCTTTTTTTACTATTTTCTTTGTTTTTGCCTGCCTCAATCAATCAGTCTACTACACATTCTGGCGCACATAGAGGTGGATGCACTCAAATGTATTTTAGTACTCTTTTAATATAATTTTTCTTATTTATATTTTAAAATTAAATGAGTAAAAACCAATATAAAATGAGCAAAATTAATCCTGAGTGCACCTTATACCCGGATATTAGTATTTGTTTTAGAGATAGATGATATACTTTTTTTTTTAAATAAGTAAGGCTAAAGTGCCTTATTAATGCTATTGTGTGCCGAAATACCGAACTAACATTATCCTAGTATTTATTGGGGGAGGGGGCTAATGAAAATTGAAGTCGCAATCCCTCTAGGTTGCAAAATGCGTTCTAACTTCTAAGTCTCTAACGAGTTTCACCCGAGCATGTATGTACGAAACATATAAACTATCGAGTTTAACACGAGCTTATCAAGTCGAGTTCGTACTTAACTTAATTTTTGAGTTCAGCTGAATTTTAGTTGATCTAACTCGAGTTAATTTTGACCAAACTTTGATTGAGTCGAATTTAATATGCTAGTGAACTCCTTAACTTTATTAATTAACACTCCTAATTAATTGGGTTTGTGCAGTGTTAGGTTTAATTTGTCAAATATATATAGTAAAAACGAGAAAAACTTGAATTTGGCTTGTTGTCATTTTCATGGCCATACGTGCCATCGGATAAAACTATAGTGCAACCAATTGCAGATTTTTTTTTTCTTATGAATATAAACAAGTTAATTTAGAATCCAAAAATAGTCTATATCCAATATCTGATGACTAGGAACCCAATGATCTAATATATCCAATATATGATGACTAGGAACCCAATGATCTAATGATGCGATGTAGTTGGCCAAGCGATTAACCTTGCAAAAAAATTACTTGATTCTGCTACTTAGAACTGGTTTAACAGTCTTCATATATCAGTCATTACAATCATTTGCACATGGATATATATGAATCACATATTGCGGTATTTCATTTTTCTTGTGAGACCGTTTGAGTGTTTCACTTAATTTTTAAACAAAAGAGTGTAACTTTTTAGTATAAAATTTAAACCTTTTACACAATTAATTAAGCTTTATATAACAAATTCTGATTTTATATTAAAATTTTACGAATTTTAACCAAAAAATTATCATGTTGATCACATATTTTTTTAAATATATAATACAATAAATAAACAAGTAGGAATGACAATAGGTCGGACTCGGATCGGATTATACGTGATCCGACTTCGACCAAACAATATTTGGAGTCAGATTATTTTTATACAGAGTTAGATACGGATGAATTTTTATTTATCGGATTCAAATCATTTTTTTCCTTGCAGATGGCTCGGACTAGGGTCAAATCTTGACTAAATTATCATCTGTGAATAACAACATATCGGACTCAAATTGGATTATGCATAATCCAATTCCGACCCGATAGTAATCGAAGTCTGATTTTTTTAGAAGGGTTCGGTTGCGGATTTTGATTTTTTCGAATTAAATTTTTTTTCCTTCCGGATTTGATCAAACTAAACTAAGCTAAATTGTGATCCTTATCCCCTACATATACAGGCCACAAGTGATACTGAGTACTGACATAGACGACATAGTGGTAGTATATGTGGTAATGTGATTCATGGCAAAGAAGCAACCCAATAAAACAGAATCACATGGTCAAGATATTTTGGTAGATTCCTTTCAGGCCTTCACTACGTCGTTGTTTCCTTTCTTAATTAAGTTGGCTGAATAAACCTTGAAAAACAAGGCTGGCTCAAGATATTTAATATGGTATATATGGTTTTATTTTTAATAATTATTATTAAGGACCCACATTACATCAACTTAGATAATATTGTGTTGCATCAGAAAATCAAGCTGCAACTATTACAAGTAGAGAACACGTGTAATAAAATAAGACGGTCTCTATGATAATTCTATTGGCATTCCATGTGTTATTTTTTTGTTTAACAAAACATGTTGGGACTTGGGAGTTTTGGTGTAAATTTACCAAGTTGAACCACAAATTAAAATAACAATTAAAAAGGTTTGTGTAAATAAAAAAAAAAAAGAATTCAATTAAATTGCTAATTAATACACCCATTGCCTCTTTGGTTTTTTTATAATAAATTGTGGTAATATAATGGATTTAAGGTGTAATTTTGTTAAGGAGGAACATCATAATCCGCATGGAAAACATATTTTCATTCACAAGCTTGAATTTTCGATCTTCTTATTTTCTATTATTAACATTATCGATCCATTACCATTGGGGAGGGTGTTATTAGATGGGAATGGATATTTGTGAAGAAAATTATTAGATAAATTGGAGTTAAACTAGCACCATCATTGGAATAGATTTTGATTTTTGTTCCAAATTTAGTTATAAATCCATTCTCATTACCAATTAACCACCATTTATTACCGGCTAGCTACCAAGCGGGTCATAAATTAAATGTGAATTGGAATGTGTATACAACCACTAATTAAGTTACCAATTAACCACCATTTATTACCGGCTAGCTACCGGCTATCATTATTATCGTTCCGGTGCTTGCTGGGCTCTCAAATTGGTGTCTGTGACGGTGGTGATCCCACACATGTGAAAGATCGAGGTGAGCTAACCCAGTAACCCCGGGTATAGTCTACTCCACGCCTCCACCTATCATTATTATCGTTCCGGTGCTTGCTGGGCTCTCAAGCTGGTGTCTGTGACGGTGGTGATCCCACACATGTGAAAGATCGAGGTGAGCTAACCTCGGGTATTTAATTTGTACGAGAAATGTTCCTCTGATGCTTAAGTTACTGTTTTGATTGAGAGTGAAAGAGTATAGTAGAGAGAGACCATGTGAATACCTTGGGGGTTGAGTCAGAACCCTTATTTATAGTCTGTTTGGTTGCATGGAGGGCTTTTTTAAATGACATGTGATTGCCTCTGATTGGACAAGAGTTTGACTCTGGAATCTTTTTAGTTAGAATATTTGAGAGGTGTCTTGGATAGTTGTCACATGGTGGGCTGAGATGTGCTCTGCCAGTACAGACAAGTATTATTTAATTAGTTAGAGAGGGGGAACCATATGCTCAAGTGGTAGTCTGCAGGATGGGTGCCACATGGGTGGCTGAGACCACCATGTTGGATGCCGACATGGCAGTTGCTTGGTTTCCCTAGCCTTTATCTTTGTACCCCGTCCTTTTGCAGATGTCGGTATCAATTTTATCAGTATATGTCAGTAGGTTCCCTCCGCCCTTGATCCCTTAGCTTCGCGTGTCAAATTAGGTGATTTACAAACTTGAAAATTGGAATAATAAGAAATTCTTCCACATAGCCCCACACAAGGAGGCGTGGTTCAAAGGCTCAAACCACTTTTGGTTAAAGAGCTTGTAACATACATCTGTGATACATGGACACATGGTTGCTATTAGGTTGGTATTATGGTGTGAGATGAGAGATAATTTAAATTAGGATTCAATAATCTCACCAAATAAAAAATAAAGTTTTTCTCAGTTATATACATGAGGTATTGGGATTTTGATGGGTATAATTGAGAAAAAACCAAAAAAAAAAAGTTGACTGATGCATGGTGCATGGTCTTCAAATCACAAGACGGTGAAATACGTGAAAATGGAACCCTCGAATTAAAAAGGCTGGCTTAACATGGTGGCCGGCTTCACGTATGAACAACAGTCAAGAGAACAAAGAGTCAAAGAGGATAATAGTCAAAAAGATACTACTGGCAAGTATAATTTATTTGTCTTAATTTCGTGGCCTAGCACTAATTCCATAAAATTGAGTTATTATGAGACACAATTCTTTGGAGAGAGTTAATCTGTGCTGAATGAATTGAATTGAACTAAACTAATATATTTTAGACTTTGGTGTAGTTCAACTGAACTGAATTTTTAGAAATTAAGCACAAAAGAAAGTATTCGCAGCTTATTTCGTCAAAAATATGTCAATATTATTAGAAAAGATTAATCTAGAAAAATCTTGTAAATACCATGTATCTAGAATTATCTAGAAATATGTCATGAAAATATAGTATGTGTTTATCCTAGAAAAATCTAGAATTATGTTGTATGTAGAGAAGCATTAAAAGATAATAGGAGAATCTAGATAAATCTAGGATATGACTAATCTAGATACTTTGTTTTAATGAATAACATGTAGCCACTACTATAAATACATGCATGATGATGATGTAAAGTAAGAAATTCAATAAGAAAAAAAAAGAGCATTTCTCCATATTACTCCTCCAAAATATAAAAAAAAGTCCACCAACACTTCCACAGTTTCTAACAAATATGCGTGAATGCATGATATTATTAGGTATTAACTATGAATAAGAATGTATGCAAGTCGTCGGAACTCATTAAATAATATATATAAAAAAATGTTTGAGTGTTTATAAGAGTTACTAATTATCCTCTTAGTAACATATATATAGAAGACGATACATATAATAAATTGGGGAGATCGAGAACGAAGGGTACTTAATAATAAATTAAAATTTATTTTTTAAATGTATAACTAATCAATAAAAATTCCTTTAATTTATTATTTTGAACTAGCTATCAATAAGTAACATCATGCATGCTTGCATGGTTTGCGAACTTTGAAGAAGTAAGAAATTCTAGCACTAATAATTTAATTCCTTTATTTTATATTATTTTGAAATAGCCTATAATATTTAGTTGAATATTTTGTTAGGAAGAGAATCGTACATAACTTTTTTTTTTGGGCTGGAAAGGTATACAGATCAATATATATATATATACATTAACTAATACCTAGAGGTACATTGACCACCAACTATAGGTACATTCAATATATACTAAAAATACATTGAGTAAAAATAAATTAATTTTATACCATAGATACATTGACTCTAAACTATAGAAGGAGTAAGGAGGGAAATTCAAATGTAATCTTAGCCATTCATTTGTTGATCAAAGGGTTGAGATTACTTCTCACCCTTCTCACCAAAACTACATTTCTCACATGAGCCTACTTCTATATATATATATATATAAGATCTCTATCTCAGAAAATTATCTTGACGGGTGGAGCGGGAAGAGGGGGAGTGTCGATCCTATAACCTCAGGGATTATATGTGCATGCATGTGTCTACCATTGATCCATGCTATAGACCTGTAGTGCATAATTTTCGCAATTTCGCTACTAGTAGGCGTTGTTGACGGCTGATGTACTCCCTCCGTTCTAAAAAATGATCCACTTTGATAAAAAAGCTCTTACAATTTTAGTCAAAGTGGATCAGTATTTTTGTGACTGAGGGAGTATTTGTTTGTTATAATACAAGAAAACAGATTGCCAAAAAAAAAAACAGAAAATGGTTTAATGCCACAAGTATATATAGTTTGGAATTTGGACAGGCATGGAATCATGGATCATAGTAACATGAGGCTAAACGACTACTTTTTACTGTGATTTTGTATATAAATTATTGCTAATAGGTTCAAGGTACCACTTTTGACTAAGAAGTTAAACAATTAATTAATTAAGTGGATGATGTATAAAAGATAAGCTCAAGTCGCATGCTGAAGTAATAACGTAGTGGTCCAACTCCAAACAATATTATATTACGTACGAACCAAGTAGATGAGTAGATATATATATATTTTTTTTGTATGATGTGAGATGTTAGGGCTTAAGCTGGCCCTACTGCTGGTCACTCGATTCAATTTAATCAATACACGTATTAGTGAGGGGGAGATAAACAATCCTCACAAATGCGTGTGGTAAGAATAATTGAACTTAGAACCTCGTGTTTGAAATTCTGAAGTAATAATCTTAAATTGCACAAAAATGAATACGGGTACGCCGTACGCGTACGATCACAAAACGGGTACAAGAAAATATTACTGAAAAAAATTAAGTATGTGGGTACGTGAAAGAAAACACTAATGGAATGTATAAATTTTGATATAATCAAACATGTGTCGGAGACGGAGTACGACATGTTGGAGGTGTACTGTGTCCGTACTTTCTAGCTTTAACCAGTAGATTAAGACCTCATACTATAAGTAGATATATAATTAGTAAAGTACTAGTAATATCTAGAGTATATCTGTCATTTTATGTATGGAGGAGAATGAGTCAGTTTTAGGCTAACTGGATAAAATTAATAATAAAAGAATTGGTGCTTGTTAATAATCAGAAAACATACATATGGGTGATATGGCCCCATTCAAAATCTTTGCTACTTAACGATATGAATGGACCACCTTAATAATAATAATAATAATAATAATAATAATAATAATTTTAGTAGGTCGTTGATTGCGTGTTGAAGCATACAAGTGCCAACGGGGTTTGTGTGATTGTGTCATACGAGTAGCTCATAAGAGTCATAAACTTATAACGGAAAATGATTTTGACACTCCCAAATCAGAACATTTTGACACCCCATCTCTTTCTCACATATATAAATAGTAATCATGTCATAGTTTAAAGTGATTTTGAGATAGGAAAAATTGTAAAAAATAAGTCAACCTTTAGCCGATCTTCTCAAATTAAGTCAAACTTTTGATTAACTCAAAATAAGTCAACCTAGTATACATGTCTTCTCAAATTAAGTTTTTTCACTAATTATTTGTTGATTAAATTAAGATTTTCAATGAAAACCCATATAAACAACAACGTATTAATGCACCGCTTTGATTTTATATTGAAATTGATGACTTTCTGTACCAATAAATTGTACAAAAAACTTAATTTGAGCGGATATGTGTACTAGGTTGACTTAGTTTGAGTTAATCAAAAGGTTGACTTAGTTTGAGAAAATTGACAAAAGGTTGACTTATTTTTTACAATTTTTCCTTTGAGATATCCCAAAATCACCACTTATTCATAACTCATCCTGTTATACTAATAGCCGGATTTGATGACATTTATACCTCGGTGCTACTCCCTCTGTTTATTTCACTTGTTACGCTTTAATTAATTTTAACGGAGGAAGTATTATTTTGTACCACAATTTTCATTGGTTTACATCATAAACTTTCTTTTACTAATTTTTTTTTTCATAGAATAACAAATAAAATAAAGTTTAATTTTTTAATTCATTGGACCAATTCACCAATATAATGAGACTATATATGGGACTATGTACATGAAAAAGCATGACATTGATAGTGGCTTGGGATGGAACCTAGAGGCTTCTCTTCCTTGATAGCCGTTCAATTGTTTTTCTTAATAGTGGGTTATCTTCTCTAAGACTATTTATGTTATGTACTTTGATCAAGATTTGAGATTTGGGTTATCTTCTCTAAGACTATTTATGTTATGTACTTTGATCAAGATTTGAGTTTTGCACATATAAAATAATAAAGTGGGATCTTGTTAGATTTGTCTCAACACATATTAATATATTATAGAATTATTTTTATGTAGTTGTTATACTTTTTACAAACACGCAATTAAGGATATAAATAATTTTAAATTTGTATCGACATTTACGTGTAAAAAGTGAAGTGATCCAAATATGAATCAATAGTAGTATATACAATATATTTTTTTTCATGACATATATACTTGAGGTCCATTTTATATCACTATACTGTTTTTTTTTTTTTTTTGGGTTTTTGTTTTTAATAAAAAATTTTATATTTAAAATTCATATGCGGTTGAAACCCCACCTGTAACCATAGGATTTTAGGATATAATTTTAGAATGAAACCATATTGAGTTTGTGTGTGGTCTATTTTTCCTCTCGAGCAGGCTCGTGTAAATTTTATTAGATAACAACTTTTATGACTTTTAAGGTAACTATTGTGTTGTATATCAATTTATTTTAACTTTTTCATAAATTAAAACAGAGAAAGTAATAATTTAGTTAAAAAAAAATCTAAGATAATAATTATTTTTCGGGCCAAAGATCACTTTAAAGTCAATACAACGACTTTCTTGCTTTGATAGGCAAATTATGTTAGTTAAAGGAACATATCATATCAATTCATACATTTTACATTTGACAGAACATTTGTCTTATGAATCACAATGATCTCCTGATTGACTCCGCGTTGTAAGGAAATACAAAGTGGTTGTAGGATGTAATTTACTTCGCATGTTACTTTGTGTTTTTGTATTTGTGTATGTATTTACACTTATTTACAATTTTAATAATTTGAACTGAATGGAGCTTTAAAACTCGTTTACTTTAGCTGAATATATCTGAGCTGATTTGAACTGAACTGAATACATCTGAATGTAATATTTTATAAGAGAAGGAAATTGAAAGCTGAACTGAATTTAAGCTGAAATAAACAAGCCCTTAGTGTATAACAGAATTATCCAAAAAATAATAAACGTATTTTTTTTTTGGACAAAAGGGCAAAATCGGAGATCACATAACTTGTCTTCCAATCGACTTGAACTAATAGGAGCAGTGTAACACAGTGGAAATCTCTATAATAATATACTGAAATAAATAAAAGGTAACCCTCCTTAAAAATTACTCTTTTCGTGTGATTTTATTAATGAGCAACTTTATGAGGAGTTTTAGGACAACTTTTTATTCATGGTACACTAACTTAGGTGGTATTTGGTATGAGATTAATGGATTGGAAACAAATAAGGGGGTAAATAGTAATACATAATATTACCTTTACTAGTTGTTTGATATCATCACTAAGAAAACGTATATGGTTACCATTCAGAAACAGTAATTGTTTCCACTAGATTTAGAAAGGTAACAATGTAAGAGAATTTATTTCCATTTTCCACAACCTATATCAAACACATAGTAACGATTTTGTTTTGTGATTACGTTTCATATGCTAATATTTTGGTATACCAAACAACCCCTATGTATACAATTTCACCGCCCCCCGCGCACGCGCGCACACACACAATAATATGCTCCTAAATACTCCATATATGTGTGTTCAGTTGTTCAGCCTATATGAAAATAACTGAAAAAATATTTGGAATGTACGCAACTAAATTCGGTCATAGAACTTAAAAAGGAGTCTACATAAGCATAAATCAATCAGGATCAATGAGGCATATCCAAACTGTGTACCAAAAGTCCAAAAGAATAAATTGGGCCAGCCCATGATGAAGAGTCAATTTCATGGGAATAACTCTACAAAAAGGGCTCCAACAGTCCAACCTTTATGCAAGTACATTTCTAATCAAATTGATTTGATTCAATTCCGATTCCGATTCCAATTCGAACCCGAGAGGAACTTCACTCGAGCTTAGCTCCGACCCCGAGCTCTATCTCCAATCTCGTGCTTCATTGGCAATCGGTCGATGTGTTACTCATCTTGCTCTGAAGCTAAAGAAGCATTCGGCGTGTTATACTAAAATCTTTACGAGAATGAATCACAGATGTTAGCTGATACTTGTTCGGCTATTTATTGACGCTTGCTGCTAATTTCCCAATGCTTGTGCCTGCAATGTATCCACCAGTCCACGCATTCTGAAAAAAGGTTTGCCAAAAAACTTTATAAGCAAGTAACAACCAAACTCCGTTCCAAAAAAATAGTAGCAACCAAAGCCTAGATAGGCGTAAATGAGTAGATCAAAGTATATGACACAGAGATATACTTCCTCCATCCCCAATTTTTTGCACCATTTTCCTTGTTTTATTATTCCTAACTCTTTGTCCCATTTCCCTTTTTAAGAACTCTTTCCTGCAATATTGCTGGGAAGAAAATCAATTCCCAAACTAGTAACTACAACGACTCTTTTCGTTATTCCCAAAATACTGTCCACATCAACATTGTTTTCTCCATATTTTGGGCAAAACTACTACTCAGAGTAGTGGTTTCGCTAGTAAATCCGCTACTTGGAGTAGCAGTTTTCCTAATACAAAATCACCACTAAAACCGCTATTGGGAGTAGTGGTTTTCCACTATTAAGAGGGACATAAAACTATCAAATGCTGACGTGGACGGTAAAGTGGGAAAAACAAAAAGTATGGTTGTATTATGGGAATTGGGTTTCTTCCCAGCCATATTGTGGGAAATAGATCCTTTTTCCTCTCAACCTTTTCTATGGTGGGATCTGCAAAAATCTTCTAACAATTTTCTCTCTATTTTTTTCCCTTCCTTGGCTTGTGCAAGCCCACAGGAGACAAAGGGAGTACAAGTTGGGAGTCAAAGTGGATGTATAACTTTTACCTATTTCTCTCTACTTTTTTAGCATTTCTGCAGTTGCTTAACTTTTTCATATAACATTATAAAGTTAACCATATTTCCTTAATTTTTATAGCATATTCTCAAACTGATACTCAGATGGAACCATAAGACTGTTTGACAAAAGCTTTGAGCAATTTTAAACTCCTCCATATTCTTACTTGGATCAAATTCGGTATTTGAATGTCCAAGACCCAAACCTAAACTCGACCCATTACCAACCCTAGTTTGGACACTTCATGACTTGACCTTGGTAAGTAAAAGTTGCTCCAAATGAGTTTTCCTTTCCACGTGTTTTAACTTCTCCCCAGGGCCTAGAGCTTAAGCAAAATGCCATTGATTTCGAGGTTTCATACTTAAGACCTCATTAGTGTTGTTATTCCATAAAATTATTTGTATCTTTACTTGCACATTACCAAAACCCTGTTCTTTTGGACTTAATTTCTGACATTTCAGTCAGTTCAGACTTCAGACAAGTACAGTTCGGCCCCTAATGAGTCTAGGATTTATTTTAATTCAGTGACAAGTTCAGTTCAATTTAGTTCAAATTAAAGTCATAAGAATTAGAAACCTGGTAAATAACCTTCACATGAGTAGCAAAATCCTACATGATATCGTTTTTTCCCACATCAATATGCTGTCAAACAAAGTGAATTAAGGCTCCGTTTACTTGGGTGTAAAACATTTTTCACGTAAAATGATTTTCATGGAAAACACAATTACAAAATAAGTTTCATTGTTTACTATCATGTAAGAAAATTGATGGAAAATAAGAAAAGCGAAAGGAAAACTAAGGAGGTAAGTTTTCCATCATTGTAAGAGATATTTTAATCTTAAAGAAAATGATTTTATATTACTTTACAAAGTAAACAATGTAAAATTGATCTGAAAATAGAGGAAGATAGTTTTACGCCCTAGTAAATGGAGCCTAAAGAAAAAAAAAGACTTTAATTTAAATTTAAATTAAAGAAAAATTAAAGAAGAATATAACATATCCTTAAAGAAAGAAACCCATTCAATCCTTTAAATGGCAATAGGAATATCACTAGACAACAGATATATACTGTGTAAATCTTCCTTCAGAAAAAGTAAGGGAAAACACATCAGAATTAGGATGGTTACCTGAAAATTGAATCCGCCAGTTATCCCATCAATGTTCAATATCTGCAAAACAAAGGAGTTGTGACTTGTGAGATTTAAAATTTTACAAGAACGTCTCTTCTACCCCAGTCACTGTAAACCTCAAATACAAAAAAAGATAGACAAGATATATACGGATAGAATTGAAGTTTTTCCCCCTCCCCTGTGATGTAGCAAAAATCTTCCACAACCATAGGAATGAAATCTACATATAACTTGCCTCTTTACGCAACGACAACGAAAAACAGCTACAACATTTTTGGAAAGTTGGAAAATTGGCGGATTCAAAACAATTGGCAGATTTTCACATCGAGAAGCTATTTTGGAAAGTTGCACCATGTTTGGAAATTGCAAATAGACAACGCAATCCAGAATGCAAGCTGTTTCTTTAACTCCAACGGCCCGTTTGGTAGTTGGTAATAAATCATGGTAATGGCCTAATGGGGAATGGAATTTTAAGTATAATTTAATAAGGGAAACAACATTACCATCTTCATGGAAACATAATCGCATTCCAAAGCTGGTATTTTTCTCTTCATGTTTTTTACTACCGTCCATTACCTTCGAAAGGGTGGTATTGGATGGGAATGGAAATTAAGGTTTCCATGCAAATTTATATACCAATTCATTCCTATTACCTTCATTATAAGTTTATAACCGAGTACCAAATGGGCCACAACAAGTGTCCAACGTGATTCATGCATACAGTGAGAAAGCACTAAAAATTACAACAAGAAATCACCTCTCCTGCGAAAAATAATTTTGAACATAGCTTGCTCTCCATAGTGTTCAATGAAACCTTCAACAAGAGTAGTACAAATTTATTTCATTGTATGATATAGAAATAGGAAAAGAGAGAAGGGAGCAGAGGGAGAGGTGACACTGTGACAGCACCTCAGACAAGGGAACTCCTCCAGCAGTGACAAATTCATCTTTAAATTGGCCCTAATGCAGAAAAACAAATCAAATCTTGAAATCCTGGAAAGATAAATAAAAGAAAACAAAAAACGAATATGAGAGGGTGGAGGGCGATCATACTTTTCCTGACACTTCAAACGAACACTGCTTTAGCACGGAGGCAGTAGAAAACAACTGGTCCCTAGAAATGGATGCCCATGATATGTCTTCAGCTATACCCTGCATATAATATAATTGGTGCAATTCCAAAATCAACAATTGAACAATAAAACTATGTAAATATAGATAACAATAAACTACCTCACGTCTCAGCAAATATTTCCAAAATCTCTTAATAAGGCTGAACTCTGATGGGCTTGAATTTACCACTTTTTGCTTCTGCATAAGACAGCATGTCAAACGAACTATGAAGCTGAGCTTATAGAAAATGCAAAGTAAACAAACTGAAATGGTTACACCACTTGACATTTTATGCCATAAGCAATAGAGACATAATGAAAAATTAAGTCCACGAAGAATTGTATAAAAAGGGTTTATGCATACAAAATAACTACCATATCCGCATAAGCCTATCATTATAACAGAATAGTTTCACATTCATTTAGAAACAACCTAAAAATGTGATAACATTTAGAATTTTCACTATGCTTAGCAATTTCACCTTTGATCATCAATTTTGGCTTTTTTTTACACAGGTAAATTTTTATTCCACCATCTTTAATTGCTGTTGGTTTTGCATCAAAAAAAAAGTTGCTGTTGGTTCTGTTTTTGTCATCTCGTTTACTTCATTTTCTGATTGTTGTTGCCTTCCTCCGTCGATTTAATGTTCATGAGAATTTAATGCAACCTTTTTATTTACATATGCCATTCAAAATTCAAAATGAATTCACCTTGAAGCTGCAATAATTCACTCTTTTAATTAAGAAGCCAAAAGAATGCTTTATATAGAAAGATTGTATAGTAAATTCATTTTGAGAGCAAGTAAAACATACTACCCTTCTCATACCCCAGTTTTTGTAGGGTAAATAGGGCACAGCTTAGTCAGATCTGAATCAAAATGGAGTTAATATCAGAGTACTGTTCTAACAAAGCACTGCACAGGGTAGTTGATTACTGCATAATTCTTCTTCTGATTTAAGAGGATTGACTTCACTTCTTCTATATGAAGATCAGGCACAAAATCCAAGGTAAGTGTCCCTGAATAAACCAAATCAAGTCATATAGGAAGCATTAGCAGTCAAAAAATGCATGAACAACAATTAAAAGACAAATATACAATGTTACCTTTATAGCTTGAGCTATACAGATCACGAGCAGACCATGCAGACAGCCGAAGAATTACAGGACCACTAAGTCCCCAGTGAGTAACTAGCATCGGTCCAACCTACTATCAAAAAGAAGGGCTAATTAAGTTGGACTATAAGAATGTTAAAAGTCAACAAAAACAATAAATTCATGCCTGTGTAAGCTGAGGTCTATTTCTTCCACCATTTCCCAGTTTTAATTTAGCTTTCACCTTGGAAAAAGCAACCTGAACACTCAAAAGACAGAAAAAACACAACCTACTTATAGTTTTCATAAGGTTTGTATCTTTTATCTACTTTACAGAAGAGTAATGCAGGAAAGGCTCATAATGTACTAAAATATAAAGTATATGAGTGGCAGTAACATAAAACAATTTCACCAAAACATGAAATCTAACATATAGGGTCCGTTTACTAGAGCGAAAAATGTTTTCCCTGAAAACAATTTTCCTATTTTACATCGTTTACTTTGGGTGAAAAAAAATGTAAAACTTTGGGTGAAAACTCATTTTACACCCTATTGGAAACATTTTCCTTCAAATTTGGGACTAAAACTTATTTTCCGTGCAAGTAAACATTGGAAAATTTATATGAAAATGAGTTTTCCAACGTAAAATGTTTTTCATGGAAAATCATTTTACATTGAAAATGTTTTACACTAAAGTAAACGGACCCTTAGACAAAAACCAGAAACAACCAGTTGAGTGTTTGAATATCAAATACATGGATGGTAGGAGAAAAAGTACCCCCGATAATTCAGCCAAGTTGGAATCTTTGATCTTGAAGGTGAAGAGGCTAGGGACTGGATCTATAATAGAATGACCAAGCTGACCTGCAAGACCATAACCCTGTTTAAGACATAGTAACATATCATCATTTTAATAACGAGTTTGTGAAGTTGGTAAGGAATCCTGATGTTCAAAGTTCGTTCAAACAACCTGCTTACTGCTTCCAGTAGCAATTAAGAGGTAATCAGCTTCAACAAGGTCTGCTGATGTACGCATCTCGATCTTGAGACCAAACTTTCCAGCAGCACTAGTAGATGCAGTAGTTACAGTTTTTCCAGTCTGCACTGAAACTGCAACAAATGGAACATTCAAATGGCCTGGTTTGCATTTTGCAATACAAGCATGCAAAATTAACACCCGAGATTGCAGAGAAGGATGATCCAAGGCTTTGCAAATAACTTGAACAGTTATAAATGCAACATATATAAAGCTTTTACTTCCTTGTGGACCATATCGGACGCTGCAAACATGAATCTTTTTAGCAGGCTTTTGGAGTTTGGACCCTCAACCTCAAGAAGCATTCTTTAAGGATTCAAAAAAGGACCTTTTTCACTATGTAAAGTTAATTCATAGTGGCCATTCGTTAACAAATCTCTTTTTAGTGAACCGAACAGACGAGTAAGCTTCACAGGTCAGAAATTATTGACACTGAGATTCCATAGACCAATTCAAACTCAGCTCCATCAAAGTTTCCATTAAACATGTCGATAGGGACAGGGGACAGGGCTGAGATAAACAGACATAAACACTCTTTCAAACAATAGACATGAGAATCAAAGCAATTGAAACAGAACAAAAAAAGGACAATTGTTTCTTAGAACAAACATACATAATGCACAATGCACTTACTTCTAAAACTCGTTTTATTGCATAGTTCTTTTACATAAGGATATCAAGTCGACATTTTGAACAGATCTTGTGATATGACAATAAATATATAAATAAAACAATATAGTTGCCATTAGGTAAGTAAATTAAACCAACAACATACCCCCCTTGTTTCTTGCCTCGGTCATTAGGCAATCAATAATTGAAGATGAGCTATTACTAACAGGGAAAACTCGACCATCACTTTCAGTCTGCCAATAGTTTGGGAAATAAAAGAAGTTAACACCACAAATACGCGGAGGAAAAACATAGCCTTATAGTGCATTACATTTGCGGTTCAATCAAACAGATAAACTATATATGACCTTGAGTTTAACTCCACGGTCAGTAAACCAGGACATAGTATCAAGTGGACTGTGCATGCTAAAGAAGGATCCCTTCAATTCTTTGCGTCCCCGAGGATAGTGTTCTGCTAAACTCTGCGAAAACAATTGATGAGAATTAATGCAGGGGAAAAACATATAACAACTAAAGCCTTGTTCTATTGTCATGTAAAAGGTGATCTAGTGTGGGTTTATATTATTTTATTTAAATTTTACCTTATTATGGTTTGATCTGATCTGATACTTTTGGTTTTATGATTCCATGCAATTATAATCAAATATTCTGGATCAGAATTTCATAACCTTTTGGGTGACTTGAACAAATTAAAATTTGCATCCATCCTAGTGAGATTGTGAGAAGCAAGTTCGAAACATATATCAGTATTTGATTGGATGACATTTGTGAATTGTTTAGCAATTAGCAAAAAAGGATGCCATTTTCAAGCTCTCTCTCAACACTTACCCAGAATTTTCATTAAATTTGGATGCGGAAAAATTTTCTCCTATAAAAGTTTCCAATTTTTTTTTTTCTATAATTTTGAGTAGTTAAACCCCAACAAAATTTATCAAAATTATTTCGACTCCGCTAAATATTATTCCTGGCTGCTGAACTTACCACAATGTCAGGGCAATGCCCATTAGTCACATTGCATCTACCTCCACCAGAAACTTTCACCTGCATCATGCACAGTTTACATAGCACACATTAACATACATCACAAAACTCATCAGAAAGTTAGCAAATCCAAAGAACATAATGATTTGGGTTTGAAACCATATTTGAAGCAAATAGGTAGCTAGTTAGGAGGTACACATAAGAATATAATCTAAATAAACTCACGAGAAATTAGCAAGGTAAAATTTACATTTTACAACCCCAGAAAGTTGAAAAGGCCCATATATATGATAAAGGTCACATACATACAGATAATAGACAGTAATGGAATAATACCTTAGCAAGAGGGTGACCTTTTTCAATGACCATAACATTAAGGTTGGGTTCAACAGTTTTAGCCCATATAGCACCATATATTCCAGCAGCACCACCACCCACTACCACCAACAATTCTTCATTGGACTGCCCATCATTGAAAAGTGAAGCACACATTCACACACACCAACAAATGGCACATTACACAAAAGGGTTAATGCAAGACTTTTTTTTTTTTGGAGAAGAACTTATGGAAAAGAAAGAGACATAAAGATGATACCTTTGAATTGGGATAATGAGCAAAGAATGGCAAGTTTGATTTTTTACTAGTAGTCTTTGGTTTGAGGCTTAGGGGCTCAGGAAACCTGTAATTTCGATGGAGGAGGCCAAATTCAGCAGCATAGCTTGAGCTCATGAGTATCAGAGTATGAGGGATATTAGTATCTGACTCAGGAGTTCTGCCTTGCTGTTTTTACCAAACTCTCTGCAAACTCACCATAGATAAAAACGGTGGAGGTACCACCGTACCAATGCCAACATGGCAAGACCGCAAGATTTCACACAAAGGGCATCGAAGTAATTTAGCATGTCATTTTAAGTTTGGGTAGGAAAAGTTAATATCATCCATCAATCCAACAAGAAATCCATCTGTTTTTAATCGCAAATTATTGGCTGGACCTGCTGGTTGGTCCGGATCCATTACGACGTTGTTAACATTTAAAAATTGTGAAGATTTATTGTTTAATCGGTGAATATTGCAGTTTTAGTGAACATTTGTGCAATATGCGGTGAAAATTTGATAGTTCTGTTGTTGAACATTTGATAATTTTGTTATGAATACTTGATGTTGATGAATATTTGATAAATTTTTATTATTTTTATAATTCTGTTATAAACATTTGATATTTGTAATTTTGTCTTTTCAACCGCATTTTGATGATAATTCTGATGTTGATGAACATTTGATAGTTTGAGGTTGAAGAACATTTGATAATTAATTTTGTTGTGAACATTTGACAATTTGATGTTGATGAACATTTGATAATTTTGTTGTGAACATTTGATAATTTTGTTGTAAACATTTAATAATTTTCTGAACATTTCTCTTTTAGTGTGTGAATATTTGTAATGTGCATTGGGACGCGCGGGACCACAAAAAGATGTATGGTCCCGGATCTAGCCATTACCAATTAGTTTTTAATAGCTTTAGGCCGTATAATTTGACCCGTTTAATTATATTATATAGGTTGACACAACATGCCACGCCTATTTAACGGATTTTGTCAGAGTTGAGCTGTTCAATCCGTAAACGGGTTGAGGCGTTTACGATTCATTTATTAAATGGGTTGGATTAGGTTTAATGGGATTGAATTCGTTGATGTAAATGGGTTGATGACATGGATATGATCATAATTCATATTCTACTCAATTCTCAGCTCTAGTGTATAACTTGTATCAGCACACCCCTACTTGACTACTTACTCAAAGTTGGATTATGTTATGACTTTCTTCAACATTTACTCGATTATTAGGTCCGGGTCATGATTTTCACAAAGCAAACCATTCAATGGATTATCTTGTATCTTTAGGACATTGGTTTCCTATGCACTATGATATAACTCATTTCCTCTGTATTTGTTAGTTAAATTTTCTTATTTGAGGAAATTCAAAGCACAACTAGCAAAAAGAAATGGAAAAGGTACAATATAAAGAGTTTTGATGTGCCCTTCCATTTTCCATGTTGTTGGTAATATGTTTATACTGACGGCTCGTTTGGTTGTTGGTAATGAATTGTAGTAATAGTAATGGATTTATAGTGTAATTTTTTAAGGAAAAACTTCAACATCCCCATGGAAAACATATTTTCATTCCCAAACTAGAAATTTGTTCTTATTTTTCATTACCATCCATTACCATGTGGAAGGGTGGTATTAGATAGGAATGAATATTTGTGAAGAAAATTAGATAAATTGGAGTTAAGGTAGCACCACCATGGGAATGAATTATGATTTTCCTTCCAAATTTAGTTATAAATTCATTTCCATTACCTCCATTTATGACTGGCTAGCAAATGGGCCATGCGAGTAATGGGCATATTGACGATTAAGAAATATGATGGAATATATAACATACCACTTACTATTAGTTTGAGCTTTTGATAAATCAATTATAAATCAAAAATCAAATTGATAAAACTGAAGCCTTCCTTTTTCTAATGATTACATGCCAAACTGTATGAATAGTGTTATCTATTTCATTGATTCATTAAGAGAGTATATATATGTACAAGTATACAAAGTGGGCCTAATTAAGTCATCAGCAATATAGAATTAATAAAAGCCCATAATTAATCAATATTATACAATAGATACAGTCTAACACCCCCTCAAGTTGGAGCATGCGGATCACAAATGCCTAACTTGCAAAGAAGAAATGTAAATTGTCGTTGACCCAAAGCCTTCGTAAAAATATCAGCCAACTGCTCATGCGTAGGAACATGACGAGTAGAAAGAAGACCTTCCTGAATCGCATCACGTATGTAATGACAATCAACATCAATATGTTTCGTACGCTCATGAAAAACAGGATTTTGGGCAATATGTAATGCAAACTTACTATCGCAATATAGTTGCATCGGATTAGAATGATCGACACCAAGACTAGAGAGAAGACCCCTTAACCATTTGAGTTCACAAGTGATAGAAGACATAGAACGATACTCAGCCTCGGCGGACGACCGTGACACCGTATGTTGTTTCTTGGTTTTCCAAGAAATCGGGGAACCACCCAAAGATACAATCCAACCAGTTAATGAGCGTCGAGTAAGAGGATAGCTTGCCCAATCAAAGTCACACCAACCAATAAGACGTAAATCACAGTGAGATGAGCGAAGGATACCTTGGCCAGGAGATCCTTTGAGATAGCGTACAACACGCAACGCTGCATCCCAATGCTCCACACGAGGAGCCTGCATAAATTGAGCTAGTATATGAACAGCATAAGCCAAGTCTGGACGAGTGAACGATAAATATATAAGCCGGCCAACAAGCCGACGATAACACTCCGGATCCGACAATAGATCTCCACGCGCAAGAGCCAACGAGTGATTCTGTTCAATGGGAAACGAAGCTGGTTTGGCACCCAACAATCCTGTTTCAGAAATGATATCAAGAGCATATTTATGCTGACACAAGAAAATACCCTCATCACTACGCGCCACCTCAATCCTAAGAAAATACTTCAATCGCCCAAGATCTTTCATGCGGAAGCACGTACACAAATATTGCTTGAATGTAAGAAGAGCAGATGAATCATTTCCCGATATGATCAAATCATCGACATATACGAGAACATTAAGATGTACGGAGCCTTTCTGATAAGTGAATAAAGAGTAATCAGAGTATGATTGACGGAAGCCATATTGTTTCAAAGAAGCAGAAAGCTTAGCAAACCAGCATCGCGGAGCCTGTTTCAGACCGTATAAAGATTTTAATAAACGGCACACCTTACCATTAGACGAGAAGCCAGGTGGAGGTTTCATATACACTTCCTCAGTCAAATCTCCATGAAGGAAAGCATTGTGAACATCCATTTGATGCAATTCCCAGTTCTTGGCAGCTGCAACAGCCAAAAAGGCTCAAGCAGTGACCATCTTGGCAACAGGAGCAAATGTCTTATTATAATCTATTCCTTCAACCTAATGATTACCAAAGATAACCAAAAGCGCCTTGAGACGCTCCACCGAACCATCAGCATTATATTTTATTTTGTACACCCAACGACTACCAAGAGCTTTCTTATTAGGAGGAAGATCTGTCATCTCCCATGTATTATTATCCTCCAAAGCTCTAATTTCCTTTTGCATCGCCTCTTTCCACCCATCATCCTGCATGGCCTCGCGAAAAGAGCGTGGCTCACTACCAGACAAAATAGCTGCAAGAAACGAGCGATGGGCCATAGAAAAATTATCACAATTAACAAAATGTGCTATAGGGCAAGGAGTACCTGAGGAGCTATCAGAACAGGTAGCACAAGTAGACGAGCCTTTATCCGCAGGTGTGTGTGTGGTAATGGCATTGGCAACATAGTCACGTAGAAGAACTGAAGGCCGCTTGTCACGCATACCCCGTCCCAAATTATCAGAATCATGACCAAGATTATCAACAGAGGA
This sequence comes from Salicornia ramosissima, assembly GCA_951394345.1. NCBI lineage: Eukaryota > Viridiplantae > Streptophyta > Magnoliopsida > Caryophyllales > Amaranthaceae > Salicornia > Salicornia ramosissima. The sequence continues at coordinate 51,336,390 of OX596239.1, read as the reverse complement.
AGGGTCTGCCAAGGTAGAGGAAGGCTGGTCTTGGTGTTGGGGTGCTCGGTCCATTTCAGTGACATTAGGCGAGTGGGCCTGCATAGGAGAAGAGGGAAGAATTGGGCTGATTTCAAGGGTATTAGGTGAGGAGATTGGATGTGAAGCATTGGGCCCAGAACCCCGGAACTTGGGCTGCGGTGGACTGTCATCATGCGGGCCAGTATTGTGGGATTTGTTTTGTGGTTGGATATTTGTATGTGGAGCAGAAACGGTGAGTGGTGTTGTAGACAAAGGAGCAAAATCATCATGAACTAAAGCATTAAAATGGTCACTCAATATCCCTGTAGACACAGCTTGATCAATATTTTCAGAAAATTTCACATCTCGAGAAACAAATATTTCGCCGGTCTCCAAGTCATAAACCTTCCAACCCTTTTTAGTAGCCGGGTACCCCATAAAAATACACTTCTTACTACGAGAAGCAAATTTATCACCCCGTGTCCTCTTATTGTGCGTAAAACAAAGACAACCAAAGACCCGTAATTCATCAAAATTCAGAGGGGTATTAAAGAGCATTTCAAAAGGTGTTTTATTACCCAATAATGGTGAAGGAGTGTGATTAATTAAATACACGACTGCCAATATACACTCCCCCCAAAAAGAAATTGGTAAATTGGCTTGAAATCTCAACGCTCAACCCACATTAAGAATATGTTGGTGTTTCCTTTCAACCCGACCATTTTGTTGTGGTGTACTAACACAAGAGATTTGAAATATTATGCCATGAGAATCAAAAGAACTCTTCATGCAATTAAACTGTAATGACCCAGATTTTTATTGGTATTTTTGCCGATAATTATGTGTATTTATGTATGTTGTTGTGTTAGTTCAAATTTATTTTGAACTATTTATTTTATTTTATGTGAATAATTTCGATTTAATTCGAAATATTTGTTTTTCAATTTTTATTATTTATGTTATTTATTATTTAATTAATTAGAATTTTTGATTAATTTTCTAATTAGATTATTTAATATTTGGGGCTGAATTGATTTATGCATGATTAATTATGCGGTTTACGCAAATTAGCCCAATTGAGCACGAGAGCCCATTTTTAGGCCCATTTCCTCTCTTTGGCCGGTTCTCATGTGGCATGGCAAGGCTTGCCACTTGCCTTGTGTTCACACCTTAACTAACTCTATATATAGAGGAGTTAGTAAGGCTTTTGCTCATTTTTGCCATCCAATGCTTTTGCCATCAAAGTTCAATCACCAAAACTCCCTCCACTTCCTCCTTGCCTCACGCCATTTATGAGCAATTGAAGCCATCAATTGTTCATCATCTTTCATAGCCCAAAACTTAAAGATTCAAAGTCTATTGATCTTTAGGTGTTTAAACACAATTCTAAACCCAATTATTTCAATCAAGATCGTTGGTTCGGGTTTGGTTTGATCGTGTTCGTGTGTGGGTGTTCGAGTGAAGCCGTGTGGTGCCCGTGTTGGGAGCCGTGTGTGTGCAGCCGTGTGTGCGAGTGGTGCACGGTGGTGGAGCGTGTTCGTGCCGTGGCAGCAGTGGTGTCGTGGCTGGGTGCAGTGGCCGTGCAAGGTGGTTCGTGGTGCTCGTGCAGTGGTGCCGTGTTGAAGATTGTGGTGCTCGTGCTTGTGCCGTGTTGCGTTCGTGTTTGACGTGTTTTCCGGGCTGCATTTGTGTATTGATTTTGTGTGTTATCTTCAATAAGGTAACATACTTTCTCAACCTTTTTGGTATACTATGTTTATAGTATAGATTAAATGCATGTTTGGGTTGATCGTTGATGAATATCCATGATTTCATGTATGATTTCTAAATCTGATTTTTATGTGTTGTATGGTGTTTTGTTGATGATTTTTCATGATATTATGATTGATTATATGTTGATTTATGATCATGAATATTATGTTAAAGTTTGATGAATTTTGGATGAGTAAAGGTTGGATTTTTGATTGATTGATGATGATTATACGTGTAGTTTAGTTGAGTTTGGATGAGTTCTTGGTTGAGTTCTTGAATCTTGATTGAGTTCTTGATTGAAGATCTTGAATCTTGAATGAGTTCTTGATGAGTTCTTTATGAGTTCTTTGAGTTCTTTATGAGTTCTTGATGAGTCTTTACGAGTTCTTGGTTGAATCTTGAAAGTTAAAGAAAATGGTTTAAATGATAAAGAAAGTTAAAGAAAGTGTCTCATATGATTAAAAGATGATTATTGAATGTTGGATTATGATTGGTTAGACTCAAGATTAAGGCTAGAGGCAGTTCTTGAGAATAACTTCGATGATTTAACTAGTTAATTTCGAGAATCAAGGCTAGAGGCAATTCTTGAACTTAATTTAGTTAGGTTGGGATATTTAATGAGTAATATGATTAAGATGATTAAAAGATTTAATTAATTAATTAGCTTGATTTCATTTTTAGACGCCTGATATTTTGAGTAAGATTCATTGTATTTGGGTTAAGACGTTGCCCCTATTCCATCCGCGGTATTGGGATAGTTGGAGTCATACTATGTGATCTTTGTGAATTTCCAGTAAGATTGGTTTCACGGGACATGGATTTCCAGTAAGATTGGTTTCATGGGGTTTGGGAGTAAGATTCTCAAATCCGAGCATAGTAGAAAGTTCGGATGCGTAAGATGCGTCCGTACGAGCACAGTCCGGTCTAAAATATGATTGATTGCGCCAAAGATAGTTGATTAGTTTGGTTGGAGTCGAGTTCACGTTTTGGGTTGTTCTCGTACTATGTTTATCGATGTTGTATATTTGGTTTATGCTATGTGCATGTGTATTCCCATTGGGGTGAGTCAGTTATGTTACTCGCCACTGATGGTGGACTGTTGTATATTTTTCAGGTATTTCTGATGACGATGCTCTTACTTAGCTTTGGGTTGGGCGAGCGACGTTGTTATTTCTGTTATCTGTTGTATTTTCTATCACTGTTGTTTTTAGATAGTGTTAGAGTATTGTATGGACTCTTTTACGTTGTTTATAACTCTGACATGTAGTTGGAGTTTACTTGTATGTTTAGTGTTCTTAGTTTGACTTTTGGGATTAGTATGTACAAACTTGTGGGTATTTGTACGTTTGTGGTTTATTGATAATATTTTGAGGAATTAGTTTTAATTTCTTAAGTATTTGAGTTGTAGTTTATAACTATTCGACTCGTCGGTTTCTTCCGCGCCGATTTAAGCGAGTCGGGTCGTTACATAAACTCTGTCCCATTATCACTCCGAACATATTTAACAGTCAATTCAAATTGTCGGTTGACCATAGCAAAGAAAGAAGTAAAAGAGGAGAATACTTCAATTTTATTTTCTAACAAATAAACCCAAACACCACAAGAGTAATCATCCACAATGGTAAAAAAATAAACAGCATTACAAGAAGATGGGGTAGAGTAAGGGCCCTAAAGATCACAATGGATCAGTTCAAAGGCTCTAGTAGCATGAAAATCACTAACAGGAAAAGGGTCACGAGTTTGTTTTGCTTGTGGACACACAACACATGCTTTATTCAAACATTTTTATGAGAACTAGAACTAACAACAGGAACTAACTTGAGAACTTTATTAGACGGATGCCCCATTCGACGATGCTAGAGCTCAAAATCAGATAAGCCTGCTGTTGTAACCACACACACCGCCGGAACATCACGGAAGAAATAAAGGCCATCTCGTTGCTCACCTGCTCCAATCAGTATCCCCGACCGTTGGTCCTGTATAGAACATAATGTATTAGTGAAACGAACAGAACAACCACAATCATCAAGAAGACAAGATACATACATCAAGTTACAATTGAGGCCCGGAACATAGAGAACATTAGAGAGAGTAATATGAGAGGAGAGACGAACACTGCCACTAAGCGTAGCAGACACACGCCGGCCATCGGGAAGACCAACCGACCATTCAAAAATTCTCACAACATTAAGTAAATAAGAGTAATTACCCGTTACATGATGGGAAGCTCCACTATCAATAATCCACTATCAATAATCCATTCTAACAACATTAAGTAAATAAGGAGACTTACCAATCATACGATCGTCCGATAGCTTAGGATTCAGAGCATTTAACAGAGAATGCACCTGAGCAGGACGAAGAAGGGGCTGCGTTGTGTCGATGCCAAAAGAATAATGAACACCAATACCAGGAGCTGCATCAGCGTGCCCATTGTCAGCATGCCCATATACATACGGGTTAGAAGAGAAGGACCCAGCAGCAGCGTGTGAAGGAGATTGAACGGGTACCACTGCCCCAGCAAGCCCACTGTGAGCAGGAGATCCGTGTTGAGAAGGCAGGGCAGGCAATGGCAGAATGCCATCTCCGAGAGCATTAGCATGTGCACTTCGAGGTTTAGACGAACGTGTAGCCGACGAAGAAACAGACCCCTTGGTGTTACCATACTTTTCATACCACCAACCAGGCTTCCCATGTAATTCGAAGCAACCACTCCGCTCATGACCACGTTTCTTACAATAAGAGCAAACAAGAGCGGACTTATCAATCTCATAAGCTCGGGGACGAGAACGAGAACGGTCATTATTCGAGAGGGCAAAAAAGTGGGTATCCGTGTCATTCGGCTTCGTGCGAGCAATAGCACGAGACCGTTCTTCTTGAAGGAAAGTTTGATAGGCACGGTCAAGATCCGGTGAGGGAGTTTGGGACAACAAATTAGTGCGAACGGCACCATAATTATCATCATCAATTCCTATATAAAATTGATGCAATTTCTCTTCATCGCGATCCAATCAAAACTTGTCCACAACTCCACAAGTGCACTGACCACAACTACAATGATGGAGAGGTTTCAAACGATCAAGTTCATCATAAAGCCCCATAAGTTTAGTATAATAGTCCTCAACAGACATAGATTTTAATTGACGACAGTTCGTAATTTGTGCCCGAAGTTGTTGAAGACGCGGACCATTGGCAACACAATAACGTTTTTCAAGATACAATCACAAAGCTCGAGCCGTATCATGAAAGGGTATGGAAGAAACAATTTAGGGTCAAGAGTACGATTAATCCAAGACACAATCATAGAATTCACAGTTTCCCAATCAAGAATTTCTTTATCATCAGTCGGTTTAACAATCGACCCATCAACAAATCCAAATTTACGACGAGCTTTTAAAGACAAGATAAGTGCACGAGACCATGAAATATAATTATCACCTTTAAGAATAATATGAGATATGAGATTACCCGGTTGATCGCCGGTGCCGAGATAGTGCGGAGAAGAGAAATCAATCACCTTAGATTCGCCACCCATATTCGAAGGAGTAATATAGCGGAGACGAAGAAGATGAACAGAGACGAGCAGCAACAATATGCAAAGAAGAGGAGAATCAGAAAATTGAAGAAACAGAGTATGGAACAGAGGAAGGAGACAAATCAGTGAGATAAGCAGAAAGAGGGAGAAAGTAGGGTTAGGGCTCTGATACCATGCCAAACTATATGAATAGTGTTATCTATTTCATTGATTCATTAAGAGAGTATATATATGTACAAGTATACAAAGTGGGCCTAATTAAGTCATCAGCAATATAGAATTAATAAAAGCCCATAATTAATCAATATTATACAATAGATACAGTCTAACATTGCAGTATAATATAACTTGACATTCCCATACAATTACAGATAATTTTTCCCCCTTTACAAATTAAAAGCCCACAAATTACTACTAATTAGCTATATAAAAAAAAAATCAAATCAAAGAATCTACACAAATAATTGTATTACAAATTAGCTATCTATCTTTTAATTATATTATTCCCACTAGGAGATGAGGATGGATGAACCATTACATAAATGGTAGAGGCATATTTGCCAGGGTGATGACCCAAGTTTGATTCTCACCACGACCCTCACCCCCACGTGCCAAGATTATTTTCTGAGATCGATAGGAAACCTTGTTGTGCAGATCCTGTATATCTTTCCGGTTAAAAAAATTACACTCCCTCCATAACATAAAAATATCTACTTTTTTTTCACGCATTTTGAGGAAGTGATTTAAGGGTGTAAACGAAGAAATTAATCAAAAATGGTTTTAATACAAGCAAGAATGTGATTATAAGTTACTAATATCAAAATTATTTTGATTAATTTGGTCATTTATACCCTTAAATCGTTGCCTCAAAATGCGTGAAAAAACAAAAATAGATATTTTTATGTTACGGAGTGAGTATATATTATTGGCAGTAGCTAGCTAGGAGTTGGTTAAGCAGTAGTGGCATCACATACATTCCTTAGGAAAACCTTTAGGGAACCTATGAGTATCTTTGCAGTAATTATAAATCATGTAATTTTTCTGGACCCACTTCATCCTAGCTTGACCTGCATTATTCAGCTCTTGTGTCAACCAAGAATGGTTAGTCCCAGTAATAGTAGTTGTGGTAGCAGAGGTTGATGAGTTGCATGATAATTTACCACCCTGCTTTGATGAAATAATACAAGCCATGACATTAAAGTTCCTGTAAGATGCACTAAATGGTGCATTTTTCCAATCTGTCTTCACCTTTCCACCTTGTGTAGCCCAATTCTCTGCATCCCATAGACTTGAGTATATCCTCATTGGTTGTTTTTTGGGGAATGGAACTCCAATTGATTCCAAGTTCTTGAATTCTCTTATGGGTGTTCCATCAACAGAAAATCTGTAGTTGAGCAAAACTGTATAATGTTATGTTTGGGTACAAGTATTTCATTTGAAATGATGGATTCGGGCCAAATTATATGTTTGGCAAGTAAAAAAATTGGAATTGGATTTGAGCCAATTTTCAACCCAAATGCTTAACAAACAAATGTTGTTTATTTCAAATAGTTAATAAAATCATGTCATTTCAAATTCCAAAAATAACCCAAACAAATAATTGTCTTTTGAATTGTTACATTTCAATTTCCGAAATTGAATTCATCAATTTGAAATGAATTCCACATATCTAGAAACGGAGTATCATTTTAAGATAACTGATTTTAAGACGAAGGGAATATCATTTTTGAAACAAAAATTAAAAAAAAAGTGGTATGCACTTTTGTACTGATGTCTTTTCAAAATCATAAAGACTTAATTATTTTGATTGATTTTTTATTACCTATGCAATATGTATCACATGACTTTGAAATACCAAATAGACCCTAGTGATTTTTTTTTTCTTTTTGTGGACAACCACCTGAGATAATCATTTTGGCTAATGTAGCTGAGTCCACTTATAGAAATAATGATTTAATTGATTGATTAATTGATGGATTGTATCTTCAAAATATAAAGGTTTTGTAATCATGATCAAGATATAATTAGAATTACTAAGGTTACAACTTACAACAGTGTCTTGAAGACGTGAAATCTACTGAAAAGTTCATTAGATAAAGTAGCTAGAAAGAAATTTGAGACAGAGCTAGGTAGTAAAAACGTGTTAGGATCCTCTTGAGTTGAATTTAGGTGTAGTTAGTGGAGTTGTGAGTGTGAGAGTTTCATATTGTTTTTTTTTTTTTTTAATTTTACTTTTATTTTTTGCAGGTAAATTTATTTTAATCATTGATCTAAAGTTGAAGGGCCTAAATTGCCCCAGCCCAATTCTACCAAATCTAGAGAATACAACTCTCTAGATCTTTAATTACCCAGTAAAAACATAAAAATAAAATAAAACTTACATTATTCTACAGGGATTCCAGAGAAGGGAATATGTGTGAAAATGAGTGGTAGGATCAAACCATAGGTGAAACTGTTGTTCTCTTCCACCTTTTCCATGTCCAAAAACATTGGTATGTAGAGTGTATGGTTGTCCAGAAACATTTCCTAAGAACTCAAAGTCTATCTCATCATGGTTGGGTCCTTGTGAAGACAACTGCATATGTACCAATCAAATGACAAATTCATACCAACATTATTAATTAATACTACAACATATAAAAACTAAAGTTGTATAAATAATGGCAAATCTAGCTAAGATTTTTAGTGCAAATTATTGTTATTTTTAGGGTTTTTTCTTACAAATACTAATCAGGTTTTTCAAATTCTCAAATGTACCAATTTTTTCTAGGGTTTCTTATGTGTACCCATAAAATTTTTAAAAATTCTCAATTATAGCCAATTTTTTTATGGTAGCAAACGGACATTAGCAGCATCCTTAATTAAGTTAGTTGGAAAAAAACAAAAACCAACAATAAATAAGTTAGTTTGGTGGTTGATGGGGCTGATTTGAATTGTGTCATGGTTAGGACTATTGGGTTGCTACGTGACGTATATATGTTTATTTATTTTGGTTTTTGTTTTTTTTTCCCAATAAATTAATGGTGTTGTTAACGTCCGTTTGCTATCATAAAAAAATTGGCTACAATTGAGAATTTTTGGAATCTTATGAGTACACATAAGAAACCCTAAAAAAAGTGGATACATTTGAGAATTTGCAAAACCTGGTGAGTAGTTTTAAGAAAAACCCTTGTTATTTTTATTACTCTATAATTTAATTGTCCACGTACAAATTAAAAATGTTTCAAAACTTACGTAATAGGCAGTGACAGTTCCAGCAGAATTTCCAGGGACGAGTTTTAGCTGCATATCAATCTTGCCGAAAAGGTACTTATTCTTGGATTGAAAGCCGGACCCAGAAGTTTTATCAAGTGACAGAGTAAGCTCTTCACCATTGTTTAGTATCTTACCACGACCATCACCCCAAGTGATGTCAAAATTCCGGTGGAAGTTTCCGGCAGCCGAAACTGAAGTAGCAACAACAAGGAGCAAGAATGAATGAAAGAATTCACAAGTTGTAGATTTCATGGTTGTTTAACCAACAAAAAAAAAAGCACAACCTTTTTTTTTTTTTAAAAAGGTGAATTTTAGGTTGTAGCTATATATGAGCTTGAAAGATAGTTACTAATTAATATGTATGAAATTGATACGTACGTATGTATGAGAATTGCATGGTGGAATATAATGATATATATAAGGATGAAAAAGGGAGGGAAAAGGGTAGTTGGATAATGATTAATGAAAACTTTCCCACAATATTGGTGGGAAGAAAATTAAAACTAGTTTTCAAAATATATCCATACTTTTTTTTATACAGAATACCGTCCACGTCAGCATTTTTTACTCTCCATATTTTGTATAAAATCGTTATTATACTAAGATAACCAGTGCCATAACTTTTACCCAGTATACAATGCACTATAAAATATCAGAGAATGCTACGTTTACCCAGTAGATAGATTACCCCAACGTTAATAGAATGAATATAAAATTATATTTATGTTGATGACTAGGATTATTCAGCTACCGCATATATATCTTGTCTCTAAATCAATGGTGGGTACGTAGTTTACTCACTAGATTAATAAAATTTTATCCTAATATACCCACTGAGGCTGTAACGATTATTACATAAAACTATCAAATGCTGATGTAGACGGTAAAGTAGGAAAAAAAAGAAGTTACCGTGTTAAAAGAATTTTCTAGCCATATTGGGTAGGGGGGGGGGGGGGAGTACATAATGAAGATATAGGTTTTATTTGGAAAAAACTTAGTCTACCCACCGGGTTGACTACCCACCATTAATAAAGAGCTGTTGATGGCATTAATAATAGAGTCTAACTTAATATAAATAATATTATTTAATTGCTCTATTAATAGTGGGTTGTCAATCCGGTGGATTGGTGTAGCAATGTCCGTTTTATTTGGCCAAAAACAATTAAACTTTTTGTGGACCTACATTTTCTAAATTTGTTACACACACATAAGTCATTAAGGATATATATATAGATAAAAAAAGTGTTCCAAATTGGCAAATTGGCTATTCAACAAAAAAAAAGGTTGTCCAATGCAAAGTTATCCATAAATAAAAAAAGAAAAGTGTCGAATTTATTCTCCTTACCCGCATAATTCAAGTTGCATGCAATAATAAAGTTGGTTATATTTTGGTTACATTGCATTTATTTAAGGCTTTTTAAGAGTTTAAGGCCCTTAACATTTCTATTCTGTGAAGGATGTTCATCCCATTCATAATCACAGACAATCACAAGTAAAATTTCACAGGAAACAAGTATATGGAGTGAAATGCACCTACACATTATATGTATATAGTCTATACTTATAGATCAATTTCCACCTTTGGATTATTGCTCAAATCTAACGTCTAATAATTAATATACTATATATGTGTCATGGATCATAAGATGATCAACTAAAAACATTTTCAGCATGAAAATCAGGGCCGTGTCGGGTAGGTGTGCAAGAAGACTCTCTGCACAGGTCCCCATTTTTCAAAGGGCCTATTTTCTTTATAAAAAAATATTCTTTTGTCAAGTTATTGTTATATTTATAGATAAATATATCATTATATATGAAACAACTTTGAGATACATACACGTGTTGTCAAAATAGTATTGAATTTTAATTAGCATTGATTAAAATATAAAGGGCCAAATTATAATTTTAGAACAGGGCCCCAAATATTTTCGGGACGGCCCTGATGAAAATCCCTACATCTATACAATATATTAAAAGGTTTTCATTCTTGACACCACATTGCGCCACGTACGTGAGATTGTAAACGTAGCATGCAACCATATCTATCTATATAATAATTTAAGAAACTAAATTGATGAGAGGGCTCCAAACCTCCAATGAAGGCCTCTCATTAATCTACTTTTTTTTTTATAAAAAACTTTCTTATTATATAACTACCTAACCTAGCCTACCATAAAAAACCATCAAAGGAATAAACTATTTAACGGATTAACATGAGCATTCAATATATCATTAGATTTTCTAATAATCCATCGTAAATGTGATCATCCCTCCTTCATTTGTTACTTTTAAATTTTAGATATTGTAACACATGTTCCCTAATAAATTTTCATTTCCCTTCATTGATAATCAATATTAAAGTTGCAAAATTAAAAGAGAATAATTACAAGAGGTGTTTTCACCGTATTAAATTTTGATCAATTTACTTATATTTGTTTCATTGCTCAATCATATACAATAGTGAAATCCTTATGCTTACTCCATCATAACCTGCCTGGCTGCCTCCTACCCTTTTTTTAAAGGTTGATTTCAAGCCTTCTAATAAAATTAAAAAAAATAATTCTAAATAACTATTGTATTTAATTTGGTTTATTTTCCCCTTTTTCTTTATATATCCTGATTTGTTTTTCAAAAAGATTTGGTTTGAACCTACACTGAACAAATTTATTTATGAATTTAGTTCCTTTGAATTGTTTGAGTTGCATTTTCTCATATTCCTTACATTGATTGAATATTTTTCAGATTTTTTTTTCCAATCAATGCACAATAACGCCATAATGTAGAGTGAATAGTAACACTTGATGCTATATGAATACTTGTGATAGTTGTGAATATGAAGGAATTTAAAAAAAAAAATTACCACTTGTACACACTCGTTGTTAAAAGTTAATTAGATACACAGTATAAATATTTGTATATATTTCTTTATTTATTAACTATTTTGTTAATGTTGTTAGGATTATTATGGAGTTACAAAGTGTTAATATATTTTACAAACTTTTTTATTATAGCTTAATTTTAAAATAGTTGCTTTGAACTCTTAATTGTTAATTTCTTATGATACATTTTATTGATCTTATAAATATATATAGCGTAATACAAAATACACTAAACAAAATATTACATACATTATTAATAGACAAAATAACTGTACAATGTATGGGCCAAAAACCAGTTATATAGATAGAGGAATGATAAACTATTAGCTGCTATATCCATTTAGCGGTTTTTGAATGAATGTCTTAATTATTGTCCCGTGCAACGCAATTATTGTCCTGTGTAACATAATTATTGTCCCAAGGGTGTCGTTTATATATTGTTCACGTACTGTTTTGACTTCACTTGTACGCGGAACCACCTCCATTTATTTCTAACACAAATGAAGCAATATGATTGGTCAAATCTCCCAGCTGCACGCTAAATGCTTATAGCAACTAAGAGTGGATATTTACGGATGGTTGTTGACCACGCACTCTCTCCCACACTTTTCTAAGATTTTTGCTTTTTATAGACACTTTTCTTAGATTAGTTAGATGTTTAATTATTGTCTTCGGCTGTCCAAACTTATATCCATAAGAAAAGAAAGTATCGAATTTATTCTCCTTAACTGAATAATACAACTTGCAAACTTTGTAATATATAGTACTCAGTTGGTTATATTTGGTTATGTTGCATTTAAGGCCTCAAAGGCTCTTAAAATTACTATTCCGTGAAGGATGCTCATCCCATACTCACACAGTCACAAGTAAAATTTCACAAGAAACAAGTACGAAGTATGTGAAGTGAAATGCCCTATGTCCCTTTATATTCCATATTTATTATGAACTACACTGAACCGGTGATAATGCACCGATATATATTTTATTATTTTTATGATAAGAATTTTTATACAATATATTTTTAAAAATATACAAAATATTTAGTTTTATATCGATCAATAAATATGAATTTGTATAGTGTTTTATTGTCACTTACATTTTAAACACTGTTATCTATTAGTTTTATATCAATTAATAAATATGAAACTTCATTTGTACAATTTGTCTTTTAAAAAGTTGTTTCTTTCTTTCTTGATGATTTTATTTTATTTTAACTGGATATTTTAATTTATACGCCCTCCGTTTTTTATTAAATGTAACATATTGACTTTTGACACTATTCATCCAACACACTTTGACTATTAATTACTTTTTATATATAAGGTAAAATATAGGCAAGTGTGATCTTGTTTGATTCGTTTCAGTACACACTATCTAAATATATATATATATATATATAGATGTAGGCTCACGTGAGATGAGTTATAAGGGTGAGAAGTGTGAGAAACGATCTCAATCGTTGATAGTGATGTATTGTGCGGTCCAGATTAGAGCCCATTCCCTAATCATGAAATCAATTCTCCTGGCTTCATTCATCAGATTGTTCAATCAAAATTTTCAAATACGTCTATCCTCATCTCAGATTCAAGCAATTCATGGATCCTTTCACATCACATATTTACGAAAATGCAAATTAGATTGTGGGTAAGCAATTTCAGCAAATTTGTTCCAATCGCAAATGATTTGATTGTCCAATCACAAATAAATGGCAGATGAAGCACTACAAAATATCACTGAATATCACAAATTCAGATAAAGACAAATGAACATAGAAGAAGCACCACTGCGGAACTTCTTTTTTATTAAGTAAATTGCAATGTATAGGAACAAAATCAATTATGCAGTGGCTTATACATAGCCCAATAGCCAATACAGTAGATTCCTTGTTACAATTAAAGACTTTCGTTTTTGCCAAAAATTATTTTTTCAATGTTATAAATAAGATAATACAATAAGGAGGGAATGTAAAGAGGGAAAACCATATAAGTCTATCACTTATTCCATATGTAAGTTACATATATATACATGTCCAAAAGGTACAATGATTCCAAAGGACATAATGATTCCAAGTGATACTATTGTTTCATGAACATTCATAATTATTTCATAACACTCCCCCTTAGATGTCCATTATCTAAGACAATACAACGCACATTAACTCCCCCTTATAAAATCATCAATCATGATCCTTTGTCACAATGTAATCCAATTTAGTAAATTAGTTTCGTGAATGTAGCGATTGAATAGTATGCCTCGTTAAAACCTTACTAGGAAAACCCTGTGGGATAAAAACCTAGTGAAGGAAAAAGAGTACAACACTTTCGTAATACGCCTTGAAATGCTGCCTCATTAAAAACCTTACCAGGAAAACCCAATGTGGGACAAAACCTTGGTTAAGGGAAAAAGAGTGCAACGTGTATTTACTCCCCTGATGAAAACATAACTTGAGATCTTCAAATGTAATAAATCCAATGCCGCTGAGTAACTTCACATTTGTTGCATAATAATATTCCTCGGTGACAGATCTTCTTAGAATGGTTTTGAATCTTCAAATCTTCTCTTGGACATAGTGAGACATCTTCAATTATCAATACTTATGAAGACACTGCATGAGTCTATTATCAAGTTGCCTTAATTATTGAATTGATGCCTTGTTTTGGAGGTCATAAAGTAAAAATTCATGATCAATGATTGATCATACATTCTCCGATCCAATCCCAATATCATGGCAACACTTGATATATTCACATATCATTGTCTAATCATATACTACTCATGGTTCTTCTGGACCATAAAAATTATTTTCACTGAGAAATTGTTTTAATTATATTCTTTAGACATTTCATATGCGAAAGTTCTCCAATGGGTACAAAAACTAATGGGTACAAAAACTAGTTAGCTAGTACATGCTCAAACTTCAGGTTGAGATGTCCAAAACTAAGTCACATAAACTATTTATGAGTTCGCTAGTAATATTAACATGGTGATACTACAAAAATATAGCTTGTAGAGTCAAATAATAAAATACGTTGTGTATAAGTTCTTCTAGAACTCTTCTAGCATCCATAACATGCTATCAAATCAATGTTATATATATATATATATATATATATATATATATATATATATATAGCCTCGTGAGAGCTATAATCCCATTAAATTGGAGTATAAATATCTCATGCAAACTTATGAATTTCTTCTCACTATTCTTAGGGCAAACATAGAAAAACACCACAATTGTTAAGTATAAATAGTGCATGTAATATGAGATGCAGAATTCATGATAAGATACATAACCAAATAACTATGATGACTAATGAGTATAATAATGCATCTACCTATGACCCAAACTACATCTTATACATATAATGAGAGATGCATTTAACCTATGAGTTAAACATGCATATAAAATTAAGACCCAAAATACTAAACACTGTACAGTGTGGATTTTAGAAATCCATGTTTCTAGTTGGACTACTGGTCCACGACAAACTTTAGATCAAAACCTTTTCATATTTCGTTGAACTTCTGGTCCATGATATACTATTAATCATCGCTTATACTTCTTTGGACTTCTGGTCCATAACAAAATATTGATCAATATCATAGTTTCACGTCGACATCAATAATGGACATATATTTCTGATCCCTTGTTCACATGTCCACTATTGCATATGCATATTATTTATCGATTCCATCGTATACCGGTATCATGCATATAATGCATCAAAATATAATTTTAATTTGCATGCTATTTTACAATGATATCTGAATAAATTTCTCATTTGGTACCATCATAACTATGCTTACATCATAGGCCATCTATTCTAATAATTCAGATATCTATACCACTTCTCGAGTATTTCATACACTAGTATTAATATATCATTACACTTTTAAAAGTTTCAACCGCACCATCTTGCCATGCATGTATCACAACTTTATTTTGGAACCGATCATACAATCTACACTTCTAGTGTAGTGATTTAAGTATAATTGGCAAGATTTATCCCACACATAATATATAGACAAAAGTTGGCACATAACTTTTCAAACTACCATTATAGGGATCGTCAAATATGTGTTTTATTTTATTTTGCCAACTTATGCTAATTCTCCCCCTAAGTTGGTAAAATATTTCGTTTATAGGGGTGTCAAATTCTATACCAACTTAGCATACTATTTCATGTGCAAAATGCTTCGTCACATAAGCAAAATATATTCAACATATTTCATCTCTCAGAAGAATTATATTAATTGTTATTTATCTCTCCTGGAGAACCACTTAAAACAAAATTAGATTTTTTTTTCACTATTTATTATGATGAACTCTTTCATAATTCATTCTCTTCTGAAAATAATATCAATGGGGAGACATGTATTGTGCAGTTGTCTCTTTTTTTTTTCTTTATTCGTGTGCTGACCAATCATAATAGCCCCAATCAAGAGATTCTTATAGGAACATAAATTACTTGTATGTAATTCCACTACATAGTGATCTTCTGGATCATCAAAGACTTTAATAATGAGATACTAGTTCCTAAGAATTTTCATATAAAAGTAGGTGTGATGAGTTTCTAGTCACCTAATATTGAACTACATATATATAAGTTATTCCGGTGAACTTCTGGTCACCTGTCACATATGCCCATACAAAGTTGTTGAACACTAATATATAATCTCTTGAATTTTTTTTTTAATTTTTTTTAATTTTTTTTTCAAATCATACGGTTAACAAATCACAATTCTAATATGACTCAATCTCAATGTTATGTCTTGCCTTTAAATTTATTCTATATATCTAACATGAGAGAGCGTCAGCACAATATTTTCCATGTCATGTCAAATGAAACTTCGGGTTTCCATAACGGGTAATAATTGAACCCAGATGGCCTAATACTATTATCACATCCAATCACATTTCCAAATTTAAACTATATTTGGTCAGTTTTTCAATTTTACTAGTGATCACTTTATCAGAAAAAGTTTATGCATGGCCATGAAAATGATGTG
Source organism: Salicornia ramosissima (assembly GCA_951394345.1). NCBI lineage: Eukaryota > Viridiplantae > Streptophyta > Magnoliopsida > Caryophyllales > Amaranthaceae > Salicornia > Salicornia ramosissima. Next base: position 51,319,956 of record OX596239.1, on the reverse strand, counting down.
ATATAGGAACACTAAAATTTATTTCACATTACACTTGGCAAGACAATCAATTAATATATACTTGATTCAATAATAACTTATACTCTACTAGAGTATATTAAGTATAATATATCTTGATACATGCTAATCATTATTGGACTTTTATACTCTTCTGGAGCGTTTTTATATAATAATAGCTAGTACACACATTAATTTATACTCCTTTTGACTTTCTTACTGTCGTAAATTGAAGTTTACCACGCTTCAGGCATGCTCTAGTTTCATTAACAACTTGATGTTGTCATTCTATATATAACATCAAATTAATTGGAGCATTTTAAACTAGTATATAATCAATGATATTTATTCATATATCCACCTTCAGGATGGTATATATCATTTCAAATATTATCATGTAGCCACATATATAAAATAAATCATTGATATTTTAGTTAGTTTAATTTGCCAATACCAAACTGACCATTAATATTAATATATTATTCATGTGCAAGGATTACATAAAATAAAAGAATAATATAAAGTATCTCCCTCTAATCCTTGCATATGGAGGTATAAAATTAATCTAACAACCTTGAAATCTCTTGTGTGTGTATATATATATATGTATATATATATATATATATACACACAAAGCATGTATCAAATAAAGCAAAATTATTCACTTAAAAAAAAAATTACATGGTAGTTAAAAATAACCACCAAAAGTGAAACATTATGTAACTCATACATAAACCTTTAATTGTTCCACATAACCCTTTAATTGTTCCACAAATACACAAATTATAAGTACAAAATTATTCTTATAATTTTGTAACACCCTTTGGTAATAGAAAATATAATTTTCCATAAGAAACTACGTACCAAACAAACAAAATTAATTAAGAATAACATTTTATCATTTCGACTTGATTTTCAAGAATATCGATCATTCAATATCAATCATTCCTTCATTATTAACTAAGAAAATATAAAAGATAAAATAATGCATGCAACATAATACTTTGGTAACTAGCTATGCCGTAAAGATGTAAATCATACTTTAATCTCTTTATATTATGCAAAATATGTTAATATAAAATTTTAATTTATCCATGTATAGTAGTAAAAGCAATTTATCATAACCACCAATACATCAAAAGGGGTATTGAATTTTCCATGCACACCAAAAGGTGTAAGAAAATTACCATTCATCTAACCAAATATATGTAAAATCAACATTGTAAAATAATAAAAATAATTTAACAATAATTGTAATTAATAACAATCTAAATTGTTATAACTTTACAACTTGGGTAAATTGCAAACAGAAAAATCAAAATTAGGCAACCATACATATTGTAGTATTTCAAAGTCTAACTTCCAGAAGAAATCCATAGGCAACCATACATATTGTAATATTTCAATGTCTAACTTCCAGAAGAAACCCAAATAAATCAACCTTTTGCCCTCATAAATAAAAGAAACTATGGAAATTAATTTCCAAAACAAATATGCATGCAATGCATTTATATAACCGTAAAGATAACCTTGCATCATGCTCCCATACAAAAATTGGTAACAAACAATCATAAAAACATGGCCATCAAAATAATTAAACAAAATGCAAAAACCAACAAACCATGTAAATGCTTGTTTCTTCTTAGTGCACTAGCAAAATGCTTTCATGCATGCAAATAAAATGTAGTGATATGCATGCATATTAAACGTGACCAATTACACACTTAACCATAAAAGTTAGAAAAAAAAATGCTAAACCAACATAATAATGAGGAAAATTTGAAAAAACTTAAACATTGGATAACAAAATAACCATAGAGTAAACTGATACGCATTTCATGAACAACAAAAATAATCTATCCATTAGCAACGCTAATTTATATGATTTTACCAACACCATTTTAATGCATGAATTTTACCAACTATCTTCATGGGCATACATTAATGGTGAAAGAAATGTCCAATATCAAGACATCAATGATAACATTTGATAACCAAAATAAACATCATGAAAATATTTAATAACATAATATTAAATAAAAAAAAAAAGATAATTAAGAAACTTCTTACTTGAAAGTCTTCCATTATACTTTACCCTTGAATATTCACCATATCCAAAAAATCGTCAAAGGAGATGAATCTTTTCATGAAACACCATCAAATTAATCACTCTTTAAAACCCTTAAACTTTTAATTCATAATTATTGTTATTTGTAATTCTCCAACCATGAAAATTCTTTTGATTTGCAATTACCAAATGGTAGAACAAATCTTGCTGATAACGTGTTATAAATAAGATAATACAATAAGGAGGGAATGTAAAGAGGGAAAACCATATAAGTCTATCACTTATTCCATATGTAAGTTACATATATATACATGTCTAAAAGGTACAATGATTCCAAAGGACATAATGATTCCAAGTGATACTATTGTTTTATGGACATCCATAATTATTTCATAACATTCAATTAATTTTTTGGTTAATTATAGATTAATTTTTTGATGTATTAGAGGACTTGATGTATCTAGTGTATTTAGTAGATATAATTGTTATAGCTTCTTAATGTATCCAAATATACAATCAATTGATGTATTTGTAATACATATTCAACGTATTTATAGTTGCTAGTCAATATACCAGAATCTTATATATGATGTATCTATACTTTTCTTATTTCTCACAATAAGAGCATTTCTCACCGGAACCCAACTCTCTCTATATATATATATATAGGAAAGATTGGCTAAAAACCAAAAGATGGTTGAAAACCAGACAGAAAATGGTTTAAAGGGGTACATTAGCAGTCGCAGGGGGTACATTAGATGTTTAAAAGGGTACAAATGGTTTTTAGCGAAAGTTAATAATATTTACAAAGATTGCCATTAGTAATCACACGTGTACCCCTTTAAGTGTCTAATGTAGGGGGTTTTAGGTTGAAAACGTTTTTAGTTGATCCTCTTCCTATATATATATAGTCAGGATCTGCTAAAAACCTAACTTAAGTTGAAAATTAAAAACTATTGATATAAACTGTTAGATTTAAATCAATGGTTGACAATTGTTTTATAAAAAAAATAGTAAAAGGGTACATACAAGATCAAAGGGGTGCATATAAGATAAAAGAGGTACATAGTGTAGGAGACACAAGAAGCAAAAAATTAAGCAACATATTCTAAAGGTACATATAAGATAAAAGGGATACATATAAGATTAGAGGGGGTACACAAGTAGCATTACAATGAAATCATCTAAAATGATTGAATACTTATATGGTACATTTTACAAAACAAGTTGTACATATAAATATAAAAGGGTACATGAAATTCAATGATATTCTGATGTTATATATCAACCTATGTAGGAGTTGAACCTACATCTTTTGTGTGATTACACAAATGCTCTACTAATTGAGCTAATAGGTTTATGATAGTAAACACACATAACACCAAACAGTATATACCCCTAATTCATTGTCACTTACAAAAGATATAAAAGGGTACATTTTAAATTAAAGGGATACATGTTAAATTAATAGGGTAAATGCTACCAATCAAAAGTTATTGTTTCAACCTTGAAGGATAAAACAATGGATGATCTTAAATTAATATGTACCCTACCAAATTAATATGTACCCTCTCAAAATTAATATGTGTTATGTAATTCAAGGGTACAAACTATATTCAAGGGATACATGATAAAATGCAGCATATACAATGCAATAATTCTAGTATCAATTTGTAAGTAGACTAAAATGTCATTCCAAGATTTCCAACAACAATACACCATAAAATTATAGTACACAGATAAGCTCAAAATATGAACTAATGAAGTTCACCATAAGTAGACTAACCCATCATTCCAAAATTTCCAGCAACAATGAACTAATTATAGTACCATAAAATCGCAAACCTAAAATTAAAATAATAAAAATCAGAAACTCGATTTTACATCATAAAACTAATGAAGAAAATAGTGATATAGTACATAGATAAGCTCAAAATATGAACTCTGTTAACAATCATGAAGTTTGAAAAACCCAGGCAAATGGCAAAGAATAATAGGAACACCAAAACTTGAAAAAAAATCTAATCAAAATCAGTAAAAGGCAATTACAATCAAAACAAAGAATCTTTGGCGCAAAAAACACAATTCCAAACCAAAAAATAAGAATCAAATTTTAAAAAGAAACAAAAAACACCTTAAAAAATATAGAAAAAAGTCCACCGACAGTAATCCTAATATTCAGAGAAGCTCAAAATATAAACGTCAAATCAAGAACAAGCAAATATATGAGCAATTGGAAACGAAATCAAATATCAACGGATTTTCTTCAATAAGCATGAATTTGCAATTTGAAAATAAAAACACTTACTCAAATGTTGATCTAACGATGAAGAAAGATGAAAAAAACTTACTAAAATGCAGATTGGACGATTAACCCAACGAATCCCACTGAAATTAGGGAATGGAAAACCTCATTATTTAGATCAGAAAACCGAAAAATGAATGATTTAGGAAAATCGAAATCAAGTTCTCGATGAATCAATTAGATGAAGTGATGAATTGAGAGAGCATGTAACTGAAATTGAAGCAAAGTTGTAGATGAATCAAAAGAAAATCAGAGATGAATAGAGAGAGAGAATATGAAGGAAGCGAGAGAATATGAAATCAAGAAATCTCAAATGAAATAAAATGAAGATCATACGGTTTACTTCAGTTTTGGGTGAGATCTAATCGTAACCGTTGTTTAAAAATTAAGTGGCTCAGATTAAAAGTTTTTAACTAAGAGTCTAGTTTTTACATGATCCTATTCCTATATATATATATATTTATAATTTTTACAATTATACAACTAAAAAGATGGTTTAAAATATTTTACATCTATTAAAAAACGGGTGAAGTATAAAAAAGTAATATATTTAATTTATATAAGATGATAAATTTTTTATTGTCATATTTTGAACGATGTTATATATCTATTAGTTTTATAACAAAGTGTCATTTGCACACTTTGTCTCTAAAAAAGTTGTTTCTTTCTTTGTTGCTGATTTTATTTTATTTTAGTTTGATATTTTAATGGGGTAAGTAATCAAATTTTAGAGGAAAATTTTGAAAAACTCTAAATTTTTTAAGAGAAAAACAATATTTTCTACGGAGCAGATTCAAGTGGAGTCAAAGACTCAAAGGATCCCACTTATTAAAGGATGTAAATTTCTTTGTTTTAGGCGTTGATGCCTAAGTAGGGTTTTTTTTCAAGCATCCGCACAGCCTGCACTAATTGATATTAACATTACTTAATTATTAATTAATCTATAAAATTTATTAATTATAATTTTGTAATTTCTATTATACATAATCAATTTAATTATAGTTTTGGTATTAATTTCTAGTCAAAGTATTGGGTCAGACGGTCTGACCAAACAATCTGGTCAGACGGCTGACCCATATACCCACTTATAATAGTGAAAAACTTCGAGAGGCTATAACTTTGCGCTTAGGTGTCGGATCGGGGCATATAATATGTCGAAATTGATTAATTTTTCGAGACGAACGCAACTATAAATCCCAGGAAATCGCCAAACGAGGCCTCTAAAGGCCTCAAAATGCAAAAAAAACGTATCTAGGTTATATTTTGTCCAAGTTAGTTAAAAAATGTGTCCAGGTTTTACAATATGTGTCTACATTAAACAATATGTATCCATGTTTACAAATGTTTCCAAGTTAACAATATGTATCCAGGTTTGTCCAGGTGTGTTCATATTTGTCCATGTTTGTCTATATTTGTCCAGGTTTGTCTACATATGTCCAGGTGTGTCCAAATTTATCCAGATTTGTCCATGTTTGTCTAGATTTTTCCAGGTTTGTCCATATTTGTCCAGGTTTGTCCACATTTGTCCAGGTTTGTCTAGATTTGTCCAGGTTTGTTCATGTTTGTCTAGATTTGTCCAGGTTTGTCCACATTTGTCCAGGTTCAACATTATGTCACCAGGTTTAACATTATGCCCAAGTTTAACATTCTGCGTCCAGGTTTAACAATATGTGTCCAGGTTCAACTATATGTGTCCATGTTCAATAATATGTGTCCAGATTGAGTAGGACTAATCTGACAGTAAGCATACTGTCAGACCTGTCTGACACAATACCTTCTATACTTTATATTATATATGATCAATTTAATTAATTTATAATTGGAAGTATAAAATTTAAATAAAGGTGAAATAAAAATATATAATCAAATAGAGATAAAATTGAAAAAGTAGGGGCGAGAGTAAGTAATTTGCAGATAACGTTTAATAACACCAATTTATTAGAGATTTTATACCATTAATCTACTTTTTTTTATGTATCTTTAGTTAAACATTTTTTCATGCATAACCTATTTCACAAAATGCATGAGGAGCTATTTTAAAAAAAAAAAAAATTTAAAAGAATTTATCATACTATTTCCTTAAGGTTTTAAAATATTGTACTCCCTCCGTAACATATTACTTGCAACAATTGATTTTGCACGCATTTTGAGAAAGCTATTTAAAAGTGTAAACGAAGAAATTAGTCAAAATAATTTTAAGATTAGTAAATTATAATCACATTCTTGCTTGTATTAAAACCAGTTTGACCTATTCCTTCGTTTACACCCTTAAATCATTTCCTCAAAATGTGTGTGCAAAACCAAGTGTTGCTAGTAATATGTTACGGTGAGAGTATATTTTACACTTCTATGACTATTGTCAATATTTTTATGTTTCTTTCAATTATATAAGATCCTGAAGCCTAAACCTATTTGATAACATTGAAATGACATAGAAAAACTAATTTTCGTTAGTCACAGAAGAGCAACTAGTATTTTGGGTAAAACCTTAACGGTCTATTTAGTAGTTGCTTAGAAATGCCGATAACAAAAATGAATTTATATACGTAAAAATTGAAGGAAAATCAATATACATTACTATTAGCTTACGTCCAATTTATTTATTTTTTCACAAATTTCTAATTCTATCCAATACCGCCATTTCATGCTAATGGATGGTAATAAATTCATGCTTAGGAATGAAAATATGCTTCAGGTAAAGCATTATAATCCTATTCAAGGATTTTTTGTAACTTTTTAACTGGTTTACAAGACAACACAAGTCTTTTTGATGAAAATATTTCATATCATAATAAAGGTACTCAAAATACAATGAAATTTCATTCACTGAGTTGACACAATACATAAGATCCCATCATCTTGCAAGTCCAAAACACTTGATCTAATTATGTTTGAAGGTATAATATATACAAAGAATCATCCTTGCTCGAGCCTCATCTGTGTGGGTTATTCATATTACAGAAAAATTGACAGAATTGAGTTGGTTACTGAATCCTCGCCTGCTCAACTCGATTCAAAATCTGCTGCAGCTGATATTTAGAAGCAATATCAATGTCTTCAGTTATTTATTCGAATATGATTATGAAGCATTTTCAGATTATCGGTCCAAATTATATTACATGCAATGAAGCAATACAATATCATCTATAAGATAATATTGGGGTGACATGATAATAGCCATCTTCAATCAATTATTGATGGAAGGAAAATTCAGACAAGCCAACAGACAAATCTCAAAACAGGCAAATTTTCACGATAAGAGTCGAGACATAATGAGCAATCAAACATTCCAAAGGCAAAAAGAAGTGTGCTCAACCAAATGTTTAGCCTAAAACATAAAGATATCAAGTAAACCATTGAATGAAAAGGATGAATAAGAATAACAGGACATGTTCTATTGAATATGGAGGAAACAATATTTTCATGTTGAACTTGGATTCATTTGGGGATCTTATACAAGAAAGCTAAGTAAATCACGCAAATGGACTGAGGGATAGGAATATAGGATACTACTCCACGCACTGAAAACAATTGGCTTCATGATGAATTTAAACAATTACAAAGTATATGTTATAAATGGATCAAACTAAACATATAAATCATTATTCATTTCATATATATATATATATATTTTTTACCCGTCAGAGATATTACTATCAATTTCCATGTCAAGATCTAGATTCTGCTACACTAGAGTATTCATCCATCAATATTCATAAGAGCACACAATTTGTTACAAAACAAATGTCCTAATTCACAATCACTGTTTTGCATTGTACAGAAATTTTCTCTAAATCAATATTGTTGCAACAATGTTTCTTCTACCTTTTATGTGGTCTTAAAACTCTAGACGCTCCTTAAAATAAATGCAGAAAAAACTTCTCTATTTTTCATATTAGCTCTCACAAAAAACTTCTACTTCAACACCAACATTACCCCAATGCTTCTCAAAAAAGTCTTGTCCTAGGTAGAGTAAAGGGGTTCACATGTATTGCAAAACAATAGATATTCAATCTGAAAATGGAACTAAATGCCGGGTTTAAGCATATGCAACCAAGAGCATCCATTTATAACAAGAACTACCATCTTTCAAGTATGCATATCCAGTTTCCCATCTTTCTAGTTTTGTTTGCTATCTATGTCTCTAGCTTTGCTTCCATTTTAGCCCATGTTATAGAAAATTAGCTCATTGTTTTCTTTTAGAGAGAAAAATATTTTTCCTGAAATTGTTTTTCCTATTCAACAAAGTTTGGTTTGGGCAAAAAAAAAAAAAAAGGCTCCGTTTATTTTGACATTAAACAATTTTCATGCAAAATAATTTTCCAATGAAAACACTTTTCAATGATAATATGATAGCCAAACACATCTTCCTATAGGGGAAAAAGAAAATGGAAGTAAAAAAAAAGTTGAAAGATGGGAGAATAGAACAAAGAAAAAGTAACAAGTGGAAAATGTGGCATACCACAGCTAGAAAAGGAAAATGGTTGTCCGTTTTAAAAGAGAAATTTTCCATCCTTGAGAAAATAATTTTCCTCCTTTATCATAACAAACAAAAAAAAAATGAAAAAGTGGTGGAAAACTTGGGTTGGAAAAAAAAGATGGTGGAAAAGGTTTTCCTCGAAAACAAATGGAGCCTAATTGGAAAACTTGGGCTGAAAAAAGTTTCACGGTGTGTTGAAAAACTTTTTTTAAAAGTTAAATAGGAGTAATTATATTAAGCAAATGGATTTACATGAGATTAAGCCGACCCCACTTATGGAAACAAGGCTTTGATTGATTGAATATGAGTAATTGACTTTCAGTTCAACCAAAGATGAAAAATACTTAAAATGGAAAATCAGTTTCCTTGCAACCAAACAATGGAAAAGTTCCATGATAATGAGTTTTCCGTTGTAAAATATTTCACTGGAAAATTATTTTCCCTTCAAACGTTTTACACCCTATGAAATGGAGCCTTCATCTAACCGAGAAAGAGAAAAGGAACTGAGGAAAAAAAATATGAATAACAATAAGGTTCTAGTAAGCAGAAGCTACTCTGCATATTAATGTGATATTTGCACAACAGCAGTAGCATATGAAATTCACCAAAGAGGCAAAGACTATGAAACAGCTTCAAGGCCTTCAACCAAGTGCCAGAATTCAGAAGTAGCTAGAACAATCAGCCTACTTGCAGGAAAACAACTTATTCTACAATTTGAGCAAAGAATTTTATTAAATCACAGTTATCCGGGCACGAAATAAATCGAACCAAAACCAAATGTCAACTTACCTTTGGAAGATGATGGTACAACATAAACATGAAGTTTAACATGATTTGGAGGCAGAGCCAGACGCATTGGATATAGCTTTCCATTCAAAGGACTGCGTGTGCATAATGTAACCTCTTCCAACCCCGTCTCTTCCTCCAACAATTGAGTCAACTCCCGCACACCAGTCCCATTGAAATTTAACGAACGCTCTCCCTCTTCTTCACCAATGATATTTCCATCATCATCCACAACATTGTAAAGTATAACACGGCCTTCGTTAATCACACTCGATACTCTATCCTGCAATTGGAAACAATAACAACAAATTTTCACAAAGCATATTCAATACATTCTTCTAACTTAATCACTCAATGACTCTCAAAATTTATTGCAGTATTTAAAATTAAATTGTAATAGAGGGTCACTAGGAAAACTGTAATGTTGTTTAAAATAGAAGGAAAATGAAGTTAAAAGCAACTTAGTGAGTCATTCAATCAAGTATTGCACAGACATTCAAAAGAACTGGTACAAACAGATGGAAAAGAAAAAGATTAGTGAAATGGTCAAATAACATATGATGCATGGAAAAACCTAAGTAGAAATTCTACTAATCTATATCCAATACTCCCTCCATCTCAAATAAGCTGCTGTTTTTACAAAATTTCAACATCTATTAACTTAATTTCATACATATATATATGAAATGTTAATAATATTCTTTCAACTCTTTTCCTTATATTCTTCCTTAATATGCAATAAATGGCATTAACACTAGTCTTGAATCCAATAAGAAAAAGCGAATGCAACAACTAATTTGAGAAGGATGGAGTAAACCGCTAACATATACCACCATGTTACATAGTTCCCTCAACTCCCTGTGAATTGTGAACTAAAAAGGGCAAATTATGATTTGTTTTGGGCTATTTTTGGCCCATTTTAGGCGAATTATGAGTTATAAAAGCAAACTAAAAGCCAGTAAAAGGCGAATTATGCAACAATGGTGTAACACAAGTGCACAATCATTAACATGAATTGTGAACCAAAAAGGGCAAATCATGGTTTGTTTTCGGCTATTTTTGTCTCATTTTAAAATCATGACTTATAAAAACATACTAAAAGGCGAATTATGTGACAGCACAAGTGCACAATCATTTTTTTTAAAAAAATCTCACCACAGAAACGGAAGTCCTGAACCAAGAATCATCAAACTCAGACTCAGACTCCAACCTCTCAAGCTTATCCCTCTTCTCCACATCACAAACCTCATCTTCAACCTTCTGTTGTTGAACAATCTCAGGATAAACTTCCAAAACCTCAATTTCCCAAAGAACCCAATCCTGAGTATGAGTCCTACTAGGAACATCATGGGTAACCGAATTCCGCCATGGCGGCACCCCACCATTTGCTCTCAAGAAATTACCATACCTCGTCTTCAACCTCACCTGCATCCCTTCTCTTGCAGGCTCCCATTCAATCGAAGAATCCAATCTCCTTGGCATTGTTTGCTTCACTTTTTTACCTGTTACTCCTAACAAAAAATCGTCATCTGTTGCTGTTAGGTATTTGTCGTAGCAGCTCTTGAACCGCACTAGGCTTACCCCTTCCACCGATTTCACATACTCCACCGTCCACCGTGCGTGCTTTGACCCCCCGTGCCGGTCTTGGAACACCCCTTCGCGATCGTCGTCGGCCGAAAGGTACTTGTCGTGGCGGCATCTTAGTCTCACTCTTTTCGCATTTTGAAACAGCTCCATCGCACTCTGTTTTCCAAACAACAATCAATTGAGTTACTCTTATGGGGTTTGCGTTGAAAATTGAAGAATTAGGGTTTTGGGTAATTGTAACTTAGAAGAAGAAACTGCAAATTTTGACCTGAATTTAATAATTGAAATTGGGGAATATCGGAATTAGATACTGGAGCAGTACGAAATGTGTTGAATTGATTGATTCCCTAAAAAAGATTACAACTTTACCAGAATTAGATATCCAATTATGAATTGGGGGGACTTAAGGGTTGATTTTTGTAATATGAATTCAAATTATAGGGATTTAGATTTTATTTATTTATTTTTATTTTTTAAAAATGGTTGTTGGGGATGTAAGAAAAGGTGGATAATGAAAATGTCTGGTGGACAGATTAGTTAAACGGTTTGATGAGTTTTGGGTGGGTAGTTATGGAAAAGTGGGAAAATGAAGAAATTTGGTTAAGTGACAGTTAAGAGGTGGATTTGCGTCGGCATTGCCGTGGTTTTGACAAGTATTTTATTTTATTTTTTTTTTTTTTGCATTTGCTGGCCATGTCTTGTTTTGGTTCTATGTTTGACCTTTCAAAACGTGTTCAATTATTACACCATTCCATCATTTGAATTAGACCATGTTTAACTGAAATGGAGTGAACTGAACTTAATTTAACTTAACTAAACAAACCCTTAGAAAATTTTATTTTTGGGGGGTTTTTATAGGTACCTCTTTGAATATAAAATTTTACATGATACACATAATACGTTCAAGGTTTAATTAATAATTACATAATATTCTTGTCGTGGGTGGTTTTTATGGGTATTATGTGAGTATTAATAAACACAATAAGGTGTATCACTTGAGTACATATAAAACCAAAAGATCCAAGTTAAAATTTCATATTTGATTGGGTATAACATTTTTATAAAAAAGTGAATAGCTTAAGACAATCGTGTACAAAAGGCCAAATTTTAATCATTGAAAAAAAAATTACTTCAATTGTCATCTTCTTTGTTTTTGTGCTCTTTTTTTCTCTTTTTTTAATCCGTAAATCTGCATTTGATCTCGGTTTTTTTTTTTTAATAAATAAAAATAACGGATATCAACATCATAATAAAACTGAGTATTTTTATTTTTTTTGCAAATAAACTGATTTTTACCAAATCACGCTCTGTTTTTTTGTTTTTTTTTAAAGAACGTGTTTTCTGGGAAAATTTTATCTACAAAGTCAATTGTTTTCTAGGAAAATTTTATCTACAAAGTTTGGCTAGTCTTTCAATTAGAAGAACAAGATTTAGTCTAATACATTTATGCCTTAGTCAATCTCTCTAAATTGTGTTTATCTTGCAAAAAAAATGGTTAGAAATCTTTCTTCTCAAGATTATAATTCTAAAAACAATCACAAATTTTGTTTTTAGGGATTAATCTAACATTCACAAATGAAAAAAAAAAAAACCAAGAAAAAACAAACCTTATTATTAGCCCCCAAAACTGAACCACAAGATGATGTAGGTGAATCAGATGATGATGATCTTGATAACTGATAATCACTTTCATCACTAACCAATGAAGCTGAACTATCATACCTTGATACATTATTATTACCCAATGTATAAGATGCCTTATAAGTAGCAATAGCATTATTTCTATGTGGTAATGACTTAGAATTATTAGGCCATGAACATGTCCCAAAATCAGATTTTGATGTTTTATCATCTGCAATATCCACCACCCAAAGCACCCAATCTTGGGTGGCTTTCTTCTCAGGGATGTCCACTGTGACAGTTCCCCGCCAAGGTGGGGTCCCCGCGTTGGCCCTGAGGAACTTCCCGGTCTTTGGGGCCCGCAGCTTGACGTAAAAATCATAACCAATGGGCTCCCACTGGACTGACTGGCTGCAGTCACTCTGCATTGTCTGTTGGGCCTTCTTGCCTGTCCAGCCCAACAGGAAGGCTTCGTCTGAGGCCGTCAGAAACTTGCCGTAGCAGCTCTTAAGGTAGATCAAGTTGGGCTTTCCTTGGACAACCTCAACGGCCCAACGGGCCTGCTTGGTGTTGCCATTCTTGCTCTGCCTCACTGACTCGCCGTCTGACCCTGCTACCAAGTACTTGTTGTGGTGGCTTCTAAGCTTGATGAATTGGGCTTTGGTGAAATGCTCCATTACAAGAAAGATGCTGTTGATCACCTTCCTTTGTTAAAGGTGATATGTTATTAAATTAAAGTGGTGGCCTTGTAACTTGAGGCCAGGGTTGATTTTTCAATGGAATTGAATTGAATGACACTCTTTTACAACTTAAATTAATCAAAAAACTCTTTTTATAATACAATTTGACACGCTTTGCTTGGGAAGGTTCATGGATTACTTAATCTTGTAGTAATAATACTCTATTTGGACTCTGTCAAAAGGTATTTAATTAAGTATTCTACTACCTTTGTTTCTTATTATTTGCAACGATTAGACATTTTTACTCTCTACTTTATATCACATCGTTGAAACTAATAGAAGATCTTAATTTAGTGGGCCAACCATTTCATAGCATGATACCGTCTAAAATAAGTCATGGTTCATGCTTTTACACAACATTAGCATTTGATGAATTCAGGAATTTTTTTCTTGCTTGATTTTTTTGGTTGACTAATTATCTCCTACAGTCCTTTTACCAAGTTATTGTTGTGACCAGTGACAAGTGACAACTATGGGGGTGGTTAATTTCACTTTATTAGCCTAAATTAACTATGGAGTATACTCTTTAGCTTGAGCAAAATGCATTTTCATTGGATTTTTATGATCAGTACTGCATGATTCATGATTATCAGCTTAAACAGAATAACTGAAAGTAGAGTATATTATATTAAGATTCTATAAAATTAGTTTGCATTAGAGATGAGTGAGGTATGAAGCAATGACTCCACCTTCACTTCTGATTCTAAAGGTTAGAGGTTCGAATCGTCATACCAGCCAAAAGCTGGTGGCTTTCTTACGAAATCAATTAAAACAAAATACCCTTCACTCTATTCGGCAAATGATGTACTATTTTTAGTATTTTATCACCCCTGTTACCCATTACCAACAACAAAATACATGATCTTTTCCTAGTTATTAAGCTCAAAATAATGGATTTGATAATGCAAAAAAAAATAAAAATAGGCGTAAGCAAATGGACAAAATTAGCTCTAATAAGATTGTTTGATCATTCATCAGGAAACATTGTTTTAACTATCTTCCACTCTTTCTCTACTCTTTCCAGCATTCTGTAAGCCTCAGTTTTCCTACCTTGCCATGTTGCCTTTTCACAACTCATCTCCTCAATTTTCTCATTCTTCTGTACCATTCTTGATATAATCTCTTCAATATCAGTCAAATTATCAGCTTGAGCTTTTTCTACATCCTTGATAACATCCTCAACTTCTTCAAGTTGCTTCAACAACTCCTCCCTCTTAGTTCTTGTACTATGTAACTCGGCTTGAAAAGTCTTTAGCTCAGAAGCTTTTGCAGTATCCCTTTTAAGTTCATCTGTGACCTTCAACTTTGTAGTAGAGAAACCGGTATATTTAACTAGTTCTTGGGAGGCTGATTCATGTTCATTCTTCATCACTGTAAGTTTCTCCTGGGGATTAAGAAGGTTTGGGATGGCGGTTTTGAATCAGCAATAAGCACTTTAAGAGCTTTTTCTAGTTTTTCTTCTCTTTTAGAAGATTGGAATTGTATGAAAGTTCATATCCTTCAAATCTTTAAGTGTTTGCTGAGCCATTGAAATTTCTATCAGGTGAATGTTAAGTTCAACTAAGGTAGCTGATGAAGTTGTACCTTCACTACTAGCATCATCGAGTTCAGCATCCAGGCCAGCTTATAGATACTTGAATTTGTCAAAGGAATGAGAATGCTGAGTTTAGGAACATAAAGACAATGAGATAATTTAGT
This sequence comes from Salicornia ramosissima, assembly GCA_951394345.1. Taxonomy (NCBI): domain Eukaryota; kingdom Viridiplantae; phylum Streptophyta; class Magnoliopsida; order Caryophyllales; family Amaranthaceae; genus Salicornia; species Salicornia ramosissima. The sequence continues at coordinate 51,304,675 of OX596239.1, read as the reverse complement.
AGTGATGATGATAAACATTAACCAAAGTTGAAACTTTACTAAAACCCTTGTCAGAAGAGCTAGCTCAAGCTTAAAGTTGATTTATATAATTTTGACAGGAAAAAAGCTGTTTTTGTTAATACAAACAGGTCACATTGAGCCAATTGTCTGATCATATATATAACATAGAGAAATATGATCCTTAATCATTTGGGGGTACCTCATAAACAACACTGGAAATCTGTTTACTTTGCAGAAACTGAATATGACAGGCTCACCATAGAATCATTACGATCCACAGGACCGTGTTATCAGTGGTGATCAGTTTATTTGATTCCACGTGTGTAATCGAATTCCTGAAAAGAGGAACCTTTGGGTTAGCCTTGAGGTAACTCCCTTTATGGCTCTTAAGTTTTATATGAGACCCTTCTTTTATTGGCTCCCATTCTAAGGTGGGACCCTGTATAACTGTTTGTACAACTTTCTTTCCTGTAATTCCTAGCAGAGAAGACTTGTCTGATCGATGCAGCCAAGTATCTGTGGCTCCAGCAGCTCCTGAGACGGATGACATTGGCCTTGCCCTCGACAAGCTCGAAATACCAACAGGCTCTGTTGGAGGACTTATCGCGGGGTTGCTTAAGCTCAACTGTTTCCTGGTCCCGGTCTGCTGTAAGGTACTTGTTGTGATGGCTACATTTAAGCCTGAACACTTTTGCTCTCTGAAACAACTCCATATTTTTCAAAAACGTGCTTTGTTTTGTTCTTTTTTTTTTAGCTTTTGTATGAAAGGTAAGAGGGAAAATAATTGATGAAATTGAATTTTTCAACAAAAAAAAAAAAAAAAAACAGATGGGGCTGAATAATTTGTTCTTTTTTAAAGGTTGAGACTTTCTTTTGTTTTCTTAAGGTGTAAGATATCATGCTACATACTTGACAGCAGCTTATTGAGATGTACTGTCTTTGGTAGAGAGTTCAGAAGTATGTAGTATATGTTGTTGGATGAGTATTGAACGGTCTTGATGAATCTTAGCGTGTGCATGTAAACAAAATTATAAATTTATTATAATCTATGGAATACTAGTCTACTAAGATGGATATGGTTGAAAACTTATGAGTACAGTTGTAATATTCACACAGAATTATAACATGATAAGAACACTTAGCTTGTATCTTAATAATCCTATTCTTTTAAAAAAACAGCTTAGATCATTGGCTGGTATGACAATTCAAAATCCTTACTGCAAGGATTAGAGGTGGAGGTGAAGCCATTGTTGATTCATACCTCATTCCTCTTCCTTAAAAGACATTGATGGTTAAGAAATAATAATAATGTATTCAAAATAGGTGTAAAAAAGGGGAAAAGGCATTACCTAATAGAATTGAACAAAATAAGATATAATTTGAGTAAATAGTTATTTCAATGTGCATATGAAAGCCTTGATCAATCATGTAGGGGGAAAAAACTCACCATTCATTGTTATGATTCAACATAAGGAGATTGACAAAAGGATTGACATATATTAAATGAGATTATCATGTAAAGTGATGTAAAAATTATAGTAAAATCAACATTGGTTTATAATTTGCCAAAAAAAAGATCTAATAAGATTGTTTTATCATTCATCAGGAAACATTGTTTTAACCATATTCCACTCTTTCTCTACTCTTTCCAGCATTCTGTAAGCCTCAGTTTTCCTACCTTGCCATGTTGCCTTTTCACAACTCATCTCCTCAATTTTATCATTCTTTTGTATCATTCTTGATATAATATCTTCAATATCAGTCCAATTATCAGCTTGAGCTTTCTCTACATCCTTGATAACATTCTCAATTTCTTCAAGTTGCTTCAACAACTCCTTCCTCTTAGTTCTTGTACTATATAACTCGGCCTGAAAAGTCTTTAGCTCAGAAGCTTTTGCAGTATCCCTTTTAAGTTCATCTGTGACCTTCAACTTTGTAGTAGAGAAACCGGCATATTCAATCAATTCTTGGGAAGCCGAACCATGTTCATTCTTCATCATCACAAGTTTTTCCTGCAGATCAAGAAGCTCCTGGGATGGCGGTTTTGAATCAGCAATAAGCACTTTAAGAGCATTTTCTAGTTTTTTGCCTCTTTCGGAAGATTGGATTGTATGAAAGTCCATATCCTTCAATTCTTTAAGGGTTTGCTTAGCCATTGCGACTTCTATAAGGTGAATGTTAAGTTCACCTGAGGTAGCTGATGAAGTTGTACCTTCACTGCTAGCATCATCGAGTTCAGCCTCCATGCCAGCTGATAGAGACTTGAGTTTGTCAAAGGAATGAAAAGGCTGTGTAAAAACATAACCACAAGAATAATAACATTAATAGCGATGATAAACATTCGAATTTAAACCCCATAACCAAAGTGGAAACCAGTGTTACATAATTCACCTTTTAATTCGCTTCTATAATTCGTGTTTTGCCAAAGATGAGCCAAAAATAGCTCAAAACCTACCATAGTTTGGCTTTTTCAAATCGCAAATTGCAGGTACTTTCAGCCTTTAAGGGAAATATGTAACACTGGCGAAAACCTTACTAAAACAATTGTCAGGAATAAGTAGCTCAAATTTCATGGTGATACCATGTTCTTATGTTGATGATTTTACTTGGTGTTCAATAGTCTAAGTCACTTTTCAATCAGACTATAGATAAAAAAAAATTGCTAGGAATTGTATATTGACAGAAATTAATCTCTCTATAGGTAACTGACTGTTTAATCTTGATCTCTCTATAGTCTATAGTATAATATACACTGGTTCATCAAGAACAATTGTCTGATCAAATCATTAATATTGAACCATTATATCATAAATCAGAGAGCAGAGAAATAAGCCCTTTCATCCATTAGAGGTATGTATGTACCTCATAAATTCCAGATATTTACTCCTTCCATTCATACGCTCTCCAATACACACACATTTTGTGTCGTAAATATCTAGCATTGGATAACATTAAAAACTATAACAATTCGATAGTAAAAATATACTAACTAGCTTATTTAGACCAAAACAAAACCTCACATGACAGATGCTTATTTTTATACCTTGAAAGCGATTCCATAACTTGTGAATAGTGAAAAAAAAACACAAATGCACAGAAAACGACGTACAGACTCACCATAGATTCATGATCCATAGATTCATTATGATCCAGAACACCACTAGACAAGGAAGTAGTGCAACACTCCTTAATCTGCTCCACATCATAATTTGTCGAATGAGAATCAACCTCGACTGAATCAACAATCCACAGGATTGAGTTATCCGTGGCGATCTCTTCATCCAATTCCACATGTGTAATCCAGTTCCTGAAAAGGGGAACAGCCTTCAGGTAACTGCCTGAATGGCTCTTAAGTTTGATATAAGGCCCTTCTTTTATAGGCTCCCATTCTACTGTGGGGCCCTGTATAAGTGTCTGTACAACCTTCTTTCCTGTAATCCCTAGCAGAGAAGTATTGTCTGATGCAGCCAAGTATCTGTGGCTCCAGCAGTTCCTGAGATGGATGACATCAGCCTTCCCCTCGACAAGCTCGTAGTACCAACAGGCTCTGTTGGAGGACTTGTCGCGGGCTTGCTTCACTGTAACCTGGTCGCGGTCTGCTGCTAGGTACTTGTTGTGATGACTGCATTTAAGCCTCAACACTTTTGCTCTCTGAAACAATTCCATATTGTTTCAAAAATGAAACCTGTGCTTTGTTTTGATCATTTTTTTGAGCCTTTGTATGAAAGGTAAGAGGGAAAATACTTGATGAATTTGAATTTGTCAAAAAAAACATGGGGATGAATAATTTGTTTACATTATAGTGTATAAGATTGTTTTTTAGGAATTGCTTTTGTTTTTTTAAAGGTTGAGACTTTTTCTCAAGGGGTAAGCTATCATGCTACTTACTTGACAGCAGCTTATTGATGAAATGTCTTCTGTAGAGAGAGTTCAGTAGTATTGGTATTATATGTTGGTTTAATATTAATTAAACAATAATCTTGATTAATTAGTGTTAGCCTGTTAGGGGGTGTTTGGTATAGAAATTTGATGACGAGTTTGGAAAATGATTCAACCAAATCGTTTACTTTTTAACTTGTTTCTTGAATGTAACATTTACCGTTTTCAATGGGTAACATAATACCCTAATTTGTTTTCTTTTGAAACTTGTAGAAACAATACCTCTTTCCTTCTCCTTAATTGCTTTCCATTGAGTAACTCTGAACTAAACAACTAATAAACGTAACGTCTATTGTTAGTTGTTACCCTCCCCCTCTTATCTTAACAAAATATTTTCCATTTCATTTAAGATTATCATACCAAACGCATTATAGGGGGGGTGTTTAGTTTATAAATGAAATGGAAATGATTTTGTTGAGATCGGGGGAGAATGGGTAACAATATATTTTATTTTTATTACTCCCCCTGTCCCTAAAAGATTGCCCCATTTACTTTTTCTCATCTCCCGAGACACATCTTTAAATGAAAATATCTTGAAATATGTATAATAAAATATTATAAACATTACATATTAAAAAACTACATATTGAGCCGAATCAAACGATATCCCATTTGACTATATTTTTCTTTACATGTATATAATTATAGAGAGTCAAAGTTACCAAATGAACAGTAGCAAAAGTCAATATGGGGCAATCTTTAAGGGACGGAGGGAGTAGTTGTTTGGATTAAAATGTAATGGACAGAATTAATGGGTAAGAAAGGGGATTTGTTTCCACAAGTTTATTAAGGAAAACAAATTGGCAGATTATGTTTCCCATTGAAAACGGCAAGCGTTATTTATGATATTGTTGAAACGTAAATACTTTAGTTGAATCCGTTTCCAACTCTTAAAATTTCTATACCAAACTTCGTGTGTTGTAAACAAAATTAAAAAATCAGTATATACTACAGAATACTAGTTTGCTAAGATGAACAGATTTGAAATTAAAATTCATGAAGACAGTTGTAACTTGTATTATATTCACACAGAATTATAACGTGATAAGAACACCTGTATCTTAATAATTTGCTTCTTTTAAAATATGTTATTTGGTAAGAAAACAAATAGCTTCAATTCAATCATTGGCTAATTTGTTATTAATTAAGTTGTGATATGAGAATTCATTTTTTTAGGGAAATTGATTGATTAATGTCCAACTTAATTTAATTTAATTTTTTTAAAAGAATGTCCAACTTAAATTACTCACAATGCTTTGTAATATAATGCAATTTGGACATGTTTTCTCATGTATTGCTTAATCTTGTAGCACTATGCTACTATATTAAGACTCTTTCAAAAGGTATTATATGCCTTCTTAATTTAGTAGGTTAACCACATCATAACATTATCTTCTTACCCTGCACCTTAATCTCAAAGCGATGACATGAGGACTTCTTAAGATGCCACCCATCCTAAGCTAGTACAATTTTTAGCCAACCATAGAGTTAGTGGGGTTTAATTTCCCGCTGCCGATCCTAAGCTCAGATAAAGGAGAAATTGGTTATGATAGATCTGTGGCAACATATCATTATATTATCTAAAAAGGTTAAACAATAGTATTTGATAAATTCAAGAATGTATCCACTTGCTTACAATATAATTAAGGTGATTGGCCTCACTTGTATTAGCCTAAAGAAGAGTATACCCTTTACCATCTTTGCAATTAACATGCAATTGAATGTACACACTGTGGAGGTCAAATGATTGGAAAATTTCAATTTCTCACACTTTCATTTTCACACACAAATTATATGTCATTTTTATAATTTTGTTAATAATATATCAAAATATGAAAATATCGGCTATTTTAACATGGCTAAACAATAAACCATTAAGTATCATTTTAGAAAAATTAAAGAATAGGTTTTATGGGATTACAAATTAAAGCTAACGAACATTTAACATTATAAATTAATTGAGTGATTTAATTAATTTATAAATTATATAATAGAGTACATATACTTGAGTGATTTAAATTATTATAATTTATATAATTAGAAGCTCGTTATTTCAATAATTTTACTAATTTTTATAAAATTTATATTTAATTTTTATGCAATACTAAATTAAAATGATATAATTAAGTTTTATTTTAATTAATTTTACTAGTTTTTGGCAAGTTGGAAAGATGTAAACAGCTCGGTTTAAAATGAAAAAAAATTGATCTAAAACAGTTTCCGTACGATAAAAGCTAAGTTCGGTAAAAAAAGTTCAATCAAAAACAGGTTTGGTGCAAGTGTCAAACGTGACCTTGCTTTTAGGGTAAAAAGAATCGATAAACACCCAAAACGATGTACTTCCTCCGTTCCAAAAAAACGCAACAGTCAACATTTCTTTAATTTTTTTAAATAAAACCTTAAACAAACAATTTTTTTAACATGTAATGATGTAAAACAAATGCACCATGGTCAAGTTATTTCCTTAAAAGACCTCACAAATATGCCAAAATTAGGAAATAAGATTGTTGCATGCGGTTTAGCCGTAATGTCAACCAAATATTTCATACGTAAATGAATTCTTACAACAAAATCTCTCGGCACGGATTCCAAAAATAATTTTGTAAGTATGTTTAAGTTGGTAAATTAGTAAAAATAGGAGAGAGAAAACAGACGAAATAGTCCTCTTAAGAAAAACTTGGCCTGATATTTTATTGGTAGATCAGTAAAATAGGAGAGAGAAATAAGTAAAAACTTACCAAATAAGGGAAGTTAATTGGTATTTTCTTGCACGAATTAAAAATCATCCCAAAATAACAAATGTTGCAAGAATTCGTTTACGGGAAAAGTACGTAGTTTAGTCGTAATCGCAATAATTAAAAAATGTAAACAAATTGTTGCATGCACAATGGCCGAGTTACCTTTCAAATATGTAACGTATAGGAAATAAATTTCCCTAATCTTAACCAAAGAAAATTAGCTAATTCTAGGAAATAGATTGAGGAAGTTAATAATTCCATGAAATATGTATCTTGAAAATGATGATGTTAATGTTTTTTTTTTACGATAATGATGATGATAATGTTGCTAGTCTTGGCTTTCCTAATTTGAAGAAGCTTCGTCGTCGTTCACTCGTTTGCATTGTCTTGTCAATGTGTCTCCTTGGTTATAGGAAGTATAGGAACCCTAATTCGGTGTTCTCCGCTTTTGGAACATTTGGATGTAATGTTTACTATATTTTGCTCTCGAAATTTTTTTGACAATGGGCAAGGACAAAGTTAAGGAACAGACTTTGTCAAGCGAGAAGAACTAATAAAACAACAATGAAAAAACTTTTGAAGATTCCAAATTTCTTTGGTCACACTGTTGTCTTGATATTTGCCAGTGTTGTTGGTGAGATCCTTGAAGACCATCTTGTTGTTTATGGCAAGGTGGATGTGAAGGCGGGAACATTTTATCGCAGTCTTCAAGCTTTCATGGATAGCCCATAGGGTGGTATTTGTATTATCCTGACTCATGAAGCTAATGTCAGTAGTCTCCACTTGATTGTTGGTGTTTCTGAAGGAAATAAGGAAACTATTTCCACCCTACTTCTTAGTTTCACCCGCTATTTTGAAAATGGAGAGATTTTTGCACTGACCATTAATTGCCAATGAGGTAAGCTTTATGGGAGAGTACCTCATTGAAGCCCGGCGGTTTTTGGGGACACCATCTCAACGGAGTGGAATTGGAGATAAGCTCTTCGTCTTCAAAAGTGTTGGCGATGGTCTGGATGACGGTGTAAGCACTGGGTCTATTGTCTTCAAAAACATCACTGTTCCTAGTGCACCAAAGATGAAAAAGAGTAGTTGAAAAATAAACAATCATCTTGTTGTTGACCGACAACCGTCACGTAAGGAGCTTTAGCCAGTTGATGATAGATCCTGGTGTGAATAGGGACATAGGCCTGGCCCTTAACCCGAATAGCTAGTAAGCCACCTTTCCAAACATGACTTGCAAAATGACGGGAGGTAGATTGGTCCTGATTGATCAGGTGGTAAGCAGATTCAACAGAGAAGGCCCCGTTCCTGGTGCCCTACCAGATGACTTCATCCTGATCGACATGGATAGTCTAGATCTTTAGATAGTCTTCAGTAGAAAAAGAGGCCCTCACGGCCTCCATATTCCATTGTCCATTATCCAAAAGGAAAGTGTTAACTTTATTAGTTGAAATATGTTGTTGGTTGAGTTGTTACCTTAGCTTGTGTTCTAAGAGTAGGTGTCGTGCCCCCTACCCAGGGGTACAAGATACGAGCAGTATCACCGTTCCCGATGCTCCAAGCTCCATAGCTTCTAATGACGTTAGCACCCCATTTAATAATGCTTTGTCAACGACCCCAGGTGCCTCCCTTTTTGGTATTCCAGTTTCCATTCCAAAGGTTGGCTTCAGTGAGGATGTATTTTAGACCAAAGGTGTCATCCATGAGAGAGTGCTTAGACTTTATGGTTTTCCAAGCTTGACCTGCCAACAGAGCTCTATTGAAAGTCCTCATATCTCTAATTCCCAAGCCACCCGAGCATTTGCCTCTGGTGATGAACTCCCAGCTACGCCAGTGGATGCCTTTCTTTTTCATGTTTCCCCTCCACTAGAAATTTGCAATGATGCAGTTCATTTTATTGATCACGGAGCGGGGAATTTTGAAGACCGAAAGAACATGAGTAGAAAGGGCTGAGAGGACCGATCGGATTAGAGTTAGTCTCCTAGCTTGCGATTAGAAGATGTTGTTCCAAGAGCTCAGTCTGCCGTCCAACTTAGCGATCGATGAGGCTAGCGAAAATTTGTTTCTTTGTGATACCAAAGTCTGTAGGTACCCCCAGGTAGATTCCAAAGTTTTCGAGGGAGGCATTTGTAAAATATCAATCATTTCGGACTTTAAGGCTTCCAGGGTGTTGGGGCTCATGAGGACACTACATTTTTCTAAGTTGATGAGTTGTCCTGAGACTTTACAGAAGTCGTTAATGTCAAAATGATTTTTAGGGATGTTTACCCATAAAAACATCAATATATCACGCCAAAAATAAGGATGATTTTAGAAGTGTCACAACAGGAAATTAGGATTGACTAAAATGGAGTCAATATTAGCCTTATTTACTAGTATTGACACATTCTAACAGGTTTATAGAATTAGAACACACCTTTAATATGGACATAAAATATACTGTGTTTTATGTCTTTTTTGTATGTGGATATATTTTAAATTTGTGATCCAAGTTGGACTTCCCATTCGATATGATTGAAAATTTTTCAAAAATCATACTTTGAGGATTAAAATTTATATTTTGAACATGAATATCATGCCCATGAAAAAAAAAAAAGAAAAAAGAAAGAAAAACCAACTATATCAAGCAATTTTATTTGGGACCAATTAAAACACAATATAAAAGAATGTATCCTGATAATTATCCTAACCTAAGGTTAAGGTACATTGAATCACGTACGTATGGGGTAATGATGGGGGTAAAAGAAGAATGACTCCTGCCTCTTGCCTCTTGGTACGAACCATTCAGACATTCAAATAATCCTAGGGTTATGTAACACATGCTAAATGAATCTAGCCTCATTGTTTCACCAAGTCCAAGTGTGTTCTGATAACTTCTGATTAGATCGAATTAGGTATAATAAGTTTTTTAAAATTTGATTAGTTCCAATAATATAAATTCTTAGATATATCCGGATGCATGCATATATATGGTATAATGGTAATTTAGCTCATTTTATTGTTTTTTTTGCTCATTTTATAATTTAAAATGAGCATTAAAATGCATTGGATGTACGTACATAGATCTACGTACATCCGGAGTGTAATACATCCATTATTGGTCCAATGATCTGAGGTATGATAAGGTCCAATTGTTGTTTTTTATAATTAAGGTTAATTTAATCCAATAAATTCAATAAGCTTCAATCAAGTTTAATAAGTTTGGATAAGTTCCGTTTAGATAAGTAAGTTAAAGGTAATACACACTAAATCAAGCTTGTTCTTTTTGGCCAAAACTAATTGAAGTGAAATGAATTAAATTGAAATGTATTGAAGTGAAATTATTTATATATATTAAAAAAACATCACGGAGATTCAATAAAGGTTTTTAAAATATCTCAAAAAAAATCTACTTACTAATAATAAGGTAGTAACCAAGAATTCCTATGTGTCGGTCTCTCCTTATTTCTAGTTTTTTTTAAAAATAAAATAAATAAATAATTTTTTTCCTTAAAAAATAACTAAAAACTAGATAATTTTCAATAAATAAATAAATAAAATATTTGAAAACAAATAATTATTTGGAAGAGTAAATTAGGGCTATTAAAAACAAGAGTTTTTTTAGGGAAAAAACAAGGGTTTTTAAAAAAATTGGTTTACACAGAGGAGTAATAAGGCCCGTTCTTTAGGACTGAGAAAACATAAACTTAAATTAAATTAACTGAACTTAAATTAAATTAAAATTATATTATATTTTTATTTATATTTATATTTTTATTTATATTTATATTTTTATTTTTATATTTATGCTTATTTTTATTTTTATTTTTATTTTTTATTTTTATTTTTATTTTTATTTTTAATTTTTATTTTTATTTTTATTTTTATTTTTATTTTTATTTTTATTTATTTTTATTTATTTTTATTTTTATTATTTATTTTTATTTTTTATTTTTAATTTTTGATTTTTAATTTTTTATATGTTATGTATATTTCAAAGTAAACCCTAAAACCTTCATTTTCACCGCCGGAAAATCGTTGTCGAAAAACTCGGCCGAATAATTACCGCCGAAAAAGTCACTCCGAAAACCGTTGCCGGAAAAGTCGTCCCGAAAATCGTCGCCGGAAAAGTCGACCGAATAATCACCGCCGGAAAAGTCAATACGAAAATCGTCGTCGGAAAAGTCGTCCAGAAAAATCGTCGCCGAAAAACTCGGCTTGAAAATCGTCGCTGGAAAAGTCGACCGAATAATCACCATCGAAAAATCAGTCCGAAAACAGTCATCGGAAAAGTCGTCCCGAAAAATCGTCGCCGAAAAACTCGGCCTGAAAATCGATGTCGGAAAAGTCGGCCGAATAATCAACGCCGAAAAATCAGTCCAAAAACTGTCGTCGGAAAAGTCGTCCCGAAAATCGTCGTCGAATAACTCGGCCTAAATATCGACGCCGGAAAAGTCGATCGAATAATCACCGTCGGAAAATCAATCGAAAAACTGTCGTCGAAAAAGTCGTGCTGAAAAATCGTCGCTGAAAAACTCGGCTTGAAAATCGTCGCCAGAAAGTCGGCCAACTAATCATCGCCGAAAAATCAGTCCGAAAACTGTCGTCTGAAAACTCAGTCCGAAAAATTGTCGCCGAAAAACTCAGCCGAATAATCACCGCCGGAATGTTCAGTCCGAAAACCATTGTCGGAAAAGTCGTCCCGAGAACCTTCGCTGAAAAACTCGTCCCGAAAATCGTCGCCGGAAAAGTCAGCCGAATAATCAACGCCGGAAAAGTCAGTCCGAAAACCGTCGTCGGAAAATGTTGAGCGGAAAAACAATGCCCGAAACTAATAATAATAATAATAATAATAATGAAATGAACTTAAATTAAATTAAATTAACTTAACTTAAATTAAATTAACTGAACTTAAATGAAATTAAATTAAATTAAGTCAATAGAATTCCTAAAGAAAGGGGCCTAACTAGTAAGGGTTTAAAAAAATTGGTTTACACAGAAGAGTAATAGCTAGTAAGGGTAACCTTACCTGAAACTTCCGAGTATTATTATTATTATCACCATCATCATTATCATTACCTAAATCATATACTTCGTAAAACAAATTAATTATTACTGTTCCTGTACTGGAACTTCTCTTGAATAGTCAACGATCTTTTGGTATATGATGTGTACTCTGGATGATCCTTAACGAAGCTGTGACCTGCAAAACAGACAGAGATTGCTAACCCGGGGGTGGAACCCGGGAACGCCCCTCCGATGCTTAAGTCAGATGTCGGAAATAAGGAATCAAAGTGTTTTTGTGTGTTTGAGGATTGTGAATTGCATAAATGTTTGTGCGTCTGATATTGCGTACCTGAAAAGGTGATAAGACTGATCCTTATATAGGCGTAGATTACCCGGTTTGGGCTCCTACCAGGACGGTTAGGCTAGCGTATGGGCCGAGCCCATGGAGACCAGGTCAAAACTTGACATGTGGCAGCTCTTTATTGGCCAGAGAGCATCAGGCGTAGACCTCTTGGGCTGATAGCTCTGGGCCGGCAGCTCCAGGCTGGCAACTCTAGGCCGGCGGCTACAGGCTGGCAGCTCTGGGCTGGCGGCTACAGGCTGGCAGCTCTGGGCTGGCGACTACAGGCCGGCAGCCCTGGGCCGGCGGCTACAGGCTGGCAGCTCTAGGCTGGCGGCTACAGGCGGGCAGCTCTAGACTGGCCGCTCTAGGCCGGCAGCTTTACGCTGGTCAAGAACTAAGTTAGATGACACGTGGCGTCATTCTAGCTGTTGTAGAACATCTGATGTGGACCCAGCCCTATCTGAACTGGGCCTAGGATTTGGGCCCACTAATGCGGGTCTGACCCACCTGGGTGGGCCCGGAACAATTACTATTAATATTAGTATTATCATTATCATTATTATATCTTGGTTAATTAGAATAGTAACTATGGAGTAATAATAATAATAATCATCATATAGAATAAATTTATTATTATTATATTTATGATGTGCTTTTATTAATTGCAGTAATTATTTGTAAAAGATAAAAACAAATATTTATAAGATTCAATAAGATTTTCATAACATCATATTTCAGATCAGATAAAAAATTAAGAGAATAACACACTCTTAGTGTTATGTGCAGTGTCTGTACCACTGTTCTATAGAGTTGTAATGCATGATATTCTTCTTGATGCAAATATGCAATACTGCTATTTGCAATGCATGTGTACTGTTGTTCTATAAAGTTGTTATGTTGGGAATATTAACCCATAAAAGTATCAAAATAAATCATGCTAAAAATAGAGACGCTTTTTTAGAAAATTATAACACTTTTTTAGGGCTCGTTTACATTAGTTAAATAGAGATGAACTGAACTGAATAGAAGTGTATTAATTAAACTAAATACAGATGAACTGAACTGAATATAATCTGAAGTAAACAAGCCTTTAGTCATTATTTGACATAAAAGTATCAAAATTGTCCTTATTTTTTAGTGACAATTCAGAACATGTCAAACCAGTTTCGTTCATACCAAGTTCTATAAAATTAAAACACAACCTTAACATGGTCATATACTCATATGGACATATAATATAATCCACATTGCGTCTTTTTTGTATGTGGATAAAATTTAGGATTAATTGATTTTAATAATACAACCTTTGAGAGATTCGCAACGAATAAACCAACCTTTTGATTATTCTATAATAAATCAACCTTTGGTACCAATTTCACCTAGTAAACCATGTTGACTTGCAACCTAAATAGTAGGTAAACCTATTTTTTAATTTTAGTTCTAAAAATAATAAAAATAACAGGTTTCATAAAATAAAAATAAGTTTAATTAAACCACCACCCATGGCCACCACCGCCACCCAAAACGGCCACCGCCACCCTTTAGGCCCCAACCTTAGTCGCCCAGCCCCAATTAGCCACCACCATCGAACAAGGCCTCCAAGCCCCAACAAAGCTCGTTGCTGTCCTCAACGAAACCCAACACTCCCTCATCATCCTCACCACAACAGCCCAAAACCCCCACAATTCCACCTCCCACCTCCCAAAACCACCATCAAACCTCCACCCCAAATCCCCCCAAAATTCCACCTCCTACCTCCCGAAACCACCCCACAAAACCCTCGAAGCACCCTTGAACAACCACCCTTCTAATTACACAGTACACACCCCAAAACCACCCTTCGAAGTTCAAACCACCAACCACCCTAAACCCTAAACCATCAAACCCCCACCCCAAATCCCCCCAAAATTCCACCTCCTACCTCCCGAAACCACCCCACAAAACCCTCGAACCACCCTTGAACAGCCACCCTTCCAATTACACAGTACACACCCCAAAACCACCCTTCGAAGTTCAAACCACCAATTCGACTGTCCACCACCACAAAATCCCCAATACCCAATTCGACTACCACAAATGAAACCCCAATTCGATCACACCACCACTGCTACCCTCCATCACTTCGAATTTCCAATTGAAGATGGTGGTGGACGGTGGTCTCGATGGGGCAGCAAATTCGAAGATGAGAGATTAAAAAAGTGAGAGTATGAGAGAGAAAGAGGGAGGGCGGTGGATAAGGGTGGTGGAGTGCAGCAAAGAGAATGCCGGTGGTGGTAGTGGTGCGTGGGGATGGGTAGAGAGGGATGAGTGGTGCGTGGAGATGGGTAGAGACTAGAGAGGGATAAGTGGTGGTGGGCTGAGAGAGGAGAGAGAGTTTGATTTTTTTTTAATAATTTTGATTTCTCATTTTCTTTTTCCTTTTCATTTCATTTTTTTTACTTTTCTGATTTTTTTAGATATTTAGATTGTAAACCAATAACATAATGACACGTGTTGAAGTAACCTGTTTTTATAGGTTTTAACCGGTTAAGGTTTACTGAGGGAAATTGGATACCAAAGGTTGGGTTATTATAGAATAATCAAAAGGTTGGTTTATTCGTTGCGAATCCCTCAAAGGTTGTATTATTAAAATCAATTAATCTTAAATTTTACATGTGTGATCCAAGCTCTATGTTGTTCCCATTTGATGGTTTTTTTTTTAAAAAATAAATAATAAATAACATAATTTGTGGATGAAAATTTATATTTTGAACTTTTTAATATATACCCAAAAAAAAATTAAACCTACACAACCAAGCAAGTTTAGTTTGTTTGCTACAAATTAAAAACACACTATAAATGAGTGTACCCTCAAATCACTATCGTAACAACGTAACCTAAGGTTAAGCCTAGTACATTGAATCAGGTGTGCAAGAAGACTTTTTGTACAGTGCTCCGTTTTTCAAAGGGCTTAATTTTTTAATATTTTTCTAAAATTATTTTGTCTTATTGTTATATTTTTAGATAAATATATCATTATCTATAAAAAAATGAGATATATACATGTGTTGTCAATATAATATTGAATTATCGTATTTACTAAAATATCAATGGCCTAGTTAAAATTTTGGAACTAGGCCCCAAATATTTTCGGGACGGCCCTGAGTAGAAGTAGTTTGGGCAGTAAAATCGGTTATGAGTTTTGGGTAGGGTTATGTCAAGTTGAATGTATCGGATGTAATTTATGTTAGCTATAGATAGGTCAGGTTAATGATTTTTCTAGATTTAGGTCAGATCAAATTCATGTATTTTCAAGTCAGAGTCATCGATATTGTGAGCTATTAACTTCTTAGATCAGAGTCGATCAATTCAAATCAATCAACAATAATATTTTAAGACATGTCATATATAATCTCATATTTTTCTTGTATTTAAATTTATCAAAAGATTTAGTTATTTACACCCCTAAATCGCTCTCTTGATACGTGTGGAAAAAAAAGTGTTGTATAAAAAACAGAGGAAGTATTAATTAGTAAATTAATATATATATATATATATAATTAAGGTTTGTTTGCCCTATTCACCTTATTTTTTACTTATGTTAAAAAAAAAATAACCCCGTTTCAAAATAAGTGCTCCACTTTGACTAAAATTGTGAGAGCTTTTTGGTCGAAGTAGAGCAGTTATTTTGAAAAAAAGGGAATAGGTTAAGATAATTTTAGATAAGTTTGAATTAAATTGAATAAGATCGGTTTAGATAAGTAGAAGAGAACACACGCACTCTTAATGAGTTATAAGGTTTGAAATTGGGTTGATTATCTTTACTACCCTTAACGATTCGGATTGGATTATTGAATTGGATAAGGGTTAGGCCAGTACGATTCAGATCGATCACATGTTGATGATAGCATATTATATTATATATGCATGCATGGAAGCATGCCAGAGGGCCCTTTTTGGGATGAAGTGATTTAGAAGCACGTTTTTTTTACGAGTAAAAAAAAATAAAAAAATAAATTTTGTGCAATTTCTGGCTCTATTCACCGGCCATTGCTGCTATAAATAGATGTGTTGAGAATAGTTTAGATATCACAAGGAACACATCTACTTAATCAATCAGATCATTCGATCAAAAGGTTTGATAATTGTGTGGTGCTTTAATTTTTAAATAATGGATCATTTTTATACTTTTCATGCACCTTTTTTTAAGTAAATAATTATTTTATATATACTTATTCATCATCCCTTAGCTTGTATGTTGTTCTGTTTAATTTCAGAGAACGAAGCTCGCTAATTATTATTATTATTATTATTATAATATATAATGGAGAAATACGGACCATATGGCTCTCAACTTGCTGAAAACTACAATTTTCAACTTAAAGATGGTGAACGTATCAAAGAAGTTGTTGTTCACTTTGGTTACATTGTGGATGCAATTGGTTTTGTCGTATCTGCTTCAAACGGAACCACTTTCACTGAAATGTTTGGTGGCACTGGAGGAAATCAATCCAAGGTACGTCTCTCTCTCTCTCTATATATATATATCGTTAATGTTTTTTATTTATTTTTGCACCTACCATATTTATTTAATAAAAAATTAAAATTAATTGTGAGTTTTATATTTAGTTCAATTCAATTTATATAATATAATATCTATTTATTTTGCATGTATGTATGTGTATACTGTATAGATTGTACTCAAGGATGATGAGTTCATTACCC
Organism: Salicornia ramosissima; assembly: GCA_951394345.1. NCBI lineage: Eukaryota > Viridiplantae > Streptophyta > Magnoliopsida > Caryophyllales > Amaranthaceae > Salicornia > Salicornia ramosissima. The sequence goes on along the minus strand of OX596239.1, from coordinate 51,287,965 downwards.
AAATCACCGGATCTTATGGAAATTACACATACCAAACAAGTAAGGGTGTCGTTATTGCCACAATCAAGATCCATACCAACAAGAATCCATCTGGTTATGGACCATATGGACTAGCAGAATCGGTTACAAATATAACCGACTTTGCATCTCCAAGCCCTATTGACAATGCCCACATTGCTGGAGTTTTTGGGAGACGCGGTGTGTATCTTGAGTCTGTTGGAGTTTTCATAAAAAATGAGGTAACACACATTATTATTGTATTATTGTATATATATATATGTTAAGTGTTAAAATAATATATATGTTGTTCGTTATAATGATGGATTGGTTTAATTTAGGATTCACCATATGATTTGACAACCACACTCAAAAATGTTACGAAGAAGGAAATGCAGATGTTGGAGACTCATTTTTGGCATGGTAAATCTAGTAGCAACGAATTCCCTAATATTCCAACCAATGGTAGTGTTAAGTTACACCAGACTGGATCTCCTCCCAACGGCGTCAAGTGGGGAATTGCCTATGCTGATGGTCCCACCACAACTGCCCGCAAATTCGTCATTGCTGTTGATGGCAACAACAACAAGGTATTTTTTTTATTTTTTTTAATTACGTACTCCCCCGTAATAGCCACGATGTAAAAAAAACCGTAACCGTTAACCGTTACTTTTTAACAGTTAATTTACCGAACCCGTTAATTTTTAACGGTTACGGTTACTGAACCGTTAAGCTTAACGGTTACGGTTAACGGTTTTCATAAACGGTTAACCGACGGTTAACCGTTAATTTTTTAAAGAGGCATTAAGTATACTTAGCTCAATTTTCAAATGGCCTAAATGCATTATTTTTAACAAACCCACATATATTCCTAAACCTATTGCCCCTATATGCATTACTATGATTTATTTATCATTTTATATTTTCATATTCCATTATTTAATTAAACTTCCATTATTCTTAACGGTTATCAGTTAATCGTATCGGTTAACCGTTTCTAAACAATTAACCGTTTGTTAACGGTTCGGTTACGGTTACAAAAACCACTAACCGTTTATGAACACCCCTACCTGTAACATATTACTACTAGCATGCAACATTTCATGTTATACATGTGGTTGATGATGATGATGATATGTCACGTGTACTATAATATATATATATATAATAATATAATGCGTATATATGCATGTAGATATATGCTGAAGCTGGACCAACAGGTCCAATTGATTGGAACGTTGTTGAAGTTAAGCTGGACCAGCATTCCACAAACACAACTGAGTACGATGACGATATTCTTGGAGGCAAGATTGTGGCTGAAATTACCGGAACTAATGCTGTTGCAACATTCTCCAATTAGCTAGCTAGTTTCATTGATTATATTATCATGAAACTTTCATGCATTGGGATATATATATATATATATATATATATATATATATATTTATCCAATAACGAATAATTAAATATATAAATAAAAAGAAGGGAGTGATAATAATATGATTATCCATCCTGCATGCCCTTTATGCTACCTTGCATTGTAATAAACTTGTAATATATAATTATATATGTTGTTCAAGTTATGTCATTGAATTGGCAATAATAAATTCATAATTCCATCTCAATTTTTATTATTTGCATCATAATAGCTTAATTATTTTACCAACATTTCAGCTTAATTTATATTGGATGAAAATCATATTCAAGTTTTGATTTAATTTTTTTTATTATTATTTTGTTGTTATATATAATTTTTTACAAATACACATTTATATATATATATATATATATTTAATTTGTTATGCATGAAAAGTATATTGTTGCAAATAATAATAATATAATAATAGTAATAGGTAGTATGTGTTTTTATTTAGTGTGGTATACAATTGCCTTATTAGATTGTGTAATGGGTAGGTTGGCAATGATGTTTACCAATATTTTTTTTTGTGATGATTTGAGAAAATGAATCATCCAAAAGAACCGAGGTATGAGAAAACAATATTCGTATGGTTGCAATAAGTGAAAAATTTTCACGGGCTATTAATTAGTAGATCAATCGTCACTAGATTAGTGATCGCGCAATACACGCACGTACTTGGCAAAATAATATGTGAAATTTATTTGTATTATAATACATTTAAGTGTTGTGCACGTAAAAGATGATTTCAAAAAAAAAAAAAACAACCGTAGCAAGTGCTGAAGTTTTCTTCATTTGTGATTCCTTCCTAAAAATGAAAGTGAGGCCAAGGGATGTTTCTATTACTTTAAAATATAGATGTTAGTATATAGATGTCGTTTATAATGTTTAATTTTTAAATGTACCATGATAGTTTAAATGTTAGTCCCCACGTTACATGATCCAAATACTTTTATTTATTTATATCTTTTATGATCATAGTCAACCTTTTTTTTCATTTTGAGAAATGTTAGTCCCCACATTGCATGATCCAAATGTTAGTTGCCATTAATTCAGTTAATAACATTTTTTGCCCTTCCAAAATGATCAGTTTAGCTAGTCCATAAATAGATACAAGCTCTCATCTCCTACTTTTAGCACTATATTGTCAACCATATTTATCATTTTACATGGTTATTTATGTTTTTACAATTATAATTTCCAAGTTACATCGAAAATTATTACAAAGTATAATTTTATATATTTATATTTTATGTATTATTTTATTATTTATATATGTATCCTTAATTTTAAAAGTGACATATTCTGTATCTGTTTTGTATCCATTTTTAAACTCGTACCCGTTGTCATGTAACCTACGGAGTACTTAATAAGAGCGCGACACATACCTATGTTGGATAAAATTAGCCTTTTTGCACATGTTTGGCATTTGCAACATAGGGGAAGGACCGAACGAGTAGCTACTTCCATGGTGGGAATGTGGGATTATAAAGAATGGGCCAATGGGGTCTACATTTTTCAACATTTCCTTCATTTTATTTTCCCCCTAACTGGCAATTTTACAACTTACACTTCCTATTTTTGTCTAAATAAAATTGCCAAGACAAAATTGAAACGGGTCCACAAAATTAAAATAAAGGAGTTAAAAACAAAATAAGGTTTTTTTTAGAAAAGGTAAACAATTCAAAAAATAAGTTTTCTTCCTCTCCAAGAGATATCCTGATTGATCTAATACTAAGAAATAAGAGAGCTTAGCATTCAAAAAGGGATCGATCATCTAATTAATTTTAATTAACGTATTATTATAATTATTTAACTTTGTACGAAGTGAGTATATATTAAATTGCATCAACGAATATTGTTATTAATATTAAAATGTTATGCAAGCATGGCATGCATATAAAAGCTAGATAGATATATTAGAAGAAGACAATAAAGTGAGAAGCAAAAGAAGAGAGAAATATGTACAGTAAATAAGTAAATAAAATAAGTTGGAGATAATAACCTAAATGCTTATATAATTGAACAATAGTGTTTTAGTTCCCAAGAATGATTACTTCACAATAACCATCATAGTTTGTTTGTTTGTTTTTTCTGGCATAAACAATTAACCATAATTAAATGCTTTAATAATTTCATTTATTGTAGGTTTTTATTGTAAATTTCATTAGGTATGTTGGAGGAAAAATTGTAGAATGGGAGGAAACTTTTGTTTTTAATGGTTAGAGTTTTAGTAGTATACAGATAGAAATTAGTTATTGTGTATTCAAATTCAGTTATTTGTTTCACTAGTCTTAAATTCTTAATTAGCCAAAGGGGAGGGAGCACTATCAAAGACTATGATCCTGCTAGGCGTGCTAGCTACTTTTTTTTTTTTGAAATAAGTTCAATTCATTGATAAAAGAGTCATACGACATCTACAAAAGATATCAAAGCCAACAAATACAAAACAAATTGAATCAAATAAAATTCAAACTCAATAAAACTACGATCGTCGATGAGATCTTACACTGATGAATTCTCTCGTCTTTTACATCGCTGTTCTTTGCAGCCTTCTACACGGGTAGAGGTGTTCATAAACCGGTCCGGACTGGAATTTAGACCGGAACCGGATTGGTCCAGACCAGAACGGTCCGGTCCCCGATCCATAAAAATTGTGATACCGGTCCACTGGTCTGGACCGAAATCTAAAAAAAAAAATTTAAATGTATTTAAATTCCGGACCGGTCCAAACCAGGAACGGTTAGAGGAAAAAAGTTTTTTTTAATAAAAAAGTAAGAAACCGGTCCTCCAGGTCCGGACCGAAATTGAACCGGTCCGGTCCCGGTCCACAAAAAATAGGGATTCCGGTCTGGTCCGGTTCCGGACCGGTGCACACCGCTATACACGAGGTCTTGCAATCCGTTGTAGTTTTTGAATTGAATACGACTTAACCCAATTGATTGCACATGTAGATTTGAGATCTGATTTGATACCACATATAAGCCTTCATCAATGAACTGATTTCTTCTAATTCTAATCTCCCATAAAGGAAGAGAACAAAACCCAACTTCACATTACTCCCATTAGAGGAGAGAAAGTTACAATTCAAGGCCTTCTTTTGTTACTGTAATTTGTCATTAAATTAAGTCGTGCTTTTGTAAATTGAGTGATTTTTCAGGGAAATTGATTGATTAATGTCCAAATTTGTCAAATGGCAGCACTGCTAAGACTTTTTCAAAAGGTTTTTTTTGTTGGAATAACAAAACAATACTAAAATTACAGTATACTTAAATGTTACAAAGATAGCCTGCATAGGTGACCATCACAATCACAAATCGTCCCTCTATGTGGCACAAATAATGTACTCCACTATTTCAAATTAAGTGCTTCATTTTGACCTAAAAATTCTCACAATTTTTTATTAAAATGGAGTATTTATTTATTTTGGGATACAAAGAATACTATTCTGTCATCAAACGAAACTGCGCACCAGCATAATTTATAATACTCCGTACATGTTTACCAATAGAAAATTATATTTACCAATTTACCAGAAAATTATAGTACATACTTGAGCTTTTCCTAGTAATGAAGATCAAGAAATACATTTTTAGATGGGATTTCAAGTTGGGTATATAATATGGAGTTGATAATGTTAAAGAATGGCACAATGTGTCCAAACACAGCAATATACAAGTTCTCACTGCCCAACTACAAGGCATTATCATCTACTCGGGTATGTTTGATGAACATACAGTGTGGAGGTCGGTCAGATGACGGGGAAATTCCAAGTTTCTCACACTTTTGTTTTTCACACACGAATCAAGTGATATTTTTGTAATTTTGTTGAAAATATATTCACAAAACACCCTCTGTCTTTACATGGCCTGACATATATACCCCTAATTTATAACTCAAAATTACAGCAAATACCATTATGAGAAATTAAAAAAAATATCTATCAATGAAAGAACTTAATTGTGATATATAAAAATTGAATGATCATTCATCAGGAAACATAGTTTTAACCATTTCCCACTCTTCCTCTACTCTTTGCAGCATTGTGTAAGCCTCAGTTTTATTCACTTGCCAAGTTTCTTCCTCACATTTCATCTCCTCAAGTTTCTGACTTTTCTGTCCTAATCTTGAAATAACCTCTTCAACATCAGCTAAATTATCAGCCTCAGCTTTCTCTGCATCCTTTATAACACTCTGGATTTCTTCGAGTTGCTTCAACAAATCCTCCCTTTTGGCTTTTTTAGTGTGCAACTCGGCCTGAAAAGTTTCTAGCTCACGAGCTTTTGCAGCGTCCCTCTTCAGTTCAGCTTTTAGCTTTGACATTGTTGTAGAGAAACCGCTATATTCAATCAGCTCTTGGGAAGCCGAACTATGTTCATTCTTCATAGTCATAAGTTTGTCTTGAAGATCAAGGAGGTCTTGGGATAGCGGATTTGAATCAGAAATAAGCAGTTTAAGAGCCTTTTCTAGCTTTTCGCCTCTTTCGGAAGATTGGATTGTATGAAAGTCCATATCTTTGAGTTCTTTGAGAGTTTGCTTAGCCATTGTGAGCTCTATTGGGTGAATGTGTTGATGTTCATCTGAATTGTTTGTTTCTTCATTAAGTTGAGAATCCAGGCCAGATGAGAGGGACTTGAGTTTGGTGAAAGAATGAGAAATGCTAAGTCAAGATCAATATAACCACAAGTATAGTAACATTACTACTACTGTAATTGTGCTGATAATTTTTTTTTGATTTAAATCCACAACCAAAGTCATGTCAAAACTCAAAACCTTACTAAAAATGCTGTCATGAATAATCAGTTCCCATTATACTGATACAAATATAAGATGTTGATGTCTGTGTTACTCAGACTCCGCTAGAAGTATCAAACACACGTTGGAATGTGTTCAAGTGTCGGACACGACATTTTTTTAAAATTATGAGTGTTTTTTGTTGAAATTGAGGTGTACAGGTCTCGATCGAGTCCAAATCTATCCTCTATCCCGTTTTAGGTTTATCATTTGTGTGTCACCTATATTCATTGGTTGCTTTTAAAACAAGGGGCCACTAATTATCAATTTATTATTTAAGAAAAAGTTTCTTCAACCAATGAGAATAAGTGATACACAAATGATACACATAAAGTGGGACAGAGAATTTGGACTCTCAGGTCTTATACCAATGCCCAAAGGCCGAGTGTTCGACACCGGTGCTTGAAATGGAATAAGGAGTTCAAGTAACATAGGTTGATGTCACTTAGTTTTCAATTAGTCTAGTGATAAAAACAATATGTTGGGAATTGAATATATGATCACAGAAATGCCTCTAGAACTAACTGTTTAATCTTGATCTTATAACTAACCCTTTTTTTCAATTGGTTATCCAGACTTTTCATTTCACCTAAGTACAAAATCGAACGCACACCCGTGAATACCATACCAATAGAATAGTAATCACTTGATGTAAATTAGTTCAACTTCAATAATGAACACTAGCTTAAAGATTCAATTATCAAAATTAGACCAAATTAGTCATCAACTTAATGAATATTTGTTCAACGTGATTTATATTTTTATAGAGTATTTTCCTCTGAGTGCTCATTAAAGCACCTTCTGTAATTGAATTAAATTATCACATCAAGTACCCGTTTCAGATCCTCAACACTTGAACACCTTAATTTGGATCAAAATTATATAAAAAACAAACACACACAAAACTGTCGAGTCAGACACTTGGATACCGGCCCAGACTGGTACCTATGTTGCACAATGGACATAGGTACCCGAGTTCGAGCAACATAGTACTATCATTAATATCATATAGTTTTCAATCAAAAAAACCTTAATCATCAAAATTCATGAACCAATTATAACTTGCAGATAAAAAACAATACAAGAAAAGACTCACCTCATCACTTGACAAAGATGAAACCTTGCAATCCTCCTCCTCAACCACCTCTGTTGCTTGATCACCACCACCAATAGTTGACTTATAATCAATGTCAACAATATCAACAATCCAAAGAGTCATATTATCAGTGACAGTCCAATTACCAGACTCCACGTGTGTAACTGAATTCCTATAAGGAGGAACCCTTGGGTTAGCCTTAAGGTAACTACCAAAATGACTCTTAAGTTTAATATAAGGCCCTTCTTTAATAGGCTCCCATTCTAATGTAGGACCTTTATTAATACTCTGTATAACTTTGTTTCCTGTCATTCCTAGCAGAAATGGATCGCCAGTCGCGGCTAAGTATCTGTGGCTCCAACAGCTCCTGAGCCGGATCACATTGGGCTTACCCTCCACAAGCTCGTAGTACCAACGGGCTGTTCTTGATGATTTGTCTCGGTTTTGTTTCACCTTTTGCTCATCTTCTTCAGCTGTTAAGTATTTGTTGTGATGGTTGCTTTTTAGCCTAAACACCTTTGCTCTTTGAAAGAACTCCATTTATTTTTTGTGTGTGAAAAAGGGGGTGTTTTTAATAGATGACTTGTTTCATTGTTTTGGACCCTTTGTATCAATGGAAAGAGTGGGTGGTGATGAAGTTGAATTTGTCAACAAATACAAGCTAGCTAAAGGGTGTGAATAATGGAATCCAATCCTCGCTTCTGTCCTGTATTTCGTGTTTCATTTTGTTTTTCACTCATTTTGATTGGTTTAAAAAATTACTATGACCCATCTTTACCTATCTTTTCAATTTTAAAAATTACAAAAAAAAAAATGAATTTTAAACCAATCAAAATTAGTGAACACAAACTGCCACAAAATGTGGGATGGAGTTTTTTTGGTGAATAATTTGTTTAGAATAATGTGTGTATGAGGTGAGAAATGTACAAAGAAGTTTTCGTTTTCAAGTGCGTGTGAAGACTTTTCTTTTGTTTTCTTAGGGGATAAGGTATGATACCAGTTGTCTGTTTGATAAACGATTATAAACGACGGTAATGAGAATGAAATTATCTATAAATTTGGATCGGAAATTAATATCAATTCTCCAATGAGTTTACTATACATTTAAAGGTACGTAGAGATATGTGCATCTAAGGTGTTTTATTGCTTATTTTAAATTTTAAAATGAACAAAAAAAAAATAAAATGAGCAAAATTTGTGACATACATCCGAATGTATATAATAATTTCTATCGATTCTCATGATAGTGCTAGATTACCTTCAATTTATCTATTTTTTTCATAGATGTCGATTTATGCTCATCCAATATTACTCTCTCCAATTGTAATGAAAGTTCACAGAAATAAATGAATAAAATGTAAGCTTGAGAATGATAATATATTTTACGTAGGGATTATAATTAAGCTTTCTTGTTTGCTAAATCGTACTTTATAAACTCATTTCCGTTACTACAACTAATTATTATCAACAACTAAGAATGTGTTTATTTTTCAGATCTGATAAGATAAGATATGAAAATATATGAAAATTTAAACTTATATTATGAGATCTGATTTGATATGATCTGATATAAGTTGAAGAAAACACACCCTAAATAGACCGTTAGTGTTTGACAAAGGACCCAATTAAATACTCCGTAAATAATGGTTGAATAATAAATTGGGCAATCTTGATGGGTCTCACAGAGACAGAGACTTAATAAATAAGAACGTGTCTTGTTCCACAAAAACAAAATTATAAAAACTATTATATATAATGTGTGGTATACAAGTTTTCTAAGTCATATAGTTTTAAAAAATAATATTCACACTGAATCTTAACGTGATAACATCACTTCAATCTTAACAACGCTTTTTTTTTCAGAATTGATTTATAAGATACATTAGATTCAGTCACATAATTACAACAGGTGTTAGGAAATAAAGGAAAAGGTATGTATGACATAACACAACTTAAAAAAAAATGATAAATTACTGGCAATTAGTGGACCAAATAATTTACGAAAACATTGGGTCTGTTTAATTGATAGGGTGTAAAACATTTTCAGATAAAAATGGAATCTAAAAGATGAGTCTTCTATTAAAAACTATTTATCCGACTTTTCAAGAATGAGAAGTGATGCAAAGTAAAAAAAAAAAAAAGTGGGGATAATAATTGTTAAGAATTTAAGATCATGTGATGTAAAGTGGTTCTACGAGTAATATTATATTGCATAGTATGTACTGTTATAAAAAAAATGTATTATTTAAAAATATTTTTTTATTCTTCAAAAAAAAAGATATTTATTTATAAAAAGATCTAAAGTGTATCAAACTTTTAAAAAAATGTATTAAATTTTTAGAAATAGAGGGAGCATTATTAAAAGGATTTTTAATTTTTTTAGTAACCCCTTATGTTTTTCAACATTTTTAAAATTATCACCTTATCAACTAAATTGTTTAAATAACCATCTTATATTTTATTTATGTTAAATTTCACAACATTGTTGATGATTTTACCCAAAATTTTCATTTTACGTAGTTTTTACTCCTAATAAAGTTTTTTTTATCGATACAAATTAAACAATAATAAGAAATAAAAATTCATAAAACCGGAGTTTCATTCTCAAGCAAATTTTTGGCGATATACTCGATAATATTATATTTTTTTTAAAAAAAGTAAATCCTAAGTTGATTATTTAAATAAAAAAACTCGATCATCAGGTAGTTATATATATATATATATATATATATATATATATATATATATATAAACAATGATAGTCCTTAGCCTCAAGTGGTAAGAGTTAAGGACCCTGGGAGTCATGCCCCATATTCGATCCTTACCACCCAACATATGTTAGGGTTTCCTCACAGGCATTGAGATAGGGTCTTGACAGTTTGTAAAACGTGTATTGTTCCTATGAAAAAAATGAAAAACATAAGGCGGTTATTAACAAATTTATGGAAATATATTTTTAACCATCCCCCAATCTTTCTCAACACTTTCTAGCATCCCAAGAGCCTCATTTTTCTTCACTCTCCATGACATCTTCTTGATTTCCATCTCTTTAAGCATCTCACTTTTCTTCTCTATACTCAATATAATCTCATCAACTTTTACCACATTATCTTCCTTACATTTCTCAACTTCTTTAATGTCATTTTCAGCTTCTTGTAGTTGCTTTAACAACTCTTCTCTTTTGACTTTAGCATCCAAAACTCTTTTACTAATTTCAACCCCAACTTTCTCTAGTTCATGAGCCTTAGTAGCAAACTTCTTAAGCTCATCTTTAGCCTCTAATCTTCTTGTATTGAATGTTGAGAATCCACTCAAATCTTGACAAGCTGATTCATGGGAATTCTTCATGGACTTGATTTGTTCTTGAATGTTGATGATAAGTTTACTACTTGATTTTGAATTTGTGATGAGAGATTCAACTGCTTTTTCTAGCATTTTGGCTTGTCCTGAGCCCAAGATTGTGTTGAAATCAGTGGTTTGTAGTTGCTCAAGAGTTTGCTTAGCCTTTATAACTTCAAATGGTTGAGCATGTGTTAATGTAGATTGTGGAGGGTAGTTTGATGATGAGTTTGTACCATTGGCTTTGTTGATATTAATGCCATTATTTGATGAGTCAGCATGGCCTGAAAATGTGGGCTTGAAAATGATGAAGGAATTAGTGTTGGAAATATGTAGTTTTGCTACACACCGTGTGCCACGTGCACCTAATTTTATATTTTGCTTATTTAATATGTAGTTTTACTTATAAATTTATTTCAGCTTACTCATTTTCTAAAACTGTATATTAAATGAGCAAAATATAAATATTATTGTAAATATATTCAAGGGTACGATATAAATTCTTTTATCAAGTCTTAATTCATAAGGAGTACATTTTTACATGAATATGTAAATTGTGAAAGAGAAGCCTTAAAGTCCTTACAATATCAAGTTTGGTCATTACATGATTGCTTCCATTAAATGCTACAATAATATCAAGTTTAATTTGTTGTGATGATTTTCAAACTAATTTTTTTGGGAAGTTAATTACTCTAAGAAGTTAGCTTAAATAAGTATTCTCTTTCTCAATTTACACTACAAAAAATGTGTTCAAGAAGGACAATTAAAATTGCACTATTTGATACAAAATTTGTCTTCTTAGGTTATAATGACAATTTTAGGATTGCCCTCATGTTGCTCTTGTAACCCGTTGTATTAGGTTTCAAAGACATTTTTAAATATTTTGCCCTCTTTGATTCAATTCAAAAAGGGAAAACAAAATTGCCTTCATTGATCATCAACAAAGGCAATACATTTTGCTTTCCTTGATTTAAACACTTTATTTATTGTCAAATAGAGCAAAGTTTCAAAAGTCTAAGAGGGCAAAATAATCATATTGTCTTCATTGTTAATATCAATGAGTGCAAAAATAATTGCCCTTGTAGGCATCATTAAGTAAAACAATACTCATATTGCCCTCTTTAATCATGATAAGTTGCCCTCGTTGTGTGAGTTTCTTGTAGTATTATAGTGGCTACATTTGCTTTTGGTACGGCTTTTGATACAAGAGAATAAAAATATGTCGGGACCAATGATCCCTAAATGATGGAAAAAAGACAGGTATTAAATGTGGATATATATATATATATATCACAAAATTAAGGGTAAAGTAGGAATAAATTGGGTAGGAATTCAACAAAAATAGGAGTACATTTGAAAAGGTTTATGTTGAAACATGTTGATAAAAAAAATGTAGAAATTAACTTGAAACATTCATTTAAGGAAAATGTGGCAAGTGATATGAGACAGATGGAGTGATTGTTAAAAATATAATACATCAAGTAATTTGGGGAAAGATTAAAGTACACATGTACATAATCCTCCATTTCACTTTGTCGTTCTCATTTTGACAATGCACGTTTGGTGAGACCACAAGATGAAAAAAATGTATAAAGTAACTTGAAACATCCATTTAAGGAAAATGTGGCAACTAACTTGAGACAAAGGAAGTAAATGTTTAAAATAAAACACATCAAGCAATCTATTGAAAGATTAAAATGCACATAATCCTTCTGTTTCACTCTGTTGCTCCCGTTTTGACAATGCACATTTGTCAACTTTGACCATTAATATGATTAACTATATATGTATAATAAAAAATTAATTACAATTGAATACGACGAACGTATGAAGAATCAAACAAGATCCCTTTTTCCCCATATATATTGTTCTCTAGTCGTGAATAGTGTCAAGATTTCAAACAAGAACAACAGAATAAAACATATGTGATGAGGGAGTATTATTATGCTAACCTTTATAGAGTAACACATATCTTGAGGCCACCCATAATTAGCCTTCTCTAATGATGCAGTTGAATCATGGTTAACCATCTTAGATGATGCTTCATAATCAATCACAATTATGTCAACAATCCACATTGACATATTTTGAGTAGCAGTCCAATGATGTGGTTCATCATGGGTGACCGAGTTTCTCCAAGGAGGGGGTCCACGGTTAGCCCTTAATATAGTCCCACAATAACTCTTGAGTTTAATATAAGCCCCTTGTTTGATAACTTCCCACTCTATAGTGGTACCCGAGCTGATAGTTTGTACAACATTTTTCCCGGTCATTCCTAGTAGGAATGGATCTTCAGCCGCGGCTAAGTACCTCCAGGAGCAACTGCTCCTGAGGCGGATCACATTGGGCTTGCCCTCGACAAGCTCGTAGGTCCATTGGGCATTTTTTGAGGACTTGTCGCGGCTTTGCTTGATTGTTTCTTCATCTTTGTGAGCTATTAGGTACTTGCTTTGGCTACTACATTTTAGCCTAAATACTTTTGCTCTCTTGAAGAACTCCATTGATATAAGGAGGGGTGGTTTAATTTGTGTTTTTTTATTTATTTGGAGTTTAATTTTATTAGAAGCAAATGTAGGTAGGAAATGGAGGTGAAGTTAGAAGCAAGGACTTAGTCAAGTTGACTTTGTGGAAGTTGTCAATGCCTCAATGGGAAGGGCAATGAGCCAATGATGCACTAAGACACATGTGAAGGGCATAATTAAAGGAGGAAAATATCTTAGTTTTGGTATACTATAATTAAAGGAGGAAAATATTTTGATTAATTAAGATTTGATAAAGCCAAAATGTTGTGGAAAATATATAAGACTGTTGCAAGGGCAACTCTTCTGAATTTATACTTCATCCATAACTGAATTCTTGCAACAATTATATTTTTACAATTGTCACTTTGACCATCATTTGTGACTTGCACATAAAGAAAAATATAATTATGTGAGTCTCGTTGGATCTATTTCAACAACTATTTTTTTATGTGAAAGTATTGTGTCGGACGGTCCGACCATCGGACCGTCCAACACTTGTATTTTTTTTATGCCCAGACTCAACAAAACGTGTCCAGGTTCAATAATATGTGTCCAGGTTTAGCAATATATATCCAGATTTAACAATATGTGTCAGGTCCATATGTCCATGGTAAACAATATGTTTCCAGGTTCAATACGTTTCACCAGGTTTACAAATTTATGTTCACTTTCAACAATATGTGTCCAGGTTCAATACTATATATGTGTCCAGATTTAATATTATGTGTCCAGGTTCAACAACATGTGTCCATGGTTACAAATATATTTTCAGGTTTACAACTTTGGGTTCAGGTTTACAAATATGTGTCCAGGGCTAACAATACTTATCCAGGTTTAACAAAATGTGTCCAGCTTTAACAAAACTTGTCCAGGTTTGACAATATGTGTCCAGGTCCAGTTGAACTGGTCTGACAGTAACCTTATGTCGGACTGGTCTGACACAATACTTTCTCTTTTTTTATTATATAGTATTTATAATAATTTTAACAAATATATAATAGTTGATATTAATATTCAAAATTTTGTCTTACCATACGTGAAAAGGACAATTGGGAATTCAGATAGGAAAGGAAGTATAAATTTTAGTGGAGAAACAACAATGTTCTCTTCAATTGCACTTGCGTCTTGAAGTACTTGATATACATCTTTTTTTTCCCCCAAAATAAGGCTGAGAAGAAACTCAATTCTCATAATATGGCCATTTTTCCCCTACTTTATTGTTTATGTCAACATTTGATAGTTTTCGGTTTTTTTTTCCAATTAGAGTGGAGAACCGCTACTGGAATATTAGTTTTCCTATAAAAAAAGAATACGGTGTTGACTGTTTTATTAGTGAAATTGATATTCTAAACAATGATTTTGCACAAAATCTAGAGATTTTCTCTTTTTGTTTTTACCGTGGCCAATATTTTTACACAAGAATGTACGTAATTTTTAGCTTAATTAGTTAATTATAGTGTTTATTTATTTAAAAAATCGCCTTATATTAAATACTCCCTTAGCAACGATTTGACATAAAATAATACTTCCTCCGTCCCATATTAGTTGCTACATTTTGAAAATGGGCACTATTCATTTGTAAACTTTGACTGCTTATAGTTTCGTGTACATGAAGAAAAATATAGTCATGATGGATCTAGTTTGATTCGTCTCACTATGTACTTTTCAAACATATAATTTTTATAATTTTTATTATGTGTAGTTCAAAATATTTAAATTTAAAGTTGTGTATTGGAAGATGTGAAAAAGAGAATGTAGCAAGTAATTTGAGACAGAGGTAGCAAATATATGACCTCAAATTCCGTACTAATGTGGGTGGGTGGGTGGGGGGGGGGAATTGCAAAGAGTGACCATTTAATTAGTCTAATTTGTTGCAAGTAGGGATAAAATAACAGTTGAAGACTTTACGATATCATGGTTAATTGGTTATACAATCATGGATTCATGAATGTGTAGATTCTTTTCAAGTTCGTTGGCAATAATTTACAGCATTAATTAGTTGTATACTTTTGAGAAAGTCATGACTCATGAAGGTAAGCAAAGAGTTCCTATTAATGTTTGGTTTGGTAACTGGTCATGAATATCGATAATAAGAATGAATTTATATGTATATTTGGAAGGAATAAAAACCAATATCCATTCCCGTGTTTATGTTAGCTTACATCAAATAATTTATCTAATTTTTTTCAAAAATATCCATTCTCATCCAATACCATATTTTCCAATGGTAATGGATGATAACAGAAGATATAAAGAAAATGTGAGCCTCGTAATTAATGAACGAGAATTTGTTTTGCAGAGGAGTTATATATTCTTCTTTTTTCTAATTAAATTCTACTTTAAACTCATTCTCATTATAACAATTTGTTACTAATAACCAAGCGGGCAGTTAAGTACTCCCTCCGTATTCTAATAATTGCAACAATTTGACATTTTTCCTCTCTACTTTATGTCAAATCGTTGCAGATATTCGAATACGGAGGGAGTATTTTATATTATATCTAGAACAAGAGAAAAGCCTTGTTCTCTTAGACTGATTAAATGAACCTGAACCGAAATGAACTAAATTTGTCGAAAACTAAGTCCAATAGAATAGAGCCAAAGAGATTCGATAAGTAAATTATGCTTTATACTAATTTCAAAAAGTAATCAAAAATTGTTCAACATGCTACATCATCTTCAAACAAATTTTTAATCACAATCCACTCTTTCTCAACTAAATCCAATTTTTGCTCAGCTTCAACTTTCTTTGTTATCAATGACTCCTCCTCATCTTCCATCTCCTCCAATCTTTTCCACTCCATCTCAATTCTACATAGTAGCATTTCCACAACTTTGATGTAATTGTCAATATCTTCTAGTACATTCAACAACTCCTCTTTCTTAGCTCTTGTATCTTCACAACCATTGCTAAACCATGTCTCGAGTGTAGTCTCAAGCACATTAGCCTTGGCTATGTCCTTATCGAACTCGGCCTTAAGCTTTATTTTCAAATTAGCAAATGTAGCATACTCAACCAAGTCCTTATTGGCTAAGTCATGGTCATGTTTCATAATCTTCAACTTATTTCTTACATTGTCAAGGTTGATTGTGTTTCTTTCTTGACATGATGTTTCTATTTCCTTCTCTAGTTCTTTGTATTGACCTAAAGATAAGATGGTATGAAAATTCATGTGCTTTAGTTTCTTAAGGGGTTGCCTAACCATCTTGACTTTTGGTGTATGTGATGTTGTTTCTTCTCCATCATCAATGTATTCAACTTCTATAGCATCATCCATGTTAGCTAGCATGGACTTTAGATTGGTGAAGGAAATGCAATTCTGGATTTACAAAAACATAATAATACTATATAAGTATTGGGATTTTTCATATGGTATTTCTGCGATTTTTGATAATTCAGATGCTACCCGATTAATAAACCTCCAATTGATTGTCACCCGGTATCCTTGTCCCCTGAGGTTTGATAATAATTCATAATTAAGGAAAGAAATAATAATAATAATTATTAACTTTCTGGTCAGGTTTAAGTACTCAACTTTGACTATATTTCACATGGTACACTGATCCTCAAATACATTTGCATCTGGTCTGATCTCAGGCATGTCAAACATTCGATCTCACAATAATTGGTATTAAAGCCAACAAAAAAGTGACAACATTTAGCGTTCTACTTAAAGTGCAGATTCTTCTGCTTAATAAAAAGTGACAATAATTGCCTTAATCATGACTTATTATAAAATTAAACTCTGGGTATTAGGTGAAAATACAAATTTTGATTGAAACAAGTTTTGGTAGTTTAACAATATCTTCAAGGATCAAGATTAGATTCTGAAAATGTATTATTATTACACTTTTTTGGGGATTTTTGGGACGGTATCCTTGTGGTTTTTTTTTTTTTTTTTATAATTAATACAAACTTTCAATTTCACTTGGTATTTAGGTTTTGATAATAATTCATAATCGAGACAAACAACAACAATTATTAACTTTCTATCCAAGGTTTAAGTTTCGAATGAACTTACATTTCACATTGTACTACTCAAATACCATTACATTTGATCTAAGGATGCCATGTCAAACTCTCACAATTTGGTATTAGAGCTAATAAAAAAAATTGGCAACATTTAGCAAATGCCATAATTCATGAATTATTATCAAACCACATGGTACCGGCTGGAAATTGAAATTTTGTTAAGTACGTACCACCTGAATTATTAAAACCCAAAAATGTACTTTTTTGTAAGGAAAGAAAATCCGACTAACCCCTTTTAAAGGATAGTCTAGCGCATCTTTGCACAGGCCAAAAATTACTTTTTTATGAAAAGAAAGAAAGAAACAAATAATAGAACAAACATTGAAATTAAAAAAAAAAAAAAAAGAGTTTTTGATCTATGAAGTTACCTCCAAAGAGGAAGACACATTGTTAGAAGACCCATCATCCTCAGTTGACAAAGAAGAGCTGCTTGACAAAACCCTCTGATCCACTACATTACTTGGCAAACAAAGAACACCATTATTACTATTATTATTATTATTATTATTATTATTATTAATTCCCTTAACCTCATCCAATGATTTAACCCCATCATCATTAATTGTTGTTATTGATGACATATTACAATCAATCTCAACTATATCAATAATCCACAGAATCATATTCTCAGAAGCTGTCCAATGCCCTGCAAGATCATGTGTAATGGTGTTCCTCCAAGGAGGAGGCCCTCTATTAGCCCTTAAGAAAGTTCTAGAATTATGAGTCTTGAGTTTTACATAAGGCCCTTCTCTTATGACCTCCCACTCAACTGTGGGGCCCAACCACGGCCTCTGCGAAACCCGCTTACCTGTCATTCCGAGCAGGAATTGCTCCTCTGACGCAGTTAAGTACTTGGCGGTAAAACAGCTCCTAAGACGGATCACATTATTGGTGGGTCCTTCGACACGCTCGAAGGACCAATGTGAATTTGTTAAGCAGTTGTCACGGCTTAGCTTGACGGTTTCCTCGTCTTGGTCGGCGATTAGGTACTTGGCTTGGTGGCTACATTTTAGCCTGAACACCTTTGCTCTGTGTAGGAACTCCATTCTTCATTTGGGGGTGTTTAATTTGGTGTTTATGAGGGAAACATAAAGGGTGCTTGATTGGGTTTTATCTTGGTTGTTTAGGAAAGGAAGGGAAACTTCTTGTGATTTTGACTAGTTTTTGTATTTATAATGATTTGCCAAAAGTAAGAATCTTAAACGAAAAATTGATAAAAATTGGCTGGCGTGTTCAAGATAAGTTATACTTTCAATTAACTATATATATGAATAAGTTAACCGTGTATCTTCTGTTTCTATGAATGAATGAGTTAAATCACAATGTCATCATTAACTCGTTTAGTGCAAAAATAAATAGAAGGTTAACTTATTCTCGATTAATCGAAAATTTGACATATTTTGATAAGGAGACCAGCCAAAAGTTGACTTTTCTTTGACAATTTTTACAATTTTCTAAACATGAAATTAATATTCTATAGTATGGAACATTGCATCGGATTGGATGTGTTATGTAACATACATACTATTCAAATTAAAGATAGGCAATATTAGTGGACGCTTGTTGTCTTTGCAAGCTTTTTTTTTAACCCTATGTTATCATTTTGGGGTGCAAAGGGGGTTAGTTGTCATCCTATTTTATTACGGAGTAGTTTGCTTGGGAAATGTTGTTTTTGAAGAAGAATCATGGATTTATCAATTTGGTTGAAGTAGGCACGATTACACGACTTTTCTTAGTGGTAGAATTCTCAAACTAAAAGTCATAAAACAATGATTACTATATTTTATATATAATAATAATATATGTAGGAGCATTAATTTAGAAGAACCATAGCATTATTGGAACCAACAAATGCTCCAATTTTTTATTTTATTTATTTATTATTATTATTATGAGCTTTTAAAAGAAGGATGAAAATTGAAGAGATAACAACGAAATAAGCTCATTTTTAATACCGCATTGTACTGTGTCTTTAAACAAAGCACTGACATAATTGTAAATAAATTAAAAGTTGCTATACATACACATGACACAAACTCACAAAGTCAGTTGTCATTTTGGCCTACTTCATTTACAAGCATGTCATTGTGCTGTGATTTTAAACATAACACGATGCGATATTATTATATCAACATTGTAACAAAAAAACACAAATAAATAAACATAACATAAGATTTGCCAAAACTTGTAGGTAAAAAGGCATATTATTATGATTCAATATTTGCTTTCTAATGTTCAAAGGCACCACAATCAAACATCTTGAAGAAAACTCTTCACCTTAATCCACTCTTCCTCTACACTCTCCAAAGTCCTTTCTGCTTCATCTTTCCTCGCCCTCCACGACTTCTTGGCCGTCTCCATCTCCCTAAGACTCTGGCTCTTCTCCCCAATCTTCGCAATAAGCTCTTCGATCTCGATTGAGTTATCAGCTTGAGTTGTTTCCGCAACCTTAATGCTACTCTCAACTTCCTCTAATTGCCTCAACAGCTCATCTCTCTTTGCTCGAGCTGTTTCAAGTGTCCTACTATATCCCTCTTCAAGAGTCTCCAACTCATGAGCTTTAGCTGCTTCCTTCTTAAGCTCGGCCTTCAATTCGACTCTCCTATCAGAGAAGCTCTTGTAATCCTCCAATTGTTTGTTGGCAAATTCATGATCATTTCTCATTGACTTAAGCTGGTTTTGGAGGTTGATAAGGTCTTTTGGGACGTTTCCTCGGTATATGACCTTTGCATCAGCAATGAGAACATTGATTGACTTGTCCATCTTCTTGTCTCTACCTGAAGTTAAGATGGCTTCAAAGTTGAGGTTCTTGAGTTCTTTAAGAGTTTGTTTTGCCATTTTAACTTCTAGTTCATGAGGGTGGTGTGGGATGGCATCAGCAGAGTTCTCTGACTTGGCATCTGCATTTGTAAGCTTAATTTCTACTGTGTCTTCTAGGAGATCTTGAACACCATTTAGCATGGATTTGAGCTTGTTGAAAGAATTGGAATGCTGTGGTATTTCAACAACAAAAACAAAGAACAGATAATTGTTAGGTGATTTCAGTTTAGTGAAAAAATAAAGCTCATTCTTAAGAGAATATATAGGTTCCTTCCAATCTGCATAAGAAAAGATCGGGAAATGATTTGGCGATCGGAAAATGATTTTGGCACTCCAAAATTAAATTGCTTTTGAGACTCATCTATGTGAGTAGAACATTAAAAACTTCGCTCTTAAAGTAGGAATGCAAATTTCTTACCACCTGGATGCATGGTGATCATCATGCACATACTCTCAAAAAAGAACATTTATGTTATATACAGTATATATTTAGAACATTTATGTTGTGCATTTAGAACATTCATGTTTTACCTTTAAAACACTTGTTTTATAAAATTAAGTGGTCTAAATATAAAGCATGGATATTCTAAATCTTCAATATTGATGTCCTAAATGAATAATACGGATGGTCTGTTTTGAATGTAGGTGCATGATAGTTATTGCGCAACTAGATGCACCCTTCACAGATTACAGTTGGAGTGCCATAATCAATTTTTGAAATGCCGAAATAATTTCGATGAGATACAAGAAAATAGAGGATGAAGTACCTGAGAGTCATTGCGGAGATCATGGACAGCAGGCGAATATCGACTAGATTTCTCTGATTCTGTAGGACTTGCCTTTGGACTTGGAGTTGCTGAAAACTGTTACAGTAGCATACATGACAAAAGCTCATTTAGTCTACTGCTTATTAGTTACACCTTACACTATTACTGTAGGGAAATGAAAGGTATTCAATGACAGTAAATCATGGGTAGAAGCAAGATTTAAGCTTCTATAATCATGTTAAGAGAAGTTCAAATTTGTTACACCTAAAGGCAATGGCTTAACCTTAGCACATCATGTAATTAGTTAAACTAATATGCAAAACCAACTAAATTATATATTTATTTAAAATTGCTTGGCATAAGGTAGGCCATGATCTAGGTAGGCCTAAGCCTAGATTCACCCCCGCCTAAAGGTCCTAGACATTCGGCAAATTATTCATATGATCTTGGTAATGAGTGCCTTGGGCATTAGCTAAAAGTCAAATGTTCTTTCCTCAAATGGTATTAATTTGGAAATGTAAGTGAAAATCACTCGCTGAAATAATGTAGTTAATGTTAAGTATTTTTACTTTTTGTCGGGATTCAAGTTTAACTAACGGCACAGGGCGCTGATTAGTTCTTGCCTTACTTGTATTCCTATTTATGCGTATTTTTATTTTGAAAAATCCATTAAATATGCACCAAATAATTTTTATTTTGACAAAGATTGGTTGTTAACTCATCAACCCAATCAAGAGTCATCAAATCAAGGCCGTCTCATTGAATTTTGGAGCCCTGTTCTCATAAAAAATATTGGGCTCTAAATAGGAAGATGAAGAATTAATTTATGGAATTTAAGATTTGCAATTAATGAATGATTTTTTTTAATGTGAAAATGGAATATGGAAAGTTGGAGCAATTAGTTGACATTCATTGTAGATTACGGTTAATTTGTTTTTTTCTTTCTTTGTTTTTTTTTATATTGGGCTAAATATGAAAATAGATCCCTTACAATTGGGGGGCCCTGTGCTGTTGGTCACCTTGCACATGTGCAAGGACGGCCCTGCATCAAATCATAGTAAGATATTTTCATCTAAAAAAAATACAATCATTTTTGAATAATTCTAGTAATAACTTGATCAAAAAGTCAGGGGATAGCAAGATTAGGGAATATTTTAGGTAGAGCATAATCATTTTGTTACTACTCCTAGGAATAGTTAATTCATTTCTTAATTACATGAGACAAATTAAAGAAGCTGGCTAATCTAATCACGAAGATAAAATAAATTCCTACCAATTAAGCTAGTTCATTCTTGAAAGAAACCTTAAACTAATTAACAAACGCCTGTAAAATGCAACAATCTTACTCCATTTCATACATGTAGAAATTTTATAAGTCCAAAACCTTCCTCCTATAACATTAGGTAGTCTTTATTATAGTAGCTTAAGGTACTTGGTCCTTTTCTGTAGGCTTTATTTTCAACCCACTTCAATTTAGTCTAATATAGTTTAATATAGTTGAATTTAGATTAGTTCAGTTGAAAATCACATAAATATTTAGCAAGTCTTCTGTTAGACTTTCTTTTCATTAAAAATTGTAAAGTAAGCACTACTCTCTCAGTCTCTCGATATATATATATAAATATATTTTTTTATTGGGTAAAGAAATTCACTCTTTTTGAGCTATACCCGTATAGGAGAAGGGATGCTACTAATAAAGTTTCAAATTCGGGCACTACTTTACCACTCCTCTTGACCTTGGGGCACTATTTTATATAAATCTTAACTAATTATGTAAAAAGCTGAGGATTCATGATAAAACAAATTATAGATTTTTTAGTTAAAATTACACTCTTACCGTAAATGGAACATAAATATTTTGCTCCAAAATTTTGAGATAGAGTTTTCAATATCATAAAAGTTGCCTTCTTAAAAAATATTTTGATCTCCCTGTTAAGTGTTCATGTACAGATTTCCGGAGATTCATCCATTATATCTGTTTGCTATTCAAGGAAGATGATTTTCGCACTTCTCTATGTGACTAGAGGATTGAAAACCTTGCTCTCTACTTGAAGTGTTGAAATTAATTTTTAGTGTAACAAAATCATCGAATGGAAGAACGTGTTACAGTTGAACAACCCAAACCAAAATGCATTAATCAAAGCTAATGCATACTTTTGTTTTTTTATAGGATAATGTGTGAGATACTAGGCCTTGGAACCGGGCTCTACGCAGGTCACCCGGCCCAATTTTTAGCCAACACATGCATCTGTAAGGGGTAATAAGGAATCGTCGCAAATCCGTGCGGTAAGAATCGAACTCAGGACCTCGTAACTGAAATTCCGAAGCCCTAAACACTGGCCACTGGGCTATGACTTCGTTCTCAAACCTAATGCATAATGTAGCATATGAATAGCCATATATACAACCAATCAAGTACTCCAGTATTTATTTATTTAACTCTCCACTTGATTCTTAAAAGTCAAAGTTTGAATCAGTATTAGACAGTTTGTTTGAATCATTAAAAATGTCAACTCAATTATACAGATTGACAGCTATCACAGGAAAATGACAACCAAAAAAAATTATTAAAAAAAAAAAAAACAATGTCGAAATTTGAAATTGAACAAATTCAACATACCTTGTAATGATTAGAACGACGAGATCTAGCAGACTTCGGAGCAGCAACAGGAGAATCGGTCTCATACAAATCTTCAGTAGCGTCCTCCATTTTTGGTGTTGATCCTTTCGAAGACGAATAATTGGACGATAATTTAGCGTCCTCCATTGTTGCAGGTTTTGATCCTTTAGAAAACGAATAATTCGACGCTGATTTCGCGTCGTCCATTGTTGATTTTGATTCATTCGAAGACGAATTATTCGACGATGATTTTCGTGAAATTGACTCTTCATTATCAACAACAATCTTCTTCTCCTCAACAAAATCATCAAAATCGGCCTCAAGAACATCGATACTCCACAATACCCAATCTTGAGTCGAGGTCCTAGACGGGACGTCATGTGTAACGGAATTATTCCAAGGGGGTACGCCCCCGTTCCCCCTTAAAAAATTCCCAATTCGACTCCTAAGTTTTACATATAACCCTTCTTTTACAGGCTCCCACTCGACTGATGGGTCGAGTCGGAGCCTAGGGGAGGTCTGTAGGACCCGCCTCCCCGTCATTCCTAAAAGAAAGGTCTCGTCTGAGGCTGATAAATACTTCCAACTATAACAACTTTTAAGACGGATTAAGTTCGGTTTTCCATCAACTGTCTCGACTGACCACCTCGACTTCTTTGAGGAACCATTGCGGTGTTGCTTAACGCCTTCTTCGTCTTCGGAGGCGGTTAAGTACTTTTGGTGTTGGCTTCTTAGACGTACCACTTTGGCATTGTTGAAGTACTCCATTGTTGATGGTTTAGTTAGTTTTGTGTTGTTACAAATGATTTGGGAAGTTTTTTTTTTTTTTTTTTTTTTTTTTGTCTATTTGATGTGGAATATATGTAGAGAATGGAAGAAGCAAAGAAGGTGCTAATTTTGATCATTCAACATGTTCATATATATATATATATACGCTACTTGTACTCGGTTACCTTGCGTTTGTTTTTTATTTTCCTTGGCGATTAAGTTCTTGGATCTATTGTCTACATGAGAAGTTGGAGAGTTGACTTGACACCAAGTTAATAATTTCTGATGTCTTAGCTCGAATCGAAAGGCTAACGAGTTGAGTCGAGTTTGAGTTGAGTCGAACAATTCAGACTCGAAAACTCACACAATGCTTGAAAAGCTTATACGGAAAATTTAAATATTTAAAAGCTTATAAATTGTGAGTGACTTTAGACTAAGTCAACGCTTGATTTTGTCAAAATTCGATCAAAACATGACTTTTTTAGATCGATTCAATTTGAGTACGAACTTAAAAAATAAATTAAACAAGTCTAGTTAAGCAACCAATACTCAAACATGTCTTACATTATTGGCGTCCTCCATAATAATAATAATAGTAGCAGTAGTAGTAATCTATATACTAATTTAAAAAGCTAAATTGATGAGAGGCCTCCAAACCTCTAATTGAGGCCTCCCATTAATCCTTATTATTATTATTAATATTATTGTTATTATTATTAATATTATTATTATTATTGTTGTTGTTTTTTAAAACAAAATAAAATAACTACCAACAATAAACTAAAATAGAAAATGTTAACCACCCACAACTAATAAAGTTTACTTTCATTACAAAAAAAAAAACATTAATAATTTAACTATATGTTAGCATTTAATACCCTTTAAAACAAATCAAATACACCTATTATAACCATCTTCATCCACAATAAATTAAATATCTTGATGTAAAAAAACAATGATAAAAATATCGCATTCAATCATTATTAATAAAAAATATTTTTTTTATGATAAACTTAATCAATATATAGATAATTGACCAAATGTAACATCAGATTAATGTTTTTATTTGAGCATACAAATAAATAAAAAATAGAATGATTAAAATGAATATAAAGGATTTTTTAAAAAAAAAAATTATATACCCCTAGCACTTAAGAGTCAAATAAAATAAATTCTTGAACCTATAATAAATAATTATTTGCAAATTCTTAAGCATAGTTAAAATTATGACAACAAAACACAAAATAAAATGCTTTAAAAAAAGACACTAAATAAAATGACACTTCATATATACTGATCTGTATAAAACAAAATATAATTAAATTTAAAAAAAATATGATGTAAACATGTTATCATAAAATTCTATATATGTTATCATAGTAGATTAATTTTTAAAAATTAAAAAAATATTTAAAAGTTTT
Source organism: Salicornia ramosissima (assembly GCA_951394345.1). NCBI lineage: Eukaryota > Viridiplantae > Streptophyta > Magnoliopsida > Caryophyllales > Amaranthaceae > Salicornia > Salicornia ramosissima. The sequence goes on along the minus strand of OX596239.1, from coordinate 51,262,371 downwards.
TTTTACAGAACTTATTAATTTTATTTCAAATTTTAATACACAATAAAATATGTTTTGCCTTACACAACTAAAATTGATATGCCCGTAACTTTTGAAGAGCAGATGAACTCTCAAAATAACTAATGATTTTTTATTTTTTTTTGGCAAAGAAATAACTAATGAGGTGAAGCCATATCATTTTAGTTGTAAACTTGTAATTTATCATTTCCCGTTGCCAAATTGTTTCTGTTTCAATTTTAACCCTTAAAAAAAAAAATCAATCCTATCGCAGTAGCGCAGCGGATGCCATCTCTCTGTTTCTTTCACCCTCTCCTCTCCTCTCTTCTCTTATTATCTGTCGAACTAACTGTGACTGGGCTGGGCGTGGTTTTTGTGGTGCCTTTCGTCCATTAAAGCAATCAGAGCTTTTGAGGTAAGATTGTTTTTCCCGTAGAATCAATTATACAATGGTGTTGGGTTGGGTTCTTCTAGTCTAGTCTGGGTTTATGGAATATACATGCTTTGCTGGGTAATTTATTTTTTTTGCCAGAAGGAGAATGAATTTTTAATCGAATATTGTTGATGGATTATGTATGTGTTGTGTTGTGCTGTAGACTACAAAAATGGAGGTTTATCTTATCATATTTAGCGGTTAATGAGTAGCTGGATATCAAACATAGTGTTCATACTCTATTCGATCTCTCATCTCTGAATTATACCTGGTTACTGGTCTTGTCGGGTTGGGGTCAGGGTCAGGGTCAGGGTCAGGGTCAGGGTCGGGGTCGTTGCAGGTCGGTCGGGGTCAAGGTCGCTAAAAAAGGTCAATAGCGGGTCGAGCCAAGGCATTTTGCGGGTCAATAGTAGGTCGCTACAAACATATAAATGTAATTATCTTTGTCAAATTTATTTTTGGCTCTGTATTGATCCTGACCGATAATCCATCGTTCAGTAAATACCCTATTAACTTAACCCTAATACGGTAGCACCTAACCACATTCCTATTGGGCTACCCTGTCCAGTAACTAGGTCCATCCTGAATGTGTGTCTTCATTCTGAAACTGTTTTATTAAGTATATGTAGGATGCTTGATAGTCTAGTGTTGATGGTGGACGGTGGCATTCTTGCAATCACACACACAAAACGAATTCTGCCTTCTAAGAACATTTTTCATGGGAATAGAACTCAATGCATCCTCACAAGGACATCAGTATCTTCAACCAGAGACATATGGACCAGGACACCTTCACAAACTACTTCTACTTCATTGTCTACTTCAACTTCACAGCAACATTCTCGAATGCATCGCCCACAAAGAAATGCTTTCTTAGACCACAGCATAGACATGGATGATCTGTTGAAATCGATTGCACAAACTGCAGATGAGTCAGAGTTGTTTGCTCTGTTGTCACCATACAAAGGCAGGCAACTTTCTGTTCGGTTCATGGTTTCTCTTCTTTCCCGTGAATCTGATTGGCAAAGATCAATTGCATTGCTTGATTGGATAAATGATGTTGCTTTGTACAGTCCTTCAGTGTTTGTTTACAATGTTGTTATTCGTAATGTGCTTCGGGCTAAGCAGTGGGAGGTTGCACATGGCCTCTTTGAGGAAATGCAGCAGAGAGCTTTGGCTCCTGATAGGTATACTTATTCGATGCTTATTACCCAATTTGGGAAAGAGGGTTTGTTTGATTCTGCACTTTCTTGGCTGCAGAAGATGGAACAGGACCGTGTGTCAGGTGATCTTGTTTTGTACAGCAATTTGATTGAGTTGTCTCGTAAGCTGTGTGATTATTCCAAAGCAATATCACTGTTTTCGAGGTTGAAGCGGTCTGGCATTAAGCCTGATCTTGTGGCTTATAATACAATGATTAATGTATTTGGCAAAGCTAAGCTCTTTTCTGAGGCTCAGGATCTTTTGAAAGAGATGAGAGAAAATGGAGTTAAGCCAGATACAGTCAGTTACTCAACACTTTTGAACATGTATGTGGAGAATCAAAAGTTTGTTGAGGCATTATCTGTGTTTTCTGAGATGAATGATGCAAAATGTGTGTTTGATCTTACTACCTGCAACATTATGATAGATGTTTATGGACAGCTTGATTTGGCCAAGGAAGCTGATCAGCTTTTCTGGAGCATGAGAAATCTAGGCATTGAACCTAATGTTGTTAGCTACAATACACTTTTGAGAGTGTACGGAGAAGCTGAACTTTTTGGCGAAGCTATACATCTTTTTCGGTTGATGCAGAAAAAGAATATTGAACAGAATGCTGTTACCTACAACACCATGATAAAAATGTACGGCAAATCTCTTGAGCACGAGAAAGCTGGTAATTTGGTGCAAGAAATGCAGAAAGGAGGTATTCAGCCAAATGCAATTACATATTCAACGATAATCTCAATATGGAGTAGGGCAGGGAAATTGGATCGTGCTGCCAAGTTGTTTCAAAAGCTAAGGAGTTCAGGTGTTGAGATTGATCAGGTTCTTTATCAGACTATGATAGTGGCTTATGAAAGAGCTGGTTTAGTTGGTCATGCAAAACGTTTGCTCCATGAGCTAAAGTGCCCGGATAATATCCCCCGAGACACTGCCATTACTATTCTTTGCAGAGCAGGAAGGATCGAGGAGGCCACATGGGTCTTTCGACAGGCATTTGATGCTGGTGAAGTGAAGGATATCTTTGTATTTGAGTGTATGATTGAACTTTATTCAAGAAACAGGAAATATGCAAATGTCATAGAGGTGTTTGAGAAGATGAGAGGAGCAGGATACTTCCCTAATTCGAATGTCATTGCTCTTGCCCTAAATGCATATGGAAAAGCCAGGGAATTTGAATGGGCTGATTCAATTTATAAGGAAATGCAAGAAGAGGGATGTATTTTCCCCGATGAAGTTCATTTCCAGATGCTGAGTTTGTATGGTGCAAAAGGCGACTTTCAAACTGTAGAATCTCTTTTCAAGACACTGGATTCTGACCCCAACACGAACAAGAAGGAACTGCGCCTAGTTGTTTCTAATGTATATAAATCAGCAAAAAGACTCAGTAATGCTGCTAGAGTCATCAACGAGATGACAGACAATGGTACATTGGATTATTGATCACAAAGAAGGTATGTGCTCAGTTTTTGACATTACTTAGGCCTGAATCTGTTTAAAGAGCTGTGTTTTAGCTGTGAATGGTGTATATAGTTTCTCACATAATATTAGTTTTACATGTTTTTTTTTTTAAAGTTTATTGCTAATGAGATTTCTGTGTCAGTGGGATTTGCATCTGGTGCATTCTGAACATGATGGAACAACCTCCTTTTAAATATGTACACAGAATGAAATTCCTAAATCGTGACAAATCATGGGATTGGTAATCCCCCTAACTTGATAGGGTGTTGTGTTATACTAGAGAGGAGTGAAAAGGAGGCTTTGGCAAAATTTTGGGGGAAGAATAGAAGATTGAACCTTTTGATGTGTCATTTGATCATATTACTGCTCTGGGGGAAGAATAGAAGATATAAATCATATAAATTTGATCATGGGAGGCTTGTTTCAACATGATCATTTTGAACCTGAATAGAAGATATAAATTTATATCTCAAAATGTCATTTTTAAGTAATTTTGACAAATTTTAGGGCAGGAATCGGAGCACCAACCAAATACGGGGTGTTTTGGTAATATATTTTCAACAAAATTACAAAAATGTCATTTGATATATTTTGAGATACTCAACTTTTGATTTACTGGGTATTCCCCTATAACCACTTGATTACTTTTGGAAAGAGATTATACTTTTCCTTTTTTTTTCCCTTAAAAAAAGTGATAAAATTTGATTTTCTTTGCTTGTTTCAAAGATCTATCATCTTGTTTGATCATATTACTATTGTTAGAATATGAGTTCCGTTTCCTTTTTAAATCGAACCTAAACAAAATAAATAAATTGAACCTGAATAGAACAATCAAGTTTTTTGTTAGATACTTTTCTAATTATAATATTTCTCACAAGCCTATTCAATAAATCTACGGTCGATCTTCTTTTAGACATCATAATTCAGGGGAGCATAGCCATCGAAATTAGATAGGTTTGAATTCCTTCTTTTATTTATAAATTTTATATTCAATTTTGGACTAAATCTTACTTAGCTTGAAGAAATTCATGAATTAAATAATAATAAAAAAAAAGGATTAAAGAAGAGCAAAGAAGTAAGCAGAAAACAACTAAATATATTGAATGACAATATTTGATTTTATATTCTTGTAAAAAATATTAGTGGCGGATTTTGAGTAAAATTTCTTTGGGAGCCGAGTGGCATTATAATTACAAATGGACACGACATATAGTGTTCGTATTTAGAATAATAATAAATAATGTTATGCACTGAGAATACTTTAAAAGTAAGAGTTTTCATAGGAAACAACAATTTAAGGCTATAAAAGGAATCAAATGGAGAAAAGGGATGATCTAAGCTTAATAAGAGATCGATGAAGTTACCTAAAGATGGGTTAGAGTGGTTTTGGTGACAATTGGTGAATAATTGGTTTGAAATTGATTGAAATAGTTTGAAAGACTTTGACCACCTTTCACTTTTTTTGGTATAACTTCAGCTACACACATCAGATTGATGCAATTCCAATGACATTGGAAATTAGATTTAGCTTTCTAACGGTAGGTCATACGCCTAATTTCAACTTGAAACAAAAAAAAGTTATAGTTGTTTAAACTTGAGGGTCAGGCTAGCAGGGGTCGAACCCCATCCTGTCCCCTACAAAATCCGCCCTTGAAAAACATGGTTAAAATTAGTGTATAAATAAATATTATAAAATTCAAAATATTTTTCTGAACGAATAAAATTCAAAATGTTATTTCTTTCGCTCCAATATAATTGCAACAGTGACAATTTAGGCACTATTCATAACTACTCATATAATTCACTTTTGTGCTTTATATATTTAAACAAATATAGTCATGTGGATCTGTTTTGAATCGCCTCAATGTGTACTTTATTGTGATCTAATTGTTATAATTTTTGGTAAATAGACGTAAAGATATTATGAATTAAAATTATACATTGGTATGCGTGAAAAACGAAATGTTGCAATTAATATGGAGTGGGTGGAGTATAATTAGAGGAGAACCTATAAAATACATTAAAAAAAAAGGTTAGATATGAAAAATGTTCCTTTAATGGTTAATTAATTTTGCAGTTGTGCATTATGCACGCAAAGTTGGGTAATTTTCCAGTTTCAAGATGTCTGTGAATATCCATGACTTTAACTGTAAGTTAGCTATTGAAGTAGACTTGTGGGTGCATATGAATTTGAGTGCTTTTCATAGGTTTCATGTGAACGAAGAAATAATGATTACATTTCGTATAAAATCATAATCATAAAAAACTAGATTAAATTTTATATTTATTTAAAAGTTATTTACAATTACGTGGGAACTTATTAATTGTATTGTCAAACTATGTTATTAACTTATTTTAAAATCGCACGTATTGCGTGCATAAAAAAATTATTGTTCTATAAAGCATGTACCGTTAGTAATTTCTAAAACATGATTTCACCTTGAATAGGTTGAACCAATGATATTTCATGTTCGGGGTAACTTGTGAGTAGTTCCTCCATGGCTCGTGAGTCGCGAAAATATTGGTTGAATGGAACTTTTATTGTTCAACCATTGTGGTTGAACCTTGCAAACACCAATTCATAAGAAGAAATTAGAACGACACATTAATGTTATAAATAATTAACTATTAGATTTAGGACTCAACTTACCAAAGTCCGTTGGAGTCCAACTCCTTTTTGTTCTATGTTTACATATACAATTCATAAAAGGTCTTACATTATGTTTATTAGGGTTTTGGAGGAAAACATTTTCCTTCAAAATGATTTACCTACTTCTTACATTAACTTAATTAAAATAAAGTTCAATTCTTTTACATTTATTAAATTATGTTTTCCAAATGATTTTTTCATACTATATGTCTCTTACTTTTGACTAACTTTAAGAAAAATATTTTTGTTCTCTTTTTTCCATACTATCTCTTTAATCATCATTTAAAAAAAAAGAAAAAAAAAGGAGGGAGTAACTAATTAATTTTGATGAATAATGATTCCATTACATTGATTTACATTTTGAGTTTTAGCAAAATATTTTATCTAAAAATCTAACCTTAAAAAATATCATAAAATCATGATGGTTAAAGACACAAATTAATTAATATGATTTAGATTTTTTTGAAGTTGAGGGCTACTAGTCTACTACTAAATTTTTTAAAAAAAACCTTTGACTACTATTAGGGTTTTGGAGGAAAACATTTTCCTTCAAAATGATTTTCACTATCTTTTCATTTTTCGTTGTTTGTTTTGCTAAAAGGAGGAAAATTATTTTTCTCAATCACAAAAAGTTGTTTTAAAAAAAGAAAACCAATTATCTTTTAAGACAAAAGTATGACACATTTTTTCACATTTGCTATTACTTTTTATTTGATCTATGCTTCCATCTTTCCACCTTTTTTTTCCTTTCATTTTTTCCCTATACTTTTCCATGGCCAAACAACACAAAGTAAAATGTGTATCACACCTATGTTTTCCATTGAAAATTCTTTTCTTTAAAATACTTCAACAAAAATTATTTTTCGTTAAAACAAACAGAAGATAAAAATTCTTAAAAGTTAAGAATTACCATTTACTAATGGGAATTACCTTAATATGTTTTAGGGTTTGTTATCTTAACGAGATTATAATCCCGAATCCAATTCAATCATACATTCCAATCCAATCTATCTTAATATATTCTTAATCCTTCAATCTATTCTAAAGTCACGTGATATATCGAAGAGTATTTTTTTCAATATACTCAGTATATATTTTTTGTTATGCATAACTCAAGCTAATTAATAATATCTCCGTTTTTAATTTGCAATACACTATTTTACACGCTTTTTGAAGAATAGACTTAGAGGTGTACATGGACAAATTAATTTTTAAAAATTTAACACTAATAATCTTTAGAGAAGGTATTGTGTCAAATCGGTCTGACAGTAACGTTTCTATCAGACCAGTCCACTGGACCTGGACACATATTGTTGAATCTGGACACATATAGACAAATATGAACACATCTGGACATGGAAAAATCTGGATAAATTTGGACACATCTGGACATGCAAACCTGGACAAATGTGGACAAATATAGACAAATATGAACAAACCTGGACAAATCTAGACAAACATGGACAAATCTAGACATACATGGACAAATCTGGACACACCTGGACATGCAAACCTGAACTAATAATGTTGACAAACCTAGACAAATGTGGACAAACCTGGACAAATATGAACAAACCTGAACAAATCTGAACACACCTGGACAAATCTGGATACATATTGTTAACCTAGGATACTTATTTGTAAACCTGGACACATATTGTTTAAACATGGACACATATTGTAAAACATGGACACATTTTGTAACTAACTTGGACAAAATACGTTTTTTTTTCATTTTGAGGCCTTTAGAGGCCTCGTTTGTCGATTTCCGGTGGCCAAATCCCCAAAGTTAATCAATTTCGACATATTATATGCCTCGATCCGACACCCGAGCGCAAAGTTATAGCCTCCCGACGTTTTTCACTATTATAATTGGTTATATGGGTCAACCGTCGGACCATATTATCTGGTCAGACCGTCTAACCCAATACTTTCACTGATCTTTAAACTTCTCTTGTTTTTATTAAATTATGATAATAAATTATACATGTATAACTTTAATCTTATTTTAAAAAATTGGTGACAAATAGTTTGTTGCAAATAAAATAACGTACTCTATAAAAAAAATCTTTAAAGTTATCAATCGAATCCCATCCCAGGAAAAGAATACAAAGATTAGTGTAAATCAAAATTCAAATAGTGTAACTTTTTTCAAGGAAAATTCAAATAACCCTAGACGACGACAGTATATTGGAGTAATTTGATAAGGAAGAAAAATCTACTGTGCGACTTTTGACCCAAATTTCTGCCGTGTTTCAAAATTCCAGATTTCCAGATTCCTTCATCACGCAAATTTTATGAGTAATTATCTTTTTCCGATGATAACAAATGCCAAAAAGTGACAGAGTAATGAGAGAGAATCACAATAACACTTGTAATTTATTTTCAGATTTTCCCAGAAAATTCAAAACTCCATTGCTGTTACTTGTAATCATTCGTTGATTACTCCATCATCATCATTACCATTATTGTGCTATCAAACAATCTCTGCCAAAAGAAAAGGAAACCCCCCCCCCCCACTCGTTTCCCAAATCATATGTTCTGAACTCAAATCAAATCTCTCTCTCATCTCACCCAACATTTGTTAATGGTGGGGGTTGGAGAGATGAAGAGATTAAGGAACTACTACTTGAATCTTCGACACCCACATAATCAAAACTCCATTACAATGGATAATCGAAGAAAATGGATCTTCCCACTTGCAATTGGTTCCATTGTTTCTCTTTTTCTCCTTTTTCTCACAACCCTTACAACTTCTCCTACCTCCCCTTTTCTCTCTTTTTCCTTTTATCGTTCTTCTTCCTTTTCTTCCTCCATTTTTGTCGAATCTAAGCTTCGCCCTATTCCTATCTCTTCTCTACCTCCACCTCCTCGTTTTGCGTATCTCATTTCTGGTTCTTCTGGTGATGGAAACTCCCTTAAACGAACTCTTCTTGCTCTGTATCACCCACATAACCAGTATGTTGTTCACTTAGATTTGGCATCCTCTGTTGATGAGAGGCTTAATGTGGAAAATTATATCAAGGATCATCCTATATTTAAGGAATTTAAGAATGTTAGAATGATTAGTAAGGCTAATTTGGTCACCTATCGTGGTCCTACTATGGTGGCTAATACCCTTCATGCTGCTGCTATTTTGTTGAAGGAAGGTGGTGATTGGGATTGGTTTATCAATCTCAGTGCCTCTGATTATCCCCTTGTTACCCAGGATGGTAAGTTGGGATTCTTTGTTTGCTTATGTTTTGTTGTAATTTTACTAATTTGGAGCAAAATCTAATTGAGATATTGTTTTGATTCACTATTTTTGTGAGTTTATTTACTGTCTTTGGTTGATTAAAGTAGTGGGTTTTCTTTATTTTGCAGTTTGGAATTGGACTTCATTAATTTTATAGAGAAGTTGGAGTTGGGTTCATTTTTGGCATTGTTTTTTAATACTGCTAAATGAGATTGTTTTGTGTTTTTGATTGCTTAATTTGGTGGGTTCTTTTTTTGGAACTTGGTTTTAATTCCAATGGTTCTGTGCTCTAGTAAGCTGATTAATTAGGGGCTTTTTGTTAATTAGCTGAGTATTATGTCTGGCATGGAACTAACTTGGTTGTTTTGTGGGTTTTCTGTGAACAGATCTGCTGCATACATTTTCCTATTTGCCGCGTGACCTGAATTTCATTGATCATACAAGCAACATTGGTTGGAAAGAGTATGTAGGGGGAAATTTCAAATATTCTTGTTTGATTTTGCTGTGCATAATTATGCATATATACTGGAATTATTATTGAGTTATTTATTGCTTGAATCTAGATTCCAAAGAGCAAAACCAATCATTATAGATCCAGGGTTGTATCAGACGAAAAAAAGTGATGTTTTTTGGGTTACCCAACGACGAAGTGTGCCAACAGCTTTCAAACTCTTCACAGGTGCGTATCCTTCACTTTTTAGTTATTATTTTCCCTTACCCATACTGTTAAAATTTGTTCATGCCTTCATGGGGTCACGCAGTCGCTCTAAGTTGAAATTTCTTCGTACTTTGACAATTTTCTATTACAAGAACATTCCAATTGGCAATTAGTAAGAACTTCTAGAGACAAAGGGCATACTATTTTGATTAGTTCCCAAATGTATTCTTGGCAATCTTGTTTGTTTGTTCCTGATGTTTCTTATAAGTTATTCCATAGTTTCAAATCCATGTTCTTTGATGTGGATATTTATTATTTAGTAAGAGTATGCTGATTAGAAAAAATTGCAGTTGATGACAGATTTGTAAAGCATGTTGTTTCTTTGATGACACACTAGGAATCCTATAAGGGGCCTAAAAAATGTGCAAAACACCCATAGTGATAATGAAAAGGCACAAAGGGAATAGTGTACTGTGTACTAAGGTTCTTGTTGGGACTATCTCATAGGGGAAAGAGCTACCTTAGTAATTGTGGATGACACAAGAACCCAGGTACCTTAGGTAGATTTTGACGCATTTATTCTGTATGGAACAGATGAAGGTGTTTAGGAATTCGGTCCATAATTGATTGGATTTGTGTTTATGAGGAGAACATTCGCAGTAATTCCACATGTCCTAGCACTCTAGCTGCCTTAAACTTGAATTTTGATTTCAAAATCAGTGACGTGCAGAATTTGAACCTGCAATGACCAAAAGTTGTATGCTTGTATCAGACAATTTGAAAAAATAGGCATGATGATCCATTTCTATTGTTTTCTTCTGCTGCAAGCCTGCAATGTGTCTCAGTTATACTTTTTATGTTACATGAATGAGAAAGTGGAACTACCAAAATTTTATGTTGTTCATAATATGAAGGCTGCAATTGTTGGGAAAACAGGAGGTACTCCTGTAGGTAACCTATGTGGCTAAGTAATCCTCCCCATGTTTTCTTAGATGTAACTTGACTTTGGGCAATATTTCTCCAATACACTTTGACTATCAATTGCTATTGTTTGATTCGTTTCGGTATACTCTTTCCAAATATATATTTTTTTTTATAATGATTTTTACAATTATACAATTAGAGATATTGTCAGTCAAAGTTGTACCTTGAAAAATGTGAAAAGTCAATTGTTACATCTAAAAAACAAAGAGAGTAATTAGTAGTTGGGTATTACTTGAACGCTGAACCATGGGTAATAGAGTTGGTGATTTGTCAAGAAAGAAAGAAGAAATTTTTAGTAGTGTGTGTGAATTTGTTATGTGATTTATTGTGTTTGCAGTTTTCTTGTGTATCTTTCTATAGATGGATGGTTGGAGTAATCTAGAAAATTGTAAAATGCTGCAAATTGATAGTCTAAGCTGTAGTTAGTTTAATGCATTTATTGATACTCTGTACTTGATAGCTGTATTGTTTTTTAACTTAATCCTACCTAAATTGATGTTTGATTTTTTTTCTTAGTTTAGTCATCATTCATCAATAAAGGCTTCTTGGTTGAAATAATTAGGTCTGACATTATATTAACTCTATTCTGTCGCAGAAAAATATGGTAATTGTGTTGTGACATGTGTGCATAAGGTTAACCTCATAACATATTATGAACAATGGGGAATCCCAAAGTGTCTAAAGTATGGAACTTGGCACTTCATTTCTTATATCCACCCTTTACTTGGCATTTTTAAAGTTTGTTTTGATACTAGGGAAGTCCTCATATATTTTCAAATTATGATTGAGATAATTGGCATAAAGTGGAATCTAACGTGAATTAGTATATTATTATTATAATGATATTACTTTGTTAATTGGGTAATCCTTAAGTGCTTGTTTGGTTGCATCCTATTTCCATGGGAAATTAAATTTCCTAGGAATTGCATTTTTGCTATGTTGTTTGGTTGACAAAAAAACTCAAAGTGTAGGAATTTGAAATGCCTAGGAATTTAGAATTCCCACATAATGTAGGTGAATCAAAGTTCCTAAGAAATAAAATTCTCTAATCTCAACCAAACAAAATTAGTGAATTCCTAGGAAATAGATAAAAGAAGTCAATTCCCAATTTCCCATGAAATCCAAATTACCATGGGAATTTGGAATTTTATTCCCATTGCAACCAAACAATCTCTAAGGGTAGTTGGAAATTACCTTGTAAATCTTAGATTTAGTTGACACTCGATAGTGAAAAGGGTCCGAGTTTGGCGGTAGTGTGTGTCAAAGTTCTCATTGGTTATTGAATATGAAGTGGTGGTGGTGCTGTAGTAGGAATTCATTCTATTGTTAAAGGATTGGCTTGAAAGCAATAATGCATATTGCAGTAGTTTTCTGTAGTTTTCCTTGTATTTATTTGTGATGATGATAATGGCAGGAAACAAAATATTTGAGCTCAAGATGCAAATTTTTTGATAAAAAATTTATGATAATGATACGTGTGCTTTTTATGAATCGCAGATAATTTTTAGTTGGTATAAGATTACCCTTCAATTTAGAAAAGAGCATTTCCTAGCCTGAAAAAAAACTAAAAAGTTTTTTTCTGATGTAAATGTTTGGACTTTTGTACCAAATGGTCTTGGCAATTTTTGTACCTTGAATCTGACATTGTGCCCAGCCATTGTTTTTTTTTTTTTTATGAGGTAAAGAATTCCGATTAGTCTCTAAGGTAGAGCCAACATAAGGCATCTTTCCTTAGGATTAAGGAAAGGGAAAAGGAAAAAGGATGATGCCATCTTTTCATAGTTGGATTACTATGTCCCTCATGTGCAATGTAATCAGCGGCCTGATTTGATTCTCTATAACAGTGGTGGATTTGGATTTGACTAAGGTCTAATTGTATGTCAGAAACTAAATTTTTGATTTCCCAAGGAATTTTCCAAATATCTTTAGTAGCGTTGATAACAGTTAAATTGTCTCCTTCAATGACTAAATTTTTAATATTTAAGGAAATGGCTTCTCTTATTCCATGTTTTAACGCTAAGCATTCTGCCATTAAGATAGAGAAGTCTTTATGAACTTGCTGAACTCCTGCAAGGAGCATTTCTCCATCGTTGTTGCGGAGAATATATCCTATTACAGTTGAATTTGAATCAATCTTAGATCCGTCGAAATTGAGTTTGAATTGGTTAGGTTGGGGGGAATTCCAAAAAATGCAATTTTTTGAACGATTATTGTTTACAAAAGTGGTATTTGACGTTTGGGATTTAGCTAAGGGAGGTTGGATAGTTTGAATTTTCGGATCAATAGTTTTTCTCCAATTTTTTAAGAAATTTCTAATCATCATGCTTATCTTGTTTAAGTTCCAAGTTTCATTGTTAAAAATTAGAGAATTTCTGGCATACCAAATAAACCACCAGGTTATGCATAATTTGGATATATTAGAACTATTGAGATTGTCTTTATTATAGTTAAGATTTTGGGTGATATTCATATTTGAATCAAAATAAGGGAATGGCCAGTTACCACTGTTGTTTAAAGTTTTGAAAATGTCGATAGTCTTCGGACATGTGAATAAATGATGGTTACTGAATTAATCTGAAATGAATTGAATTTTTCTGAATTGAACGGAATTGAGAATTAAACTAAATCCTATACTCAGAAGAAGTTGTGTTGAAATTTGAAAAATTAAGTCTAAAAGAACAAGGCCTTAGGATTTTTCATTTTATAATTATATTTTCATTGGTTGCAATTACTACCTTATGTTACTTTCGAATGTTACCCGCTCACGCTATTTTCCAATGCAATTACTATCTTTTATAATTAAAACAGAGTTTTTTAATTATTAAAAAAAAAAAAAAAATCCAAACTTTTAATGTAAGATTCCATCCGTAACTTATTGTGAAACGGATGTAGTTTTCATTGTTGCCGTTGGTTGTTCTTTGACAAGGACACTTTTCTCAGAATGTGGAGAGTGCTTCAATTCTCTGGCTTTGTCACTTTATTTGACCATATATGGATCTTTGCACTTGAGCTCTAAAATTGAAGTGTTATAGCAACTACTTGCCCCTATTTTTTTAGTTAATATAAATAGACTGTAGGACTGCATTATGATAGTGGTTCACATTATGTAGGCTCTGCTTGGATGGCGCTTTCTCGCCCATTTGTTGACTACTGCATCTGGGGATGGGACAACTTACCACGAACTGTTCTCATGTACTATGCAAACTTCATCTCCTCCCCTGAAGGCTACTTCCACACTGTCATCTGTAACACACAAGACTTTCGAAACACAACTGTTAATACTGACCTCCATTACATATCCTGGGACAACCCGCCCAAACAGCACCCTCACTATCTTACTGTTGAGGACATGTCAAAAATGGTCCAAAGTAACGCTCCTTTTGCCAGAAAGTTTCACCGAGATGATCCGGTGCTTGACATGGTTGACTCCGATCTCCTCGCTCGAGGTGCGGGAATGATTGTTCCCGGTGGTTGGTGCATCGGGAACGGGGAAAACGGGACCGACCCGTGTTTGGTAGCAGGAAATACAACACTCCTGAGACCATCTTCTGGTGCAAAAAGGGTGGAAACACTTGTTAGTTCACTGTTATCATCTGAAAAGTTCCGGCATAACCAATGTAAGTGACGAGCTCCATTTAATGGAGGGGAAATTCCCAGTTTCTCCATTTTGTAATTTTGTCGAAAATATATTCCCAAAATGCCACGTGCTCTAGCATATACATTCCCGAGCTCTCTCAAAATTACATCAAAATGTCATTTGAGAAACAAAATTTGTTTCTCAAATTGAGAAACTGGGAACTCTTTAATGGAAGCAATTGTTGTACCAATTGTATCATTAATTTCAGAAGTAAAACAGAAGTAGTTACATTCCACGGCGTTGTTGGAAACTCGAGGTATCATACTAGGCTGCTTCAAGATGATGTATACATAAATTTACTTGTTATATGAGGATGTAGCCATATTTTTTTTTTTTTATTTTATTTTTTTTAATACTGTAGCTTGCATAAGAGGTTCTGCAGTTTGTAATTGAGTCACTGTAAGAAATTATTTACTGTATCAGGATGGTGTCCTTGTTATGAACCTGTAATGAATCTCAGATTCATTTGTAAGCTATCATCTTGTTTTGTAGTCTTGATTTGTTGTATACTTTCTGTTCATCTAATATCTCCCCTCTCAGCCAGAATGCAATGTTGTTATATGGAGTATGTTCTTCAGTAAGATGCAACAAAGTTAGGATTAAATTATGCCATGCCATTCTAAAATCATTTGTTAGCAACATTTGTTAGATTTCAGGTGCGCCTTTAAATCTTGGTGTTAGTATGATTGAATCCCTTAAAATCAATGTTCTAGTCGCACTTTTTATGTTTTGGGCCAAGTTACCAACTTCAATTCATTCAAATTCTTGTGTATTTGTAATGGGTTGATTATTATCCTTGATGATGGTTTTCGATTGAATTTAAAGTTGATATTGTGGAACCCTTCGCTTCAATTGCAATTTGTTTGATGATTCCCATTCAAGCTATTGAAATGTTTTGGTCTTTTGGATTAAACCTTGTAACGATAATTTCAGTGACATTGATCTTGATTTATTCACTCAATTATTTCCTTTGTATGGACTTTGTTCAGTGGTTTTTTGGTGGCATCATATCTGTCAAAGAGTCTTACCTTGTATTCTTTTGTTCTTTCCTTTGATTTTAACTTTCGAATATTTTCCTAAAAAGTACTAATTTAGAAAGGTAAAAGCTAACGAGTGCCCCTGAGACGCTAGATAAGGAAGCTAAAAGTGAAAATAATAAATTATAATCAGCATTAAAGTATTAAATGCATATTGCAAAAATATTTCGACATTTTGGGAAATGTATATATATATACTTATCTAGCTCCCGTTGATGCTTGCTACAATATCCATTTAAAAAAACTTGGCAAATCATACATCGATCAATGTGATTAATGTTTGATTCAACATAATATTTACAACGCCGGCACCTCATATGATGCCAACTTTGTTGGATATTGGGACTGAGGGGATCAAATGTTATTTTGTTCTTGATGAATCATTAGGGGCTTTGGCATTATGGCAAGGTATTATGCCTTATTGGCTGATCACAAAGCTAAAGTAAGATCAACCTTTGAGGGTAAAAGGTCTTTCTTTGTGGTAAAATTACTTTTTTTTTGCTCTGCCTCCATAGGTTTATTATGTGAAAGACAATACAAAGGATTTTGCGGTTGATGCTTACTGTATATACTCCCTCCGTAACATAAAATTTTCAACAATTGGTTTTGCACGCATTTTGAGGAAACGATTTAAGGGTGTAAACGAAGGAATTAGTCAAAATGGTTTTAATACAAGCAAGAATGTGATTATAAGTTCCTAATATTAAAATTATATTAACTAATTTTTTCGTTTACACCCTTAAATCGCTTCCTCAAAATGCGTGCAAAACTAATTGTTGAAAGTTTTATGTTACGGAGGAAGTACTACCTATGTAACAGGTTGGATGCAATAAATAAATATTTTATATCTCTTACATAATAACTCTTTGTTGCATATAATGTGTTACATAGTAATAATTTTGACTACTGTTCTCATAATGCATGTGTCTTCTATGTTTTTAATATCTGGAAGATTTTCATGATGCGTCCTCTATTATTATTATTATTATTATTCATGGTACATCCTTTTCATTTGATTTGTATGAATTTTTGTGAAGACTGTTAATCAAGGAATTCATATCTTGATTGGCAAAAATAGGAAGTGCTATTAGTACTTGGTCTAATTAAGCATTCAAGGGTATGCAAAAGCCTTATATCATATTGATGAGTTAAGCCATATTTTTATAGGGATAAAAAAATAAAATTAAGGGTTATGAGCTAATTAAGGGCAGTATATAAGAAGCTAAATAAGGAATTTTTTAAAAATTATTTACGCAGTTATTACATTGAATTTTGTGTAGTTTTAATACTATAAATTTATAAATACATATCATTTTAAGAAAGAATTTAATGTTTATATGCAGCCCTAAGGGTGTATATATCATTTTCCTAAAATTAATTAAACTACTCACTAGCACATGCCACTAACCCATTATCACATGCCCCCTTAATTTTAGCCACTCCTCCATCCCTTAAGAATAGGACAAAGGAGACTAATTCTAACCTTTAACTAACCATCTAACTAACTTAATTAACTACAAAATTAACTTCATGCTTAAGACTAAGTAACTACTTTTACTTGGTCTTAACTCTAATAAACTATCCTAAAAGGGTGGAACCATGTCCACACGCCTAAAACTATGCAAACAAGCCATACTACATAATTTTACTATGCAAACTAACTAAAATAAACTAAGCTAGATTAAAAAACTAATTATGGAAGAAGATGCTTGAGTGTTGCAATTATCTTGAATATGAATGACATAATTAAGACATGCCCCAATCTTGGTAATCAACTTTCCATCCTTGACTTGGACATATATCAACTACCCTTCTCACATTAGCATACTCTACGTATATATTTATGAAAATAGAATAAGATAAAGATAAAGAACGTTTGAAGTGTTAAAAAGTGAAAATATTAAATATTAATAATTACACTGATCAATGCGTGAATTTTGCGTACATTTTACAATTAATACTCATTTTGGGAAAAAAATAGTTGACTTAGAACTTTCATCATTAGCAAAAAAAGAATATTAATGAATCCTTAAAAGGGTTTTAACTAAAACTTTACTCCTTACAAATGAAAAAAATGCTATACATAGCCATAATGGCTATGTTGAAGGAGCTAAAAATAGTAATTTTTGAGTAAACTATACATTTATTACATGGTTTACACCAATTTACGCTTGATTTTGGCATAAATTTCTAAATTTTAACCATTTCAGATCAGGTATTATATCAAATGCTTATAAATTAGAGCTTGTTTGGTTCATATGGTGTTTGGTTGACCGTTGACACTATGATGAGAAATTGCATTTCCTAGGAAATTCAAATCACCATATGGGGGTTGATGAGTTATTTCCCATTTCTTATGGGAATTTCCTTTTCCTTGAAAAATTATAATTCTTATGCTCTTCTCAATTTACTTCAACCAAACACAACCTTATGTTGTCATTTTCTAGGAATTAGTATTTCCAATGGAAATACACTTCAGCCAAACAATACCTTAGTGAAGATGAACAGAAATGTTGATTTTACCTTAAAGAAGTAGACATAAGCCACACATTTTTTGTGTGTAGGAAAGCTGATCATAAAGAAGTAGACATAAGCCTCTATTCGCAAGAGAGTGGCACCAGCTGATGGTATCAAATCAAGACATGCATAGCAAATTAGCAATGTGTGTCATTGTGTCAACCAGTAGCTAGTGCCATCTCTCCTGCGAATGGAGGCCTCTACTTCTCACATATAAACCATGACAACAAGTTTTATTAAATTGGCTATATCAGGACCACCTTTGGGTTAGGTACTTAGGTGTACAAACGCACCACCTAAAACAGGTGCGGAGCACGATCTTGTGCAAAGGGTGCGAAGGGCAGCACGGCCTTTTTTTTAAATTTCACGAAGCGGGCGTTATTTATGCTACTCGTTGCACCCTTTGCACAAGATCGTGCTGTCCTCCGCACCCGCTTTAGGTGTGCTGTTTTGTGCACCCAACCCAGAGCTGGTGCTGATATGACTAATTTTTCCAAAAAAAAAGAGGAAGCATTATTTTGTGTTTAGTGATGCATAAATGTTGAGCTCTATACTTCTCTTATATAATGGCAAAGTATTTATAAGCTGATATGCTTCTAAACAGCTGTTAGAAACTTAGAATGGTCTATCTGTTCAAACTTCTTGGAAAAAAGGTAAGACTAGTATCATACTTAGACTTTTCTTCTTGGAACTTTTAGGTTTTGGAGATTAGTTGATGAAATTAGGAGACTTGTTCTATGAATGTTCTTCTGTTTGACCAGCAAATGTGTGTTTCATACTTTTTTAATATTCTCTTTTTGGACTGTATATATCAACTTGTTGTTAAAATAACATCTTGAATTAAAAAGGTGATGAAAAATGTGGAATATAGTAATTTATATTGTGATAATGTACTCAGATGTGTAGGGATTGTACGGAAAAGAGTATGAATTTTCACAAAAGGAAAAAAAAAAAAAGCTATGAAAATTGTTACTACAGTTAATTTATTATTAAGCTATTTTGGTAACAAAATTGTTGCATTTTTGGTAACAAAATTGTTTTTTTTTTTCCTGAAACTCCTAACATTTTGTACTGTTAAAAAAGATGATGTTATAAACTAGATCTTAGACCAAGCCCCACATGTGCAACAAGCTTGAAAATTAGAAATAAGGCTCGGGCTCTGTTAATTTGAATTGAATGATTTTGTACTTAACTGAACTAGATCTTAGACAGAGTATGAGCTAAACTAAATCTTTGATTCAGTATGAGCTAAGTTGAATTGAGCTAGACTAAATCTTAGACTCAGTATGAGCTGAGCTTGAACCTTGCTCTGAATCAACACGATGAGCCTGAGATTTGGCACTCATTTCTCGTGTGCTTCACCCTTGACTTGTATAAAATTTCAGCTTACTAATAAAGAAGGTTGCAGTGTAAGTTTTCACCAACTATTAACAAATTACAACTTTGCAATATGAATTGTTATTGCCATTTTGTTTACACTTTTGCAGTATAAAACTGCAGGACTAAAGACTACATAAACTGTCTTCCTGATTCTTGCTCTGTCTGTAACACAGCATGATTCTAGCTAAGATTCCCAGAACATAGTATTACTTCCTCGGTCACAAATTAATAGCAACAATTGAATATTTTATCTCTCACAAATAATATCAAATGTTGTTATTACTGTGTAGCGGAGGGAATAGTTGAAACTTCCTTGCTATGAACATGGGAAAGATTCACAAAAAATTCACCCACAAATGGATTTCTTGGTTCTTCCCTTGTTTTGTTTCTATAATTCTATATTTCCTACAACATTGTTAACACATAAAGCATGTCAAAATTGTTGTCAATTTATGCATCAAATAAACATTTATTCAAATCCAAAACATGGATAAGAGGCAAAGAGCTTCTATTTTAGGCTTAATTATTCCATTTACTTATTCAATGCAAAGTTGATTTAGCTAATATTAAGTCAGAATAACAAGATTCTGTGAAATTAATGCCTGTAAATATCAGAACAATAAGCTTAATTGATACCTCTATGAGAAAGCAACAAGTAATGAATGTATTGCTATGTTTCTGACTCTAATGCATGTATAAGATCCTTTAAACTGGAATTTGCATCTGCAGAAGCTGTCTTAGGCATCAGATTCTCTGCAACATCAGCAGGAGTCATATTTTTCTCACCCAAAAGTTTCTGAATCTTTGGATACAAATTATGAGACTCAATTTTCAGATAATTCCTTGCTAGAATCTTAAATGCTTCAAACTCACAGTACGACAGCTCGACATGCTTGTCCATCCTGCCTCTCCGAATCAATGCAGGATCGAGTTTCTCGACATGGTTAGTCGTGAAAACGATCAGTCTCTCGCCCCCACAAGCCGACCATAACCCATCAATGAAATTCAACAGTCCTGATAAAGTAACCTTACTAGGGTTGTTACTACTAATACTACTACTGTCCTGATTTTCTGAGGCAGCAAGCATATTATTCACTGCATTTTCATCTGTTATACTGTCATCATCTACTGATTCATCCTTGTTTTTCTTCTTCCTTTGTCCTGTTAAGTCCCTCGAGCAATCGATATCCTCGATGACAATAATCGACTTGCTCGAGGTCTCGATAAGGAGCCTCCTTAGCTCAGTGTTATCCTTGACAGCTGTAAGTTCAAGATCATAGATATCATAGTTTAACAGATTTGCCATAGCTGCTATCATTGTAGATTTCCCTGTTCCAGGAGGTCCATAAAGAAGGTACCCTCTTTTCCAAGCTCTCCCAATCCTTGCATAAAACTCTTCTCCTTTACTAAAAGTGATCAAATCATCCACAATTTCCTTCTTTTTCAAAGGGTTCATTGCTAATGTATCAAAAGTTGCAGGGTGCTCAAACACAACATGACTCCATTGAGCTCCATTGTTAGTGTAAAGCTTCCTTTGCCGGTTTCGAATCTTGATTGCATTTCCTTCTTTCAACACATAATTAAGGTAATCTTTCATTATAAGATCCCTATTTTTCTTATGAAAAGTCAACTTATAATACCTCTTTTCATCAGAAACTGGGTGAAATGAAATAGTGGGGCTTTTACTAACACTTTTACCAAATGCCCACCAAATTTTAACACTTTTATACTCATCAGCAACTTCCTCATGTTCATCCATGCTTAAAGCTAGGGTTTGATTGTTCTTCATCATGTCAGCTTTAAGCCTCTTTGCTTGTTTGCTTGAGTTTTTGCTTAGATAATTCTCAATTGCTAAGTAAGCTTCACTTCTCATGAATCTTTCCCCTGTTGCTTCATTGAATGTGATTTGAATGTAAGGGTATATTAGTGTGATGATTCTTTGAGAGTATTTTTCAATATGAATTCGAAGATGATGAGGGAAGTATTGTTGAAAGATTGCCCAGATGAACACCAAGCTTGCAATTACTGAACCTAAACTTGCTATCATGTCTTTTGATTCTGCCATGTTCTGAATTCAGTATTTTTCAAGATTGGATTTTTTTTTTTGGGTATTGATTTGATCAATCCCCAGAAGACAAAAAAAAATGATTTATGGGGAGTTGGTTTTGTGAATGGTTGTGTGAATGAACTTATGTTAGGAAATTGAGTAAGATTCATACGTCAAAAGGTGTTGAAAAATGAGCAAAAACTGCAAGAGTAATTAATAACCAATCCTTGGAGTTATGCTAAATTAGCACTCAGTCAGATATTTATTTAATTCCCTCTTTTTTCAAATTAGTAACGTCAATTGTGTGTCATTGTGTAGGAGATTGAATCTCAATTATCTATATTACTTGCTTGTAGAAAAATTATAATTGCTCTGTTTTTGGGCATGTTTACTTCAGTGGAATACAAATGAACTGAAATGAATTATACTGAACTGAATTGAATTGAATTATGCTGAACTGAAATGCATTATCCTAAATTGAATACAGCTAAAAATAATATTTTATAAGAGAATAAAATTAAAAGCTGAACTGAATTGCTTCATTTGACCAAAAAATGTGAGAATTTTTTTAGTCAAATGGAGCAATTAATAGTAATATTTTATTATGTGTGTTTAGGAGTGTTTACTTAAACATTTTCCATGTACTACTCGTTTTGTTTTGTTCTTGGGAAGAGACAAATCTGCACATGTTTGAGATAAGGAGTTGAGGACAATGGAGTAATGGACAATCTTGACATAAATAAAAGATAGGATATTCCATGCATGAGTTAGCCACGCAAGTACGCAACAATACACTTGCACTCCAAACGATAATATATAGGCTCTTACAGTCTTACTCTCTTAGCCCTATTCTTTAGGACTTAAAAGCTACACTAATCAGATCAGATCAGATCAGACAAATTCAAATCAGATCAGATCAGAAATTATTACTCATTATTACTCTTTATTATTATTATTATTATTATTATTATTATTATTATTATTATTATTATTATTGTTATTATTATTGTTATTATTATTATTATTATTATTATTATTATTATTATTATTATTATTATTATTATTATTATTATCGTCGTCGTCGTCGTCATCATCATTATTAATTTCGGGCATCATGTGGATGCTCAACATTTTCCGACGACGGTTTTCAGAAGAGTTTTCTGACGACGATTTTCGGGACGACTTTTCCAACGATGGTTTTCGGACTAGCTTTTCCAACGACGGTTTTCGGACTGAATTTTCCGGCTGTGATTATTTGGCCGACTTTTCCGGCGGTAATTATTCGGCCGAGTTTTTCGGCGACGTTTTTCGGGACGACTTTTTCGGTGACGGTTTGGTCGAATTTTTCGGCGGTGATTATTACTACTACTACTACTACTACTATTATTATTATTGTTATTATTATTATTATTATTATTATTATTGTTATTATTATTATTATTATTATTATTATTATTATAAAATTAAAATTTGTTATACACAAAAATACTAAATGTCTACAAGAAGTTAGTGGAAACCCTAGATACAATCTGGGCCCCACTCCCCTAGCTATTGCAAAGCCAATACGAGAGAAGATGTGAGCAGCAGCCCGCGCACAAATATCATGTGCTCTGGAAAAACTCTGAATCCGCTTCAGCAGCGCAACAGCATCCTCTTCGAATTCGCCAAAAGTAGAAAAAGAGAAAGGTAGGAAACTATACCCAAGAGTAGCACACCGATCCGCATACTTACCCCGTTTTCGAGAAGCCGCATCCAACACAGCATGACCAGGAACAAAATCAGCCATACCAGACTGAGTCAAAGGCGATGATCCTGTCAAATCAACACAGACATCGTGACCACGATCCCAAAAATAAAGCAGCAAGTCCGCAGGAGGAAGAGCCCCGAACTCTGAGCCCAATCCAATATCAACATCTTTTCCAACAGAAATCCCCGAGCGAGTGCAGATATCAACAAGAGTGTCCCGTACAATATTATGGCGATGCTTGACACCCACAATCCCAGCACACGACACAGCATGATCACCAAAGATGTCACCCTCAAAAACCCTCGAACAAGCGGAACAAGGCGCGGAAGCAAAAAACAAAGGAACACCCAGCCTGTAACATAGCACGCACCGATACGTTTTACCATTCATAGTCTGACCCATCCCTGTGATCGGAACCACCCTAAGCCAATCAGAAGTATGATCCCGTTGTTGCGATTTCCAAAGAGCAACCTGTCGTGGAGATAAAGAAAATGTGGTTTCAACAGTCTAAGTAACCTTTGTGAAATATTTATCTGCCAGTTTCTTCATGAGTTTGGGGGCAGCGTTCTCACTAGGATTACCAAGAATGTCAACATCCACAAAAGCATTAAGCAGACATAATGCATCAGCAAAGGCAGGCCCAGGATCCACAACACCAGCACAACGGAGAAACTTTAACTGCAACCCAGCAGACTGCAGCTGTGATGCTACAAACGCATAATGCAGAACATCCGCAACAGAATAGACACCTAACCCACCAAAAGCAAATGGTAAGGTGGCGAGCCTCCATTGCCAATCTCCGAAGCCAGGGCCAGACGCAGTGACAATACGCTCCAAAGATGAACGAAGTGCAACATCGAACTTCTGCCGAGCAGCCTCAAAGAGACGAGGAGGACAAGTCCGCATCACAAAGTAAAGCTTTGAAACCCCAGTGCAGGCACGAAGAAGTAACAACTCACACTGCGGATCTTCAAGCCGAGCAACCGGATTCATAAGCTCAATAGTCTTATCCACCCGACCCAGCACAAGCTCATTGCTGAAATCAGAATCTGCACTAACTGGCCCACCAAGTAGTTTAACACCCCGAAGAGGCCGAGCAATGTTGGGCGGGAAAACCCCAACTAACCTACTCCGAGGGTCCTCTGCTGGCCAAAAAACCTTGGTTTTATCAACATTGAGATAATAATAATAATTATTATTATTATTATTATTTTTATTATTTGTTGTAAGAATAATTTCAATATACTAATTATTAGTGGGTCAGATACTCCTTAATTAATTTATGATTCTACCTTTCTGGGATGCTGGGCTTGAAGAACTAGGGTTTTGAAGTTTTGGAGTGAGATTGAATGAAGGGTTTGGAGTGAGATTGAATGAAGAGGTGAAATGAAATGGGATATCATAATAATAATTATAATAATAATTATTATTATTATTTTAGTAAATATAATCATGATTTACCTTTCTCATACAAAAATAATTATTACAAAAATAAAAATAAAAATAATTCAAATCAGATCAGGTCAGATCAGGCAAACTCAAATCAGATCAGATCAGACCAGATCAGTCCTAAAGAACAGAGCCTTAACCATGAATAATTACAAAAAAAATTGTGTGAACAAACCATTTTTAATTATTTTTAACCATGAAAAAAAGAAAAAAAATTGGTTAACCCATCGGATAGACTACCCACGGTTAATCGAGAAAACTAGGGAGTAGTGAATAGTGATAGTGGAACCCCGCTCAACTTGATAATTAATATATTTTAGTGTTGTATTAGTAGTGGGTAGGTAACGCACCGGATAGATGTAGTCATGTCCTGAAAAAATAAAAATAGTTTGTCATGAACATTTGTTCAAATTTTTGGATTGAAGAAAATTTAAGGCAAATAGTTCATTTGACACATCAGCGCTGAGGATTGGAGCGAGCTTTGCTACAGTGAGCCAAAACGACATTTTTGCTCCTCTTTGGGCAAAACGACGTTGTTTTGGTGATGTAAAAAAAAAAAAAAGCGTGTCAACCTTGTTAAAATGTGGACACGCGGAGATTTTAACAAGTGGCATGCTTACAGCCATATCAAAAAATACTAATTACTATATACTTCGTGGATTAAAATTGAACACTTACAATTATTAAAATTTTTAAAAAAAAAAAATCACCAAAATTCATAATTTTTCTCCTCTATAAATAGACACTCACATGTAATGATGTTAATCATAGTTAATTATGATTAATGATGTTAATTGTAACCATTTACATATTAGCATTTTGTAAATATAAAGGTGGGGTCCACTAAAAAAGATGGTAAACCTTTTTTATTTTGTTCATGGATAAAAGTAAAAATTAAAAATAATTTGATTTGGTGATGTGGATGAGAAGTATAATGGTGACCTATGAACCAACATTTTTATAATTCATGAATAATGGTACTCTCACGGCCCGTTTGGTAGCCGGTTATAAATGGAGGTAATGTGAATGAATTTATAACTAAATTTGGAAGGAAAATCAAAACTCATTCTCATGGTGGTGTTAGCTTAACTCTAATTTATCTAATTTTTTTTCACAAATATTCATTCTCATCTAATATCACCCTTCCACATGGTAATGGATGATAATGGAAAATAAGAACAAATTTCAAATTTGGGAATAAAAAATATGTTTTTTATGGGGATTTTGAAGTTTTTTCTTAACATATTACCCTTTACATCGATTCTATTACCACCATTCATTACCAATACCAAACGGGCCCTTTCAAACCCAAATGTTGGATATTATACTCCTCCCTTCGTCCCTAAATAAATACTCCACTTTCTTTTTTACCGTTTTAAAATTAATGTTTCATTACTACTTTTGGTTATATAACTTTGTTTATAGAATTACATTTTATATCCTTAAAACAATATTTTATACTCTTAAAAGCACTTTTTAGCAACTAGAAGTTTTATTTTTTTTTACGTGAAGCAATTTATTAAATCGAATAAACAAATAAGCTAAGTCTTTACTGATAGAATATAAATAATTATGTAAATAATGCCTACTTGTTTGAGCTAAAGGGTGGGCAACTCCATTGTCATCACCTCTAGCACCCCTCATAACTGCACCAACACCAAAAACTCCATTCTCCAATGTTGCAACATCTGTGTTCGGCTTGTAAAACCCCACTTCAAGTGCCTGCCATCTATTTTGGTCTCTTCGTATATCTCACCTACAAGAGCTACATCACAACACTCTTTACCTACTAGAGGATCGGATAAAGAATAGTACAACCTTAAAAATGATAGATAGTAAAAAAAGTATCTAATTAGGGTGCGTTTGATTCAAGTTAAATAAGCACTTATGTGCTTTTTTTAAAAAAATTCATATAATATCTGAAAATTTTAGATCAGATCAGAAAATGTCATATCAAATCAAAAAATTTAGATCGATCAAGTCAAAAAAATTATATTTTTATTTCAATAGGTGAGGTTGCGGCGGTGTTCAAGTGGATTATCATACTACTCTTATTTATTGTTCATAATTGTTAGTCAAGTTGGGGAAAAATTTTGTCATTTGTGTACTAAAATCTTCCATAGTGATATTTGATTTTCTTAAATCATTAATAGCCTTATTAAAAAAAAGTAATCACAATTTTAAAAATCAAAAGTAAAATTTATTGTAGAATTAATCAAAATTTATTCATATATAATAAATTAATTAGAGAAATTAATTAATTAGTCAATTTGCAATATAGCAAAAGGAAAAAACTAAATTAAATTTTAAAAAATAAAAAATATTTATTTAAATTTTTTTTACAATTATGTTGGAACTTATTAATTTCATTGCCAAAATATGATTGCGTGCATAAAAACTAGTATCTAACTATTTATATTATATGGGATGGCTACAAGTTTGAAATCAAATAAGTTAGGAAACTAATCAATAGGATTCCAAAAATGATAAAATCAAATTTACCATAAAATAAAATTATAGAATAAGAGTTTATATATCTAAAATAATCCATATCATACTTTATGACGAACAATGTAATATAGCTAAAATTTGTTGACAACAAAACTAGTCAAAGAATATATGTATGTGTTTCAAGAAACCATCAGCAACCATTTATCACAAATTAAACTAACATGTCTATTATTATTATTGTCACATATTTACATATATAAGGAATATTAATCTATTCATGTTAATAACGTTATTTAAACTCAATACTATATGTCTATTATTGTTACATATTTACATATATAATGAATATTTATTTAACGCACGCATCACGTGCATAAAAGACTAGTATTATATAACCAAGTTACCAAACTAAATATTGATTATAATTCAATAATCTCTATTATATAAATGAATCTTTTTTACTTTATTAATATTATTCAAAGATCAAACTTAATACACAAATTTTCTTATAGCACTAACAAAAATAATTATTTGAGTAAAAAAGTTCAACAAAAAATAAGTATATGTTAGAACCAAACAATTTATTAAACTAACAAATAACTATTTGACTAAAAAAAGCTGAGGAAGTTGATATGGCACACGCGCATAACGTGCAAAAAAATACTAGTATTATATATTTAAAGGTAATGTTATATGCAGCCCTTAAACTTGTATATAAGCATTAAATATATCTCTTAAATATCATTTCGATATTCTTAGATAATAGAAGAATGTTGGTAAATTTAAAACAAAAAAAAAAAAGGCAAAAATAAAGCAATTTTTTTTAATTATATACGTTAGTTTCTCATAAAATGTGATTTTGAAGAATCAATGGTGTATAAGAAAAAAAAACCTTTTTTTTTTTGTTTTTTTAACGGAAGGGTCAAGGTGTATATAACATTTAAAAGGCCAATTCATTGTGATTCGTCAGGACCGTCCCATTGAATTTTGGGGCCCTGTTCTCATAAAAAATATTGGACCCCTAAATATGAAGATGAAAAATTAATTCATGGAAATTTAAGATTTGCAATTAATGAATTATTTTTTTTAATGTGAAAATGGAATATGAAAAGTTGGAGCAATTAGTTGACATTCATTGTAAATCACGGTTAATTTGTTTCTTTCTTTGTTTTTTTTTTTATATTGAACTAAATATGAAAATAGGCCCGTTATAATTGGGGGCCTGTGCTGTTGGTCACCTTGCACATGTGCAAGGAGTCAAGGACGGCCCTGTGATTCGTATTGCCTTTCAGTTGTTTCACCACCATCTCGTTTTTTTTTTTTCTTTTTAAACTGTGATCATCTTAAACCCTAATTAAACCCTACTTAAAAACCCTTGTCTTTACCATTGATTACCATCATCAAAACATGGCGCGAAAATCTCTACTGAGAAAAACAAACGCCTTAGCCTCAAATCTAGCAGCCATCATCTTCATCCTCACAACCTTCAAACAATTCATTCCAACCACCATTATCAGCTATCTCACCACCATCTTCAACTGCGTTGTTGCCTACTTTCGCAACGAAGTTTCCATCACCTTCTACCAGTACAAGACCGGAAACTACATCCGCAGCCGCGCCTACACCGCCGTCAAGTCCTATCTCGCCTCCATCTCCACCTCCACTTCCTCGGCGAGGCGTATAAAGGCCGAGACCACCAGTACACAAAAAAAGTCCATCGAGTCTCTGGTTTTTTCCGTTGCAGGCCATGAGACGTTTTCCGACGTTTTCGATGGCGTACAGTTCAATTGGACCACCGGCACCATCGTTCCCAACCGAAGGTCCGACGCCGAGAACCGCTACTTCCGATTGTCCTGTAACGGCAAGCACCGAACCCTAGCCATGGAGAAGTACCTCAAACATGTAGTGGATGCAGGGGAAGACATTAAGAACAAAAAGCGTAGAAGATCGCTGTACACAAACAATCCCAGCACCGATTGGAAGGATCCTAAGAGAGGTTACTGGAGCAAAATTGTGTTTGATCATCCTTCTAATTTCGATAATCTTGCAATGGATGCTTCTAGAAAGGAAGAAATTATGGATGATTTAATCATGTTTAGTAAGTCTAGGGATTATTATAACAAAATTGGTAAAGCCTGGAAAAGAGGATACCTCTTGTATGGACCTCCTGGAACAGGAAAATCTACCATAATTGCTTGTATGGCGAATTTGTTGTGTTATGATGTGTATGACATTGAGCTTACGACGATCAATTCTAATTCCGAGCTCAGGACTTTGCTGATTAACACTGGAGAAAAGGCGGTCATTGTGATTGAGGACATTGATTGTTCTCTTCCCATTACAGGGAAAAGATTCAAGAAAGAAAAAATAAAAAATTGGGATGTTTTAGACTCGGACTCAGACTCCGACTCAGACTCAGCCTCAGACATTGAAAACGTGAAAAAGGGTGTTACTAATAAAGATGATTCGAGTGGGAAGAGTAGTAGAGTAACACTCTCGGGGCTTTTGAACACCATTGATGGGCTATGGTCGTCGTGTGTAGGGGAAAGGATTATTGTGTTTACGACGAATCATGTTGAGAAGCTTGATCCGGCCTTGATTAGAACAGGGAGGATGGATAAACACATTGAGTTGTCGTATTCTACATTCGAGGCGTTTAAGGTGTTGGCTAAGAATTACTTGAGCATTGAGTCTCATCCTTTATTCGAGAGGATAGAAGAGCTTTTGAAAGAGGCTAAGATTACTCCATCTGATTTAGCTGAATGTTTGTTGCCAAAGAACAAAGATTTGGATGTGGAGAAGCGGTTAGCGTTTGTAATCAGGACTATTGAAAAGGTCAAGAGAAGAAACAACAAACAAGAGTCCAAAGAGATGAAGTTTAATTAATTAGATGATTAAGGTTTTAGGTTTTGTTTAATTTATAGGTGCCATGTTACTTTCTGATTTAAAAGTAAATAACGAGTAATTCTTGAAAAATTGCATTTCAAACCCAAGACATGAGATTGATCAACCAGTAAAAAGTTTCATGCTAAATCTATTTAAGCTTTATATTAATCTGTTAATCTGTTTTATGAGCTCATAATCTGTTTAAGCTTAGGTTGTGTCTGATTCATCTCAAATTTTCTGATTTGTTCTTATCTGATTTGAAATTTTCTGATCTGATCTGATCAGAATTTTTCTGATTGTAGTCATTATTATAGTTATAATTTTTCTAATCTTATATGAACTTTTCAGATCTGATTTGAAACTTTATCTGATCTGAGCTGATCTGAATTTTTTGAATCAAATGTAACCTTAGTCTAACTTCATACATAACCAATTTTAAACATATTTATATCTGACCAGCTTTACTGATCTATGGTCAAGCTTTATGCTGATTGCTGAATCTATTTTATTAGCTAATGCCTAATGAAACTTTAGCAGCCTTTTCTGAATTTCTGAAAATTTTCTTATAATCCCTTCACAATTATGCATACTGTCTCATGCAAACTAACTGATATCAGTTTTTCACAAAATACTGATTTAAGCTATCACATAAAAATGTGTCAAACAATTAACATTATCATTATTTAATTAATGTAAAACTATAACGGTTTGCAGAACTAGATATAGGTCAGTTCTGTTCAGATTAATTCAGTCTAAAACAACGTGGACTAGCCTTACTAGTACTCATCTCAGCAGCTGAGACAGTTTCTTGTCAATAGCTTTCTTCGTCCTTTTTAATCTTACAATAAGTGTGTACTTGTAGTTAATGTTTCAACTTTAGCTGTTTCCACATAGGCAAACAAGTTCTAGCAATGGCTCTCTTCTACTGAATCACCATCTAGCACTACATTATTACGACATTGCTAAGAACTAATATTAGGGAGATTGACATTTTAGGCAATAATGCATAATAAATTGTTACTAGTAGCTTATGAAAGAATCTAGAAAGTGTCTTAGAAAATAACTATCTCTATGTATAGAGGTTATTAGGGAGGAAGCAGGTTATGTTGAATATTGCTATGTGCGTTGTGTTAATTGGGAGAGATTTAAGCCTCTTGAAATATTGTATTGGAAGAGAATCGAGTCTCTCGAGTGCTTTTAAACTCTGTAGCGGTATTTCATGTATGGTTTAGTTTAAACACTTTTAAATTCAGTTCAGTTCAGATTAATCGAGAGTCCAGCATTCCTCTTATTTAAGTAGTCAACAAATCGATGGTTTTATTTATGTGTTAATTTGCTCTAATGGGTCATGGGTTTTTTTTAGAGTTATTCAGTCTTATAGGAGACTTGTTATATAACCTATAAGGACATGGCTAGGTTAGTCAGCATTGAGTTTCTGATTGTTGTTAGGCAATATCATATCATAGAACAAGGAAGAACAAAGTGGATATTGTATTAATCATCATAAGTAGAACAATTGGGTCACAAAATACAGATATAAGATCAACATTATCATTATTTTACACAACTACAACAGGTTTCACAACAAACAGTAGATATCAATTAAGCAAGTATTAGTATTCTTCTAAGAAGTTGATGATTTATTGTCACTTTCTTCTCCCTTCTTATCTTCCTCTCCTTTTTCATCATTTGCTTTCAACTTCTTTTTTTCCTCTTCTGATTTCTTAGCTTTCTCTTTTTCTTCTTCCTCTGCTTTCACCCTATCATCCTCTTTAGCCTTCTCAAGAGCTCTAACCAAACTCTCCAAACAAGCATCAACATCAACCACAAGTGATTTTCTCATCAAATTCTCACCAACATCAGCAGGAGTCATATTAGTTTCTTCAAGCAACCTCCTTATAGTCTCGAACAAAGGATGAGATTCGATGTCCAAGTAATTCAAAGCAAGAACCTTAAACGCTTCATACGAACAGTATGATAGCTCAATATGCATATCCATTCGACCCCTTCGAATCAATGCAGGATCAAGCTTATCAATGTAATTAGTAGTAAATATTATTATCCTCTCCTCCCCACAAGCAGACCATATCCCATCAATAAAATTCAGTAACCCCGAAAGAGTTACCTCACTTTTCTTGGTTTCCTCTTCACCCTTCATCTTCTTCTTGACTTCAGCCTTTTCTTTATTATCCTCCTCATCATCATCATCCTTTTCTTTCTTCTTTTCTGACGATCTTTGGCCCGTCAAATCAAGTGAGCAATCAATATCCTCAATCACAATTATCGACTTGCTCGAAGTCTCGATTAATAGCCTCCTTAGCTGAGTATTGTCTTTAACCGCGGTTAACTCAAGATCATAGATGTCATACCCTAGTAAGTTTGCCATGACCACAATCATGGTTGATTTTCCTGTGCCAGGAGGTCCATAAAGGAGATAGCCGCGCTTCCATGGCTTCCCAATCTTCTTGTAGTAATCTTTTGCCTGGCTAAAGTGAACAAGATCATTGATGATGGCTTCTTTCTTTGATGTGTCCATGGCAAGGGTGTCGAATGTGGCGGGGTGATTGAACTCAATATGACTCCATAAGGTTGATTTTCTTCCATATGAATTACCTTCATTTACATTGGTGAACAACTTCCTTTGCCTTCTTCTGATCGCGATTTCTTTGCCTTTGTCCATTACATAATTCATGTAGGATTCAGTGATTAGCTTTTTATAACGACTATGGAATGTGACCTTGTAATGCCTGTTGAATGATTACAAGTTATCATCATGAGCAAAAGGTTAGTACTCCCTCTGTAACATATTAATGGCAACGATTTGACATAAAGTAGAGAGGAAAAATGTCAAATCGTTGCCATTAATATGTTACGGAGGGAGTAATTACAATCAGATTCTGGGAAATCCAAGTAAAATCACCTCAACTCAATGACACTCAAACAATTATCGAGAGAAATAACCTTTTTCTTCCCACACCCCTTTAATTTTGAATCTGCACTTAGGACTTGTTTACTTCAGCTTAAATTCAGTTCAGATCAATTCAACTCTCAATTTCCTTCTCTTATAAAATATTACTTTCAGTTGTATTCAATTCCGTTCAGGAAAATTAGTTCCGTTCAGATGTATTCAGTTGAAATAAAACAAACGCTTATTGCAATGTATCATTCTATCTTCTTTTCACCCTCCCTTAAGATAATTAAATAAATAAACTATCTTGAGTCTCATGGATGCTAACTAAATTTGGACTTCGAACAATGTCATTCTGTAGCGGGACGGAAGCAATGTTATTAGTCAGATAGGAAATGAAAATTTTATTGATCTGATGTCCCTTGTGGACTTGTGATTTTAATTTTTAAGTATTGTTTGGCTTAAAAGGCAAAATCACACCTTTTATAATCAAGATAAGTCTTACTTTTTCAAGGAGGTATCAAAAGATGGAAAGGAATCAAGCCTTATGGAATAATAATTTATAACAAGCTGGTATCCCAATCCCATATTGTTCTGATCAGAAACATGAAAATTGATCTGAAATGCAGAATTCTGATGCATCAGAAAGTTAGTTCAAGATCAGTGGTGTATGAGTATCTTTGACCGGTTTTATATTGTGTGTTTTGCTATTGTTAAAAGTCAATTTCAAGTTTATGTGTTGTAATAATGTCTGCTCTGTAGATTTGCTCCTGTTATTTTTCATTGTTCTGTAATTTTAGTTTTGTGTGTTGGTAAGCTCTCAGTCTTTATTTTATTTGCAAAATCTCATGTAAGACCTCAAAACTTATAGCTGAAAATTGCAACTTTATAGTGTAAATCTATAACTTTTTGAGTAATTAGTTAAGATTTCTTCAGGGGGGCTTGCAATTTTTTACTCCATCCGTAATAAAATAACTGTAATTTTTTACCCTATTTTATATCAAATTGTTGTAGTTAATATGTTATGGGGAGTATTTGCTTGATGAGCTAATGAGTGCCCTTTTTTTTGGCATGTGAAACTAACAACTAACAACCAACACAAATGCTACTCATTTCAGGAAATATCTAATTCCTAACGGTTAGATGTGTAAAACACTTAAACACATATCATCATCTAATTTTATTCCTTTTTTTTAAGTGAAAAGTTATGGCACACGTTAGAAAATAAAAAAAAGACAATTAACAAACGACAACTTATCCTAAAGATAAAGGTAACAAGGAATGGCAAAGTAGTGCCCAATTTCACCTCGTAGTTTTTGGGGTAGGAGAAAAAAAAATAAAAGATGATTAAAAGTTGTATAAAACATACGGAGTAAAAGAGAGTATGGAAAAGAGAAAAAAAAAAGTAATTGTTTTTATTGAAGTTAGTTAAAAGTATGAGCGAATATGGAAAAAATAATTGGAATTATAAATTAATAAAAGTGTAAGAAGTAAGTAAATTAAAAAAAATCCAAAGAAGTAAAGTGAGTAAATAAAAAAAATATATATATAAGAAAAATAAATGTAACCCAAAATCATAGATTCATTGGTATAAATGTATAATTAATGTATGAATTGTACACAATTCTACATTTAGCAACTTAAATATAGCGTTAAAAGATTGGAAAAATTCATATGAATAATTCCAACTATTGAAGGTCTTCCAATATTAATCCCAACTATAGATTATTACACTATAATTCAAACTATGGGGGTAGTTTTATAATATTAGTCCATACTAACTTTTGACCGGCTCCGATTTCCTTCGTAGAAAGGGAGGAAGGTATAGTCAAGTACAATAAATAAGAAATGAGGAAAGATAACGAATACTTTATGAATTGGTGACCGATTACAATAGGTTAAATAATTCAATGGACTAATATCATAAAACAACCTCAAAGTTTGGATTATACTGTAATAACTAATAGTTGAGATTAATATTGAAAGACGTCCAATAATTGGGATTATTTATATGAATTTTTCCTAAAAGATTTGGTTAACAACTTTACATTTTCCTTAAAAAAATAATTAAAAAAGACTCGTTCAAATGAGGTAAGAATGTAAGATAGTCATTAAAGATTATGAATTCATTATTTAAAAAATGCTCGAACATTTCAATTTTTTGAAATAAGAACCATATTAAAGATATGATATTCTATTTCATAAGCAGAAAGAAGAAATAAAAATCACAAAAGATTTGAATGAGTTTTTTGACATTTGTAAATAATAATCAGATTAAGAATATGGTATTCTATTTCAAATACGAAAAAGATTTGAATGAGTTTTTTGAGATTTTTGTTTTTTTACGGCTTAATTTTCCAATTAGCAATGATGTGCCCTTTAAAACTATAAATAATCATTTAACAGTAAATAGTCTAAACACTGACACATATTCTAAAATAGAATTAATTTGGAAATTAGTGGCAAACTCACAAATCAAACAATTTAATTTAACTTAAAATTTCCATTTATAACTTATATTATCACCTCAACGACAATTTCCATCAACGTCATCATCAATTTGCTGTTTAGTGAATTGCAAGAGACCAAAAAAAGGGAGTAGTTAAGCATATATATATATATATATATATATATATATATATATATATATATTTTTTTTTTTTTTGAAAGATAAGCATATATTTCAAATCATTTATAGTAAAACAAAAATAGAGGAGTATATATAATATGTAAGAAACTAAGGCCCTACACATTTGGTACGAATTAATCTAAAACTAATTAAATTAAATCCTAAATTCATTAAAAACTACAATGAATTGAATTTGTTTGAACTAAACTATTAAGTTGAACTAGAATTTCAAAAATTAATTAAGTCCAAAAGAAGATAACCTAATTTCAAAGGATACAACTTTCAATCAATTGGCCTTGTTTGGTGATTAGAGTTTAGAATTTAGAGGTTAGAGTTTAGAGTTTGTGGTTAGATGATTACTTTTTGTTTAGAGGATTTGACTGCTGATTTAAATAGTTGATTGTTTAAAGGTGTTTGGTAACACATAGCTGATTGCTTAGAGTTTTGTTGTGTAAAATGACATTTATGGACATTTAAATATAACTTGTTAGGTTTTAATAGATTTAAATATGTGGACAAATTAGTCAATTAATATTTCTCTCTCCAAAACTCTGAAGAAAAAGCTGCCTAATCCAGCTTTTTCTAAAGAGAGTTTTGATCAGAGTTTTTGGTACAAAACTCTCTTTTAAACTCTATTTTACCAAACACCTAAATTAGAATTTTGTTTGGTTAAAAACTCTAAACTCTCTCCGAAACTCTAAACTCCCATCAAAACTCTCTCAACCAAACAAGTCCAAAATACATCTCTATTGAGGCACTATGACAAATAAAAAGAATGTACTATAAAAGTTGTCACCAATTTCGTTTTTTTATTACGTTTAAAAAAGGTCTTAATTTGAATCTTTCTATAAATATACGTTTATTTTTACAATTTGACTCTCATGTTATATTTTGGTCCGATATATGTGTCATACGAATCCTTTCTTATTTCCCTCATACAAAAATTTGTCCCCTCCTTCGATGTGACTTCCTCCCTTCGTTTCTTAACGTCGGTTACATTTGAAATTTTGATTACAAAGAGTGACAAACTTTGACTACGAAACGTAATCTTTATTTTATATATAAAAAAAATCATATTTATATAAAACCTTATTAAATTTATCTCGATATATAAGTTATTAATTAATAGGAACTTGACATTGGTTATGGTCAGAGCGGAAGTATTTGCTATTTTGCTTAATGAGAAATCTTAATTGAGACATCCAAATATATATTTATATATTCAAATAAAAACAAATACTTCCTCCGTTCTAAAAAACGCAACAAACTTATTTGCACGCATTTTAAAAAAGAGATTTAAAAGTCTAAACGATCAAATTTGGACACATTTGTCGAAACACAATTTGGACTCGTAATATCTTTAAATATATAAGTGTAAAAATTATAAAAATTATATATTTGAAAAGTGTATTACGATGTGAATCCAACAAGATCCCACGTGACTATGTTTTTCTTTATATATAAGTAACACTTAACGGTCGAATGAATATTGTCAAAATTAAAGTGTTACATCTAAAAAACGGAGGGAGTGTATATAATTTTAAAACAAGTAACCTATACTATCATTTACACCCTTAAAATTATACAAGTAACCTATAATTTTAAAATTATTTTGATTAATTTGTTCATTTACACCTTAAAATCACTTCTTTGAAATACTTGCAAAATGATTTGTTGCATTCTTTATTAAAAAAAAAAAAAAAGACAATGGTCTCAAGAATTCAGACTATTCAGTTAAATAAACCTTGATATAAATAAAAACTAAAGAATCAAGAAAGATTTATGACAAAAAAAGAAAAGAAAATTAGATACCTCTTATCATCTTGACCAGGATACAAAGAGATAGTTTGAGATCTGGCGCTAGTTTTACGAGCATTCCACCAAACCTTAACACCTTGAAATTCATCAGCAACTTCTTCATTATCTCCAATTCCAAGTACCAGCGATTTTCCATTTTTAACAAAATTCGCCTTCATTCCTCTGGCTTTCATCGATATTTTATCACTCAAGTATGTTTCAATTGTTGTATAAGCTTCGCTTCTCTTAAATCTATCTCCGCCATATTCTTCAACAATTATGAAATTATAAGGACTAAAAAACTTAACGATTCTCTCTGTGTAACGATACAAATACGAATTTATTGAATCTCTCCATTGATGTGGAATGTATTGCTCGTATAAAGCTTTCATGAATATGATTGTGGCAAGTATTGAACCGAATTGCATAAACATTTCGTTTGGATTCATCATCATCATATTCATCGTCATCTTAATTTTTTTTTTTTTTTTAGACGACGATTGATTTGATAATAAGTTTCTTTATTTGCCTTGGTGCTGCTGACTCTAACAGAGGAATTGGGTATTTATATAAACAGGGGTCAGTGGCATTTCGGATAATCTTGTGTAAAGAGGAGGGTATTTTTGGAATTTTTATAATGAAGACTGATATCATGATATGGTCATAATCTTATGGAGTATTATGGACTAAGCCGCTGACGCCGATGCATACTGCATTGCTGTGTGTATATAAACGTGTATGGATGTGTAATTGATAAACAAATAGTTTTATGCCCGTGTTATGCACGGGTATGATTTCTCAAAAAAATTGATTGAAAATTATAGTAAGAGTATGTTTGGTTGGGGGTAATAATCAAAGGGAATGAGAATTGTTTATGCCAAATTCTGCACTTTGCGGAATCTAGCTGATCCGGCTACGACTAGACTGTGATATTGTGGATATAATAACAACAATGGCGGAAATTAAAGAACAAAGAAAAAAGAGAGAAGACAAACAAGAATGGTGACGCGGAAAACCTTTAAATAGGTGACAAACCGCGGGTGGCTATGAGTCCACCAATCCACTATATTTGAATATTAATTATTGCGTACAAAGAAATCGTAAATGAAAAGTAAAGATGAATCACTCGTAATGGAGTACAATGGTGGGAGAAGAGAGAAATGTATGAGTTTACTGTATGTTTTTTCTCATGAATATCATGTGTCCTTAAAAACCCTAAAAAAACCTCTTTTATAATCGTATTCCTCCCCTTCATTGCTCCAACCGTTGGCCACCCTAAAAATGGGGAAGTTGTTGCTGACTTGACCCAGCCAGCAATGCACAACAGAGAATCTGCAATTTGTTTCCTTGTTTATCTCAACTACCCTTGACTGGGCTAAATTCCGGAATATTCCGCTGCTACGCGTCCCGCCAAGCTTGCCGAATCGGCTAGGTAAAATCTGGCCATAACAGGAATCAAGTGGCCCCATTTCCTTTGAATGTGTTTGTTAGACCACTTTTACCATTCTTATTCCCTTACCCATTCCCCTAATCTAACACTTTTCTAAACCCTCCTCCCCCCTTATCTTTTGCATTCCCTTTCCCCACCCTTCACCTAACCACCACCCAACCACCCCAATCCAACCCAGCCCCACTGCCACCCCACCCCCACCCACGCCCACTCACCCACCACCACCCACACCCACTGCCACCCCACCCACACCCACACCCACTGCCACCCCACCCCCACCCCCACCCACACCCACGAACCCAATCACTCAGCCCCATCCTACTAACCCTAACCACCCCAAATACTCAAATTAAAAAAAACAACTCCCAACCACCTCCACCACCTCCACCACCACCTACACCACCCCCAGCCGAACCGCCTCCCCCCGCCGCCCCTTCGCCACCCCCTCCCCACCACCCTAAAGCCCCCAACCACCCCCCACGAACCAAAAACCCCCAAATTCGAAAACCCTGGAGGTGGTGTAGGTGGTGGTGGAGGTGGTGGAGGTGGTTGGGAGTTGTTTTTTTATTTTGGGTGGTGGAGGTGGTTGGGAGTTGTTTTTTTTAATTTGGGTGGCGAAGGGGCGGCGAGGGGAGGCGGTTCGGCTGGGGGTGGTGTAGGTGGTGGTGGAGGTGGTTGGGAGTTGTTTTTTTAATTTGGGTGGTTAGGGTTAGGGTTAGGGTTTTGAGGGGTGGGGGAGGGGAGGAGGCTGCGGTGGTGGAGGAGGGGTGGCGCTGGCAAGGGGTGGGGGAGGGGGGTGGTTTCGTTGGTGGTGGAGGAAGTGGGGGTTGTTTTTGAACTTGGGTGGTGGAGGTGTATTTTTTTAACAAACAACCTTTTAAATCTAACACTTTTGCTTTCCATTCCCCCCCATTCCCATTCTTAAAGTGATTCTCTTTCCCTTTGATAACCAAACACACCCTTCATTTCTTATTATTTGCAACGATGTAACATAAAGTAGAGAGGAAAAGTGTCAAGTCGTTGTAAATAATAAGAAACAGATGTAGTAAAAGTACTATAGTCTCCTCTGGATTCATTAGTAAAAGGTTTTTTCAATTTTAGGTTTTTTGTTTTTAGAAGGACTCGTTTACATTAGCTGAATAGAGATGAACTGAATTGTACTGACGGTGTGTTTGGATTCTAGAATTTCATTTGAAATTCTAGAATTGAGACAATTATAGTGTTTGGATGTCCGAGAATTTTAAATGATGAATTTGCCCAAATTCTACAACTAACAAGTAATAAGCAATGAAGGTAAAAATTTCAAATGACAAAGTAAACCATGTCATTTGAAATACTTAAATTCTATAATTCAAATGATGTATTTGAAATGAAATCTATTTTCCCAAACACAACCTGAACTTAATAGAGTGTATTAATTGAACTTAATAGAGATGAACTGAACTGAATTTAATCTGAAGTAAACAAGCCCTAAGGGCTAAGTTATACATGTGCTTTTTCACACTCCTAAACAATGCCCCCAACTCATGCTTTTTAATTAACACTGCCCACTTTATTTATTCATTGTCAATAGTTCTGTTAAAAGAAGTTGCATTTTGTAGGCTGGAAATTTTTCCTTAAACATTTTACGGCTTTTAACTGATTTCCATCATTTATAAATTATGCATTGCCCTAAAATGAAGTGCAGTACGATACCGAAACCAGATACTCCACCTTTTTATTTAATTATATTTTTAAAAAAAGGATTTACCCTATTTTAGTCCTTTTGTTTGTCTTTCCATTATTCTGTGAAAAAAGATTTTATCATTTTATTTAATTATTTGTAGTTTTACATATATAATTTTCAATTTATTACATTGAAGATTTTCATAAAATTTTATTTTTTTCATATTTTATATGCGAAGTATTATTTTTTCATTCGTACTTGTATCTTTAATTTTAGAAGTGGCATATTCGG
The DNA here is from genome assembly GCA_951394345.1 of Salicornia ramosissima. Classification (NCBI taxonomy): domain Eukaryota; kingdom Viridiplantae; phylum Streptophyta; class Magnoliopsida; order Caryophyllales; family Amaranthaceae; genus Salicornia; species Salicornia ramosissima. The sequence continues at coordinate 51,221,858 of OX596239.1, read as the reverse complement.
TACCCGCTCTCAAACTCATACTCGTATCCTAAATTTTAGAAGTGGCATATAGTTTAATTTGTAATATCTAATTTTACATTTCTTTTATATATTTTGGAAAGTTACTTTGATTTTTGGGGTTGGAGTTAGAGGTTAGAGCGGAAAACAAAAGAGGTACAAATTCTTTGTTGAGACGGTTTCATCATAAGTCTAAGCTTTGCGAAGAAAAGTTAAAGAAAAATATGTAAAAGTTGCAACAAACATGTAAAAAGTTATGTGCATGTAAAACTACATAACTTTTTTTTCAATAACTTTTACAAAATTTTCCATAACTTTTTTTCTTAGCAAGCTTGGTCTTACCATTGTGAAACGGCCTCACCAAAGATCTACTGAAAGAGAGGCAAAAGGTTATTTTTGGTGTTTAAATTAGTAGTTAGAGGTTTGAAAGAAAGTTTTGGAATGAAAAACTCTTTTTAAAAAAGCTCAAATGAAGAGCTTTTTTAAAGAGCTTATAACTTTTTGGTTCTTTTTTACTCTGAAATATCTAACAGCTAACCGCTACAAATAGCTTATAGAATCAATTATTTAAATCAGCTGTCACAATTACCTAGTCAAAATAGCTAACTCAATCAACTAACATCTAACAACTAACCGTTATCTCCCAAACAGAGCCATAGATTTTATTATATTCAAAAATTATATTCAAATTATAAGTTATAATTTCAAAAATTAATTTAGATTTTTCAAAAATTATAATTTAATATTTTATTATGTTCAGAAATTTAAAATATGAATTTTTTTGGCCATCAGATTAGACTAAGGTCTGATACGTACCACATCTCAATCATGATGTTCTTTTTGAGTATTTGTCTTATTAGTAAAGTAAGTACGGAGTATTATTCATGCACCACAAGTCTATAATACGACATTTTTTTTCATGCATTATATGGAGAAATTATTAGTCTATAAGTGACATCACTTGGTGTTTTTTTTTTTTTTTTGTTTGAAAATAACATCATAATAACTTGTTATTAGGGGCGACCACTTAAGCATTTACCTGGATATTTGAATGCCAAATTTCATGATATTTAGAACAATTTTCTATAACCTTCTTAAAATGAGACCTGCTACTCTTTATTTTCGATTTTATGATCCATAGTTTGGTATCAAACTATCAATTGAAAAAAAAAATTATGAGAATGAATTAATATATAAATTTTAAAGGAAAATCAATTTACATTTCCATGTTGGTATTAGATTACTTTAGGTAATGTTTGGATATGTAAAATTCATTTTAAATTAATGAATTCAATTTCTAAATATTGAAAAGTTACAATTCAAATGACAATTATTTGTTTGTGTTGTTTTTAAAATTTGAAATGACATGATTTTGTTAAGTATTTGAAATACACTATATTTTCTTATTCGGCATTTGGGTTGGAAATTTGGCTAAATCCAAATCTAATTTTTTTACTTGTCAAACAAGTAATTTGACCCAAATCCATCATTTCAAATGAAATACTTATATCCAAACATAGCATAATATTATTTTTTTAATTTGATTGTCATTTAAATACTACCCATTAAAGTGAAAATTGATAATAATAAAAAATATTGTTAAATTCAATGTTGAAATAATATTTAAGGATTTAAATATCTAAGTTCGTTGGACAGAAATTAGAGTCGGAGTTGAATTATCATAGTCAAATGACTTTGTTGTAATTGATGCCTAGTTGGATCAAGCATCTAACTTAATTCCTATTAGTCGAATTATAATTTTATAAATATTGTCATTAGAGTCCCACACTCCTACCCGGTATCATCCAAGGCATCTAGACATCAAAAATCATATTTATTCATTTCCATTTGAGTATCTTTCGGTGTCATTTTGATTCTTTCTTCTCGAGAGCCCAAAAGATCTATCTAATGGATCTTTGGTTTAGGTTATTTACCTATTACATAATTTTAAATTTTTTTTTTTTTTTTTTTGTGTATCCACCCGGTTCACCCTTTTGAGCTAATCCGGATTCGGAATGCGTCCTGAGGTTAAGGTTTTAAACTCCTCCCAACGTGCTTACGGGGATCGAACCGTGGTTCTCCCTACAAAGTCTATCCCCTAGCACCACTAGACCAAGACAACGTTGGTTCGAAAGTTTCTGTTTTAATTGAGTGCATTCTCTTTAATAAAATATATGAGGGATGACCAGTAAATCAATTTGAGATACAAAGTTTGTATCTCAAATGGCATTTTAAGGTAATTTTGACAAACTTTAGAGGGAGGAATCCGAGCACCAACTCTATAGGGGGTGTTTTGGTAATTTATTTTCAACAAAATTACAAAAATGCCATTTGATATGTTTGCTAAAAAAAATCATTTTGATTTACTAGCCATTTCCCTAAAATATATAATGTGTTTTTTATCCTTGGATCCACTGGTAAGAAGAGTCAAATCCTTTGTCCCTTAATTTATCTTCTTTAAATAGTCCAATTTGCTTTTTTAAGGGTGAATGCAAATGCAACAGTCAATTCAAGTCAATAAAATAATGTGTTTTTTATCCTTAAATTAATAATTACAATAATTTAAGCCTGTTTATTCTCTTTGAGAGTTGAGACCCAATCTCCATTAGTCAGTAGTCACGCTTAACTTTTTTTATCACAATAATTTTTTGATGAAATAAACCGACTAGAAGACGACTAGACCTAGCCGACAATATAACCCACAATATAACCAATTACTTTTTTTTTATGTCTTTTATTTATTAGTTTTTTAATTAATTCAATCCCAAAGGCTTTTTATATAATTCATATTTTTAGTGATAAAAGAAATTAGTTTGCTTCTCTATTAATTCGACCCTATTTATCACTAGTACATTAGTTTCGATACTTAGGTTATTTTTTACAGGTTTCAACGCCCTGTCATGCTCGGGGTATCATATAGGGTCTTATATCCGTTTTCACCATCCAATCACCGCCGTTGAACCTACAAGCCCATTTTCTGCCACCCGAATGAATGAGTTATGTGCATTCTACCCTTCAAACAACCTCGATTGCTGGTTTTCACTTGTGTTGACTCGTTTTATGTCCCTGTAAATCCTCCCTAAAGCTTGAATTATAGCATTCTGTTCTGGTCGTTCGGAAGGTCATTCCGAACCCTGTCACCACTTTTCCTGAAATTCGAACACGTGGTCTGGGATACCATTTGGTGGTCTTTTGTCTATTTTCACCATCCAATCGCCACTTTTGCCCCCTATAAATCCGTTTTCCTGCCTCCCAAACGAACGGTTCTTATGTGCATTATCGGCCATTCAAACGATCTCTGTTTCTAATTTCCATTTGTGAAGCCTCATTTTATGAACACAAGAAACTAACCCTATATATATGATTTTCGGCCATTTTCATTCCAGGACACCGGAACCCTCCCAAAAGCGTGAATTATAGCCTTCCATTATTGTCGTTCAGGAGACCGTTTCAGGGCTCGTCACCGTTTTCCCTGAAATTCCAACACGTGGCCCGGGATACCATCTAAGAGACTTCATTTTCACCACCCAATCACCATCGTTGCTCCCTACCAACCCATTTTTCCACCACCCAAACGAACGAGTCTTATTTGCATTATTGTCCCTTCAAAAGCCCTTAGTTTCTAGTTACCACTTGCTTAGGCTTGTTTTATGACCCAACAAACCCTCCATATGATTTTTGATCACTTTTATTCCGGGACCCCAGAACCCTACCAAAAGCGTAAACTATAGCCTTCTGTTATGGCCGTTCGGATGTCGTTTCGGACACTGTCAGCGTTTTTTCCGAAATTCGCACACATAGTCCGGGGTACCATTTGGCCGGGGGGTCGTATGTCCGTTTTCACCATTCAATCACCACCGCTATAAGCCCGTTTTTCCGCCACCCGAACGAACAGGTCTTATGTGCATTTCGGCCCTTCAAACGGCCTCAGTTTTTTGTTTCCATTTACTTAGGCTTGTTTTATGACCCATAAAAACCTTCCATATGATTTTTGGCCACTTTCATTCTGGGACCCCGAAACCTTCCTAAAAACGTGAATTATAGCCTTTTGTTATACTTAATACTTAGATTCTAAAGCTTAATATTGATATTGTATTATTGTTAGATATTGCTTTCATCTTCAACTTCTTTCTACACTCTTTACATTCCTCACTCTTCTTCAACTTAACAAAAATAATAATAAAGAGTGTGAATTTGGTCTTTCTTTTATTCAACTCATCTGAGATGATTCTCAAAGCTACAATGGTGATATGATGGTGGAGTGCCTCTTCGCATGCACAGAAATAAAAGACCGTATTACCACTCTTAATTAGCTTGGCCAAAACGGCAAAACTAAGGGCATGCTTACTCCAACTTAAATTCAATTCAATTCAGTTTAGTTCTTAATTTCCTTCTCTTACAAAATATTATTTTCATTTTTATTCAGTTCCGTTCAGTTCAGCTGTATTCAATTGAAGTAAATAAACCCTAATCGTGAAACATCAAAACCTATCTTTTTAATTTCCTTCTTTTGCCTTCTTGTGTTTAATTTAATCAAATTTTCTTCATAGATATTGAAAATGCGACTGAAATTTCTGCAACGTCCTTCATGTTAATGTATGTGTAACGGTTTTATTTAATTTCCTACTATCCGATTGAATATCGACATGAATACAACAATAATAATTTCATTTTTAATCACAACAATCCCATACTACTAATTAACCATAATCTAATTTTATATTTGAAAACTAATCATTAAATCTTTACAAAAATATAGGCCCAAAATTATATATAAAACCTAAAGGCTTTTGCTTTCAATAAATAAGAATGATTTATAATTCTTTCACAATGAGGTATCCTACATTCATTGAAAGAAAATTCTAGGATATATATACATTGAGAAGGTATTGTGTCAGACCGGTCTGACAGTAATGTTTTTGTCAGACCAGTCCACTAGACCTGGACATATATTGTTGAATCTGGACACTTATGTGTTTAACCTGGACACATGCTGTTAAACCTGGACATGTATTGGTAGACCTGGACACATTTGTAAACCTGAAAACAGAGCTGAACACATTTGAAATATGGACACAATTTGTGAACCTGGACCTGGACAAATGTGGACAAACCTGGACAAATATGAACAAACCTGGACAAATCTAGACAAACATGGACAAATCTAGACAAATCTGGATAAATTTGGACACACCTGGACATGCAAACCTGGACAAATATGAACAAACCTGGAAAAATCTAGACAAACATGGACAAATCTAGACAAACATGGACAAATCTAGACAAACATGGACACACTTGGACATGCAAACTTGGACAAATGTGGACAAACCTGGACAAATATAAACAAACCTGGACAAATCTAGACAAACATGACCAAATCTGGATAAACATAGACAAATCTGGATAAATCTGGTCAAACCTGGACTAATGTGGACAAATCTGGACAAATATGAACAAACCTGGACAAATATGAACAAACCTGAACAAATCTAAACACACCTGGACAAACCTGGATACATATTTTTGACCCTGGATACCTATTTGTAAACCAGGACACTTATTTGTAAACCTGGACACATATTGTTTAAACATGGACACATTTTGTAACTAACATGGACAAAATATGTTTTTTTGCATTTTGAGGCCTTTAGAGGCCTCGTTTGGCGATTTCCGGTGGCCAAATCCCCTTCTGGTATTTGAAGTTGCGTTCGTCTCGAAAAATTAATCAATTTCGACATATCATATGCCCCGATCCGACACCCGAGCGCAAAGTTATAGCCTCCCGAAGTTTTTCACCATTATAATTGATTATAAGGGTCGGCCATCTGACCCAATACTTTCACATATACATTATAAAATTGGATGTTTTGTTAAAATTTTAATTCTTCGTTGATTGGGAACAAAAAATTATTATAGTCTCTCATGTTGGTTGAGAATTAAGTGAACCAAATACAAATACATTTGATTTTTTTTTTAAGAGAAAAGGTAAACAATTGAAAGAAAATCAAGATCTCTTCCTCTCGAAGAGATATCATGATTTATTTAGTGCTAAGAAATAAGAGAATTTAGCATTTAAAAAAGGATCGATATCGATGTGCGTAGGGGTCCAATGACTGAGGGACGTGATATAATCCGCAGTATGGTTGGCTTCCCCGAAGACGTGAGCAGAAGAGGAGGCCGCAAAGTCTTGAAGGATGGAGCGAATGTCATCCATAAGGAGCTGAATTTTCCAAAGACAACTGAATACCAATACATTTGATGTTCTTTATAAAAGTGAATGAATGCAATTTGTCTTGAGTTTGTATCCCACATGGGTTGGAACCAAAATATTATTACATTTGTTTTTCCTAAAAGGGATGAATGAGGTTTTTAAATTGTGTCCTACATTTGTCTATTTATCCCTTGTAAAAGAGAATGCAACAATTTTAAAGTTTGTGTGCCACTAAAGTAGGAATTTTAGGTCATTAAATAAAACACCGGAGTCAATAAAAATTTAGTAAATCCTTACAACGAGTATAAGGTAAGCAAGAATCGAATCCACTAGAGACTAGTGGTGGTAATCACCGAGATAACATAATCTAAAAAAGCTAGCTAGTTTGAAGAAAAATCGCGTTGATTAGTTGAAAACTAGTAAAAACTTTTAATCTGAACCATTGAACAATTCAAACTTTTAATCAGAGCCGTTGAAAACCAAAAGCGGATTAACATTGTTGCTGCTGACTCAGCGTTGACTCAACATCTCTTCATTTTTTTTAACAACCAAAATAGATTACAATTGTTGATCTAAATCTAATGGTTCATATCAATAGTATATATATATATATATGATATTCTGCCACCCAAACGAACGGGTCTTATGTGAATTACCGGCCCTTCAAACGGCCTCGTTTTCCGTTTTCCATTTGTGAAGGCTCATTTTATGACCAAACAACCCTCCATATGATTTTCAGTCACTTTCATTCTGTTCAGGCTGTTCAGGAGGTCGTTCCGGGCCCTGTCACCGTTTTTCTTTAAATTCACACACATGATCTGGGATACCAATTAGAAGTCTTATGTTCGTTTTCACCATCTAATCACTATCTTTGCACCCTATAGACCCGTTTCTCCATCACTCAAATGAACAGACAATATGTACATTATCTGCACTTCAAGTAGCCTCGGTTTTTGGTTTCCACTTGTGTAGGCTCTTTTAATTTTATGAACTAATAAACCCTCAATATGGTTTTCGGTCACTTTCATTCCGAGACTTCAAAACCCTACCAAAAGCGTGAATTATGGCCTTCTATAATGGTCATTCGGATGTTGTTCCAGTCACCGTCACCATTTTCCCCGAAATTCGCACACCTATTCTGGGGTACCATATGGGGGTCTTAAGTCCGTTTTCACCTTTTAATCACTACCATTGTACCCCTACAGACCCATTTTTTCATCATCCAAACGAATGGGTTTTATGTGCATTTCAATCCTTCAAACGGCCTCAATTTCTAGTTTCCATGCCACTTGCGTATGCTCGTCTCATGACCTAACAAACCTCCATATGATTCTTGGCCACTTTAATTGCGAGAATCCGTAATCTCCCAAAAGCGTGGATTATAACCTTCTGTTCTGGCCGCTCAGGAGGTCGTTCTAAACCATGTCATTGTTTTCCCTGAAAATCGCACACGTGTTATGGGATACCATGTGGTGGTCTTATGTCTGTTTTCACCATCCAATCACCACCGTTGCACCATAATGGAACATTTTCTTCCACCTAAACAATTGTCTATTATGTGCATTATCGGCCCTTCAAATGGCCTCAGTTTGTTGGCTCATTTTATGACCAATAAACCCTCCATATGATTTTCAACCACTTTAATTCCGCAACCCTGGAACCTTCCAAAAACGTGATTATATGCCTTCTGTTCTGACCGTTCTAGTTTAATTATGGTATTAATATATTTTTTAATTGACTTCCTGTTTAATAATCTTGGATCTAATACTTCGAGGACTTAAATCATTTGTCCTACAAATTGTGCTCGATTTGCGTTCCACTCATCCTTTTTATGTCACGGTTCCATAGTAAACGAATCAATTTTAATATAGTTTAATTTGGTTAATGGGCCAAGTTTTGCTTGTGAAATTAAAATGAGTGGAGCACAAATTGAACATAATTTGTAGGACAAAAGATTTGAGTCTTCATAGTATTGGATCCAAGATTATTAAAGAGGATGTACTCAATTAAAACCAAAACTTTAGAATATGTAATAGGTAAATAATCTAACGCAAAGATTTAGAGACTAAAAATAATTATGGCAATATATATTTTTTGGTATAACTTGAACAAAACCTTGTGTTCATTACTCTTTTTCTTTTTTTACTATTTTGAATTTATGACTTTTCTCACAATTATCAAAATCTTTCTAAAATTTCGTTTTCAGTATTAATAATTACCTACACATAAAAATATCATAAAATTGTGACTATTCGTTTCTCTCATAAGGAGAATAGGTAGTCTCTCGTGTTAGACTGTATAACAGTCAGACAACATAACTTTTATTTAAAAAAAATTCTTATACAAATATTTACTACTTAATTATATAAGAAGTTATAGTATTAGTATAGAAAGTTACAATTTTAATTTTTAGTTATATTTTTTGTCACAATGTCACACCATCAAACAATATGATAATAAGAGAAATTTTATACTCCGTAATATAAAAGGGACAACCTTGATTAGCAATTATATCATATTCACTCTGTAACATATTAATCACAACGATTTAACATTTTTTCTCTCTACTTTATATCAAATTGTTGCATTCATTTTTATTACGGATGAATCATTTGCTTTTTCTAAGGGTGAACAATGCAATAGTCATTAGGCAATTCAAGTCAATAACAACTAACAAGCCTCTTTGCTTGGGATCCAAGATCCATATATATAATATATTAGTCACGCAGTCACGCTTAACAATTTTGATCATCACAATAATTTCTAGCTGGATGAAACCTACTGAGTAAATATTTACTATTAGCTGCTATATACTTTTAGCATCTTTTCAGTCAATGATATTGCTCCATTTGTGTTAGAAATAAATGGAAGTGGTCCCGCGTATAAGTGAAGCTAAAACAGTACATGGATAATGAACGACACCCTTGGGACAATAATTGCGTTGCACGTGACAATAATTATGACATTCATTCAAAAACCGTTAAATGCATAAGAGTTTATCATTAGTCGAAACCTAGTAGCATACGACTAGACCTATACGTAGCCATGCATGCATGGACCACCGTAGGAAAATTCCAAAAACTCGTATAATGCTTATATACGTGTCTCTTTGACTATACATTATATAAGCCACTAAATTTTCTCCTTTGTTAAATACGAGTATTATTATTAACTTGGCCTACAAGGACAACACTCTAATTAAAAAAACAAAGATAAAGCAAAAAGAAAAAACTTGGCCTACAAGGCTACAATCTTTTAGAACACCCCGCGAGGCAGTCGCCCATTGTATAAATGAATTTTTGTAATAATGGTACTTTTGACACTATTTACAATTTCCATTTTGATTGTAATATGTTACTTATACAGTTATACATAAAGAAAAAAAATATATAGTCATATGTGATCTTGTTGGATTCGTCTCAACTTTTAGTTTTTTATTATTTAGTGATTATAATTTTTAAAATACACAATTAGAGATATTAATCTTTAAAGTTTTGTCTCAACATACGTGAAAACTCCTTTGTTATAAGAATTCATTTACGAAAGAAGTAATAAAACTCCTTCTGTCATTTTTTACTTGATACATTTTTTTTATTAGGATGTCTCAATTTGTGTATACTGCATTTCCTATTTTAGCATGTGGGGCTCATATAAATTCTATCTAATCTAACACTATTTTTGTCATTTATCCACTTTATTTTATCTATTCTATCCTTAATTTTTTTTTTTCATTTTCTCAATATACGTCCTACTTTTTAATGAGCCCTACCATATTTGCTTTTTACCTTCCATTCATGGTCCAATTAAATCTACGCCTTCTTTCAAGGTGGAAGCAAGTAAGGGAGACTCAATAGTGGCTCATGCTGCGTCAACACTTGAAGCCCAAAGGGTTGTGCGGAGCGGGTGTGCTAGAACTCCCTCTACACAGGGCCCCATTTTCCAAATTGCCTATTTTTTTTAAGATACTTTTGTCAAGTTATTTTTATATATAATCATATTATTATCTAGAAATATAAAAATAACTTTGAGATATACACATATGTTGTCAAAATAATATTGAATGTTCGTATTTATTAAAAAAAAGCCTAGTTAAAATTTTAGAACAGGGTCCCAAATATTTCCGAGACGGCCCTAAAAGCTCAATAGGCTGCTATATGAGAGGGGACGCGATAAAGTATAAAACAGATATATGCACCACTTCAACCCGGCCATCAACTTAATCTTTCCATTCAAATGGTTGTTCCACAATTCTGGTCCTACATTCTATATATGGAAACTTCAAAGAAGCACTACCCTAGTTTTATACTTCAATTCCTAGTTCCTACATTCTATATATATATGTGACATAAAAACCTTAACACAATCATCCTAATTAATACAATAATCAAAACAAAACATAAACTAAAAAAGATGGAGGAGAGATTGTCAAAGTATGGATCAAGCTTAGCTACAATGATGATTGGTTACACAATATACCAACACTACTTCCCTTCAACAATCCGTGATTCAATAGATTTCATAACCTCTCGTTATTCCACAAAACTCTACAATTATTTCTCTCCATATCTTGATATCACATTTGATGAGTATAGTGATAATCGTTTTATTCGAAGTGAGGTTTACACTACCATTCAAAACTACCTATGTGATAAGTGTTCATCAACCGCTAAATCCATGAAAGCTGATTATGTTGAAGATGGAAAGTCTTTACTTCTTAAGATGGGTGAAAATGAAGAAATTGTGGATTGCTATAATGGTGTTCAAGTTTGGTGGTCTTTTCATATAGATGAAACTAGTCAACCTTCTTATTCTTACAACACCAACTCCAATGAAAAAAGGTACGTGCATATTTTTTGATTGAATTTACTTAAAAAAAGTTGCTATAGGGAGCCTTTTTGAAATTAGAATTTAGGCTCAAACCTCTAATTCAAATCTCTCTACTAAACAACAAGAAAAGAGGTTTAGGCCGGTCAAACATTTGATATGTATCAAAGACTCTAAAAGATATTGAAAAAGCTCAATGTCAAACAAGGTCCATACAAAAAGCATGTGGAGCCACTAATTTATAACTTCCGTTATTTTCTGTTGGACTAAATTAATATAAACTGAAATTTAATTAAGTAAAATCCTAGACTAATTACCATCTAATTAAATTGAATGGTATTGAACTAAATTTTTGAAAAATTAACATGGTTTTATTCCTCTATTTTTTTAAAAAAAAAGCGTAACACACTTACCGTATTAGTTAATACAATAATCATTTAAATGCAAACTTATTGTTTTTTTTATGATTTCAGAGTAATCGTTGAAAAAAGTTGTGTTTAATTAATTAGTTGGTCTAATCTAATATGAATTTTTTTCTAATCTGATCTAATTGTTTAGATCGATTAGATTATGTTTGTTCTAAAATTTTCTAGGTTGATCTGACCTAAATGTTTGACTAAAGTTAACCTTATTTATACACTAATTTATAAGAAAAAATCAAATGATATACCACTATATTCGTATCGATGAGTACTTTTGAATTGCATAATCTTCATAATTTATTTTATTTTGTAGTTGAAAATATTTTGCACTGTACAATTAAAACCAAATAATAAGATCTTATTTGAATTTTTGTATTTGATTTGAATTTCTTTTAATTTGCTCTTCTCCTATTTCATTTTTTTTCTAATCCATCTTATCTTGTTTTTTTTTTATTTTACAATAAGTAAATAATATACTACCTTCGTTTTTTTAATTTACTCACTTTTTTTTGGGATTTTTTTTTAATTTACTCATTTCTCACATTTATTCGCCTACATGTATTACTTTATTATTCCTAAGTTCTTTTTTATACTATCTCTCTTACTTTTGACTAACTTCAATAAAATTTAACCTTTTTTATCTCTTTTCCATACTCCCCCTCTCTTACTTTTTATACAACTTTTAATCGTCATTTTGTTTTCTCCTACTTCCAATATTTTCTTGGTTTTAATAAAAACACAAAAGTGAGTAAATTAAAAAAAAACGGAGGGTGTATTAAATAAGTTGAAGTAAGCCAATTCAATTAAATGAGATTCTACAAATTCTTTCCTCCAAAACATGCTAAAACTATTACTTGCTCTATTTTTTATTATATATGTGCATCAAAATAGTCTACATGGACTCCTAGACAATTTTTTAATTATGAGTGAAAATAATGATAGAAATAAGTATGTGACAGAGAGAGAGAGGTAAAAAGAATTGACATATAAAAACGAAAATAAATTTATTGCACATAATATATAGATCGAAATATATCATTTTTGGCAAATTTTGAACATAAAAAATGGAAGAAGTATTTAAAATCCTTTTATTTAGTTCAAACTACTTGAAACTAATGTTTCAAAGAAGTAAACATGTAATAACTAGCTTAAATTTAGATCAGATCAGATAATGTTTTTATATTTCAATTTTATCTCAAAGCTAACTTTTTTGTTTCATTTCAACTTTTTATGATTAGTTCGGAAAATAATATGCCTTGCCATCTCTTACTTTTTCACTATCTATCATAAACTCAACTTTGTGTGTTTTGAAACAGATACTACACATTGGTGTTCCAGAGCAAACACAGGAAATTTATATTGAACACTTATCTTCCATATGTGTTAGAGGAAGGAGAGGAAATTGCTTCAAAACAAAGGCGACGAAAATTGTTTACAAATACAGGACATGACGATTTTGTAGATTTGTGGATCGATGTCGATTTCAAACATCCTGCAAGTTTTGAAATGTTGGCAATGGAGAATACTAAAAAACAAATGATTCTCGAAGACTTGGAGTGGTTTAAGAGTGCAAAAGACTATTACGCGCAGATTGGAAAGCCATGGAAGCGAGGTTATCTTCTATATGGTCCTCCTGGGACTGGTAAATCAACATTGGTTGCAGCCATGGCCAATCTTCTTAGCTATGACATTTACGATCTGGAATTAACTTCGGTTAAGAAAAATATGCATCTTAGAAGCCTATTGATGGAGACAAATAGTAAGTCAATTATTTTGATTGAAGATATAGATTGCTCTTTAGATTTAACAGGTCAAAGAAAGATGACGAAGAAAAAATCTAGAAATGAGGAAGAAGAGAAAGATCCTATATTAGAAAGTGAGGATAAAGATCAAGGTGAAAAGAAATCTGAAGTTACATTGTCTGGATTGCTGAACTTTATTGATGGAATTTGGTCATGTTGTGGTGAGGAGCGAATCATTGTTTTTACAACAAATCATATTGACAAACTTGATCCTGCTTTGATTCGAAGTGGTAGAATGGATGTTCATATTGAGTTGTCTTATTGTGGGTATGATGCGTTCAAGGTGTTGGCTAAGAATTATTTGAAGATTGAAACACATCCGTTATTTGAATCTATTCAGAAGTTGTTGGAAGAAACAAATGTTACACCTGCAGATGTTGCTGAGAATTTGATGCCTAGGTCACTTAGGAAAACAAGCGACGAGGTTTGCTTAAAGAATTTGATTGTTTTCCTTGAGAAGGCAAAGCAAGAAAACATGTTGAAATGTACGTGAATAAGAAATTGTGATTAACTCAAATAAATAAAAAGTTGCAATAAATTATTACAAGCATTTATCTATTAAAGTTTTAGAATTAGCTATTAAATATTACTGTATATATCAACTCCGCTACATGTCTACCTATTTTCCTAAATAAAAATGCAAATTTTCATTTTACTCTACTTTCCTATTAATCTAATTTATCTCATTGCATCAAAATCTTTCTATCTTATATAAAACGAAAAGTTTATTATGATCATGTGAATGGGCTAGCTTGAATTTGAAAAATGTTCAAAATTTTGAAACAAACAGCCTTTGTTTTTTATTTGTTTAGACAATTAAAAGATGTATTTAAAATATAATCGCACGCAAAGTGTGCACATAAGGCTAGTATATATATAATGCTAGACCATTTGTTTTCTTTCATAAGGAGAACAATCGTAAGTCTCTTGTTACATAACAGTAAGAAGATATAACTTTTACATAAAAAATAAATTTTTACTAGTTATATTAAGAAGTTATATGAGAATGAAGACATGAAGTCATAGCCCAAGGGTTAGGGCTTCAGAATTTCAGGCACGAGGTTCTGGGTTTGATTCTCACCGCACGCATTTGTGAAGTTCCTTATTATCCCCCTTATTATACCAATGGGAATAATCCATTTGTTTTTTTTAAGGGTGAATGGAAATGCATCAGTCAATTCAGATCAATAAAAATAATGTGCTTTTTATCCTTAAATTAGTAATTACAATAATTTAAGTCATTTTGCTCTTTTTGAGACCCAGCTCCATCAGTCACGCTTAACTTTTTTAGTCACAACTTTAAATAAAAATATCTTTAACTATATATAATAAAAATTATAAAAATTATATATTTGAAAAGTACATGTTAAGATGAATTAAACTAAATCTATCGTGACTATATTTTTTTCTTACGTATATTAAATTAAATAAAATCAAAGTTCACATGTGAACAGTGCCAAAGTCAAACTGGGCAAGTAAATTGGGGAAGAGGGATATTTTTTTATGAAATAAACCGACTAGCAGACGACTAGACCTATAGACGTAGATAGTTGTTGGCCATGCATGGCCCACCCACGACCATAGGAAACTTACAAATATATACCTACAAACCATATATTAGGTCTCTTTGACTATAAGCCACTAAAATTTTCTTCCTTGTTAAATAAAAATCCTAGTGTATTGTTAACTTTTATTTTTTTTAGTTTGATAATGTGTGGGATGTTACGTTAAAATTTGAATAGGGCCTTATTACAGATTATTTGGACTAATATGGTCAATACACGTATTTATAAGGAAAATTTATACTTTCTCCGTTCCAAAAAAACGCAACAAATTAGGATGCACGGACTCCTAAGTATTATTTTGTTGTGAGAATAAAAAGGGATAGAGAGAGAAAATGGATGTGAGAGATAGAAATAAAATACTTACAAAAATGGAAAGATTAAAATTATTGCATTTATTTTGAAACTTCCTAAAATAGAAATTGTTGCATTTATTTTGGAACGGAGGAAATATAACAAATTTCTTAAAAAATGTGTGTACTGAGGTTTGAATTCGAGACCTTAAGATCGTTGTTCGCAAAATTTAACCACCAGTAATACTCACAACTTGAGTGTATTGTTAACTTGTCCTACATTCTTGTAGAACCCCCCCCCCCCCAATTATGATACGGAGTAGTAAAAGTCTTGATTATTCTTGAAACAATGAACCATTAAAACCCCTAAAATGTGGGCAAACAATTGTTCTTGACCAACAAAAAAACAACCCAAAACTTCTAAAAAAGTGATATACTCCCTACTTAACATAAAACTTTCAACAATTGGTTTTGCACGCATTTTGAGGAAGCGATTTGAAGGTGTAAATGAAGGAATTAGTCAAAATGGTTTTAATACAAGCAAGAATGTGATTATAAGTTACTAATATTAAAATTGTTGTGACTAATTCCTTTGTTTACATCCTCAAATCGTTTCCTCAAAATGCGTGCAAAACTAATTGTTGAAAGTTTTATGTTACGCAGGGAGTACTAAAAATTAGTTATATATATTAATATTACATATAAAAAATACATATTGAGACAAACCAAGAACTAACGATTTCATAGATAATGCCGGAAAAAAAAATCTCATTCTGCGTCGGAAGTAAAAGTATTTATCAACATACCTTCCACGTAGAATCGGTATGAGGTTGGTCTTTTTTTCTTTTTAGGATAGCGATTTGCTTGATAAATCACCAATGATATGTAGTGATTTTATCTAACTAAATTGCTATCCTCGGTAGTGATTTGAGTCTAACTAAATCGTTATTCTCGTTAGCGATTTTATTATACACTATACACACTAACATTTCAGTACTAGAAGTCTAATTATAGTAATTTAGTTAGACAAAATTGTTAACCACGTTAGTGATTTATCAAGCAAAATTGCTAATCTAGATGGCTATTAGTTGGACAAAATCACTATCCTTGTTAGCAATTTTCGATTTTAAAAAGAAAAAAACGCATACCGAGTCTACGTGGATGATATATTGGTAAAAAAAAAATTAATTCTGATGCAAAGCAAAGTGGAAAATATTTTGTTTTTCGCATTATTTAGGAAAATCGTTCAGAAACCGAAACATTATCCTAGATAATGATATTTCGTTCATTTCTTTTCATTGTTTGTGACTGGCATCTTACAATAATTTAGAATTCGATTAAATCTTCAAAATTGTTCTCACTATTTAACAAAAAGGAAAAATTACTTTTAAAGATACTGACTATGGCCAATCATATTTTAAAGGTATCAATTATGTATTATTTCTCACCGGTTTACAAAATTATAAAACCAAATTGGTGGGCTTCAATTATCAGTTTAACTCGATCTGTCACTGTATTAACATTAACATGAAAAAAAATTTACGGGTTCGAATCCCATACTGCATCCATGTACTCCAACAGACTGTTATGTGAAAGTATAAAAGGAATATGTGTACTTTAACCACCAGCTTAGAGCTTGTTTACTTTAGATTATATTCAGTTCAGTTCATCTCTACTAAGCTAATGTAAATGAGCCATTAGGGCTTGTTTACTTCGGATTAATCTCAGTTCAGTTCAATTCATTTCTATTAAGTTCAGTTCAGTTCATCTCTATTAAGTTCAATTAATACTCTATTAAATTCAGTTCAGTTCATCTCTATTCAACTAATGCAAACGAACCCTTAATCTTTTGGTCAAAATAGTGGTCCCATCTTTACCATATAATTACCATTCTAGTCGGTGTGTGTGGAAATTTCAAAGAAGCACTGCCCTAGCTACTAACCAAGAAAGTTCTTTACTTCTACATTCTATATATGTATGTGTGTGACATAAAAACATTAACATAATCACCCTAATACAATAATAATAACCAAAGCAAAACACAAACTAAATTTTTTATAAAAAAAAAGATGGAGAGGTTTTCACAATATGGATCAAGCTTAGCTGCATTGATGTTTGGTTACACAATATACCAACATTACTTCCCTTCAAAAATCCGTGAATCAATAGAGTTAATAACCTCTCGTTATACCAATAAATTCTTCAATTATTTCTCTCCATATCTTGATATTACATTTGATGAGTATAGTGGTCATCGTTTTATTCGAAGTGAGGTTTATAATGCCATTCAAAACTACCTATGTGATAAGTGTTCGTTAACCGCTAAATCTATGAGAGCTGATTATGTTGAAGATGGTAAGTCTTTGCTTCTTAAGATGGGTGAAAATGAAGAGATTTTGGATTGCTATAATGGTGTTCAAGTTTGGTGGTCTTTTCTTAAATATGAAACTAGTCAACCTTCTATTTCTTTCCACCCCACCTCCAATGAAAAAAGGTGCGTCGTCCACTTTGATTGATTTTTCTCTTTTTTATATATATTTCTATATACTTCCTCCGTAAGGTTGTGTTTGGGAAAATAGATTTCATTTCAAATACATCATTTGAATTATAGAATTTAAGTATTTCAAATGACATGGTTTACCTTGTCATTTGAAATCCTTACCTTCATTGCTTATTATTTATTAGTTGTAGAATTTGGGCAAATTCATCATTTGAAATTCTTGGACATCCAAATACTATAATTGTCTCAATTCCAGAATTTCAAATGAAATTCTAGAATCCAAACACACCATAAATGAATTCTTGCAATAATAAAGGATTTTTTACGTATATTGAGACAAAATTTTTAAGATTAATATCACTAATTATGTGTTTTAAAAATATTATAATCACTAAATAATAATATAAAAAAAAACTACAAGTTAAGACGAATTCAACGAGATCCCACATAACTATAGATTTTGTTTATGTATAAGTGACAGATTACGATCAAAAGGAAAATTGTGAATAGTGTCACGATTAAGTACACTTGTTGCAAGAATTCGTTTACGAATGAAGTATATACTTTTTAGTAAGATAGTGAGTAGAGCATTAGTTTGTAAGATAATTAGAACCAAAAAGTCAAAAAGACAATACAAAAGTCATATTGCGATAGTGGCGAAGGTAGCTTCTCAATAAATGCGGTGAACATAGCATAATAGTCAAATTTATCGAGGTATGTATAGGCTAGTGTCTTGAATTAGATTGTGAAATTACCAAGAAATATGTCAAGTTTGCCATACTGCATTAATAATTGCAAGGTTATCGCCATCAATTTGTAAAATTTTAACTCCTAGAGAAATGGTATTTTCACGCTTTCTCGCAAGCCCAAAGCATCTGCAAATAAAATACAGTCTGGGAATGATGAATTTGAATTGCGCGGTTGCGCCTGAGTTAAGAAAGTTGCCTTCATGATTTCCAATGATGACATGAAACTTTCCTATAAAACGTGCAAAAACTATAATTTATAACCCATTTATTTCATTTATATATACTTGAAACTCAAGTTTACAAGGAGTAGACATCCGGAGTATAAAACCTATCTAGCTTAAATTTAGATCCTAATAATTAGCTTTTTACTAGCTAACTATAATAAACTCAATATTTTGGTTTTGAAACAGGTGCTACACATTGGTGTTCCATAGTAAACACAGGAAATTTATATTGGACACTTATCTTCCATATGTGTTGCGGGAAGGAGAGGCAATTGCTGCAAAAACAAGGCGACGAAAATTGTTT
The DNA here is from genome assembly GCA_951394345.1 of Salicornia ramosissima. Classification (NCBI taxonomy): domain Eukaryota; kingdom Viridiplantae; phylum Streptophyta; class Magnoliopsida; order Caryophyllales; family Amaranthaceae; genus Salicornia; species Salicornia ramosissima. Next base: position 51,202,967 of record OX596239.1, on the reverse strand, counting down.
ACAAATGCAGGAGATGGTAATGAAAACATGTGGAGCCCCATTGATTTCAAACATCCTGCAACGTTTGAGATGTTGGCAATGGAGAATACCAAAAAACAAATGATTCTCGAGGACTTGGAGTGGTTTAAGAGTGCAAAAGACTATTACGCTCAGATTGGAAAGCCATGGAAGCGAGGTTATCTTCTGTACGGTCCTCCTGGGACTGGTAAATCGACATTGGTTGCCGCCATGGCCAATCTTCTTGCCTATGACATTTATGATCTGGAATTAACTTCGGTTAAGAAAAATATGCAACTTAGAAAGCTGTTGACCGAGACAAATAGTAAGTCAATTATTTTGATTGAAGATATAGATTGTTCTTTGGATTTAACAGGTCAACGAAAAACAGAGAAGAAAAAATCTAGAAATGAGGAAGAAGAAAATGATCCTATAAAGGCTAGAATTCTAGGAAGTAAAGATGAAGATGAAGGTGATAAGAAATCTGAAGTTACATTGTCTGGGTTACTAAACTTTATTGATGGAATTTGGTCGTGTTGCGGTGAGGAGCGAATTATTGTTTTTACAACGAATCATGTTGACAAACTTGATCCTGCTTTGATACGAAGTGGTAGAATGGATGTTCATATTGAGTTGTCTTATTGTGGATATGATGCGTTCAAAGTGTTGGCTAAGAACTATTTGAAGATTGAAACACATCCGTTATTTGAATCTATTCAGAAGTTGTTGGAAGAAACAAATGTTACACCTGCAGATGTTGCTGAGAATTTGATGCCTAGATCACTTAGGAAAACTAGCGATGAAGCTTGTTTAAAGAATTTGATTGTTTTCCTTGGGAAGGCAAAGCAAGAAAACAAGTTGAAATGTGAACAAGAAATTGTGTTATAGGAACAAGCGGTGATGACAGAATAACATTACTTAATTATGGATTGTATTTATTATGAATCAATTCAATAAAATAATGTACCTTATTTATCATCTGGCAATAACTTAGTTGATCTTCTTTCATACGTTTTTCACATGTTTATCTTTCTATTAAGAACAATAAAAAAAAATTACTTTACTTCCTCTAATAAACAATGACATATCTTCTGTCCACAACAACTTAATACTCCAAATTAGGCAAAACACTTTTAATAAAGTTGCAAAAGCAAACAATAATATGTATAGCAAGAATGAATATTAATATGCATTTAACAAAACGTAGCATAAACACTCAAATGTGCTCTCTTTTGGCGGTAGCTAGAGTGAGGCAACAAATATCCATCTCGTTAGTACTTTCGATACACTTGTAACCATCGAAGATGGTATAACTATTTCCTGAAAATTAGGAGGCATTGAGAACAAAGAAATTATTAATAGCTCTTGCGCAAGAACGTTGACTAGAAATTTGTTGATGTGGAGATGGTATCAATCAACCGTTTTAAATTGGATGGCCATGGCCGAATGGGTAGAGGTTGGAGACACTAACAGCAATAGTTACTTTAAATGGGCATGGCCGAATGATATCTTTAAATGTATGTAATAAAAAAAATTATAAAAATTATATGTTAAAAAAAAACTACACATTGAGTCGAATCAAACGAGATACCACTTGATTATATTTTTTCTTATACAAATAAAATCTGAGCGAATCAAAATTACACAATAAATAAACCTAAAAGTTCTTATGTAGCAAACAAATATAGACGGAAGAAGTACTAGGAATATGTTGCAACTTAGACAAGTTTTAGCCAGTAGATTACATCATTACAATATAGACAATGGTTTTTAAAAATAGCTAGAAGTACAACTAAAAATGATTTTAAGGCTAAGATGGAGGTTCTATTACAGGAAATAAATTAGGGCCTTAGGCCTTGTTTTACACATGACTCTCACTGAGAAGCATTGATGAAATGAATTGTTTAATGCTTACATATTATCATCTGGTCCTAAACACCCAATCTGAATCACAATCCATTTGAGTTCAAGTAGTACAGGATGTTCGATCGACCATGGGGCGTTGCATTAACCAGTCTTGAATAAGGGGTAGCTAAGTAAAGATCGAGGTTTAAGCCAATTTCTTTATGAGCAAACTTCATGATTCGCTTCTCTTTCATACTTTCTATTTAGATCTGGGATCTTATCTTTCGAACAAGCTCAATAGCTCCTGATGCTGGATACCATAAACATCACTACAAGTAAACACATCACCGACCCAGGGGATGACGCCCCCCTCTGCCCCCAGGCCTCCGGCCACAAAGGCTACTTTCGAACAAGCTTCGATAGCTCCTGATGCTGGATATCATGAACATCACTACAAGTAAGCACATCCCTGCCACAGGGGATGACGCCCCCATCCGCCCCGGGCCTTCAGCCACAAAGGCTAGTTCGCCTGTCCCAAGGACAACCAGAGAGCAGCCGGGACGACTAAATGAGTGAATTCAAACTTCATCTAATAATATGAAACTCATCCGAACGAGTCCAATCCAAAAATAACACAACCCAAACACATCCAATCCGAAACAAACCAAACCAAATAACTACTAGGCATAGTTAGTTTGTGCTTCTTTGACTTTACATTTTTTTTACTTCACTAATGACTTGTTTTCTTATGCTTCTTCTTTGATTTTCTTATATATAATTTTAGAGTTTAAACTTGCAACGACTTGTTTTTTCTTTGCTCTTTAAGAATTAATTAAAACATGCTCTTTTTTACCCTACAAAAAACTACAAAAGTAATCTTTTGGAAGAATCGAACAAATACTATTGAAACAATTAAATGCAAAATAGTTCTATCCGAAAACAATCCAATCCAAAATGGTCTCAATCCGATCTTAGTTCAAAATTTCAACCCAATAACCAATCTAGTCCAAATTGCATGTCGGTTTTGCCAGGTTTAGGCATAAGCCTATTATAAAGTAGGCTAGAACTAAGAAATATGATTTGTCCTAGAACTCAGAAAATAGATGCTAGGGCATGTCAAGTTGTCAACAAGTTAGGCATTGATAACTTTCATATGGTTTTATCACGGAAGGAGCAACACAATTAGGTCCATGCCCGTCGCCCGTCCATATGTGCGTTAATACTAGAAAAAACAATGTACTCGTACTTCACTTTCCATTGTAGTTGTTGGTCATGAAGTGGTCTTCCTTGTCCATATGTGCCTTAATACTAGAAAAAACAATGTACTCCTACTTCACTTTCATTGCAGTTGTTGGTCATAAATGGTCTTGCTTTGTCATCATGATATTGGCCTATTGCAACATTTATAATGACTATAGCTTTACTTCCTCAAGAATTGATTCAATTCAAAGAAATTTGTAATGCATTTTTTTATAGATATAAACAATGACTTTCTCATAAAATACAGTGATTTAACAAATCCAGACATGATAACAACAGCAGCATCAAAAACAGAGTAAAACCAAGATGATTTTGAAAATTATGAAGAGATGGATCAGAATATTGGCTTGAATTCTCAAAAAGAGAATTAAATTTGCTCAGTAATTTCAGCGTCGCTCATCTGGGGAAATAATCATCACTTCCATCTCATATTCTCATTCATCAAAAATTCAATATAATTTAAACTACATAATTACAAAAAAATTATTAAAAAAAATGGATCAGAATTTTGGCTTGAATTCTCAAAATAGAGAATTAAATTAGCTCAGTTATTTCAACGTCGTTCATCTGGGGAAATAATCATCACTTCCATAAAATTTTATTTGAAAAACTTGTTACTTATACAGATTTCAAATCGAAATATCTGATGGAAATAATATGATGAATTTGAGGGAAATGTAGGAACTTCTGAATGCATAAACCATTATCAAAAATGGAAAATGCCAGAATCGTTCATTCCGAAATGTTATTGGCAACGTACAGCGCTAAAGACGCCATTGAAAGGCGCATCAGAGACTCTAATTTATTGCCTTTTTCATCTTCAAGAAATTAAAATACTTTCAATTCAAAATTTTGAAATTCTAAAGAACATAGAAATTGTTAGGAAGGCTTCAGAATATTTAAAATTGCGTCATCAAATTAAAGCTTTTTGAGCCTTCAGAGTTTGATGGTATACGTTAAACATCATTGCCAAAATATTCAAGGTAGAAGAAAACCAATTACGAAAACACAAAAAAAAAAAAACAATGAAATAACAGGCCTCATAAAATAGGATAAGATACTCATCAACAATCTGCAAAGAGATCTCAGATGGTACGGACAAATTAATGTAAATCACCGGCCACATAGCAGAAAAAACAGAAGAAAAAAAATTCACAGAAAATTTGGAAAAATAATTGAGATTGTTATACCTAAAAAATGAAATCACTCAGATTTGGAATTTCTTCTCACAGGTTAAAAACCTCCGAAGTCTGACATGTGAATTAGTTCCATAATTCATCATTGCAAATTTGCAATACAAATTAATTAAACGAATGTCCTAAATTGATTTTTTTTTTTGAAGAAAAAATAGACATGATAATAGCAGCAACTCTCAGAAAAAACTCATGGATAGCAACACAAATGATTCAGAATAGCGTATATTGCCCGAAAAGGCTAAGAAATCATTGAGTCGCCAAAAAAAAAAAATCAGATTGTTGTGTTGAAGAATAAGTGAGATCAGAGGTTGGTTAATTGGTATCGGTCACGGTAAATTCAGAAACACGGACCAAATAGATAATCATCATATCTCAAAAATAAAATAAAAAAACAAATTTGAAGATGAAATTGTAAAACTCAAATTCACAGGAAAAAAGAAAAACAAATTTAGTTTAATCGAAAAGAAGACGAAGCAATCATCAGAGACTTAAATACAAAATAATCATGATGATTATAAACCTCTATCATATTTTTGCAGAAGATTCTCATCAGATGATTGAAACTTCATATAATGAAGACACATATAGATTGAAAAGTAGAACGAAAAATCATTCGCAAATGGCGAAAAAAATGAGTTAAGATTTACCAAGTAAATGAAGAAAAGCACGGCAAAAGTTTCGATGTTGAGAACTGAGGTTGAAGGCTTGTGTTATTATAAGAGTTTGCTGTGAATTGTATATCTGAAAACCCTAGATCGGACGGCCGTAAATTATAGTTAAAACAACGCAACGGCCATTAGAAAAAAAAAATTTAATATGGGCCGGTAAACGTAGTGGACTTAATTAAGCCCCTTAGGTTAAGTCCAATAGAGGGATAGACCAACTCAATTGCTCTACCGAGGTTTTTTTAGTCCAATTGAAGGGTTTTATAAATTTTATTTTACTTTTTTTTTTGGAATTTTTGGGTCAATTTGGTATAGTGTAAAACATTTTCGGATAGATTGGAAAGTTCATTTTCACAAATATTTTCCGTTATTTAGTCAATATAAACATTTCATATTTCAAAGAATGGTGGAGCCATATTGTTGTATGTGGGGTGGGACCCCATTTGAACTTGAAAGTAATATTTTTTTTTTCTCTTGAAAATTTTAGATTTTTACAAAATTTTAGATTAGTTCTTCTCAATAAAATTTATCAAATGTATTATGACCCTACTAAACATTCTTTGCGGATTCGCCACTGATTTCAACCTCTAGCTAGGTTGATTCTAAATGCATGACCAAGATACATGTTGAGTTTTGCTAATACTCTAACAGCTCGTTTGATTCTTGGTAATAAATTATGGTAATGGTAATAAATTTATAGTGTAATTTTGTTAAGGATGAGCCTTATAACCCTCATTAAAAACAAATTTTCATTCCTAAGCTTCAATTTCCTTCTCATTTTTTTATTCCCGTCCATTAGACCATTACTATGAGAAGAGTGATATTTGATGAGAATGAATATTTGTAAAGAAAATTAGATATATTAGAGTTAAACTAGTTACACCATGGGAATTAATTTTGATTTCCCTACCAAATTTAATTATAAATTCATTCTCATTAACATCATTTATGACCGGCTACTAAACAGACCGTAAAGGATCTTGGCATGCAGAGAAGATAACAAAATCCAATATTGCTTGGTGCTACTCCTTTTATTATTACATACATGCTAGCTTAGAGATACATTGATCTGATATAGATTGGTGCTAAATAAGCACCTAACCATTCATTTCAAGTTCAACTTTATTCAAGAATGTTTTGCTACTCCCTTATATCTTCTCCCTCTGCCCTAAAGTAGATATCAATCATAGTATACAAATACATACATCATTACTATGAACCATACATAGAATGTAAGTACCCTAGCTACCTAATTAGAAGCAATTTGTTGTTGTTGTTGTTGTTGTAGGCTATTAGTATCACCCCAACCAGCAGGACAAAATGTAATTCGAAGCTCCTTCACCAAACAACCCACCAAAGTCGAAGGAGAATCATCAAAAGCATAGCTCACATAATAGGGACAAGCACTCTTAAAAAAACTTGAGTACAAACTTGGCTTACAATTTTCAGGCTTCTTATACTCCTTCCTACAACAAAACCTATCACTATCAAATGCAAGACAAGCACTCTTACAAGCTACAACATTTCCTCTACTATCCCTTTCTTGCAACTCTAAGGGGCATATCCTTTTCAAGTCCCTCAAACAACCTCTTATCGCGCAATTGGGGTGTGCGCGACTGTCGTCTGGTAAGACGGATACAGGGAGATTGTATCCGTCTACCAGGCTAACGTCGTAGAAACTAGGTTGGTTTTTGTCCGTGCGGAGCGTGAACTCTACTAATGTTGCCGGTGGTTTGCCTGTTAGACCGTCACAAGCCAGGCGCCCGCCACAATCGCCTGTCTGGCAGGCGGGCGGCTGTGTTGTGAGAGTACTGTTTTCTGTGTTATTGATGTCTGACGCCCTAAAATTGCAGCCTGTACGGGCCCACACACGGCCACTCCAGTCCCATGGGGCGTGGATGACTGTGGACTGCTCTGATCTTAGGCAGAAACCGCCGTTGGCTATGATTGGGTGGCCTGTGTTGGGGGCGGTTGCTGGCCATATTGTGAAGGGGCATCTATTGACCACCACTATAGGCACCCTATTTGATGTTACTTCTGCAAGTACAATAACACATTTTTATATGAGATGAAAAGGAAAAGTAGCTGATCTATTTTTTGTTGCTACATTTAATTTATCACAAGTTTTTTCTGAAAATGTGAAATGGTAGTAATCATTGAAAAACTGAGGTTTTATTAAGAGAAATTACGCCTGAAACAACAAACATAACAAACGAAATAAGATATTTATGCTAATATAATATAAATCCCTAACAGATGACAAAAAAAAGTTGGTATAATAAAGTAGGGGCGGTAGATGATAAAAAAAGAGTTAAAAAGGTAGAATACGACATCACATACCAATAAAGATTTGTAGCAAGTTAATTGAGATATTTATTAATAAAAATTGAAGGACTTAAAAAATGGCAGATTATATATATTATCCCTGTATCATATTATGTACAAGTATCAAACTTTTATATTAATATATTACTTTGATCATTCATATCTATATTCACATATAATTAGAAATTATACAAAGCTGACATTATGAAAGTTTTTATCAACAAGATGAATCTAATGAGTTCATGTTTGACTATATTTTTTTTTCTCATGCGTAAATTACAAATCTTGGTCAAATTAAACAAATGAACAGTGCAAAAGTCAAATTGTTAACCTAAGATGAAATAAATTACAAATTGGTCAAATTACCGTACTTTTAATTTAACCTTCCATTTGTAATTAGTTTGCTATCACTTGTTGAGTTTTAGATGAAGACATTGAAGTTACTCTTCTTATTTGGTTAAGGTGAAATCCCAACTAAACCTAAAAGGACCCTTAACACTTTCTTCTTTTAGAATTTTAATTACGAGCAGGGATCATTGAGTGTAGTAGCAATTGGTAAAGAAAATCGGAGAATTCCTAATACATCTCGGAGATGTATTTGACTCAACACATTATAATATTAATATTAATAATGTTGACTAATAATAATTATAACAATGTGTTGAGTGAGGAGATTGAGATGAATTAGGCATCCCTCAAGTAAATCCCCAAGCCAAAATGGTTCTAGTGGGATAAACACTTGGAATTTCTTGGTGTATATATAACACATACACATGTTCATCTCTAATGAGATAATGAAATTATGAGATTTTTGTTTTGAAGGATAAAAGAAAGAGAAATAAGGATTTCTTTTTATGCGAAGTTTTTTTTAAGACATTTTATAAAAGTGGAATGAGGATGAGGATAAAATACCCCTTATTCCTCTAAATCTATATCTGGGTGGAGCAAGTATAAAAGATGTGGGTAAAATAATTCTTGCTTGTTCGATTTTCATATCAAATAAGGGATAGAGATAAAATTAATGAATTTCTCACAATAAATAATATATCCCTATCGCAGCTTTTCTCTTTCTCCATCCTTATCCCCATTAGACACCAAACACTTCATAAGAGCACTCTTAACAATGAACAAATAAAGTTCATTCAGGATCGAATAAAAGAATAACCCAAAACAATCCGTTATGGTTTTTTTGGCGTTGTAGTCTTGCACTTCTACCAAAAGAAAAATGAACTCATGCTTTGCTTTTGTCCGTTGTTGTAGGAGAGATAAAAAATGTTTACTCAGGTTAATATGAAGGCCGGAGTGAGAAATAGAAAAATAGTAGATAAACCTTTGTTTTATACATTGATAATGATAAATAGTTAACATTTTAGCTATTTCGAACACTAGATCAAAAAATAAAAGCTTTATTCTAAAGTTAATGAAGATTTTATTATATTAAGAAAATTTGAAATTCTACCTCCATTTTTATCCAATGTGAATCATGCCAAGTCTAATACAGAAGTATGATATCTTGGTGAACCAATATAACAAAAGCTTTGCCCAATATGATTTTTTTACCTCCTTCATAAATTGTGGATTAGAAACCCTCAAATAATTCTTGATTTATTACTCCCCCGTCCCTTTTTTACTTGCTACATTTTATTTTGGAACAAATTTTTATGCAAACCAATTTTTATGTGGGTCCACCATTAGTAAAGGTAAGTGGAAAAAAAATATTGGCTTAAAGAGAATAAAAATGACAAAAAAGAGGGTAAAAATGTAAAATATGTATGGAGCTCATACACTATTAAAGGAAATGTAGCAAGTATTTTTGGGACACCCAAACAAGGAAATTGTAGCAAATAATTTGGGACTGAGAGAGTATTACTCAATTATGAAAAAGAATATATATATATTTGTTGGGAATTACAAAGAAGATGAAACTAATAAAAATGGAAAGGGTTATAGCCGTCATACATTTCGAAAGGGAAAGAGTAAGGTTAAATTTAGCTCACCTTTATTCCAAATCTTATTATACGTACCTTTTCAAACCATCATATTAATTATAATGTAATCGGAAAAAAATAATTCCTCTGTCCCAAAATGATTGCTCCATTTTCCTTTTTCATCCGTCCTAAAATAAATGTTCAATTTCTTTTTTTGGTAAAGGGCCTACATACAATTTTACATTTATACTCTTACTTACCAGGCCACTTAATACCCACTACTCTTTACCTATCTTTAGTTACAATTTTACACTTTTACCCATACTTTTAACAAAAAGTGTATCTCAACAAAAATCTCACCACAAACCCTTATAGGGCAGTTTTTTTAGGATAGATGGAGTAATTTCTTGTTCAATCAACCTATACAAAAAATATATCTGTGTTACATTCATATTATTTCTTCAATTTGCCACAGTCCCCTAAAAAAATTCACTATTACAGTATATAACATATTCCTAGGCCTCAACCTCTTAACATTTACAAAAAAATATGGGCCTATAAAACAAAGAATACAACTATGTGAAAGTGATGGAATATTTAGTATTGTGCATCATATGTACCAAAATGACTCAATGTGAGAGAAAAAAAATATGAGCCTAGCTGGGTGCCAGACTATATACAAAAGCTAAGTGGCTAATTAAGCCTGGAATCACTGAAAAATAAGCAATCATATAAATAGCCAGAAATTTGAAAAATGCATGTGAGAATAAAAGAAAGAAATTGAAGAGCTTAAATTAAATTAAATTAAAATAAATTAATTACCAGATATAAGAAAAGGCCAAAGCATGGAACAGATAACTAGATGGGGTAGCTTCATTATGATTGCCATTTGGAGACCTCTATCTGTATAATTCTGATTTCTGATATGAGCAGACTCATTTATAAGAAAGATTACATTACTAACTACTGTAGTACAGTATTATTTATATATAATAATATCAAAGTGGTGATTTGATCTTATTAATAGGTATCTTAATTGATTATACTTAAAGAGTTGTGATCTTTACTTCATGTTATTATGATCGTTAAAAACAAGGAAGAAACGTGGCTTTATATGCTTTGTTATTATTGTTTATTACCTTGCAAGACAACTAATGAGTAAGTTAGGCTTTCATTTATGTCATACTCCTTAGTATGTTGTAGACCCATAGTGATAATTGGTTAGCTTATTTTCTAGAAGATTTCAGGATCGATTCTCATCATTCGCTGGTATGGTTCTCTAACACCAAATTAGAAGAATAAAGTATGTCGTTGTAGATAGAGGTGGTAATCGAATAGGTCATATTGGGTTTGGATCAGAAAATTATTACCTCGATCGAATCAACATGAAATCAGATGAGTTGGATCATCAAAACTTATTGGACTGCATCGAATGAGTTTGGATATAACTTGTTTTACTTTGGTGTGTGTCTTGCTTTAAAATCGTATAAGCTCATGTATTACTCTGACATTTGGTTATCCAAATTTTGGATGGTTACATAATTCCCCTATCATATCATTGTGAGTTTGTGACTAAATTGTGATATGATCTGACGTCTAAACTTTGACTTGGTTTTTTTTTTTTTTTTTTTTATATAGTCTCCTTAGTTTTGAAAAGGATAATATTCTAGACACATTATTGTTTTGATTCGAGACCTATTTGTTGAGCTCTAACTTAGATAACATGAATCTAGCTATGAGATATACCCCTTTCACTTCTAATTAGGAAAACACAAATTTATTATCAACATACATCAAATACTTTGATCACAAATTCTCGCCAACATATTAAAATAAAGGTTAACAAAGATCACATCCATAACTTGTATGTTAGAGTTTTCTTTCACTATATTCTTGCTTGCTTATATGCCTATAAAAATCATATCACTTGATACATCTTTCTAAGGATAGCTATTCTTTTGATCATTCCATTTTCTATCTTGACATCTCAAACACCGCACAAAATCTCTATTTCTCTATTGTTGGACATAAGTGTTCCCAACTCGATCCAATATCCATCATCCAAGGATAACATTGTATGAAGGAATGTGCATATATCCTTAAGGAATGATCAATTCAAGTCATTTTGAATTGAAATGCAAAATATTTCTACTACCAATCTCATGGACAAAACTTTGTTAGATTTGTCAAAACTTGAATCTTTGGATGGAAAGAATGACAAAAGGTGGTTACAAAAAAATTACTAATTTTGAAAAGAGATATCTTTACATACGACATGGTTTGGTGAGACAATTGCTTAAAAGTGGGGTAATTGCCCTAGACTATGTCAAGTTTGAAAAGAACTTGTCAGATCCTTTGTGAAACCGATGCGTCGGGAGGCCCAGGAGACCATTTGCCTGGCCCACACACTCGAGAGGCCAGCCTCCAATGTTGCCTGGTGTTTGAAGGGGGGTCGGGCTTTGAATATTCACCGCTATATGAAATCATGTAGTGTAAGTACATGTTATCGAGGGGGTTCATCACATATATTTGAATATATATGCGCATATATATGTATTAGAGTCGACATCGACAATTTTAGGGAGGGTATGCACTCCTGTTTGAGTTTTCGGTATAATAAAAACTATGATGCCAATGGGGGGGAGGCTTTGAATACTCGTCGCTATGTAAAATCATGTAGTGTGAGTACATGTTAGCAAGGGGGTAAATCATATATGTGTGTGTGTGTGTGTGCATATGTATTAGAGTCACCAACGACATTTTTAGGGAGGGCCTATATATACTCCCGTTTGAATTTTCGATATTATAATGCGTGCCTCCATGGACTATGTACCAATCTTATCTGGTCTGAACGTGACATGGATAGGACGAGATTGATCATGATTTTGAATCATATATTATGGATAAGGGAGTGAAGGTACAAAATATTGGTAGTGCATGCACCTCATCCGCCTGCATATAGTAGCCTCTATGATTTGCATATTTAATTGAACCCGAGTCCCGAGTAACATAGATATTCCCGTATTGATTTCCTAAGCACATAAATTAATCGAGACGAATTTATTTAATGCACACATAAATCTAATGATTAATGATCATTTTAATTTAGTAAGTCATGTTCATTACCGATTTAAGGCTAAATGGCATGTTTTATCCTTATAGGCGTGGTTTGCATATACCAGTCTTTACCCTAAACATGATACTAAATGATATGCATTACTATGAAGTATAGGATAAAATAAAATGTGATAAATAAATACGGGTTAATGCATGCATGTGCAAAATAAAATGGAAAAAAAACGAGTTAGTAAAAATAAACATTTAATAAAAATGACAATAATAACATGAAAATTAACAAATTAAAAGCATTAAACAAAATAAACACATAAGACAAAATTAGAGGGGAGGGTATTTTTTGAAATTAATTGAAAAATAAAGCTTTTAATGAAAAAAAATTTATTCGATTTTTTTTGTATTACTTATATCGGGATAATATATGAAAGAGAGGGTATTGTGTCAGACCAGTCCGATATAAGGTTACTGTCAGACCAGTTCAACTGTACCTGGACACATATTGTCAAACCTAGACAAGTTTTGTTGAACCTGGACACATGTTGTTAAACCTGGACAAGTAATGTTAGCCTTGGACACATATTTGTAAACCTGAACACAAATTTGTAAACCTGAAAATATATTTGTAAACCTGAACACATGTTGTTGAACTTGGACACATAGTATTAAATCTGGACACATAGTACTGAACCTGGACACATATTGTTGAACCTGGACATAAATTTGTAAACCTGGTGAAACTTATTGAACCTGGAAACATATTGTTTACCCTGGACACATAGACCTGGACACATATCGTAAAATCTGGACATATATTGTTGAATCTGGACACATGTTGTTAAACCTGGACAAGTATTTGTAAACCTGAACACATATTTGTAAACCTGAAAATATATTTGTAAACCTAGATACATGTTGTTGAACCTGGACACATAGTATTAAATCTGGACACATAGTACTGAACCTGGACACATGTTGTTGAACCTGGACATAAATTTGTAAACCTGGTGAAACTTATTGAACCTGGAAACATATTGTTTACCATGGAGACATGGACCTGGACACATATTGTTAAATCTGAACATATATTGTTAAACCTGGACACATATTATTGAACCTGGACACGTTTTGTTGAGTCTGGGCATAAAAAAAATACAAGTGTTGGACGGTCCGACGGCACAATACTTTCACTATATGAAAATAAACATGAAACCATATTTAAAACAGTAAATAAAACTCAATAAACTTGATTTTCATATTTAAAATTTTGTATTCGATTTTTTTTGTATTACTTATATGGGGATAATATATGTGGACGAGTAATGTATGTTTATTTTTTTTGAACCATACATTTACGGCCCGTTTGATTATTGGTAATAAATTGTGGTAATGGTAATGGTAACGAATTTATAGTGTAATTTTGTTAAGGAAAAACCTTATAATCTTAATGGAAAACAAATTTTCATTCCCAAGCTTCAAGTTTCTTCTCATTTTTTATTCCCATCCATTACCATTGGGGAGGGTGGTATTTGATGGGAATTGATATTTGTAAAGAAAATTAGATAAATTGGAGCTAAGGTACCACCACCATGGAAATGTGTTGGAAGAATTGGGAAATTTGTAGTAATTATTATTAAGCTTAAATAATGATGTATTGTTGTTGGTCATGTTTTAGAGGTCATTTGTGTAATGGTCCAGCCCAATAGTAGTAGTGGGTAATGGTCTGTCCTAGCAGTGTCCAGGTGTCATGTTTAGGGTAAGCAAATCTTCCTAGGTTTCCTATATTGTAAGGGTGTGCAGCCATATAAAAGGCAAGATGTTTTCTGTTTCTAGGACACAACAAAAAATGAATGATGATGAATGAAATTTCAAGAAAGTTTTCATGGTATCAGAGCATCGGTTCGAAAAACTCCATTTTAAAGTCCCATAGCTGAACCTCCCTATTATACGCATCCACTGTTACATTAAGCAGTGAACCAAACTAAGAATGAGTAGCATTGAAAGCACGAGTCCTCTGTATCTTCATCCATTAGAGGGAAGCAACAACGTGGTTGTAGAAAAGCTGATAGGGCCCCAAAACTTCAGGCCATGGAAGAGGTCACTGGAGCTAGCTCTGTCCTCAAGAAGGAAGCTTGGATTCATCACAGGGGGAGTAAAAAAGCTTGTTTCAGATGCCACAAAGCAGGAGGCTTGGGAGACCTGCAACAGCATGGTGATATCTTGGATCATCAACAATGTGAATGAATCCATCAAAAGGCCAGTAATGTACATGACTACTGCTGAACAAATATGGAAACATTTAGAGCAAAGATTTTATGTAACTAATGGAGCTAGAAAATATAAGCTAGCCAAACAAATACATGAAACAAAACAGCAAAAACCATAAATGAGTATTACACAAAACTTAAAGTTTTGTGGGAAGAAAAAGAGTCACTAAAGAACCTTCCAACCATCACACAACACCCACTGATGAAATGAATGCCTACATTAATGCCTTGAAAAAGGAAGAAGAGGAGGAGAAATTGTTTCAGTTTCTGAATGGTCTAGATGAGTCATATGCTCATCAGAGAAGTCATATACTTATGCTGTCCCCATTACCTAACCTTGATGGCGCAACTTGTAGCCTTCAGCAGGAGAAGTCCCAAAGGGACAATCTGAGAAGTGGGAAGGAAGACATAGAACCACTGGCTGTGACGACCCGACTCGCTTAAATCGGCGCGGAAGAAACTGACGAGTCGAATAGTCATAACTAACAACTCAAATACTTAAAAATTAAACCTCAAGATATTATTATTATAACCCAAAAGTACAAATACCCACAAGTTTGTACAATACTAAACCAAAAGTCAAACTATCAAATCTATATACGAAACTCCAAACACATGTCAGAGTCCAAAACAAATGTATATAAGTCCATACTATAGTCCAATACTATCCAAAATCTATAAACAATGAAAATACAACTAAATCAGAATATCGGCGCTCGCTCAACCCAAAGCTAAGCAAGAACCTCATCATCAGAATTACCTGAAAAACAAACAACAGTCCACCATCAGTGGCGAGTAACATAACTGAATCACCCTAACGAGAATACACATGAACATAGCACAAATCAAATATCCAAATCAAACACCAAATATGCGAAAATCATCCCAAAATAAACTCGACTCAACTGTCTTATCCAAACTTATCTTTGGCGCAATCATTCATAGACTAGACCGGACTACGCACGTACGAACGCATCTTACGCATTCGAACTTTCTACTATGTTAGGAAATGAGAATCTTACTCCCAAGTCCCGTGAAACCAATCTTACTGGAAATCCACATCCGAAGACAACATAGTAAGACCACCAACTATCCCAATACCGCGGATAGGATAGGGGCAACGTCTTAACCCAAAAACATAGAATCTTACTCTAAGTTTTAGGCGTCTAGCTACAAAATCAAGCTAATCTTTAACAAATCTTTAATTCTTTAATCCGAAGTTTACTTACTTAGCTACTTCTTAAGTTGCCTTTACGCCTTGACTTAAGAAAATAACGCGTAAACCAATCATCTTATCAACATCTTATCAATCTTTAACTCTTTCTTTAACTTTCTTTAGCTTTCTTTAACTTACTTTAACTTAAAAGACTTAATCAAGAACTTAACAAGACTCATCAAGAACTCATCAAGAACTCAAAGAACTCAACCAAGATTCAAAAAGAACTCATTCAAGATTCAAGAACTTCAATCAAGAACTCAATCAAGATTCAAGAACTTCAACCAAGAACTCATCCAACACACTCAAATCACACGCATACTTCAACAACTAATCATGAAATTACCAACATACTATCATCCAAAATTCATCAAACTTTAACATGATCATCATGAACTTAAAACCAACATATTCAAACATAAAATAATCATATTCAATCATCAAAATCATCATTTAAACAACACAAAATCAGATTTACAATCAACCCTAAAAACATGATCAAAACTTCATTTAAACCAATCTTATTCATTTAATCTATACTATGAAACATAGTATGCCAATTAAGTTGAGAAAGTATGTTACCTAATTGAATATATACACACAAAAACAACACAAAATTGCAGCCCGGAAAGTCGAACCACACGACCCACAACCACGCACACACGGCACGAACAACACGGCACACTTGCACGACCCTTTGCACGACCTGCACGACCTGCACGGCTGCACACACGATCTGCACGACTGCCCAACCTTCACGCACAGCACACGAGCACCACCATGTACACCACACGAGCAACCCACAAAACCCGACACGAACCAAGCCCGGAACCAACCCGAACTAATGATCTTGAATAAAATTGTTGAGGTTTAAATTGTGTTTTGGTACTTAAAGATCAATAGAGGTTGAATCTTTAAGATTGGGATTAGAAAGAATGATGAACAATTGGTGATGATCAATAGCCAAAAATGGCGTGTAGAATGGCAAGGCAAATGGAGAGAATTGTGTTGATCTTTTTTATGGCAAGAGCATAAGATGGCAATTGTGTTTAAATGGGCAAAAATGAGCAAAATCCTTACTAACTCCTCTATAAATAGAGTTAGTTAAGGTGTGAACACAAAGCAAGTGGCAAATTCCTTGCCATGCATTGAGGAAAACCGGCCCAAGCAAGAGAAATGGCCAAATTTGGGCTTTCGTGATCAATTGGGCTAATTTACAAAAATTACATGATTAATCATGCATAAATCGATTTAGCCCAAAATATTAAATAATTAATTAGAAAATTAAATAATAAAAGTTCTAATTAATTAAATAATAATTAACATAAATAATAATAACTGCAAATAAAATAATTCGAATTAAATCGAAAGTATTCACATAAAATAAAATAAATAGTTCAAAAATAAATTTGAACTATACATAACATCGCATAAATACACATAACTCATGGCAGAAATATCATGAAAATCAGGGTCGTTACAGCAAGTGGGTGGACAACCGACGTGGCATGAAAATTAGTGATGAGGGAATGACTTTGGTGGATTCAAATCGGTTTAGTGATACTGGTGAACCTTTTGTTTTGGCATCCCAAGCTAAACAGGTTTTTTACGTTAAAGATTAGAATTGAAAAAAATTGAATCATCAATTGATAACAACATTAAGTGATTGTGTATACCTTCTAAAGAGCAACAAATGATGCAGTGCACTGTGAATGACGGTGCTGAACTTGACGGTGGGAAGTCGACGGTGTAACTCGCGACCTGAATCAGGGGAGCAAAGCACTGTAAACTCGCGACCTGAATAATGCAGTGCACTGTGAACGACGGTGCTGAACTCGACGGTGGGAAGTCGACGGTGTAACTCGTGACCTGAATCAGGGGAGCAGTGCACTGTGAACTCGCGACCTGAATAATGCGAATTGAAGGCTTTTGGGTAGTGCGTGGGTGGTGCGTTGGCCGGTGGTGAACAACGGCGCTGCAACGGTGGTGCGACGGTAGTCCAACGGTGCTGCGGCGGTGGTGGTTCGACTTCACGAGAGGTTTAGGGTTTATGTCAATTTTTTTTTGGGTTTTCTGAAAGTTACGTTGCTGCTCGAAATGGGGGGGGGGAAGGTTTTGTTTAAAATCTCAGAAATTATTCAATTTAAAAAAAAAAAGAAATTCAGGATTTATTGTAACGGGCCTTAATGATGCCCGTTACAATACGTTAGAGAATGGCTGATGACTTCTAGAAATTACTTATTGTAACGGGCATCATTTGGCCCGTTACAATAATTGTTTTTTATGTAATTATTATGATTTATTGTAACTAACATTTAAAATGCCCGTTACAAAATAATTAATTGTAACTAACAAATTTAAGGCAAGTTACAATAAGGGAGTTACAATTAGTGATTTTTTACTAGTGGGTGAAGGCTATGAATGAGGAATTAGATGCTTTGGAATCAAACAACACTTGGGAAATCACTGAACTGCCCAAGGGAAAGCATGCTATAGGATGTAAATGGTTGTACAAAACAAAGTACAATCCAGATGGAACAATAGAAAGACATAAGTCTAGGTTGGTTGTGTAATACCCCGAAATTTAGGGCCAGAAAATTTCGCGGTTATTAATTTTATTTATTTAATTCTAAGTCCAAAAGGCCCATTAAATTTGGACTGTTTTAATTTAATCTGTTCTCTTTTTCTCAAATTGGGCCAGTGACCCAATTTTTCCTTTTCTTTGGACTTGGCCGGTTCTCCCACCTCTTTTGGGCCAAGTATATGTTTTGTTTCTATTTAATTAATTTGATTAATTAAATTAAATTAATTAAATTATTTATTTTTAAAATTCCTAAAACTTAGTCTAAGATTAACTAAGTCTTTCCCTATTTGTTAGCTCTCATTCACGGTCCCCTTACTAATCATTAGGGTTTGTTGTTTTTTTTTCTTTCTTTTTCTATAAATAAGGCTTACTTCATTCATTTGGTTCCTAATTGCTAAATACTCTTAAACCCTAAAAAAATTTATAATCTCCTCCTTTCCTCTCCAAATAGCCGAACAAAAATTCACCAAAGTGTGAATTATTTTCCTTGGATAATTTTAGCGTATCGAGGTAACTACGCTACCTTGTTTAATTTTGGTACAAGTTTTACACATAGTAAATTAGGATTAAAAACATGAAAATTGTAAAAGAATTAGTATCATGATTAGGTTTAGATTATTTCAAACCTTATGAATTTTATGAATATGATATTTCTTGATTTTATTTTAAGGTATTCTATGCATAAATTAATTTATTTATTTATGTATTTTGTATGAATAATTGCATGAATATTTTTATTCTTGTTGTTCTAATTTGTCGAGTGACTTAGAATAATTTTAGGAGCTTCTTTACTATTTGATCTTTAATAAAAATTTATTTCATGGCGAAATTCGTCCTTCTCTTGCTTGAAATAATTTAATCTTTCAAACCGGTAAAACTGTCCAGATTTGGTTTACAAATTTATTAATATACTTAATCAATTATTATGGCTACTAAATTTTATGTGGAAGTCAGTAATAGTGTTTTACAACTTGTGTTAAATTTTTGTAATTTTTAAAGATCGTTTGCTATGGAAGAAAAATCTGAAACTGATTTCAGCCTAATCTGATTTGTTAGTTATAAAATCCTTTAAAAATAGTAAATGACCTTATTTTTGGACGAAAATTATGCACGTTGAACCTTGAACCTATATTTAACTTTCATTAAAATTTCCAGATTAATCGAGACCTTTAAAGGGTCGTTCTTAATTTAATTCTTTAAAAATCAGATTGTGTAAAATAGTGTAATTAAATTATTAAAACATGTTATTTTGAACTCTTGAATTCAATCTTGATCTTGTTTGAACCCTATGATAGCCGTGTGGTGTGATTTAAATAAAGGAATGATTTTGATCTTGTTTTAATCCATGTTTTATGATTTAATGTTTAAAGTAAATTAAATTGTTTATTATTAAGTTTATTTGATCAATTGTTGTTAATTGTATTCAATTGATTAAAAGTATAATTTTGGTATTTTTATTCAAGAGTGTCGAATGGCTTGTTGTGATAAAAATAGGATTTTTATCATATTTTGAGTAATATATGTTGTTAATTGTTAAATTGTTTATATGATTGTTAATGAGCTGATCTGATTATTATGTTATAATTAAAGAAATGTCTAGTGGCCTTTTTATTTTGATCAACTTTAGTTTATTTTGGGACTTATAATAATATTGGGATAATTTTAGGAATTATTGTTATTATTATTATTTATTACTTATTATTATTATTATTAATATAAGTAAGGAAGTCAGTAGGGATAAGTTACAATAAGGAATTGAGGATGATAAGACATTAAAAGGGAAAGAAAGGAAACAGAGTAAAAGGAATTTCAATTGTTTCGATCTCTGGCTAGGAAAGACTTGGTATTTAAGGTGGCCAATACACGTGCCGCACCTCTCTTTCCTGGGACTTCGAACATTTCATTTCCGATTACGGCCACCTAGTATTTCCCGACATAAGAAAGATATAAGATATGAAAGATATAAGATAAGATAAGGACGCCCATTCGATGATACACGAGTCGTCGGATTAGGTTAAGTCGAAGCCACTACTCAATGGGACGAACACACGAGTTCCCCCGCGCAGTTCTTGGTTCTAGAATATGTAGTCGTCTAAGTAGTAGTACACGAGCTGCTATTTAGGGGTTATGGCCATAGCTTAGGCTTAGTGGTGCACACGAGATCCACTACGGGTTGAATACACGAGTTCACCCCGGCATGTTTTAGGAAAGTTGTGGTGCACACGGGATCCACAACGAGTTATAGTGACCGGTCCATTAAGAAGTAAAGATGAATGATATGATATGATACGATAAGATGTTAAGATGATTCATATGATATAAGATAAGATATTTTCTTTAAGGTTTTATGAAGTGGTCACCCCACCGACGATGCACGCTTCGTTATCGGGGTTAAGTCTTTGCCACCGACCTGCCGAGGCTTTCTGGTCGGTTTACTGATTCTAGTTTGTGTTGTCGTCCGAATTAGTGGCACATGAGTCGTTAATTCGGGAGTGAGGGTCCCACTTAGACTTTGGGAAAGACACATGAGTCTGACCCGACATATTCTAGGAAAGTTGGGGTGCACACGAGATCCCCTACTAGCATGTTGACTCGACCATGGATTAAGCAAAGATAAGATAAGATGTTTATGTTATGTTTATGTTATGTTATGATATGACAAGATAAGATATTTATGTTATTATACGAAGATAAGATATGATACGATATGAAGTTAAGATAAGATGATATGATTATGATAAGATGATGAGATGTTACGTATGATATAAGATAGGATATGTTTCAATAAGAATAATGATAAATAAGCATATGTACAAGTTAAGCTAGGTATGAAATGTACACGTATAATGAATTGTATAAGTCTTCCGCTGTGTATTATTGTATTCGTATGACCTGAGTAGTTCGTATAAGAGTATGTATAAGTATGTGTATACCTGTACAAGAATCCGTATGTATGCGTATTTCATGATGAAGTATACATGTCTTTTTGTACGTATTCCTAACCGTATCTTGCAGGTGTTATTATACGTATGGTATACGTACTTTATACGTATTTTTGTACGTATTTCTAATAATATTTCTGCAGGTATTTTTATACGTATTTATGTACGTATTTTTATACGTATTCCGTATGAATTTTCGTATAAGATGTAATAAGTTTATGTGCGATTTTCATGTATAATTCTATGATACTATGTGTTTAGCGGTCCCTCAATTAAGCGAGACAGCCTAGTTACTCGCCACTGACGGTGGACCCCCCCTCAGTTTCAGGTGACGATGCAGCAGCTTAGAACGGGCTTCCGATGGTTGGGCTTAAGCGTGGCAGAGTTTAGTTTTACCTTAGTTTTTACTAGAGTGATTTAAGACAACATTACTTTATTTTATATATGATCCCAGCATGTTGGGAAGACAATATTTTCAGTTTATGTAATACTTTAGGTATTTTTACCTTTAATAACTTTTGGGATTATTTTCAGACTTTTAAGATAATAAAAGATGTTTCTATTTTTTAAATATATAATTAATGTTTAATTTAATGCTTAGGTAATGATCCGCAAGTCGTTTTCCTTCGTCAAACGACAGCTTAAAAAGTCGGGTCGTTACAGGTTGTGCTGGGAAACAAACAAAAATATGGAGTGGACTATGATCAGACCTTTGCCCCTGTAGCTAAGATGGCCACTGTGAGAGCCTTACTAGCAATGGCACCTCATGAAAACTGGATAGTTCACCAAATGGATTTAAAGAATGCCTTTTTGCATGGTGATTTGTAGGAAACTGTGTACATGAAGATGCCTCTAGGATACAAAGGAGAAGGAAAAAGAATTAAAGTTCAAGGAGAGGGGGAGCATCAGAGAACTGTGGAAGAGCAAAGTAAGGTTTGCAAGTTAAGAAAGTCACTCTATGGACTGAAACAAGCTCCCAGCCAGTGGTTTGCAAAACTAAGATGTGCCCTTGAAGAAGATAAATTCAAGTAATCAAAGTGTGACCATACTCTCTTCATCAAAAGTGATAAACAAAATTTCACAGCAGTACTAGTGTATATTGATGATCTGATAATTGCTGGAAACAATGAAGATAAAATCAAGGAGACTAAGAAGTTTTTGAGCAAGTGGTTCAAGATGAAGGATATGGGAACACTAAGGTATTTTCTGGGCATAGAAGTTGATCACTGCAATGAGGGAATTTTCTTGTCCAGAGAGCCTACATTCAGAGCCTCCTAGAAGAGTATGGCATGACAAACTGCAGGAGCTTGAAGCTGCCTATGAACAATCATCTAAAACTGACTGCAGATCTTGGAGAGAAGCTAACAAAGGCAGAGGAATATCAAAAACTGGTGGGGAAACTGATCTACCTCACAATAACTAGGCCAGACATTGCATACACAGTACATGTGTTGAGTAAATTCATGCATTCACCCACCACAATACACATGTAGTTAGCCAAAAGAGTGCTAAGATACTTGATTGGATGTGCAGATCAAGGTGTTCTACTGGCAAACAAGGAAAGTGCAGAGCTGAAGGCATATTGTGACAGTGATTGGGCTGGATGCCCAAGCACAAGAAGGTCAACTTCAGGGTATTGTGTCCTGCTAGGAGCATCACCAGTATCATGGAAGTCAAAGAGGCAGAGTGTGGTGTCCAGAAGTAGTGCAGAAGCAGAGTGCAGGTCCATGGCTACCACTGTTTGTGAAGTCATATGGTTGAGACAGTCGTTCAAAACTTGGGATCAAGAACATGGGGCCAACACCTATCTTATGTGACAATCAAGCAACATTGGCAATCTCAGCTAATCTAGTACACCATGAAAGGACAAAGCATGTAGACATTGACTATCATTTCCTGAGAGACAAAGTGACAAAAGGGGTCATATCACCTAAGTATGTGCAAAGCTCTCAACAAGCTGCTGATGTCCTGACCAAAACCCTCACAGTAGGGCAACATACAATTTTGTTGGACAAGTTGGGAGTTCAGAAGAAATCTTCACTCACCACTTGAGGGGGAGTGTTGGAAGAATTGGGAAATCTGTAGTAATTATTATTAAGCTTAAATAATGATGTATTGTTGTTGGTCATGTTTTAGAGGTCATTTGTGTAATGGTCCAGCCCAATAGTAGTAGTGGGTAATGGTCTGTCCTAGCAGTGTCCAGGTGTCATGTTTAGGGTAAGCAAATCTTCCTAGGTTTCCTAAATAGTAAGGGTGTGTAGCCATATAAAAGGCAAGATGTTTTCTGTTTCTAGGACACAACAAAAAATGAATGATGATGAATGAAATTTCAAGAAAGTTTTCAAAATGAAATTTGATTTCCTTTCCAAATTTAGTTATAAATCCATTCCCATTACCATCATTTAGTACCGGTTACCAAACGGCCCGTTAGGACTTTAGGCAGAATGCCGCCACCTATTTTTACTAAGAAACCGAAAGAAACCCCAGAAACGAAAGAAAGTGGGTACGAAACGGATGTAGAAATAGAAAAAGCTTATGAAACGAAGCCTAAAAATTTGTCTATTGTTACAGGTAGGTTTATATAAAATGAGGTTTGTAAGAAGTTTGTTCCATTACTATTGTCCTTAAATCACATCCAAAAAATAAGTGCGGAAAATAATACTACAATCTGTTTCTTTAACGATCAACCATTTTTTATTTAAAAAATACAGAGAGAGGCTTGAGGTAAAACATGTTAACGGTATTTGGCTGGTAGTAAGAAAATTTGTTATTTTACCAGTGGTAATAATTCTACTTTTAACCCCTTTTATTGGAAAATCTGAATCACTTTTGTCTCCCTCGTAATTCCAAAGGCATCACTTTTCCCTCCTTATTGCTCTTCTCTCTCTTTCTCTCTGTCTAATGAGAAGAGTTTAGCATTTTTATTTTGTCTGTAAGCTGTAACTCATCTGGGGTACTGTACTGAGTGACTACCAAAACTCGAACCCCAATTCAATTCACCCATTCATTGGGTCTCTCACCCTTCCCATTAACAATTTTTTTACCCACATTATTTTCAAATTTGAATGCCGTTTTTTCTTTAATCCTTTCATTCCTTCTCTCTCCTCCATTTTTCTCCCGCTTTGACCGCCTCGGCGACGGCGTCCTCTATCATCTTGACCCTTCTTCTCATACCCCCATTACCCCCCTTTCCATTAAATCACAGTAAAAAAATTAACAGATTTTCATTGAGGCATTTCGTCGAACACCTTCCATACCCAATCACCCACCATGAATATACCCCGGAAACAAGCTTCTGATCCAGAAACTGAATCTGTTACTAGTAGTGTTCAAGATCTAAGCATTAAAAACAGCGATAGTGTAAGTTTAAGTCCCTGTAGTAGCACTACTCCATCTGGGTCTGAAGTTTCTGGGTTTACAAAACCAAACATTGGGTATTTGTTGAAATTGGAGGAAAACAGTGAGAAGAGTGGGAGTTTGAGTTTGAGTTCAGCGAGTAATTGCAGCAATAGTGTTGATGGGAGTAGCAGTAACATTGATGGTTCTAGTAGCTTCAGGAGTTGTTGCCCAAATAAGCCTCATAAAGGGAATGATATTAGATGGGAAGCAATACAATGTGTGAAAGGTAAAGATGGTGGTGGTGAGTTGGGGCTATCACATTTTAGGCTTTTGAAGAAGTTGGGATTTGGTGATATTGGGAGTGTTTACTTAGCTGAGCTTAGAGGAATGGGGTGTTTGTTTGCCATGAAAGTTATGGATAAAGGGATGTTAGCTGGTAGAAAGAAGTTGATGAGAGCTCAAACTGAAAGAGATATTCTGGGTTTGTTGGATCACCCTTTTCTTCCTACTCTTTATTCACATTTTGAAACTGATAAGTTCTCTTGCTTGTTAATGGAGTTCTGTAATGGTGGTGATCTTCATATTCTTCGCCAACGTCAATCTAATAAGCACTTCTCTGAACTAGCTGCAAGGTTGGTTTTTCTTCTCTCTTTTTTTTTTTTTTTGTTAAATTTGGAAGAATTTCTAATTGGAATTAATTATTACAATGTTGGTGATTTCAATTAGTATAATGAATGATTAAGAACTGTTTATGATTATTATCATTTTTCATGATATAATGTTTCAATGCATGGGTAATGTGTGGGATCCAAAGATGTTAATTTGAGCTGCATCTGAGGGAACATACAGTACCCCTGTATGAATGTCACTTGAAAAATATGTCACTTCAAGAAAAGATTTTTAGCTTATTTTTGTGGGTACAATTCTTTTGAAATTGATATGTTTTGATCTTCACATCCAATTTGATAGAACCCTTGTAAAATGATAGAAGTGATTGTCATTATATTTGGTCAAGACATGACATGCTTGAAATCTGACCCTTCTGCAAGTATGCATTGATTTTGTTGTTTTGACAATTCCATCTAATTTCCCTTACATATTATTTGCAACAGTCAATATTTTATCAAATTAAAACCACCTAGAAAGTAGAAAAATTAAAACCATTGAATCAATTGAGTGTTTAGTTAGTCCTGTCAATTAACATTCTGATTGATAATGGTTAGTTTTATCAAATTTGTTGCAGGTTTTATGCATCTGAGGTGCTTCTTGCCCTAGAATATCTACACATGATGGGTGTAGTGTACAGGGACTTAAAACCCGAAAATGTGTTGGTTAGGGAAGACGGGCATATCATGCTCTCGGATTTTGACCTCTCATTAAGGTGTTGTGTAAACCCAACTCTTGTTAAGGCAAGCAATCAGCCTAACTGTACAAACACCAGTTACTGCATTGAGCCTCGGTGCATTGAGCCGGCCTGCAAACTTCCTGTTTGTGTCGAGCCTCCTTGCTTACAACCGTCTTGCTTCAAGCCTCGCCTTTTCAGCTCCAAGTCTAGCAAGGTGAAACCCGAAAAAAGAAGGCTCAATTTCACGAACCTAGACTCGCTACCAGTTCTAATTGCTGAGCCTACAAATGCTCGTTCGATGTCCTTTGTTGGAACACATGAGTACTTGTCTCCTGAAATCATAAGAGGAGATGGTCATGGAAGTGCTGTTGATTGGTGGACGTTTGGGATTTTTTTATACGAATTACTCCATGGGAAAACGCCGTTCAAAGGTAATGGAAACAGGGAAACATTGTTCAATGTGGTTGGACAGTCCCTCAAATTTCCTGAGAGCTCACCAGCTAGTTTTGCTGCTAAAGACTTGATTAGAGGTCTTTTAGTAAAAGATCCTCAAAAGAGGTTAGGGTTTAAAAGAGGTGCAACTGAGATCAAACAACACCCTTTCTTCGAGACCATTAATTGGGCTCTCATTCGGAGTAGCCCCCCACCGGAAATCCCCAAGGCTATCGACCTCACGATATATAATCACGTGCCTAAAGCATCCGAACCTCCTAGCGACAAAGGAGCTTCCGACTCTGATAGGTCCTCTGGTCCTTATCTGGACTTTGAATTTTTCTAATCCGTGTCTTGTTAAGGATCTTCTAGCTAGTTTTCTTAGGATAGTCATTAGTTAATTAGGATAATTAATATAAATGCCATTTGTGTATCCATTTTTCTTCAATGAAATGAGGCCTCCTTTTCTCCCCCTGCAATTTTTTTGCTCGTTCATTTGTATCTATACAGCACGGATACTTCTCTTAACAAACACCCCCTACACTCGAAAAACGTCAGAACCATACAAATGTTTCACTTAAGGATAAGTCATACTCGGTTTTTAATATTCTATCCATATATCCATATTCGTACCCGTTTTTAACCCCATCGCCGAGTCAATCGCAACCTAGCTAGGTTAAATTCATGTGGTTTCTTCCTAGTCCTAGTGAATGTGATGGAATCCATGCTCTTTTTTTTTTTTTTTGCCAAGCTAGGTATAAAAGGCAACAGAGAAAGATGCTTACCTTTATATGATTTGTCTTTCAAATCTCTGGTGTCATTGAACAAAAGAGAGTACCTTTGATGGTGTGGTGGGTCTAAATTCCAAAGTTACTTTTTGATGTGAGAGTTGTTGTTCAATGTCACCATTTGCCTTGAACTAAGATGGAGTGGCCCAAATTTTTTTTATTTTTTATTTTTTATTTTTTTACACTTTTGTCCAGCGTGAAATCTTCACTTTTAGAGGGAACTAGTGAAATAGACTAGTCATTATGAAAATTCCATGCAAAAGTCAATTGAATTTATTTTCTGTCTTTTTTCTGTGGACATTTGATTTTTCTGGGTTGCATTTTGCTTTTCTTTGCTCCCATGATCTTTGTTAACTACAAGTACAGCTGAGATTCTTGTTTTGACAATGGCCAATTACCTAAATTATTGGAGTGAAAATGTGAAATTTTACCCCGAATTGGTAATTTGTTGTTGGGTAATTACCGTAGGAATCAACCTTCCTTTTTTTGTTTTAATTTTTTTTTTTTGCAAGTACGATAGATGTGAGCCCAACTAGTCCTACGACTAAAGCAATGCCCAAAGGGGATGAAGTCGGGTGTTGGTTTCGCATCCCATGGGAAATCAGTGAGTATAGTGAATATTGCACTAAGCCACAAACAACCGCAAGAATCAACTATTAACTTATGAAAAAGTTGTGTATGCATTTTGTATACATTAAATTAGTGTACAACGGATTGTGACTCTTAGACTTTTATAAAAGTTACTTAATTAAATTACGGAAAATGTGTAATTTTATAATGGGTAACTTGTCTAATTTTAAGGATAACGATTATGATTTTTAGGGTATCTTTTAATCTATTATACACTAATTTAGTGTACACCCGATGTATTTTAGAATATGTTAGATTATTAGGTATGATTGATATGACATAAAAATGGCGTTGCAAAAAAAAAAAAAAAAGACATAAAAATGGATGGAACTTTTATCATATTTAATCAAATCCATGCTTTCATATTGTTTGTCCTGGAGTATTCAAGTTTAAAATTATTTCTACCTTATCTCCTTTTTTTTTTTCACTTTGCTAGTAAGGTAATTATGTTGATTTTAGTGGATAAGGTAATTATTTTTTGAAAGTAAGTTAATTGATTAATTTAAAATCAAAAACATAAAATTCTACTTGAGCTAGCACTTTTCAGAATTATTTTTCCCAATAAATAAATCGGTTGTACACTACGTTTGTGTACATAGGATTAAAAGTTACTCTAAAAATTATAAAAGTTGCCTTCTTGATAAAATTACTCAAAAAAAATAATTTACCTAGAGATTAGGATAACTTTTAATCTGTTAGTTTAGGGTACACAAGATATATTTTAGAATTAGTGCAGGGTACCGACTAAGGGCTCGTTTACTTTAGTTGAACTAAACTGAATTTAATAGAACTGAACTGAGCTGAACTGAATTTAAGTTGAAGTAAACAAGCCGTAAGTTAGCAAAGTGCAAATATGGGCCATTTTTATTAATGATCCACAATTTGTCAAAGGGGCTTGGAAGTTGGAAAGTTAATACCGGTACCCTTGAAGATGGAAGACCACGCCTTACTAACGGGCCTCTGTAAATGAGTTGGTCGCCATTATAAAATTACCATTTGGACATATAGCACCATTCTCCATTTCTCCTTAGTACCATTGAAGATGCTCAATAGAGATTGTTTTTATTTTTTTTAATAACAAATTTTTTACTCCTTCTGTCACGTATTATTGACAACATTTGATATTATTTGTGACAGGTAAAATATTCCATTGTTGTCAATAATACGTGATGGAGGGAGTATCTCTTTGTTCTAAGTTTTCCTTTTTTAGATGCACTAATGTTTGTCGTAAAGTAGTTGAAACTTGGAATTGCCCATGATATGGCCTCGGCCATTAGGGTAGTGTCACGTTAGTTTTTACTTTCTTTCTCCCTTTTTTGTAAATTCTACAAAATATAAATTTCTTTTTTTTAGATGGAATTTTTTTTCCATGGATATTAAGAAAGCAATTTAATGGTGTAAAGTGTAAACGAGCAAATCAATGAAATTTAAAGACATGTTATATGTAATTTCATATTTGCTTTCATTAAAATTTCTTCAATTTTTTTTTATCATTTACACCCTAAATCGCTTTCTTAATATGCGTGCAAAAAAGTATTGTATAAAAAAAAGCATATATAGAATTATTAGAATATGTTCCGGGCCCACCCAGGTGGTCAGACCCGCATCAGTGGGCCCAAAGCCTAGGCCCAGTTCTGAAAGGGCTAGGTCCACGTCAGATGTTCTACAACGACTATGATGATGCCACTTGTCATCTGACTTGGCATTCTTGGCCGGCCTAGAGCTGCCAGCCTATAGCCGCCAGCCTGTAGCGGCCGGCCTAGAGCTGTCAGCCTATAGCCGCCGGCCCAGAGCTGCCGACCTAGAGCTGTCAGCCTGTAGCCGCCAGCCTGTAGCGGCCGGCCTAGAGCTGTCAGCCTATAGCCGCCGGCCCAGAGCTGCCAGCCTGTAGCCGCCAGCCCAGAGCTGCCGGCCTGTAGCTACCGTGGCCCAGAGCTATCAGCCCGTATTGGTAAGCCCGAATCCTGGGCCTAATTCCGTTAGGGCTAGGTATACGCCTGATGCTCTCTAGCAAATAAAGAGCTGCCACATGTCAAGTTTTGACCTGGTCTCCATGGGCTCGGCCCATACGCTAGCCTAACCGGCCTAGTAGGAGCCCAAACCGGGTAATCTATGCATATATAAGGATCAGTCCTATCACCTTTTCAGGTACGCAAGATCAGACACAATTCATAATTCACAATCACACTACTCTGACTCCTTACCTCCGGCATCTGACTTAAGCATCGGAGGGGCGTCCCGGGTTCCACCCCCCGGGTAGCAATCTCTGTTCGTTTTGCAGGTTACAGCCTCATCAAGGGAGCATCCAGAGTGCACGTCACCCACCAAAGATCGTTGACTATTCAACAGAAGTTCCAGTACAGGAACAGATTGGCGCCGTCTGTGGGGATAAGGAACAAAAGTCATGGCTAACACTAGAGCGAGGGCATCTCGATCAAATCAGCCAGAGGAAAATCCCCGTGAATCGCCTAACGGGCGAGAAGCACATGTCACGGACGACAATTCGTCCAATAGGGCGAGTGATCGTCACCGTCGCGAGGAACAGATGGTCTCGCACAAGGACTTCCAGGACATCGTGACAGCGATGAACAACAAGTTCCAACAGAGCTTGCAAGAGCTGAGGGACAGCATACCTGCCATGATTGGGCAATTGAGACCTCCATCCCATGCTGCAGGCCCATCCAGGGGCCCCAACCCTAGCCGGGCAGCAGGGGCACGATCGCAAAGAGATTCACGGCCTGGCGATGCACGTGGGATTATCAATTCCAGGCGTGAAGACGCCCGCACTATCATCGAGTCACGTCGGGCACAAACAGCCTCACGTCGGGAAATCATAAATCAGAGGACGCATGTGAGTCAAAGTCGCTCTCGACGATCTCCAGAAAGATCTCACCACACTACCGCAAGGAATCAGAGACCGGTTGCTGTCTCCGCCCGCAATAAAGAGGCACACTACTCTCCAATCCCTAACCAGGACCGCGACAGGAGACAATCCCCTGTCATCGAGCCTGCACGGCCGGCGGGAGAAGTCATCTTCCAAACTCCCTTCAGCCAGAGATTGTTATACACAACCGACGCCAGAAAGGTAAAGGCTCCCACCATCGAGCCTTTCTCTGGGGTGACTGATCCCGCTGAACACATGGCCGCTTATAAAGCCCAGATGGCGGTGCAGACAGGTTGTGAAGCAAGCTGGTGTAAGTATTTTCCCACAACTCTTAAGGGCTTGGCCCTTACCTGGTTTACGGATCTCCCATCTGGGTCGGTGGCAAGTTTTGCGGCATTGGAAACATTGTTCCTTAGCCATTTCGTGGCCGGAAAGAAGCAACGTAAGACGAGCATTCATCTTATGGCTTGTCAACAGGGAGAGCATGAGCTCTTAGGAGATTATCTGAAGCGGTTTAACGCTGAATTGTTGCAAATACCGAATGTCGAAGATTCGGTAGCTTATGCGGCATTCATGTCAGGCTTAAAGAAGGGAAAATTCAAGTTCTCCTTGCTGGAGAATGAAGTATCTTCATACACTGACGCAATGGACAGGGCACGCAAATACGTCCAGGCGTCCGATATCAATAACCCGGTGGAGAAGTCTGACAAGAAGAAGGATAACAAAAGAAAAGAATCTCAGAGGGGTGGCCCTAGCAGGGTGCCTTCCTCAAAAAAGGATACTCGTGATGAGGGTGAAGAGTCCAGGTTCAATACCAACAGGAGAGAGATTTTCTTGGACATCAAAGATCAGAATATCCTCCCAAAACCAACCCCAGTACGAACCTCTATAAATAGGAGGAATCCAAAACTCTGGTGTGAATACCACCACGAGTGTGGGCATACCACAAAGGAGTGTAGGGAGTTGAAAAAAGCACTGGGTAAATTGGCAGACCAGGGTAAACTCAACCCCTACATGGCAGAGGACAAAGGAGCTAAGAAACAAAAACGCGCTGATAGTAACAACACTGATAACTTGATCAATGTCATCGCGGGTGGGTTCTCGGTAGAAGCCCCCTCGAATAAAGCGCTCAAGAGAAATCTCAGGAATTCGACATTCCAAATCACTGAGGGAAGGGTCGAGCAACCCCCATCAGGACCAACCATGGTATTCAACACATCTCCTCTTCGACCCACCTGCTTTCCTCACAACGACCCCCTAGTGGTCGAGGTAAAAGTAGCAAACTCAAGAGTGAAGAGAGTACTAGTGGACAGCGGAAGCTCCGCCGATATAATAACTCTGGATTGTTTACAACAGCTAAAATATGGGGTAGTTGATCTAACCCCATTGGAAAAACCCTTGTTTGGCTTCGGAGGTGGACCCATTTTCCCTCTGGGGATCATTAAGCTCCCAGTCAGGATTGGCGAGAAAGGTGAAGGACGTAACTTGCCAATCTCTTTTACTGTCGTTGACGTTAAGCTTCCATATAACATCATACTTGGACGTCCACTTCTCAATCAGATAAAAGCTGCCATCTCCACATATCAGCTCTTGTTGCAATATGAGACAGATAAAGGGGAAGTTGGGAAGTTGTATGGTGATCAGAGAACTGCCAAACAGTGCTACATCAACAGCATCAAGACAACATCACCATCAGTCGATGTAGGACACAAAAGAAAGGAGTCAGTCGAGCCTTCTGAAGACGTATTTCTAGCTGAAGATAGCAAACAATATGTTCAACCTCGACCTATCGAGGGTCATGAAGAGGTCCTCATCGATGACAATCCTGAGCATACAGTCAAGATAGGCATTAATATGGATCCCACACTTAAGGGGTCAACTGTTCATCTTCTCAGAGAATTCCGGGACGTTTTTGCTTTTGATGTCTCAGAAATGCCCGGTATTGACCCTTCAGTAATGTGCCATGAATTACATATTAAAGAAGGATTCAAAGGAGTAAAACAGAAGTTGCCTAGGCAAAGCGAAGAAAGAAATAAAGCAGCCGCTGCCGAGGTAAAAAAGTTACTGGAGCACGGTTTCATCAAAGAGTGCCAACACTCTGATTAGTTGGCCAATGTAGTGTTGGTCAAAAAGCCAAAATGGCACCTGGAGAATGTGCGTTGATTTACTGATCTCAATAAGGCCTGCCCCAAGGATGACTATCCTCTACCAAAAATCGACAGCCTAGTCGACTCTACCGCGGGACATGCAATGTTTAGCTTTATGGACGCCCATGCCGGCTACCACCAAATACCGATGGCAGGAAAGGACCAAGCTCACACTGCCTTCATCACTAATCAGGGAGTCTACTGCTATCGTGTGATGCCTTTTGGTCTCAAGAACGCGGGAGCAACCTATCAGAAACTAGTAAATACCATCTTTGCCGAGCAAATAGGGCGAAATATGGAAGTTTATGTGGATGATATGATAATCAAGAGCAAGCAAGCAGAAGACCACCCTAAAGACATCAGAGAAACACTATCGACTTTAAGGAAATATGGTATGAAGCTGAACCCCAGGAAATGTGTTTTTGGAGTAAAAGGGGGCAAGTGCCTTGGTTTTCTGGTCGATGAATGGGGCATAGAAGCCAACCCAGACAAAATACAAGCCGTCATCAATATGCAATCTCCAAGGACAGTCAAGGAGGTCCAAAGATTAACAGGGTGCATGGCGGCGTTGGGTCGTTTCTTATCCCGATCTGCTGATAAGAGTCTAGCCTTCTTTCAAGTGCTGAAAAGATCAACGTTCAAATGGGACGACGAAGCTGAAAACGCTTTTATGCAGCTCAAACAATACCTTGCCGGTGTTTCAAAGCTTGTCTCACCCTTGCACGGAGAGACACTTTATATATACTTAGCCATATCGGAATATGCCCTGAGTGCAGTGCTAGTCGCCGAGAGAGAGAGACAACAACACCCGGTTTACTTCATCAGTCATGCGTTTCGAGGGGCAGAGTTCAGATATACAGAGACTGAGAAGTTGATCTTTGCCGTGGTCATGGCCAGTCGAAAGCTGAGGCCATATTTTCAAGCACATCCAATCAAAGTCCTAACCGGACAACCAATAAGAAAGATCATCGAGGGAAAGAATCATTCAAACCGCATAACTGAGTGGGCAAACCAATTGTCAGAATTTGGGTTAGAGTACGAACCTCGTCGAGCCATCAAAGCCCAGGCATTGGCTGATTTCATTGTGGAGTGTACTAACAGGCCAAGCTCCCCAGATCCAGATAACTCCAAAATTTGGGAGTTGTCTACTGATGGATCTGCAACGCAGAACGGAGGAGGAGCAGGAATACTGATCAAGACTGACAACGGCGATAGACTAGAATATGCCATCAAATTCAGCTTCACGGCCTCAAACAATGAGGCAGAGTACGAAGCCCTCATCCTAGGAATTCAGATGTGCATAGCTCCTGGAGCAAGGCATGTAAGAGCCCAGGCTGACTCACAATTGGTTGTAGGGCAATTCAAAGGAGAGTTTGAAGCAAAGGAAGACAGCATGAAGATGTACCTTCAAAAGTTGAAGACACTCACTGCGAAGTTAGAATCCTTCGACATTAAACACATCCCTCGATCTGTAAACCAGCAGGCTGATGCCCTATCGAGGCTGGCAAGTTCTGCAGAAGGAGAAGAGCCACGAGTCATCCAGTGGCAGGTCCTGAAAGAACCGAGCATCAACGAGTCTGAAGTCAATACTCTAGCTCGAGGAGAAACATGGAAAGACGCCATCATACACTACCTGAAACATGGGGCCCTTCCAATGGATGATAAGGAAGCTGAAGAAATCAAAAGAAGATCCAAATGGTTCACGTTACACGACGGAGAGCTCTACAAGCTATCCTACACACATCCCCTTTTGAAATGTGTAAGCCCTGAAGAAGGAGACTACATTTTGAGGGAAATTCATGAAGGAAGTTGCAGTAACCATCAAGGGGCAAGGACGATCGCGAGTAAGGCCCTTCGAGCTGGATACTATTGGCCCACCCTCAAGGAAGATGCTATCGAACTTGTTAAGAGATGCGTGCAATGTCAGACTCATGCTCCCATCCCAAGGCAACCATCGAATGCATTAACAATTGTTCAAGCAGTCCTACCTTTTGACAGATGGGGAATGGACCTACTCGGGCCTTTTCCTCCAGCTGTGGGGCAGAAGAAATTTCTGATTGTAGGAGTCGACTATTTCACCAAATGGGTCGAGGCAGAGCCCCTATCGAAGATCTCTGATAAGCAAATCCAGGAATTCATTTGGAAAAACATCATAACCAGATTTGGCATTCCAAGGATGTTGGTCTCTGACAATGGCAGGCAATTCGAGAGTGGCCCAACCAAGGCCTATTGTGCTCAATTTGATATACAAACTAGGTTTACGTCCGTGGCAAGGCCTCAATCAAACGGCCAAGCCGAAGCAGCTAACAAGCTCATATTGCAAGGCATCAAAAAGAAAATAGAGGCAGTCAAGGGGTCTTAGGTGGATGAACTTCCAGGAATCCTATGGTCAGCCAGGACCACTATCAAGGAGGCCACGGGGAACACTCCATTCTCACTTGTTTATGGAAGTGAAGCTGTATTACCTGTCGAAGTAGGAATACCCTCACCAAGAATCACCTTCTACGACTACAATCAGAACGAAGAAGAAAAGGTAATCAACTTAGACCTGCTGCCAGAAACAAGAGGCAACACGCTTCTCAAGTCCATTGCCTACAAGCAGAAGATGATAAGGCAATTCAATCGAAAAGTGTCGCCTCGAACAATAACACTGGGGGATTGGGTAATGAGAAAGGTCGAGGCTACGGGAAAGACCGCTCTTCGAGGCAAATTAGGACCTAACTGGGAAGGACCCTATCGAGTCCAAGAAATGATAAGGCTAGGGACATTCAGGCTCGTCAACCAAGAAGGAAAACCACTGCCAAGGCCTTGGCATGCTGATCACTTAAGGAAGTTTTATGCTTAGCTTTTCTTTTCATGAACTAGAATCCCTAGCAGGGAGCTGCTTTGTAATAAACATTGAGGTTGGATTTCTACTTTGAATAAAGTCCCTAACAGGGCATTTTCTTGAAATAAACATTATCTTTTAAAGCCCTAACAGGGTCGAGTTGGTGTTAATTGTCGTTCTATTTTTATTGTTGGTTCATCGAGTTTTAATTGTTGCCCTCGCCGGGCACGATTAATGAGTATCAACGAGGAAAATAATAAAGAAAGCTGTAAAAAAAAAAAAAAAAAGGCGATAAAAAGGCCAATACTTGGTCAAAAATAACTTTTTACAGATTATATTCATCTATTACAAACTAAGTTAAGTACAAAAAGATGGAAAGAAAAACAACATGAAACTATACACACTAAGTACAAAAATACAAACTAAACGGAGTTGTTAAGATCGTCCAACAGCTGGTCGTTGGAAGGCTGGTCCTCGGTTTGCTGCTCACCTCCACGACCCTCCTTCGCCTTACCAACAGCGGCCATGTCACCTCCCTCGCCTGAACTAGGAGAAGAAACGAGTTTGGTGACCTCCACCTTGGTCTCTGGGGCTGCTTCCCCTTGCCAGTCCTCAGGAGAAGCCTCCTGGTTTTGGGCCTCATCCTCCTCCTCCAGCACTTGGTACCTGGACTCGATGGAGGCCCACTCCCCAGGAAACTTCTCCTCAAGCACCCTCTTCATCCTGCTCATTGTGTCAGCAATCAGGAGGCCAGCACCTTCAGCAGCCCCATTTAGGCGAAGATTGGCCTTATAGGTCTCCCCGGCCTCGGAGTCAAGCCATTGGTTGACAATGGCCTCTTCCTTGTTCTTCATAGCCTCGACCGCCTTGTCACGAGACTGCTGGAGCTTCTTGACGCTCCTCTCAGCCTTGGCCAGATCTTCGTCAGCCTTTTTCTTGGCCCTATTGATCGAGTCCCGCTGAGAGAGAACATCTTTCAGCTTGGACTCAAGACTGTGGATGGAGGAATTAGCCACCTCCAATTCAGCCTTTGCAGCTGCCAATTCCTCGTCCAAAGACTTGGCCTTGGCGTCGGCGGAGGCGTGCTCCTCTTGCTCTTTCGCCAGGGATTCCTTGGTGGCGTCGTGCTCCTCTTTTTCCTTAGCCAAGTCAGCCTTGGCCTGATCAGCGCCAGCATCAGAGGCCCCACCTTTCAGCATATATTTGGACGCAGCATGCATCCGGATCGACATCTGCAACGGCAAATATTAGAAAGAAGCACATACATAACATGGATGTTTGCAAAGTAAGCAAGAAAACTACCTCCAGCCAGCTTGCATGAAGATCATCGAAGGCCTCCTCGCTCTTCGAGTTCATGATGAACTCTTCATCAACAGGAGAGTAGATTGCTCGGAAGGCCTTGTTCAAACGCCTGTTCCGATCCTTATGGGAAATAACCCCAAAAGGACGGTCGCCTCCAGCAACCTCCACCTTCGAGGAGGAAGGTCTAATGACCTTCCCCGCAGCAACAAGGGCATCCTCCGTATCATCGTCCTTGTTAAACGCCCCCACCTCAGGCTGAGGCTGAGGAGGAGACATAGATTGAGGCCCCTCTGAGACCTTCTGCTTCTTCTTCTCCTCCTTTTGCTCTGCAGCAAAAGGATTGGTGTCCCTCACCCTCTTGGGTCTTGGCACACTAGAAGAAGGCTTCTTTTTATGTTTGGGGTCCTGCAAGAGAAAAGCATCAGCCACAACGATCAAGGAAACAAAACACAAGGAACAGAATATGTATCAATAAAGCCCATAAATAGTTTACTGACAAAAAAGAATCAGCCCATAAATAAACTAGTAAAAGCGGAAAGGATTAAATGGGCCTCAACCCTTATTTTTGTTTCATTGCGTACTTGTCTCTTTTTGTATGCAAAGGCAGCAAAGCTTTCATGTTTACACAAAATTAAATAAGATGTGGAGAGGTAACACCTTACCAGTTTAATCTAATGGTTAAGTTTTTCAAAAGTTAACCTTTTTTGATGCATGTATCGTTTAAATTGGGTTGAATGACTTGTATTACGGCATGTTCAAGGCCTAGTAACACCTTCTCAATTTTTTTTTAATAAAGTATAAATAAATAAGTAAATTTTTTTTTTTCAAAAAAAAATATTTACCTCAATACATACTCGGCGATCACCTTAAGCGCATAAGATATATCAAACCTTCCACAACCAACACCATAAAAGTAAGTACCTCCGTACACCACAAAGGGGCACCCTTGTCTAGGGCAAGACACCTTTTTTAGGCACCCCTGCTTTGGTTAATAGCTAATTTTTTACGTGTCTTTTTCTAAGGCAGTAGGACAAAAACTAATTTTTTAGACGTCTCACTCATTTTAATACTCTGTATTACTTAATTTTGAGGTGTTGCATGTGGTGATTATGACATTTTCCAATGTACTTAAAATTGTCGTCACTCGTTGCTTAGTCAGAGTAAGTCTGAATGTCCAACCAAAGTTGATGAAAGAAATGAAAAGTTAGAAAGTAAGGAGAAAATTATGAGTTCACAAATACAAAAATTGGGTTATTTCTTTGAAAGTCCGTAAGTAAACGGATCAAAGTAAGAAAAAAAAAAGTCATCACATTTATGTAAGAAAAAAAAAAAGTAGAACGGTCAAACTCATATTCAATTCTGTGGGTGCCCCTCCCTGTACTCTGTTCGTTCACCTTAAACTTACAATTACATTCCAGTGTGCTTCTCATCAATCCAGAGAAAAGTATAACTCAAACATTTAGCTTCTTCAAATTCATTAACGACATTGTTGATTTCATTTACTAAGTTGAACAATTTTGATAATGGAAATTCACGATCTTCTCACATTTTCTCTCTCCTTCTTCCTCTTGCTTTTCCCTCACTCTTCTCATGCCGGATGGTTCAAGAATAAGTCTCTTTTTTTTCGCTTTATTCGAATTGATAACATTTCTTCATTTTCGTATTTCTTACGATCTTACTGAGTTGAGGACTTGAAATTTGATGCAGAGGTGGTGAATCAGTGCTTAAATTGAAGAGTGAAACTGTTGGCTATTCTTCAATTGGATTTGATCCTACTCGTGTCTCTCAGCTTTCTTGGCATCCTAGGTTTTTCTCTATTTCTTTTGAGTTTAAATGCTTACCAAGGGGTTTTTAGAACTGTGTTGCTAATTTTGGTTGTTTTTTTTTGAATCAGGGCATTCTTGTACAAGGGATTTTTAACCCATGAAGAATGTGATCATCTTATCAAATTGGTTAGGGTTTAAGAAATTTTGCTTGTCTTTCCCCCAATTATGTTATATTGTCAATGTTGGAATTAATACGGGGATAATCAATGATTTTAGGCTAAGGATAAACTGGAGAAGTCAATGGTAGCTGATAATGATTCTGGTAAGAGTATACCCAGTGAAGTTCGCACCAGTTCTGGCATGTTTCTTCAAAAGAATCAGGTCTGCATTTTGCTATCCCATGTTACAATCTTTCTAGCATTAATATTGAGATGGCATTGTTGTTTAATGTGTTTAATTGTGTTTGCCATGGTATTGATTAAATTTAGCATTTTTGAGATAATTGCTTATAAAAATAAATTGGGAAAAATTAACAATCAAAGTTTGCATATCATAGCCTTTGATAAACAAACCAAAGTAATAATGAAATTTTAATCTTTCAATCCCAAATGAGCTATTAAAGTACTAAATCGTTATTCGAGACTTTGCCTTTCACATCAAATTATAGCTATCTGCTTATATGTCACTCTTTAGAGTGAGATTGAGCTGTTCAAGTTGTATGCAACTTTCAGGGTTTTTTGAGGACTGAGGTTTAATATGGTTAATTAGAAATGTATGCTATACTGTATACTCTGATGTTAATATATGAAGAAATCACATTTTCCCTTCAGACATTTGAATCATCAAATGTGAAATGTCATATAGCCAATTTGTGTGATTGAAAAGAAGAATTCTAGCAGCATAGCCTCATGCTGAATTCTTAGCTTACATATGTATGTGTCTCTTAAATTGCAAACCGCCGCCGTTTTTAGAATAATGAAGATTTTGTTGTTGCAAGATTATTTATTACATATTTACATGTGACTATTTGAGGTGTTTAAAGAATGAAATTGGACAAAGATATGAATGAAGCAGATATGAGGAAACCACTATTTTCCTGAAACTAGAAAAAAGGGAACAATGTGAACAAAAAAAGTAAACTTAAGCCACAAAACTCCACCATAGGGCCATATCTAAATAAAATATTTATAACTAAAACATCTTTAAACAATAAACATAATTAGTACAGCACAACTATGCCCAAGGCCGGTGAATAGGGCGTGCAAAGAGACCTACCGCACAGAGCCTCATCATTAAAAAGGCCCAAAATTTTAAATTTTCATATATATTAACTAAAAAAATTACTCATTCTCCGACCAATGTTTTAGAAAATCCATATATGTTAATAATATGAAGGGCCTACTTTTGATTTTTAACACAGGGCCTTTATTAAGTTTAAGACGGCCCTGACTATGCCAACAAATATTTTGTGGCAATTAGTCACAATAGCCACATAAGAGATATAAAAGATGATTCTGGGGAGTATGTAATAGGGAGAAAGTCATTGAAGATGAAAACAGTGGGTGTAGAAAAGAATCAAGAAAGTAACACTTCAATTGAATTGACAGAAAGATAGAATAGATAATATCCAATTATCCAGGATTAATGATTTTAGTTGGGTTTTGAAGAATGGGCTAGAGCTTAAGATTACACCATGATGGCTGAGATAAGTTGATGTGTGTGGAGAGAGAAAGAGGGACGGAGGGAGGTAGGAGTATTGAAGCATTCACTTTTTTAGGGTTCATAACAATTGAATAGAAATTTATTCCACAGATTGAGTGTTTGAGTTGCACACAGCAAAAAATTTCCTTATTTTGCGAAATTGCAAACCCCAAATAATGTGTCTGAAATATTGAATTGTTTGAATTTTAGGATATTTCAATATTTCATACTCATTATTTGGGGTTTTCAATTGAAGTTGGATAATTGAAAAATTGGATTGTTTAAGATTTTGATGCGGATTTGGTGCCAAGAAACCACGATCTTGAGCCCCAAATACACTAACCACGTAGAGTTTGTGAGAATTCCAACTTTTGGAGGTTTTCTTGAAATTTAATGGAGGATTTTGGCAGATATTGTGTTTAAACTCTCAACTACACTTATAAAAACTACAACAGAAATGCAACTCCAAGCCTCGGCTATGGAGGATCGGATCCTTTGAAATTGCTCACAACTCCAAAATGCCATATGAGCTGTTTTTGCTTTTCAGTTGAAAGGTTACTATTTGTTTCCTTTCTATTTCTTTGTTTTGCATCTAAGGCACTTGTTCCATGCTATGATTTGTGCTTTATGAGCTAGAATGGCAAAAAGTTATTGATGTATTTGGCTATACGGGTTTTTGAAGTAGTTACAGTTGAGGGTAAAAGAGTATGACATGGTATGATCTGGAATACATATTTTAATTGGAAACAATCTTCTATGTTATTTGTGGATACTTGCATTTGCTAGACCACTTAGTATTGACTTATATTTAAGCAGTTAGATGTCCTTAGTCCTTGCCTGTTGTATCAGCTATTCAGTTATTTTGAATTGTTTAAGGAACAATATATAAGAATTGATCGATAGCTTATTGGTGCTATTGAATGCAATAATGCATGACCACTGTAAGGTCATCACTGAATCCTGTTGTCATTGATATGTACTTGTTTTGTCACTGTTCACTATTTCAACTTTAAAGTGTGCACCCTCTAGTCTCTTCTCTTGGATGAATTTTAAGATAGTGTAGATCTTATCAGAACTTGCGAAGGATGAAGTGAGAGACCATAAGCCTATGTGGACTTGTCAAATATTTAGAGCTTTAGTTGGGTGCAAGGTTTTGGGTAATTAAGTAACGCTGTACAAGCCCAGCAATTGAAGGTTATCTGTAGATATTCAATTTGATTTGCAACAGGATTTGAGGCCTTGAGGGATATAGGAAAGTGCGGAGCACAGCTCATGTAGTCATGTATATAACTAAGAGAAAGAAAAGGTAGAGAATAGTTGCATTTCTTTGTCGAGCCACTATGATGGACTTTTTTTTTGCTACTCGGACTCGAATATCCACGTCCAACAACGGTACATATACAAGTGTCCGGCTTGCTATTTTGAATTTTTTTTTTTTCTTCAAGATTTTGATTTAAAAGTGTCCAAATGTTGTACCCATGTTCTAGTGTCAAGGCTCCAATGCATGTGCAAGCAATTGACTTTTTTTGTGTAACTAAGGCCTCGTTCTTTTGGACTAAATTAATTTGAACTACACTTAACTGAATTTGTCTCACTGAGCTGAAATTTTTCTGAAATAAACTAAACTGAAATTTCATATAAGTCCAAAAGAACATGGCCAAATAGCCAACTTTTTAGTTTCAAAGTCCAGTGAAATTGGGTGTGATCAGCCTTGTAAATTATTATTTCCCCTTGCTATTAGTCAAATCAATATTATTTCTTGCCAGGTCCTAATATAACCCTTTACTTTTTAACAGCTTCCAAATTTATAATGTGTCATTTTTTGTTCATGGGGAGGTATTGCGTTGTCTTGTCAAGTTAGGGGCTGTTGGTTGGGGGGTATCCATATGATGTGCATAATACTTATGTGATAGAAAGCCAACTATGTTGATTCATATCAATGTTTTATCAATGCATCTAATTCAAACCTTTACTTTTGTTTTACCTTTGAAGGATGATGTAGTTACTAGAATTGAGGAAAGAATTTCTGCTTGGACTTTCCTTCCACCAGGTGAGCTGAGTATTGCTGTGAATCATGCCTTGCTGTTTATTGTGGATTTGTTTCAATTGTGGATTTGTTTCTTAAAAACTAACTTATATCTTGTCATTGCTGTTCAGAAAATGGAGAGGCGATGCAAGTCCTTCGGTATGAGCTTGGTCAAAAGTATGAGCCCCACTTTGATTACTTTCACGATAAGGTTAATCAGCAGCTAGGTGGCCACCGGGTTGCCACTGTACTTATGTACTTGTCTAATGTTGAAAAGGGTGGAGAAACCGTCTTTCCTAATTCTGAGGTAAAACTAATTTCAATTAAGCATCTTTTATCTCTCTCTTCTGATGTCAGTCTAATTAGATGTTTTGTCCAGGGAAAACTGAAGCAAGAAAAAGATGAGAGTTGGTCTAATTGTGCTAAAAGTGGCTATGCAGGTACAAAGCATTACACTTTTTTTTGCATGCATATGACATTACAAAGATAGTCGAATGCCAACCATTGATTTTTCCACTTTGGCTTACATCACCACTGTGTTCTTGTTAAGATATCTTAGGTTCTCTCAGCAATAAGACCAAATAATTTCATATTACTTTTCTGAGTTTAACTTTCCTAGGGCTTGTTTTGGTTGCATCTATTTTACATGAGAAATCAAAATTCCTAGGAAATGCAACAATAAAACGTTGTTTAGTTAGCCAAAAAAGTTTGATATAGAGGAATTTGAAATTCCCATGAATTTAGAATTCGCACATAATGTAGGAAATAATTCACCCCCGGTAATTCAAAATCTAGAAATTTGATTTCCCGCATCTCAACCAAACACAATGATCCAATTCCTAGGAATTAGATAACAAAAGTATAATTCCCATGAGATACAAATTACCTGGGTTAGTGAATTCCCATTGCAACCAAACCCGTCCATGGAAAATCAGTATTTTCTTGCCTTATAAGTAAGGGTGGTTCTAGGCATGTCTGAAGTTTTAGATTTTTTTTGAGATTTTGCAAAGGACCTTCATAATCTTAGCTCTGCCCCTGCTTATAAATAAGTACCAAAGTCTAGGTCTAGTGTGTTATCAAGGTTTTGAATTTGAATTCTAAACATCTAAGCTTGGCAAGTCTTTAGTTGAGTTCGATACATTTATACTTGTTCATCAGCAATTCTTTCATAATTTTTATCATGTTGCCCAAATGATTGCCTTATGAATTCCATTTGTCCTTGTATGCAGTGAAACCTTACAAAGGTGACGCACTGCTGTTTTTCAGTCTTCACCCTGATGCAACTACTGATCCAATGAGCTTGCACGGTAGCTGCCCTGTCATTGAGGGTGAGAAATGGTCTGCAACAAAGTGGATTCACGTTCGGTCTTTTGAAAGATCCTTGAAAGACAAATCTTCTGGAAAATGTGTAGACGAAAACGTGCATTGTGCTCAGTGGGCACAAGCAGGCGAGTGTAAAAAGAACCCTGCATATATGGTTGGCAACGGAAATACAAATGGACATTGCAGAAAGAGTTGCAATGTTTGTTGAGCATAATACATCAGTCATTCCTTTTTCATGAGAGTTTTTTTTTTTTTTTTTTTTTTTTTTTTGAGGTGCTAAATTTTGCTTAATCATGGAATTTAACTCTGATATAGTTGTAGATAAATGCTGTGCGCCTGTGCCCAGTACCTACTATAAACTAGAAAGTGAGAACCTCAGCTTTGTACTGAGGCTTTTACCCTCTTTTTTGTTTCTTTTCCATATTAACAACTTTAACATGAAAATATAAATGACATGAAATGTTCTCTTAGCCATTAGATGATCCTATTTTTCCATGCATCTGGGAGCTTGATGTTTCTATATTTATTTATATTGTAGATTGTAGAGGTACGTTTGGGGACTTCCACACTTCTGTCGAAAAGATTCGATAATAGAGTTCGAACCTCAACACTACTAAGACTATTTGGCTAGTCAGTGTTCCATAAAACACCGCCCAAAATACATTATTATTATTCTGGCAAATGATTTTGGCTACAAATTTGAAAGTACATGCATGGTACTAACGCGATTTACATTAGTTTAACTCTAATGAACATTAGTATAAAGATTAATGAACATTATTCAAATTGTAAAATTATATTAAATGAACATTCCTCATCAACTTAATGAACATCTATTCATTGTGGATTGCATTTTTATGGAGAGTACCTTTCCT
Source organism: Salicornia ramosissima (assembly GCA_951394345.1). NCBI lineage: Eukaryota > Viridiplantae > Streptophyta > Magnoliopsida > Caryophyllales > Amaranthaceae > Salicornia > Salicornia ramosissima. The sequence continues at coordinate 51,158,285 of OX596239.1, read as the reverse complement.
TTAGGTGCTCACTAGTGTACCTCCTATGAAGTACATTTTGGCGCTCCCAGTATTGTTTTTGGCACTCCTCTTTGTGATATCACACTTTTCTATGCTATACTCACAAAGAAGTGTCAAAATCAAAACTGAAAGCGCCAAATTCAGTTCCCATTATTGTTGCTGAAAGATGGGCGTACTAATGAATTTTTATCCAGAGAGCATAGTTTTGAGGTTTGTACACACTACTGCTTTAGTATGAGTGTATGACATTCAAATGCTGCTGTCAGTAATCCTATGAAAGAATCTGGATATGCTTAGAAAAGACTGATTTTAGTAACTAGTAAAAAACTCTTCTTTTATGAGTAAGCTTCTGGTGTGTTGAAAGAAAATAGTACTAGCAGTAAAATTTTAAATTACTGTTAATTTTTTTTGGAGGCAACATTTATTCCAAATTTCAACAGTGGAGCTATTTTTACAGTCTGTATGTATCAAACACTTCAAGTTTGTGACACTTATTCTCGTGATACTTGTGCAACCCTTAATATGCTACAGATGCATGAAGATTTAATTACAGTTCATATCAAATCAGGAAAAAAATAAAAATTGGATTTTTATTTTTAGCCCCTCAAAAAAATAAAATCGTCATGCGAAAATCGTTAATTGTTTTCACCCTTTTACATGCAATGCTTGCCTTAAGAGTTGTTAATTGTTTCTTCTTTGATTTCTATAAGAGTTACAACTGTGTGAGGAGCATTGCATCATCACATCATTACATCAACTTTCATCATTCTCTCTTTCCATCTCTTCTTTTCTGTTGTTGTTGTTGTTGTTGTTATTGTTGTTGCTACTGTTGCACTCTGAGAAGATGGGAAGACCTCCTTGCTGTGACAAAGCTAATGTGAAGAAAGGCCTTTGGACTCCTGAAGAAGATGCTAAGATTCTTGCTTATGTCTCTAATCATGGAGTTGGGAACTGGACTCAAGTTCCTAAGAAAGCAGGTAAAATACATGTTTAAGTATGTTTGAAATAATGGTTGAGTCTAGCCTTGTGTTAGTTAGGCACGGATAAAGTGTCTGCTCAAAGACGGATCTGGGTTTTCAACTGTCTGATTCGGCTAATTTGAGAAAAAGTTGTCAGTTTTTAGTTAAAAATGAAGTATCTAATAATCCAGTCGTGTTCAACATAACACGATTCAAGAAACATTTTTTGAAGTAAATAAAGGTGTCGAAGTAAAATAACATTGAAAAAATGAAAGAAGAGTTGTAACAATCCTTGTTTTTTTCCCCCTTACACCTTGTATTTTCTTGCTATATTCTTCTTCTTAGGTTATTTATTTGTGATAATGTATTATACATTGTTTTATTATGAATGTATGCATTGGTTTTTATAGGACTCAATAGATGTGGAAAGAGTTGCAGGCTTAGATGGACTAACTACCTGAGGCCTGACCTTAAACATGAAGAATTTACAGAGCAAGAGGAGCAACTCATTATTCAGTACCATGCAGCAATTGGCAGCAGGTTCAGTTGCTTCTTTAGATCTTCTTTTTCTCCTTTAAAGCATTCAAATAAAGGTTTTTTTTTTTTTAATATAAAAATAATAAAGGCAAATTTGTCAGAAACTAACTAATATTTTTTTTATTAAAATACTTAATGTGAGTAATATCAAGAAAGTATTTTTTTGGTAGCATTACCAATTTGTCAATTGACCAATAGCGTTAATCGTTAAACAATTCCGTTAACTGAAGTCAAAATTAAAGGTTTGTTTTGTGGGATAAAACATTAAAACTACCTATTATCAAGTTTTTTGGGAGTGAAACTACCTATTATCAAGTTTTTTTTTGGTAGCACTACCAATTGACGAAATATTCTATCAATTGGTAGTGCTACCAAAACAAATTCTGGTATTAGGTATTTTTTTTCCAAAAAAAAAAAAACATTAGGTAATTTTTGACAAATTTTTCTAAATTTTTTCGGCCTGTTATTAAAATTGTTACAGGTGGTCCTTAATAGCGAAGCACTTGCCAGGAAGGACAGACAATGATGTGAAGAACTATTGGAACACCAAGCTAAAAAAGAAGCTTGCAAAAATGGGAATTGATCCTGTTACTCACAAACCCATTTCAAAAATCCTTTCTGACTATGAATCTATCAGTTGTTTTACAACCAACAACCAAATCAGAGCTCTTGACAAAAACTTAGCCAATTCTTTCTCTTCTCAATGTACAATATCACTATCCACTCAACAAGGAACTCAACAGTTCCAAGATGCTAACTCCTTCAACCAATATATATTAGATGAAGTATCACCTTCTTCGTCGTCATCCTCTTCTTCATCAATATCAAATGGGAAATCAACCTCACAACTGTTGATACCAGGAGGTACAACTTATAGTTGGAGAGGAGGAAATACCTGCATTGACCCTCTTTTAAACAGTGATGTCATAGAAGAAGAGCATAACTGTCATGGGTTTTTAGTAGAAGATTCAGCACCCCAGATTCTGAATTTTGCAGATGATAAGGTTACAATTGACATTTCAGATTGTAAAAGCTTAGCCAAGAATGCTGAAACAAGCAGCTGCTGCTGCTATGATCAAGAACCATCATCAGTGAACTCTTTTGTGAAAGCTCTTTTGGATCGTGACAGCGAGTTACAGTTAGATTTTCCGGCTTTTGATGACATCTTAGACTACTAATTACAAGTACATTTGTGTTACGTCGTTTCCTAAAGTGCCTGCTGCGAATTGCGATTCGAAAAAAGCAAACTACAGTTGTTTTTTTTTGGCCCATTTTGGACGAACTGCGAATTATAGAACTAGACTAAAAGGCAAATTATGTAACACTGGTTGATTCTGGGTACACCCAAGTTAGGCGTGTTTTTGGTGTACCTAAGCCTAAATTCATGCTTATTTGCTCATTTGGATGGCTCAAAATGAGCAAAGAACAACTTCAAATGAGCAAGAACAAAGGTGTTTAGCATTATTGTTAGTTTTTCTTACACTTGATTTGTCTGGAAAATTGGATACTACATTACCTATGTTATTTTTTAGGACTAAAACAACAAAATATTTGAATTTGACAATAGAAAACTCTTGTTATACTATTAGAAATATATGTCAGCGTTTTCATACAATGTGATAAATTACAATGGGAAAAACAAGGATAATTAATAAAGATGATGAACAAAAATTGGTAACATCAGTAGGAGTATTTCACACCACCTTCCTCTGCGGGGCGGAACCAGGAAGAAACAAAACAACTTCATATGTTTTTTTTTTGCATAAATAAGTGCAGGATTCAGAGCTTCTGACCTCCTTTTTAGAACTTATCTGAACTCAAACTGCCAAATAACGATAGTTGGCATAGTCGATTTCATTTAATCTTGTGCAACATAACAAATGCTCTGGCAAATCCTCAGGTTTATTTCCCTGGATGTAACATCAAAATATATCAAAGTAAAAACATAAGAAGATACAACATGAGTCACTACCAAGAAAACAAATCGGGCAAATGACTAGTTTGACACTGTGCAGTGCTGCACGGTGACATATTCGTAAATAAAATCAATTAGCTAGCACACTTGTCTCACACACATGTGAATTTTGCATGCAAAGTTACGAATCTGCCACTATGTAGCCCTGCACAGTGCAAAATTGGTCGTCGCTCAAACAGACAAATTCAAAAAGAAACAATTTTACCTTTGCTACAAATATAAAGGATATTTTGTCCATTAACACATTTTCTTTACAATATACCACCAATAAACTACCACCTTTTATTTTTTTTCAGTCAAATTATCATATGTGAGGCCCTCAATGAGTTCAGTTAATGTATCTTTAACACAAATATATCACAAGGATATGAATTTAAAGGTTTCACATTTCATGTGAAATTGTTGCTAAAAAATTTGAGAAAAAAGGTTAGAAAATGACAATTTATTGGTTTCGCGAAACAAGAGGTGGTAAAATATATTAAAAAAAAGACATAACATAAGAAAATGTGAAAAGAAAAGGCGGTAATTAACAATATATATATATATATATATATATAATAAAAATATACCTGTATGGTGAGGCCAAAATCCAAGACACAATGCTTTAATCGATTTTGAATTGAATCAAGACCTTTCCTAGAAATATAACTAAATCTGTGCACATCCAGATCAATCTCAAAGTAGTTTTCTCCCTGTAAGAATGGTAAAGATTAAAAAAGAAATTATGTTAGCATTAGTGTCACATATAGTGCCCATGAATCGCGATCCGGAAAAAGCAAATTAAGAACGAATTTGGGATATTTTTGTTCCCTTTAAGACAACCGCGAATCATAGAAGTGAATTAAAAAGACGGACATGAAAAGCTTTAGCATAAAGAAACAATATTAATATATTTTAATGGCTTCTTACCGAATAAAATTCATGTTGAGGACGAGATAGGACAGGTTTCTCATTGTATGCATTAAACAGTTTCTTCTCTGTTGTACTCAGATTGAGCTCTTCTATGTTTCCTACACGTCCCAAGATCTTTAGTCTTTCTCTGAAGGGTGATATTGTCTCTGCTGAAAAGCTCTTGAATTTTTCTGTCTCATCCTCTATCAATTTCTGATTCAGAATGTTGAAACATATCATTTAATTATGAATCAACTTCTTAAAATTAAAAACAACTTATATTTTCGAGAAAAATTGCCAAAAAAAAGTCATTTTGCGACTTACAACTGCTTTGATTTTGTTTTTGCAATTTACAGCCACCTAGTTTCATTATGAAATTAAATTCAGTACAATGTCAAATAATTCGACATTCATTTCAAAATGCGGAACCAACGGAATTCGCTAGTCATAGGTTAGGGCTTAGTGGAATTTACGGATAATGCGACATCTTTTCATAATGTAGAACGAATTCGGGAGCGAAGTTTGCAAAGGTGAGGACTGAATTGTGTGACACTGATTAAATTACAACCGAACATCAATAATATTTTCGACGATTACAGAATGAAATTAAATTACAACCAAATTGGTCAGAAAAGTTACCTTACCTTTAGTTGCAATTTAATTAAGTAATGAAATTTAGTGGCTGGAAATTGAAAAAATTAAACTAGAGTGCTTATAAGTCGCAAAATGACATATTTTATAATGGTGTGAGTGACAAATTTTTCTATGTTTTGTTACTATAAGCAATAATCTTAGCTTAATGAAGTTAATAATGCTTGTTACATACCCTGACATTTTCTTGAAACTGACGAGGTAAGTCCTTTGAGAAGGTTTCAGAGAGCCTAAAATAAAGAACAATGTTCATTCCTTCTCCATCGTGTTCACGGTTGAAAACTGAGGTGGGATACGTTGGCACCTGGACACAAAGGAACAAGAACAATATTGTCATTTCACTAAAAAAATTCGGCGAAAATTACTGATATTGGGGTGACGTGTAGCGTTTTTGTTTTTATCTTATCTGGTCTAATTTTTTTTAACCAAATTTCAACTTTTTTATAAGCTAATTTATAATATTTTTTTTTAATAAATGAGGTGTCATTATTATATATATAATTTGTAATTTGTACCCTCGAGTGCACAATTAATAGCGCAACACATGCATGCCTACATTTAAAACATAAATTAACATCTATGTTATGCATTTAGAACATCCATACTTGATATATAGACCAGTGAAACATACATGTTCGAACATAATTGTTCTATTTTAACAGCATATGCATGATGATCACTTTGCACATAGAGGTAGGAAGAAATTTTCAATCATTATATTCGTATTGATAATTACTTTTTAATTATATATTCCAACATTCATGATTTATTTTAGTATTAAGTTAAAGGTATTTAGTGACATAAAAGCAAATTTGATCTGATTTTTTCCGATCTTACTTGATTTGAATTTTCAAATCTTTTTTTTTTTTTCTTCTCGTAATTAATTTTTAGAAAAATTACTTTTAAAGGTATAAAATATAGGCGGTCCAATTCTATTTGTACAAACTTTCAATTGTACCAAATAGTACCACCTATGACATTTATTATTTTATTCACAATGGAAAATATTAGTAAATTCGTAACTTGCTGTTAAGGGTTAATATGTTTAAGAGTAAGAAAGATCAAAGCACTCAGAAGAAAGACTAATAAAAGGGTAAGGTTACCTGAATATTGACTACAAGTAAAGGAGGAATAATATTTCCAGAAGAAAATAAGGGTGGAAGCTCCACAAAACGAGCAATGTGGTTAATCTTTCGTTGAGATCGAAAGACATCAACACCAAATGGATAATAAGCAGCATGGTTTGGAGCCAAGTCTTTTCTTTTATCCCTAACACAAATTAAACAAAAAAAAAAAAAAGAATATTGTGGAAATTATTCAAGATAACACATGACATAAATAAAATTATGAAGGGTCCGTTACGTTTGGTAGGTTGTAGAACGTTTTCAGATGAAAATGGATTTTCATGGAAGACCTTTTACGTTGTAAAATTTATATTTATGAAGATTTTCGTTGTTTGGTTTTACTGAAAATCAATTGCTTCAATTGTGACGGAAAATGTTTTCCTTCAATTGTGATGTAAAATGTTATCCTTCCAATTTTTTTGGGGGGTGGAATTGTACTGTTTTCAATAGAGTGGAAATTGGTTTTCTATCCCAAGTTTTACATTTTAATTATTTACTTCGAACAAAACAATAGAAAATGGAAAAATAGTTTTGAGAAAAAAAAAAAACATTTTGCACCCTAACAAACATACCCTGATGTCTAGCCGTAAAATATTTGTTAGTTGTGCAATAAAGTTAGTTTGGTTATCACCTCAGATAACTATGACCTCGTACTTTAAATGTGGAGGGATCAATGGGTGACCAGCAATCTGACATCTTCTTCTCTGGTGGGCAATAAGGTATCTGAGATCCTGCTATTGGTCTTTGAAGTGGTGCCCTTGGTGAAACTAATTAAGAACATATAGAAATATTTAAGGGGTTAAAATTTGAAACAAAAAAATGCACCCTAAAAAGGAATGTATTAATAATCTTAGGAGCACAATGTAAGAAAGGTAATAATAATGGTTTGTTGTAATCGATGTAAGAAATATAAAGTAAAAGATTAACTCCAACACACAAAATATATGTAGTTTGTCGATTACGTCCACACGTAGGGGATAGGTAAAATACAGAATAATAAGTAGGTTAGATTACACAAATAAAGAGACATAATTAAACACTGTGTTCCAAAATAGGCCCAGAATAGAAACCCATCATGGGTTATACAAATTAGGCACATTAAGATTAACTAACATTGTCTTAGGAGTGTAGGGATCGTAAAAAGAAAATATATATTTCACTCTTTATAGAATAGAGGGAGTATTAGATAACGATATAGAAAATTGAGATGAAATTATGCATGATGACAAAGAAATATGCAAGAGGAAGTATAGATATACATTATGTTTTGTGCAACAAATGAATATTTTAAATGTTCCAAATAATAACCTTTTGTTGAGGTAGTATATGCATGTAGAAGGGGGAAAAACCTCACCTACAGGACTAGCAAATTTTTCCTCCCCCGAAAGAAACATGTGAGAGCTAGGAAGTATGTACACATACAGTTTGTGTATATCTAATAATTACGACATTTGTAACATGTTATGTGCAACAGAAGAATATTTTATAGGTTGCAAACAATACTTTTTGTTGCAGATAACCTGTTACGGAGCTAGTATCTATAGAAAAGAAAAATAACGTTCACCTATAACATGGAGTAACCAATTCATCCCTCCGCACAGAAAGAAACACATGAGAGGAAGTTGTACTTTTTGTTTATGTGTGTGTATCTATACATATATAATAACTAACTCAATATCAGGTTATGTGCAACAAAAGAATATTTTACGACTCACCTAGAGGAGTAGCAGATTCATCTCTCCACCGAAAGGAGAGTACTTTCAATGATGCCTTCTTCCTAGTACCAGGAGGACTAGGACTAACTGATGATCTTCTCTTATCAACTCCGGATCCACTCGACATTTTCAAACATGGCAAGCAAGAATTTGGAGCACCCGGATAATCCAATACCGGCGAATCATCAACAACAACTCCTACATTATTATCTTCTTCTTGATTATTATTATTATTATTATTATTATTATTATTATCCTTATGCCTACATACTTTCACCACTAACAAAGATCTCTTCCTGTCGAAGACATTATTATTATTATTATTATTACTTTGTGGCTTCATTTGGGTGTCATTAGTTTGGTTGTTGTTGGGGTCAACAAGATTGCAATCAAAGGAGAATTCTGTTGTTGTCCAATCATCATTGAGCTTCTGATCATGATAATCATCATCCAATGAAACTTGATGAGAATGATTAGTGGGTACAACAACTTGATCTTTGTAGAAGCTAAATGAATTCTGATCAACAACTTCAGATTGTTCATTTGATTTTCTGTGATTGAAGGAGGACATTGCAGAAAAACAACCACTGCTAGGACTATGGCATTTTGGAGATGATAAAGTTGATGGACAAGTGCTTTGATCAGAGCTTCTTGAAAGAGACTCTGCATACATAGATAATATATATACATATGTTACTATTTCGATCTCTTCTGAGACAATCAGTCGTAACTTTTAACTAAAAAACAATAACTTTTTACCATAAGACTCCGTTTGTTTTGGAAAATCAGGGCCGTTCCTAGGGCAGGGCAGGTGGGGCGGCTGCCCTGGGCCCAAGAAGAAAATTCCAAGTTCAATAAAAGGTTTAAGGTAATTTTTACAAAAATAAAATAAAATAATAAAACAAAAGTAGGCAACAACTCCATTACTCCAACGCATCAGCCATCATAATCAACGGTCATTTACAGATTCAATTTCTATATAGCAATTTGTCTATAAAAAGCCATCTTTTCATGTCCTTCATATCCCATCAATCTCTTTTCTTATTTGTAATTTGTTCATAATTCTTGATTACTAAATTTGATATTGAAAAATTGGTGAAAATTTTGGAATTGGGCAAATTGGTTGCGATTATGTATTACTCCTACATTATAATCGATTAATTCTAGATTATGTATTATTTTCTTCTTCCAAATTTAATAAAAATTAAGTATTGCAAATTGAAGTCTCACTTATTGCACACCCTTAAGTTTTATATATTTAATAGTAGTTATTCAATGGGCCCCATATCGTGATCTCGTCCCTAGGCCTCTATATACTCAGGAACGGGGCTGTGGAAAATCCCCTTTGTTTTGATTAGGGGAGGAAAAGTGATTTTCTCAATGGTTGAAAAGTTTTCTTTTAAAAAGGGAATCTATTTTCCTTCTCTAATTGAGGTTTGTTACATTTTCTACCTTATTCATTACTCTTGCTTTGTTATCGACTCTCATTCTCCCACTATTTTTTGCTTTTTTTCCCCTTATATTGTGTTCTCTACTCCTATCCGACCTTCTATTTTCTTTTTCCCATACAATTTTCTGGTCAAACAAAGAAAAATGTGTTTGACAATCATGTTTTTATCAAAATCAACGAAGCCTAAATCTCTAACTTTTTACTAACGAATTAAATTTTATATAGAAAGTTTTATGCTCGAAAGTGAAAATTTTCAAGCAAAAAATTATGGTACAGTTTAAAAATGAAAACATGATGTTTGCATTGATCTGTTTATATATATATATATATATATATATATATATATATATATATATATATATTTACCTTCTTGAATGCTGTAAAAATCATCGTCCCAATCAACTTCAAAGACATTGTGGGAATCGAACCATGCATCATCCAAGCTAACTGGTGACACCAAGAATAGCAAAAAACCAGGTGAAAGAAAGATTAGAATATGAATTACACCCCCTTCAAAAAAAAAAAAAAAACAGAAAGAAAAGAATATGAATTACACCAGATGTCATTTTAAGACTAAAAGATATTAGTTTATTTTCAATGTTATTTTAATGTTTTCATATAAGATTAGGGATCATGAGATAGGATATAAGAGAGAAAATTGTACTTGATTATTATAAATAATAGAAAATAACATTAAAAACCCAACTTTTTTTTGTCATAAAAAGAAATTGGTACATTTGTTTAAACATTATGGTATATTTGGTGCATTTTTTGAAACAATATAGTTAATTTTGTAAATCTTTCCGTGAAAAAATGGTAAAAAAATAAATAAATCTTTGCCTTCTTCTATTTAAGGTGGTTTCATGAACCCTGGACTGCTGGACATATCTATTTTACACTCGAGTGTACCTAGAAACATGTGCACCCATATTCAAGGGAAATGCCTATATATATATCGCCCTCATATACTAATAAATCATATGTTAATAATAATACTGTAATATAGGGTATATAGGTCAATGAAAATACTAACGCATGGGAAATGGCAAAATAACGCTGTGTTTGGTTGGATGAAATTGAGAAGAGTATAAGAATTATAATTTGCTAGGAAATGGAAATTTCATAAGTCATAACTCACCAAGCCCCCTCCCAGGTGATTTGAATTTTCTAGAAAATTGAGACAGAAAATAATTTCCCATGAAATGTAAATTACCATGAGAAATCACTTTCCATCTGAACCAAACAAGCTCTAAGAATATATACTTTGTAGTTCACATTCGCTTGAGAAAATCAATAATTAAAAAATATATAATAAGCACACCATATATTTAAGGAATCAAATATGTAAGATAATAAGATATGATCATCATTCATCTATCACATGTATACTATGCTTAGAAACATAACTTAAAATTATCCTTAATTCAATAATCCTATAAATAATGAAATCAAATAAAACCACCCAAAACAATAATTATTATGCTTACAAAAAAAAGAAGTATAAACATATACTTCCTCCGCTCCAAAAAAAAAAACGCAACAAACTTATTTGCACGCATTTTAAGGAAGAGATTTAAAGGTCTAAACGATCAAATTAATATATGTAATTTTAAGACAGATAACCTATAATATCATCCTTACATGTGTTAAAATTATTTTGATTAATTTGCTCATTTATACCCTTAAATCACTTCCTTAAAATGCGTGCAAAATGGTTTGTTGCGTTTTTTTTGGAACGGAGGAGGAAGTATATAATAACTAGTAGCACAAAATAAAAACAAAAATGATATGATGAGATTATTATTATTACCTCGAAAAGTGGGATTATTGTAAGAAGGAAGGTGATCAAAAGTAGCATAAGAAGATTCATCAATAGGAACAAGCTTATTATTATTATTATTACATGACAAATTCTTCTTAAGCCTTGACCTTCTTGCTTTTCTGTTGTTGTATCTCTTTGAAAACTTTAACTTCCCTCCTACACAACTCTCTGGCTTTGATGCACATCCTCCCATCTCTTCTTAACTTCAAAACCCCCAAAAAAAAAAAAAAAAAAATCAAACTTTCTCTCCAAAACTAGCTAAATCATATTATTATTATTATTATTTTTATTACATAAATATGTAAACAAAAAAGTGTTTCATTAAATGTCAATTAATTTGTGTATATTTTACAAAGGTGAAGTACAAATGTATAATTAGTGTTAGAGGAAGAAAATGGAGAAAAAGATGTGATAATAAGGTGACAAAATAAAAATAAAATGAAGTCAATGAAAAGGAAAGAAAAACATAAAAATAACGAAGTAATAAAACGGTGTCCTTGTAAACTGTAAAGAGAGAAGAGCGTACGTTGCGGCCACGATGTTGTTACTGTTTGGAAGTTGGTTTTCTCTCTCTCTCTCTATCTCCCATAGTATTTGCCTTATGCACGTACTTTAGATTATGGACGAAAGTTTCAGAGCTTAATTGGTTTTTTTTTGGTACCAAAAATCTAGGGGATAAATGAATCTCTTAATTCTTATATCAATGTATAGTATTATTATTTTTTTTTTTGGGGGGGGGGGGGGGGGGGGGCAACGGATATACAAGTAGTATATTGTTGTCATCTAGAATCTTGCACTATTTTATAGTAAGAGGTCATTTTTTTTTAAAGGTAGGGGATGAGAACAGGGGTGCTAATTGAGCTGAGCAGTTCAAGCTCGACTCGGTCAAATTTTGGTTAAAGCTCGACTCAAGTTGGTTAATTTGTACTTGCTCAAATCAGTTCGAAACTTGATAATTTTACAGGTTAATCAATCATTATTCATGTTAAATCTTTGAAAATAAAAATTAATATTGACACTTAATATAATAAATCAATGCACTTTAAGAATAAATAATTTACGTATAGAAAAGAGAGTATAATCAATCAATAATTTTCTTTAAAAAATTGAAATTCAATAGGGCTAAAACATTAACCGAACAGAAGATGACCATAGTCCACTAATTGAGGTCGAGTAAGTGTGCAAGAAGTCTTTCTGCAGAAGTCTCGTTTTTCAAAAGGCTTAATTTTTTGTATAATGTGTTGTAAAAACAGTATTGAATATTAGTAAGTAGTATTTACTATCAAGAAATAAAGGGCCCAACTACATGTGTAGAACAGAGCCCAGAGCCCCAAATACCTCCAAGACAGCCCTGCCACTAATAGGGGTAAAATGGTTATTTTAAGGCAAAAGACAAATTTAAAAGCATAGTTGTGCATTTACCAATCGTAGATTGTTTGATCAGCTTGATTTTGTGAGACCATGTTATATGTTAAAAAGAGAATTTGTATTCCCAGTTTGGTTTCAATAGAATCGCCAAGAAAATATCCCTTTTGTGGCTCCGACAAAATTGAATGCTCCATTTTGATAAAAGAGCTCTCATAATTTTGGTTAAAATGAAAAATTTATTTTGAAACGGATCGAATGCGTTATAATGTATGTGTCAATAGGTCTATTCTCTTCAATTTATCTGAACTAATTTGTTCAAATTGATATTTGTTTGAACTTATAAGTATTGAAAAAAAGTTGAAAAGAACCGTACGTGCTAATATATAATGGGTCATTAACTACTAATTTAAACATTTACTTCCACCTAGAAAAGTCAAATAAAAGGAAGGAAAAAAAACAGTGGGAATATTTATTTGATAGATTTGACCTGATCTTAAGTTCCACCCTAGAAAATTTTACTAGTTAAACAACTTGAAAGTCATATATCAATCATTATCAAATAAGATTCAATCATATAACATGAGTGTGTGGAGTGTTATATTGATAAATGACAGGGTAAGTACTTATGTCATGTCTTTCTTGTGCAATGGGTCTATTATACATCCGAATATACGCAGAAAGTTACGTATATTTAATATGTTTTATTACTCATTTTAAATTTTAAAATGAGCAAAAAAAATTATAAAACGAGCAAAATCACCCTTGGATTCTATGAGCTGCAATGGAAGAATGGTACACTGTAAAAATGGATGTGACTAATGCTTTTCTACATGGAGAATTGCATGAGAATGTGTACATGAAGATGCCATTGGGGTACACAGGAAAAGGCTCCAGAATTCAGACATTTTTTATATACATCCGGATGTATATAAAAATTTCGCCTTTTTGTGGATTTTTTTCCCTGCACATACAGCAGCTATGTCATGTTTATTTAGGGTGATATGATCTTCATGACACCCAATATAAGATTTGTGCCTCCATGCATATCATGTAATCATGTATGTTTAATTTAATCTACAAGGTTAGTTGTTTGAGATCCTAGCTACTTAATTATTAGTCTCACTAAGGACATTAACTATCCAAGATTAATAGAAGTGTTGGAATTGGGTAGCATATAATTTGAGATGATTAATCTATTTTTTTATTAAGGTGAGTTAATTGTATGCAATTGTCACTTTGAGATGATTACTCAATTACATAAAAGACTAAAATCAAGGGGATTTGGAAGAGTACATACATATTCAATCTTAGTCATATAAATGTGGAACGAATATTTAGGGATTCGTTAGGGTTAGGGTATTCTTAAAGAAAAATAATAATTCCAAAATTTTGACAAGGAAAAATTGTACGAAATCACTTGATAATGTTCACTTTACAAGAAACTATTTTTTAAAAGAAAATAATAATAATAATCTTGAACTACTTGGTTTTTTTTAAGAGGCATCTAACATATATTACATTTCAGTGAATTTGACTTTGCTTTCCTCTAATGCTTAATTTCTTTTCCTTTTACTTTCCTTTTTTCATTTTTCATCTCTAATGCTTAATTCCTTGTCCTTTTACTTTCGATTTTTCATTCTTCATCTCTAATGCTTAATTATTTTTTCCTTTTACTTTCCTTTTTTCATTCATCATTAAATTAGATCAACAATTTGAGATACCATTTACAATGAATCTTCTAAATATATAGAGCTGACTGCTGGCCACACTAGGCCAAGTTGCTAAGGGTTGACCCACAAACTGATCCAGGTGGGAGGTGAGCTAGTCTCAGTTATGTCAAGTGGGTGAAGACTAAGTTGGATCGAATTGGATTCATAGGTTATAATAATAATATATAAAATAATTGTGTAATTTGATAGGCTAAATAAACGATTTAATTGGGTTGGGTTTGGGCTGAGTCGTGAATCAGGTTAATTGGGTTAGGTCATGAGTGGTTTAGATAGTGTAGACACCTAAAAAGTGTGTAACAACCCATTTTTGGGAGTGCCGCCAGCGGAAAACGTCTGAGACGGATAGATATTGAAATGGTATTAAATAGGATAATTATCAAACAAGCTAAGGCATGTTAAAACATGATATATGAGTTGATAAATAACTTAGCTAGTAATTACACAGGTGTGTTCAGGGAACCTATACAAAAGATCTATACAAAAAAAGAACATAAAACAAGGACCTGGATCCTCACTTGTAACAAACCCGTCATAGTACGTAGTTATAGCAATTAACTACTCCACCTGCTTATCTAGCTACAATAAATATTAAGATCTACAATAAGTGGGAAGTAACTAGCTAGCAGTATCCAACCAAATGTAGACTTCAACAATATCAGGAAAGACCACAAGTCTAGGTAATAATAACACATGGGAGAGTCAGGAAACACATTGCACCAAATCCAATAGGGGTAAATAACCAGAGTAGTTTTATACAAAGTAAATCACACGACCAGTTCAAAAACAGGTCAAGTTCGAAAAGTTACATAAGTGTTTTTTAAGTTCAAAACAAGCTTTACTTTTAATAAATAACATTATCAAAAAATAGTTTAAAAATGTTTTTATAAACCCAAAAAAGGCCAAAAAATATTATATTAATCCAAAAATAATTACACAAAAAATAAATAAATAACGAAAATATAATTTACATTTATCAAAGAGTCCGAAATTCTTCTAAAACAAAAATTAATTACCACCCTTTTCAAAAACTAAAAGTAAGATTGAATTAATTAGATTGAAATAAATTTAATACTAAAAGCTATCCAAATATCATTTAACAAATTAAAGATAACCACAATATTAATAGATCATCAAAATATGACATATACACACGTACTGAAAATGCAAGAAACAACTAACATTAATCAATAAACTTAAATCCTAACATAATAATATCAAAAATTAATTCAAGAAACATAATACATCACCCTAAACTCTAAACAACACACACCCAAATCGAAACAACAAAATTAGGCAATCTTTGCAATTATAACTTTGATCTTAGACTAATAAATACTTAAGCAACAAGAAAATAAAATACTCCCTCCGTCCCAAAAAACTGCTCCATTAGGGTTTGGGGTGAGATTTTTGTTGGGACCCACTTTTTGTGAAAAGTAAGGGTAAAAGTGTAAAGTTGTAAGTAAAAGTAGGTAAAAAGTAGTGGATATTAAGTGGTAAGTAATGGTATAAATTAAATTGTATTCAATTAAAAAACTACAATAGATCGCAAGACCCCCTTGTAAAAGGTTGCAAAGGACAGCGATGTGAAAGGCGAGAGAATTCATCAATGTCAGATATCATCTACGATCGTAATTTTATAGAATTAGAATCTTATTTAATTCAATTTCCTTTGTATTTGTTGGATAATAATATTATTTATACTCTATCAGGATTTGATCTCTTTTGTAGATGTCGTATGACTTTTTATCAATGAATTGGTCTTTATTTCAAAAAAAAGTAAGGGTATAAATTTAAAGTTGTATGTGGGCCATATGTAAAAAAAAAATGAAACATTTATTTTGAGACAGATGAAAAACGAAAGTGGAGCAGTTTTTTTTGGGACAGAGGGAGTAACACAAATTAGATCTATCCATAATACCAAGATATCACTGGCCCTAACTCATAAGTCATAAAACGAATGTGAATAAAGTTTTTCCTACATTTAAGTGGGCATGACTACATCTACCCGATGGGTAATCTATCCACCAGTCCACCACTAATAAAAGCATTAAAAATTATTAATCATGCAAGTTGCATCCCACTATTATTACTCTCTATTAGTGGTGGGTATATTACCCGGTGGGTCAACAAAGTTTTTTCCGTTTAATTACGTAGTTTTGCGTGATCAAATATTGTGCCAATAAATTTGCTCACTTAATGTTTCGGGACATTTTCGAGAATATAATATTGGTATCTTTCTTTAATATTGAGGCAATTATGATTCTTTTACCAATTTTGATGTCAAATTTGATCTATAAAGTGTAGAGGTGAGAATAAAGGTGGTCACGAGCCGTGCCGGGACGACCCACGTGCCAAGCCCGCGTGCATCGTGCCACAACGTGCCGTGCCTATAACAGGCCAAGAAAAGTTTGTGCCGTACCGGGCTCGTGCCAAGTTATAAAATATAAAGCCACGTGCCTTATACTAATTTTTATATATTATGGATTTTTAACCAAAATGAGCGTTCCAACGTGCGGGCCGGCCCGTCGTGCTCGTGCCGGGTTCGTGCCAAACTTTTAAAATGTTGTTCATAGGTGGCCCACGGCCCACTAATCGTGCCTTCGTGCCGTGTCGTGCTGATGGCGGGCTCGTGCCGTGCCGAGTTGGCCTGCATGCCGGCCCGGCCCGGCCCATGCCTAGCCTAGGTGAGAATGCTCCTTAAAACTTTAGTGGAGCAATTTTTTTGCCACAAAAAACGAAAACAACCAAAACTACATAATCCCACTTTGTAAAACATAAAATTAACTATTGAGCCTTATTAATGTCACAATTTTAATTTGTTGTATAATACGAGTTATTTTTTGATATTTTAAAAAACACAAGGTTACTATTAATAAAAAAACACGAGGTTACCATTAATAAAAAACAGGAGGTTACCAATCATAATTTGCCAAATATTATTAAACAAATTTTACAAACTAATTATAGAGTTCCCCTAAAAAAACTATTGATAGCGTTGAAGTGAAGAACTGAAGAAGGCGCAAAAGGTTCAAAATTGAAGTTGGAGTAATGCTAATGGCGGCCTCATCTCCTAATCTCCCTCCAATTTTCACTCCTCTGCAAACCAAAAACCCTCTCAATTTCAGCTCCTGCTTTATTCTATCTCCATTCTCCATTGTCTCCTCCAAATTCATGCCCAAAAACCGATGCTCTTTCAGTATAGTCTCCTCTTATGGTACAATTTTCACTCTCAATTTCATCAATTCGATGCATTTTTCAATTGAAAGTTGACCATTTTTGTTTGGATTTTGGATGCTATGGTTGATTGTTGCAGGTCCTAAAGGAGATTTGTCGAGTGAGCAGAAGCGAGAGCTCTTCGACCGTTATGGCCTTGACCCTAACGATTACATTTCTGAACCTTCTCCTAAGGTATAGTCGATTTCTTTGTTATACAGTAACGTTGCATCAATTATTAGGAACATGAGTGAGAAATTTTAAATTTAGAGTTTTTTTTTACATCAACTTTTTAGTAGAATAGAGAAAATTTATACTACCCAACAGTGAGTGCAAACGGCTCACAAACCAAAATCAAAACCAAAACTGCCCAAAAGACTAGATGTATCTTGCCTTGTTCTTTATTTTTAATGAGATACTAGAATATGAATCCACAAGTGGTGAACTTTTGAACTTTTTAAGTATGAGATTATCAAGTGCTACTACAAATTAATCCCCACAAGGATAATGGATTCATTGAGAATCAAAATTTAACCTTCACAAGAACACGAACTCTGAATCACTTAGGGTGCGTCCTCTTAAACTTTTTCTATCACGTCTCAGAAGTTATCAGATTTGAACAGGTCACCCTGTTATAATGAGTTATAATTAAGTTATGTTTAATATGTTTAATCAGGTCAAGTCAGGTCAAACAAGTTGAAAACAATGCACCCTTAAGCGCATCTCAATTAGCACTTACCAGGTGGTTCCAGTTTTCCAAATCCATTTGTATGGAAAAGAAAGGAAAGGAGACTGAAGGAACTGTCTTTCCTTATTTGGATAACTCATGAAAGGAGGGAAATGGAGATAATTTGGAGGATACAATTTTTTCTTTCCTTATAAGCTAAGTTGCACCAAAACAGGGACAAGTACGTATATCGGTATATGGGTACGGGGATAGTGGGACACGAAATGACAATCTTCAAAAATCCAAGGTATTGGTAGTTGGGTACGGCAAGGGTATGGTAAATATTTTAAAAATATGAGAAAGTTATACTCCATTCCAAAAATTGTTCCCGCTTTGACTTTGCAGTTGCACGTATGCTAAAACATTTCTTAAACATCAATATCTTTAATTGTATATTTGTTAAAATTATATCGATTGAATATCAATATATGTTGTGAATAATTTTACAATATATGTTGTGAATG
Organism: Salicornia ramosissima; assembly: GCA_951394345.1. Classification (NCBI taxonomy): domain Eukaryota; kingdom Viridiplantae; phylum Streptophyta; class Magnoliopsida; order Caryophyllales; family Amaranthaceae; genus Salicornia; species Salicornia ramosissima. The sequence continues at coordinate 51,139,659 of OX596239.1, read as the reverse complement.
ATTTAGAAGATTCCCTTTATAATTAATTATAAAAAGTCAAAGATAAATAGTAATCATCCCTTTATAATTTAGAAGATCCCCTTTACAATTTCTCTATTTCCTTAATAATTAATGGGAACCAACTTGTGGAAACGGAGGGAGTAAAGCACAATGTTATGAAAAATTCATCCCGTAAGCCACAACAAGCACAAAAGAGCGTACTATGTATGTTACCTCATAATCATTTTAACCAATACAAATTGAGCTACAAATCCAATTGTTATGGTAAAGAAAATATAGTAAACATATTCATTGAGACACAAATCACCAAAATCTCATGATATAAGATTGAAAGAATAATAGCAAAACTTGTTAATTGTCCAACCAAAAGTAACCAACGAATAGAAATTTTTAACCAATTACCACAATGTTATTGATTAAATTCCTCCAATTGGCTTTGAAAGCCAAATTACTAACTTCAATAAAACTAGGTTCAACCTCATGAAAACATGAAACCAGAGTAAATAAGGAGAAAATGACTTGCAAATTCATATTCATAAACAACTAATTGTACAGATGTCTCAACTCTAAACATTCTAATAAAAACTCTAACAAATATTACTTGACAATTTAAAAAAGCTAAAATTCTTTGTCAATTTCACAACATGCCTTGTGTGGGGAAAAAACTAGTTACTAGTCTGAATACTCAACAAAATATTAAACCAAGTTTTAGTTTTGAATGGACCTTTCCTTGATGTGAAATTAAGAGTTGACGATGAATATACCTGAAACATAATACGCCAAGGACTCAACATCTTCTCTTACTTAAGTTTATCCATCCATTCTCTTTCTATGGTGAAGGTTATAATATTCGAACCACAATACATCTTCACAAATCAAAATATTCATAAACCATTTAGCTATTTGGATTAAATAATATAAATTGAGTAGCCATTGAAGTCTAACTCCGTTACCAAATTACTAGAAATATAAAAAATTCTTCAAGGATAAATAAGAATCAAAAAATTTGTTCTATTGTACCGTGTTATGAAGACCATTGACTTAAAATTGGCATTCAAAGTGATCAAGGTGCTTATTGCATTCATCTGTTTATCACACAAAAGTACTTTTGGGTGAGTGTTTGGACTTACAAACTTATTTTAAAAAGAATGAGAGAAGATGAAAGATGGAGTAAAGAGACATTTTGTGGTTATGCATAACTCAACATCTAGATTAGGATATATATACTTCTTCCGGACTATGGTGTGCCACATAGATTGTAGGGAAAATTAAACTGGACATCTGTTAGTTCAACATTGCTTTTATGGGACAGATTGTTGTGCTTTGAATTATTGTCATGTTCACAAGATGACTCTGGTAGAATTGCGTATGATATGATGGATGTGAGGGTATACAAGAAAGGATAGAATAAGGAATGACCATTATTAGGAAGAAATTAGGAGTTACTTCCAAAGAGAAAAAATCGAGGGAGAATCGACTAAGATGGTTTGGTCATATAAATGGAGAGAATATAATGCACCCGGAAAGAGGTTTGAAGAGTGGCAAAGAGGAGACAATTTGAGGGTAGAGGAAGACCAAAGCAAACATGGAGGAGGGTGGTTGAGAATGACATGAAGTTGTTGGGACTTGAGGAAAGTTTAGCGGAAGATACAGAAGGTTGGAGGAGGATATATGTGGATGACTTTCTTGATACATATATTAATCCATGTTTGCCAAATTTTTTTGGAATAAGGCTTTGATATTGTTTTTGTCCTCGTGTTTATTTGTTCTAAAAATTACTTGCTCCTTTTTTTTTTCTTCTAATCATAGGTAACCACCAAACTACTTATCGTTTAAAATTCTTCAAACAACAAATTGTAACCTCTATTATAGGATGGAGAAAGAGAGTATAGAAGAGGAATATAAAAGGAGATGCATAGCTTACAAAAGAACTATGTAACATAGTAACCTCCAACATTAAGGAGAATGAACACATGGAAGAGCATGGGTATGGAGGTCACAAATGTTAGTGCTGAAGAACTTTATACGACAACATCCAAATGTCCAAAGTTATAGTTGGACATCATGAACTACCCATCCTACTCTGGGCATAGCCAATTGGCCACAACCTACGTGCAGAGTATTCTGACCAAGCTCTCGAGTCTCGAAACAATGGAAAAAAAAATTGGACAAAAGTCATAATAACAGTGACATTTAACGTTTTAAAAGCAATTTATTGCTAACATTTGTAATAATAATAGCTTTCTAGGCGACGAAAAAAAATAAAACTTAAGCTCTGTGTTGTTCATCGTATATGAGATATTCTTAAGATCGATTCCCCATGAAGTTCACTTCTCTTGACTAGATCTTCTAAGCTGCTCACAGAGACTAGTGCAGGAAAAGGTGGAGGCAGTGTCGCCATCACCACTAAAATGATTACTTCATGTAGATAGTCTAAATACTCGTTTAGATTGAGGCAAAACAAGTGAACAGCCATTTTTTTATTTTTTTTTATTTTTATTTTTTTGGCAAGGAAACCAATTAAGGTAACCAAAACATTTTACTTTTGAAATACCCGAAGCTGGGGGTATTATTGTAGTGGATGTCAAAGACTTCTCGAGTGTGAATATAACTTCTGCTGCATGTGAACGTGGTCCTAAATTTCGTCCGTATTGCTTCACTAATTTGGCTAAAATTGGTTTACAGATTGATTCTTGCTAAATCATTGGAGCTTAGATTCAACTAATTGTTTTATGGTGTGGGGTGTTGCAGAGGAAGAGGAGAAAGGAACGCGAGCAGGGGATAGGGAAAGGAAAACAAGTGTTTGAGGTGGACAGAAAGCCATCTCGCACCACACATAAGTTGCTTCAGGTATGCATTCTTGTTTCATTCTAGTTTGTATGTTATTTAAGAGGAATACTATCTTGTTTACAGTTATTAGATGCAATATGGTTCAGGATGCTTGTGAAAGTCTTATGTTATCATATTTATGTTTCAAGAAAACATTCAAGTAAAGTATAGATTAAAAATCATCTCCTGTGAGGCTGTGACAAACACTTATTTTATATATTCTTTCGAAAAAAAATTGGATAAAGAAGACCTATATCTAAAATGAAAGTTAGCCTTTGGCTGATATTAGAAAATGCAAAGAGAAGAGATTATGACAGGAAATGGAAATTATTAGAAAACACCAATTCTCAAAATAAAAAGGAAACCAGGGAAACCTTTAAATATGAGCCTAATGTATTTTGTTCACCTTTCCATTTAATGAATTAGCCAATACCCCCCCCCCCCCCCCCAAAACCCACCCACACACACACACACACACCTTTTCCACTGCTTGTGTACTATCCTCCTCAACTTTTAAGGTATGGTGACTTCCAAAAACAGTTTCATGTTTTCCGCTTGAAGTCCACCAAAAGCCAGAAGACTGTGCTGCTATTGCTTTTAAAGAAGAAATTTAGATCAAAAATTATCTTTTAATTCTAATTTCAGGCTATGTGAAACACGGGGGATATAACCCTTTTCCAATGTGCGTTTCAGACTTCTTTAAAATTCCATTGTTTTTTAGTGCATTTTTGCACCTCATTCTGTGTGTTTGAGTTTTCTGGAAGCTTCTTAAAAATGTTGAAATGCAGCTTGTTGGACTGTTCCATGTTTCATAGCCTCGAAGTTGCATGTCATTTACATGAGGGATAGTATTGAATGTAACTTGGAAGATGAAACATCAAGCTAGTTCCCTTTTTATGACCCTTTAGATCAAAATAGAGTAGAATCTTAATGGATCATGGTGTTCGGTTAGCTTTCAAAAAAAGTTAACCCTTTTTAACTTATTAGAGGAAGATAAATTGCTTTAGTAGTGTTTTTTTTAACGGCTTTCATGGTTCACTAATGTAGAGTCCCCTTTTTTCCTATTTCATTCATAGATTGTCATATACTAGTTATTAATTGTTGCAGTTTTGTTTAATGTCCTTTTTTCTCTCTCTCTATACTTAAATTGCTTGTACTTATATATTAGCTAAATTATAATTGCAATATAAATAGCTCCTTGATGGCAAACCGTTTGCTACAACTAACCGTACATTTGCTACAACTAAATTAAACATTTCCATCAAAATAAAGTACATGAAAAAAAAAATCCCATACATAACTTGATAGTTGGTTTTCAATTTTTAATTTTTTTTAAAAAAAAAAACTTAGAAAATGCATGCTTCATAGTTAACTTGATGGGTTAACTCTCAAGCCCTTGGATAAATTACTTGCACATGATAGAAATGGCTAGAGGATTACTAATTAACAATCAAAGATTCATAATTGACCTAAACATATTTAAAATGCTGAAACTACACTTACTAATGTCTCCAAGCTGCACTTGAAGAACTATTTAACTTCCATGGAAATCTCAATCTGAAAGTGTTTAATGCTAAGAGAAAATGTGGAAAATTCTAGAGAGAAAACACAAAAGTAAAACTATCTTTAGAAAAACATGCCGAGCATCTATTAGCCCCGAGATTGACTCAAGGGTGAAAATTGCAAATAGTTTTTGAAATTTTGTGGAATGTGGGTCGCTCGTAAACCCTATTGTCCAAGATGCTAGAAAAGATTTTTCAGCAAGGATAATGGTCTTGTGTCATTGACATCAGGTATCCTTACTCAGTAAAATTTACCAATTTTTTCCATAGTCAACAATTCCAGTCATCCGTCACTCATAATCATCACATCTAGGGCCCTAGAGAGACTGTCTAGAAATATTTCTAGTCTCACTTCCAAACATTCTTTGCTCGAACCTCTTTCGTTGAATAAGAAATTTCTCTCCAAACTACCAATAAAACTAAAAATGGAAAGCAAAGCATTATCCAAGTTCTATGCATGTATAATACTTCAAAAATTATCCTAATTGAATGCTAAATGTTGCAAATTAACATAGATTTGGGGACAAACATTAATACAGTGTTACAGTTTCAGCATAGCAATGACATTTCTAAAACTTTGTTTCTTCGAGTCCAAATTTGAAATTTGGATCCTTCTTAAATTAATCTCTTTGTCCTCAAGAGTGTGTTTTATTCAACTGTGTTTCATTTTTGAACTAATCTGAACTATTGTATTGGACGGTTGGACCCATCTGAACTATTGTAAATTGAAGTCATCGGAGCTTAATTGACTTTATTTTCTGATGGATAAACTGAACACTAAACATCTTGTAGTTTGGATTTCCAAGGTCTAGCTGTCAGATCCGTACCTGATGCCGAGTTTGAGCACTGTAGATTGGATTGTTTTATTATTATATTACTTTCTTTAACTGTTGTGTCGTGCTTTCTCTTTTAGTGGCGTTTACAATGATTTCATATATTCTTGTTTAATTGCTATCATTGAATCCACTAAATTTGTAAACCAACTACATGTTACTGAATATTAAAATTTTGTTTAAAGAGGGGAACTTTCTGTCTATAACTGGAATTCGCATATTGGCTACATTAGGTGCTGGCCGGGAAAGCTAAAAGGAAGAAGCTTTTATCTCCTGTAGGCATGGACGTGCGTCCCATGATGGAGGTTGTTAAAGGCGCAGCATTTGATATGTTGCAGGTATTTTGTTTCCACTCTTTGCAACGTCCTGGTTTCACATTCCTGTCACCCATAGTACCCCCCCCCCCCCCGACACACACACCTCTACAAGGACATGAATTGGTGAGAATATTTGTTAATAACTTTTGGCCACTGCACTTAATATTGGCAAAGTTTTATGTCTGTCCACTACCACCAGCCCACCATGCAATAATTAGAAGGGGGTGAACTACCTTGAAGTGTGAAATATGCTTATATGCATAAACATAAGGTTGTATCCTGTAGAAAACGTAAACATCCAAATCTTCACACATGGTTTATGCTTGTTAAGAACCATATTTTAACCAATTTTCCAAAATTTATTAACTTCCTAAAAACATGATTACCAAATTCCTTAGGGTTTTTTTTTTTTTTTTTTTTTTTTTTTATAAAAAGCCATTTGATAGATACCACATTACAAATCTGCTATGCAGCTGTAAATGATTGTTGAAATATCTTTTTTCTTCTAGACTCATATTCTATTATATATCAAAAGGCATGGTTGATTTTAATGAAAATCTATTAATTTATCCTCTTTTTTTAAAAAAATTGTTTAAAATTAAGAGCAATTTAATTTATGATTTTATTATTTTCTTCTTGTACTTGCTCGATTGCTTTTTTTCCCCCAAGGGAAGGAAATGTGAGTGTATAAGTGTGTTGTTTTTTTTAATGTATAGCTAAGAATATATGATTCTAACAGAGTAGAATTGGGTTCATCTAGGCAAGGGAGTATAGGGAATAGATCTAAATTGGGGTTGAAACTAAATCGGGATGGAGGGGGCATATATCATTTACTATCATTGTACGAGCTAAATTTGGTTGAAACTAAATCTTGTTAATTATGTTGTATAGGTGGCTGGGGGCTGCCCTGCTTCTCTAAGACCTGGTCGTTGGTTGGATCTGTATAGTGGCACCGGTTCAGTTGGCATTGAAGCTCTGAGTAGAGGGTGTTCTAAGGTGATTCTCACTGAACAGTATATATACTAGTATACTTCTCTCTCTACTTTATATTATAGAACATGTTAGCTATATGTTCAAGAATTAAGGAATATAAAAATGCTGCATCTTGTAATGTTAGTTTGATTGTTCATTTGCTGCTATATCTGTTTCAAAAGCTAATTGGTTTCTTATTTTGCTCTATTTTTTTTACCCCTGAAATCATAATTCCCTCTTAGTGGTATATGGAATATCATCCAATCACACCCACCCATACTATTTAAAAAATGCTAAGCATGGGTAAGAGTAGCAATGGAAAGGCAGAGATGAGTTAGTTAAAAGTATCACAGAAAGGGAACTTCATAATAAAGTTGATTAGATTAAGTACTTACCTATAAAGGAAAAAAATCGTAATGAGCTAAACTACCAATTTTGTTTGAGAGAGTTATCCAGATATTTTGTAATCACTTTTTTTCTCAGGAGAATTAATCCATTCATGGAAAGGCTGCATTGGTACTGGAAAAAGTAGTGGAGGTAAGGTGAGTGAGGAAGAAGGACATGTGGTAAGTGAGGACTGAGGAGGAGGCTAGTTAGATGTTGTTCGTTTGGTGGATGGAGAAAGAGGGGTGGTAGAAGCAAGAATGAGCATCATGTGTTGGAAATAGCGATAAGTTAGGAAACCTTGGGAATGGGAAAGTGAGCAAAAAAAGGGTATTGAATATTGATCATATATGAAATGAACATGGCAAAAAGAAAAGACTCAGTGTGTTGACAGGTCAACAAAAAGATAAATGTGTTGGGTAATAAACTTCATAACTTATGAAGACACAAGTTTTGAATTTGGGCTCAAGTTTGTGGAAGGTGTAGGTTCTGCGCCATGAAAAGCATAAGCACCCAAAGTTATGAAGACGATTGTATCTCAGGGTGGTACCAAATTGTTTATGGTAACTGGTAAGGAGTGAGTAGTGAGATAATTCATAGTAGATGTGGGTAAGTCGTTATCTGCAATATGTGGCGGTGAAAAGCGCTGGACTGATGCTAATTTTAACAATGTAAATATTTTTCTGCTCAGCACTCCCATGCATTCAAATGTGTGAAGCAGAAAATGAGATACACCATTAACCCCTATTATCTGGGTAAAGAGCGAGTTTACATTGATTAAAGTGTCTTTCAACTAAGTCTAAAGCTTGAAGTGGAGAAATCTATTTGTCATACCTTTCCTTAGGTGGAATTTTTTTAAACCTAAATGTGCAATATCATGTTTAGCTTGCTAAGAAGGATGGCTCTGAACGTTTCATTGTGGATTACAGCCTTACATAGAATTGAATTAGGTTACTTTACCTGATATATATCATGCAACTATCATTGATGAATTGTGTTGGATGAGTTACAAGGATCTACAGTTCTTGTCTTTTTGAAGTCGGAATATCATCATATTCATGTGAAAGCGGGAGATGGACATAAGACTACTTTTAGAGCTGTCCAATCTATGAACATAAAGAAGAAATGTAATGAGCTTAAGGGTATAAGATATAAATATAGTTTGTTAGAGAGTAAAGATCGTGCAGATAATTTGTGGTCACTTGATTGTATTAGTAGAGTTAACCTGCCTCTTGAATGTTGTAAGTTAATATGTGTTCAGGGCATAGTGGCATACTGATCTAGTTTATACAATCATATCTTTCTGCCTCTAATCTTCTACGTTTTTCTCTTGATCTTTTGTCTGATGTTCTGGTTTAGGTCACTTTCCTGGATTGCAGCATAACAGTTGACTTTATTTTGGATTAGAGACAGTTTTATTTTCACGATTTTTTTGGGTCTTCTTTAAGAAAATTTCAAAAATTCCTGCTCAGTTTGTCTTTTGTGAGAATGTCAGTTTTGTAACTTAGAAAGAAAAATGTGTCCAACTGTCAACATGATTGTATGAATATATTTTGTGAGGTGCTATAGTTTATTTTCCCTTTATTTTCATTTTTTCTACCTGTACAAAATATATTCATAAAAGCACGGAAGCACCACTATAGTATGAACAGTAGACAGGATCCATCAAGGAACCCTGTCCTGCTGAAATGTCCTGACTTGATATTCCACTTGGACAGGTACATTTTATCGAGATGGATCCATGGGTGGTTTCAAATGTTCTGCAGCCAAATTTACAATGGACAGGGTTCCTTGATGTGTCAGTTATACATACTGTCACCGTTGAAAATTTCTTTGAACGTGCTCATCAGTTTGTAGGTGTGTATAGTTCATTGATTAGCTGTTATTTGATAGATAGGCATGCATCTGTGTACTATGTAGCTTGCAGATTTATATTCAGTTATGTAGCTAGCTTGAGAAAGCATGGGTTTTGTGTTCTTTTTTAAATCTCTTACCTAATGTTTCTTACCTGATTTACATTGCTGCTTTTATCATTAGAGATTGCCTGTATTATGTCTTAAATTTATAGTTTACTCAAATTATCATTAACAATAAAGTCAGAATGTATACATTGCTAGTATTTTAGTGCTGTTGGAGAGTTCATTGCCCCTCCATTGTGAGCTTTGTTTTGTTATTTGTATTGATTAGAGTTATCATATTCTCAATCCTGATTCCAAGTGTCCAAAGCACATATCTAATCAACAGTTCGAATTTCCATAGCACTGTTTTTCAACCATACATCAATTACTAGATTGGATTTGGTTGTTTATGGCAAACTAATCAGTGCATCCATTATCAAATGATATGCGATTCTAGGGTAAGGCAGTTACATTGACCTCTTTTTCATCCTTTGAATACCTCTGCTCACTAAGGTCATTCATAAATCTCAACCCGACTTTAAAAATTTATCCTTGTCTCACTGCACAACCATTTTAACCTAGAGGCTAGCAATACTCCTGATGATATGGTATTTATGAATATTTCAAGTTTTCATTCTCGTCACAATACTGAAAACTATTGCTTTGTTGTAGGTGGTGACACAACATTTGACTACATTAGTGTCACGCCTCCATATATGGAAGTAGATTATGGATTACTTATGCACCAATTATCAGAATCGTGCTTAATTGGAAAAGATGCCTTTATTGTAAGCTCTGTATTTAACGTTATTTTTTCTATCTTGATTTTGTTAGTGCTTTAGCTAATTGTTTTTGTTTTAAAAACTCGCTTCTCTCAGGTTGTTGAATATCCTTTGGGAACAAACATGCTGGATTCTTGTGGATGCCTTTTGAAGGTTTGTTACCTTGTGTATCCATATAAACCTTTGTAGGTTGAGAATAGTATCGTCAAAATTCAGATGAAGAGTATAGAAATTCTTGTTTATATGAGTAATGCAAATGGTGTCAAGATACATAGAGTGCACTTTGCTGTGCTGCTCATTTTCTTTTGGTGAAGATGTTGCTAGCTTATTAAATTCAAACATCAGTACAGCTTGTCTTGCATCATTCAGTTTTTCAGTGACTCCTTAATTACTTAACTGGTTTTATATAATGTTACTGCAGATAGCTGATCGACGCTTTGGTAGAACCCATTTGGCAATCTATGGGCCAGAATGGGCAATAAAGAAGAGGAGGTGAACCACAGAAAGCTTAAGGAAATGATTCCATTTGAGAAGGGAAGATAGGAACTGCCAATAAGACTGATTCTAATCAAATAGTTTGTGAACGGACTGTGCTTTCTCTGGTGTTGTATACATGTGGTCAATGTCTACTGTTCAGGAAAATGTAGCAAATTAAAGCCATTGCTTTGGTATGTTTTATTACATTAGTCTATGGTATTCTCATTTGCTACTGTGACCTTTTCTAATGGATTCATTTAACCTATTATAGCATATATTGCAGGTCCATATTTAAAAATTCAGTTGAGCTTTCCCCATTACAGTTCACTTTGTAGTTAAGGCAGGAGCAGTCTTGATATGGTCAAATTACCAGTGTGTAAAGGTTTAAACCTTCTTTGTAATTACCATTTCTCTTTTCCTCTTGACTTTTTTTTTTGTGTTATAATTTTTCTTACGTTGTAGATGAGTTGGATTATATTGTAGCTTTTTTTTTATGCAATGGAAAATCATTGGGTGTCAGGTTGATGTATAAGCTGTGAACACTGTAACTGTAACAGTTTTGTCAGTTGAGTGACTTTTTTTAAAATTCCACTCATCAAATAATTGAGATTTTTGTACAACTCTATTTGAGCTGGTCCATGCTTTAAGTGTAGACGGTCTCAATAAGAGAGGGATCATTCCATTTGAGATTGTGTGTTCAATATGACAAAGGCACACAGCTATGGTTTTTGTAGCATGTGCTCTCATTTCCAATGTTTTCTTCATTTCTGTTTTGTTCCATCATGGCTTGCTTTGATCTACATCGAAACTGAACCGAATTAAGCTAAATCCTAGAACAGGGCCTAATAAGGGATATAAAGCCAATATATCTTTTTATTTTTTTTAAAAAAAATAGGAAAATATCTGATACTTAATAAGTTGGCTCATGAGATGCCAACAAAATGGCGGTGAGGTATACTTTCTCCGCTCCATATTAATTGCAACAGTTTGACCAAAAAGTTCTCACATATTTGGTTAAAGTGTTGCAATTATTACGGAGCGGAGGAAGTATGTTGCTGGGTAGTCTGGGCTGAGTTATGAGGTGGGTGTGGCCAACTTTCCGCGGAGCTATAAAGAAGCAGCAATTAGAGGGTAGGGTGAAATGGGTTGAGCTTGTACATAATTGATGTTAATACAGCTATATGCCCCATGAAATTAAAATGAAATCTAGGCAAAGAAGATCTTTTATTGCAGGCACTGGTTAAAGTTTGAAAGTGGGCATGTATTATTCTTCTAATATGCATTGCTGATCTCATAAGCTGGGAGCAAAGAGAGTAAATCTCTTGAAGTGTACTAAGTTAAGCAAACAGGGAAAGATGAACCACTTTGGATTATGCTTTTTGAGCTTTATCACTGGATGTGACTTCATCAGTTTTGCTTTGGAAAACAAGTTCTCCTGTAGCTAGATCCTTCTAGCCAATCAGTAAGAATTTTTGTGCACAAATTATTCATTAGTAAAACCAAAGTAACTTCTGATGTCGCCTTTTATTATGATGCATTACTGGTTATTCTATATGTGGAGTCTTCTGCAACTTGTTTTTGAAGTTAATGTGTCAGTTTTGTTATATATGAAGAAGTATGAAGCTTTATTTTCAGAGTATGTATCTATTTTGAAATGAAGGTTGAGGTCATATATAGGCTCTAAAGCTCTGAGAAGCATGACTAACTTTTTTTTTCTTTTTTTTTTCGAAGCAATGACTGACTTGAATTTCTGCTTCTAATTATATAATTCATTAACTTCAAATAAGTAAAATATCCCCAACCCTTTTCTCTTCAAATGGATAGTACATTATTCACTGCTTCATTGCACTTTCCGCCATGTGAATAGTTTTATTTGCCTGCTATAGGAAATTATCTATGTGGATGAAAGTTGTTTCACGTTTATTTTCTCAGGAGCACTAAAAAATTGTATAATGGAGATCTCCAATCTCTTTATGTGGCCTCCACTAATTGAAGGCTCTATTCTTTATATTTTGATTATATAGACATATAGTGGTAAAAATAGAAATAAAAACTTTGCACCATAGTTGGTAACTTTTTGTGGACCATGTATTGTACATTCACTTGCATTTTATAGGTTTTCATCATTAACAGAGTAGAGTTACTAATACTATAGGTAAAAAAAATGTATAAACTATTTGTTCATATGATTCATGATTGTCTCTGGTCTTTGAACTTTGGTGCCTGACACTAAACCTTCCTCTGTGTTTATGTGCGTAGTTGAACCTTCTTAGTTTGTCATTTTGCCTCTTTAAAGAGGATAGAGGCTGGGTAAGACTGCCACTTTCATTTGGATCTCCTGTAAGGCTCTAATTTTTTTTATTTTTGATCTGGTAAGGAAGCCACCGGCTCATTGACTGGTATTGGGGGTTACTAACTCAAAGAACTGAATACCCTTGCAGTGAAGAGGGTAAAGGGAGAATATCTCATGCAAGGGGTGAGGTTCAATCCCTGATCGTTGCGATGGAAGATCAATAGACCATATCTTAATCCTCATTTCCTCTAATCTCTTGATACTGCATATTGGGGAGATGGGAGAAGACACATGTATTCTGGTATAGGTTGATATATTGAGTAGTTTTGGATTCAGGTGCTACTATGCACAATTACACCTTTAGGCTTTAGCTTCTCCAATTTGGTCTGTTTTTTTTTTTTTTTTTTTTTTGCTGCTACTTCTTGATAATGAGTATTTTGGACTTAAGTTAGAAGTTTTCTAGGTTAAGGGGCACTTTCAGTCTTAAAGACATGTAAATGGCTGTACCTGGTGCACTAGTCTTCCGCTACAAGGCTACGGAAGTTCTTATAGTCTTATTGTGCTCAGCCTTACCTTTATTTTTCCATAAAGTGGTCTTTTCCAGGGTTGCTATTGCGATACGATAATGGTTGCAGAAACACTTTCATGTCCGATGCGGGTAGTTTTCTGCTCAAAGATGTTTACAATTTGTCACGGAGCCGAGATATGATTACTTGAGATTAATTAAGGTTGTTTAATCTCTTCTCTTTCCATAAAATATTTAATGTGTTTCTTTTTTTCTTTTTTTTTTTGTTTGTTTCAAGTTTCAACTACTTAACTGAACTTGGCGCTTATGTTATTATATTATATGATAATATGTAATGTACTATATTGTTTTTTGAAATTTTGAGATGGGGCATGCATAAGTGCAAAACCTAATGTGTTATAGAAACCTAAAGGGTGAAGTATTTAGCATTAAGAGAGAAGAATGGTCCCAAGTCATTAGGTTCATGAAAATTCGCACACCAAAACAGAGGAACTACACTGGCATGGGCCCATGCTATCTAGGAGATAACTAACTTTTTCTCTTTTTGTCATGCCTCAATCTCTCTCACTCTCTGTCCCCTCCTCTGCTTTGACACACAGAGTTGAACACATCAGTTGCTTTGTATTTAAAGCTTGTAAAATGCAAGTGACCTTCTACTCTTTCCCCCCTACTCCCTTTCCCCCTCCCTGGCCTCTTTCTGCTTTTGTACAGGAAGTTATTTAAAGCTTTGCTGATATCCTCTTTCTTTAATGCTAGTATTACACATTGTCTATTCTATTCTTAAATATCACCTGTCTTCTTCATTCTGAAATGATCATCCTCTTCATTTTCTTTCCTTTTTTCCTTGAAAGCAGTATATCCTTCATAGGAAGGGAAATATAGCAGATCGAGCTATCTTGTGGCATGGCTGGTTATGGCAATGGCAGAGGAGGTGTTTTGGGGTCTATAAAAGCTGTTTCTGTTGCTTTTCTGTTGTTTATTTCTGTTTGGTTCACATTCATGGGGATCACAGCAAGTGGTGATACAACTATAACTGCATCAGTTGGAAATCACAAGCATGATATGTTGCTGGGGAAGAAGCCACATTCTGTTCAGCTTGACTCAATCTATGTCAGTAAAAGAAGAGTCCCTAATGGACCAGATCCTATTCACAACCGGTACTTCTTCTTCCCCCTCTTCAATGGTTTACCTGTTTTTATTTCATGATATGAAAGTATCTTATATTGACCTCTTGGGTTTGTTTTAGTCTGACAAATTTATGATTCTTGATTTCTTCTGAGGTTGCAAGTAGATTATTTATGGTTTTCTACTTGTACAAGTATAGATTACACTTTAAAGCAAATCCAATAGATGAGCTTGAGGTGGTTCTTGAGAAGAGAGAAATAAAATAGTACTAAAAGATAAGAAAGGGAAAAATAAGAGTGAGAAAGCAATAAACCAGTCCTTGAAGAAAACCAAAAGCTTGGTTTATCAACCAAAGAAGAGTGAGAAATCAATTATATATTGGACGATCCCGATTAAGAGATTGTCCATTAGTTATTCTCTTAGGCTTTTCTTTAGGCTCCATGATGTATATTTATCTTTTTTTTCTTGTTATAACACCTTATGTTTTTTAAAAATTTGAAATATTCACCTTATCAAATTTTCATTTAAAAATAACACCCTTATGATTCATTTTAGTTAAATTTCACCACCTTATTGATAATTTTACCCAAAAAAATCATTTGCAAAGTTCAAATTCTAAGAAGTTTTTTCACCGATACAAACAATTACTATATAATATAATAAGTAAAAGTTCGTAAAATCTAAGTTCCACAAAGGTGGTATAATTTAACAGAAGTGAATTAAGATGATTATTTAAATTTAAAAAAAAAACAAACAATTAATCAGGTGGGTATTTCAATATTATGAAAAACATAAGGTAGTTTACCATATAGTTCTGGATCAACTATTATGTTATTTTTCTTTACCTTAAATAAAGATGTTCAGGGTTTAGAGCCTTGGAGTATAACTGTATTTTGGATGTTTCAGAACTTGCATCGATGCAAATGGATAATGTAAAAAAAAATTATTAATTTTGCTCATTGGTGCAATCAAACATGATTAAGATGACTAGTATGTCTTGAACACTTAATTTTTGACTCAGTATCCTTGTGAGACACTAGGATGTGGTAGACATGAATTCCATGCTCCTTAAATTCAGTTTTGACACTCAGTTTGAGTGGTGCACAAATATCTGTGCTTTCATAACAGTGTCAAATCCAACTTTTGGAGTAGGAAAAAAAAATCAATTTCCAATCATGGTGGCAATCAAACTCTTCAAAATAGACCATAAATGGATAAAGACTTTGTTTTTGCAATGGGTCCAAATGTCCAATAGAAATAGACATATGGGGCAATAGTGACAAGAGGTTTGTTCAAAAGTTAGTATTCTACGTTTTATGGTTTGTGAATAAACCTCTTTATTGTTATAAAAATTAACTATATCAATAATTGATAAACATTAACCTATTTTTGTGGTGTATATTTTTTATAGTGGGTCTCATAAATAAACATTTGAATAAATCGATAATATGACATATGGATAATTTTTGTATGGGTTTTTCTATTATTATTGTCCTAAGTACGCAGTGAAGTCGTGGAATCTAACTTAACAAATAAGACATTTTTTTTTCATCAATCGGGGTTGTTTATCTGAGTTTAAAATTGGATCTACAACTACAAGCATTATTAATCCTGTGTTTTTCTGAATTAATGCTGTGTTTGTTTAATGGAGAAATCATGAGCAGTGTTGTTTTTGGCATTTCTTTTTAATATAAGGATAAGTGAAAACCATCTTTACAAATCGTGGAAACTGGTGGTAGTTTAGCTCTTTAACAAAAGCCTCTTTAAATAAGGATCTTTCTCTTATTTTGATAATGAATAAATAAAGTCGTTTGAACAACTTTGTTGGAGGGACAGGAACATAAATTACTCGTTCTTTTCACCCTTGGTGTTCAGTTTTAATTTGGAGGGCCCAACTCCAAATACAATTAATGATAAAGTTGTTAATCTAGTTTTCAGTAATTAAGGTCCGTGTTTATGCGTGTATAAAATAGGGACATTGCTACACCAACCCATCGGGTTGACAACCCACTACTAATAGAGCAATTAAATAATATTACTTATATTAAGCGAGATTTTATTATCAATGATGCCATCAACAGCTCTTTATTAGTGCTAAGTTTTTTCCATAAAATAGGGTCGTCCATACTTAGTACCTTTAAATGTTTTTTTTTTTAATATTATACTCTATTTTCATTCATTATATGCTCACTTGCTCTGTATTGAGTTTCTTCCTCTTCTATGTATGTAGTCCTTTGTGTTATACGTATATAAAAAAATAAAATAAAAACAACGGATTTGAATATTTGAAATCAATTAAGCACTAGCAACATCAATCAATTGATGTATGATTTCATCTCAATCAATTGATGTATAATTTCATCATACATTTAAAATTTAGTACTCCCTTCGTCCAATATTAGTTGCTCCATTTGACCAAAAAAGCTCTCACAGTTTTGGTCAAAATGGAGCAATTAATATTGAACGGACGGAGTATTAATTTTGAATTATCTTTTACATAGTGGTAATTTGGCCTCTTTTACAAACTTGCCATGTAACATTATCCATTGGTAGAGTGGGTGGGTGTCGAACTTGTGACCTTGTGGCACATACCATTTTAGAAAATTTATGTGTTCAATACTTATAAGCCTTAGGGTCGTCACCAGCAAAGGCAGCTTGCTTGTCCAATTGCTCTTCTAAATGGACAAGCCTTGTGTAATAATGCCTAATATTTAGAGATCCTCTACTTTTGAAGTAGGTATCCAAGTTGAAAAGAAGAAAAAAAAAAGAGAGATGGATTTGACAAGTGTCGGCTATTGAGTGCATTTTTATTTTTAATAGTGGTGATAAAACACTAGGAGAAAGAATTTTTAGAGTATGGATCCTCTCCATTTTTTAAAGGAAATGAAGAGTCCATTTCCAAATCCAATGGTTGGGAATGGATGAAGGGGGAAAATAGTGGGGATTTTGAGATATTTATATTTAAGATAGATTATTCCCAACCATTAGATAGAGGATCCTTATTCGAATTTTTAGGGCAAGTCTAGTATCATGATGGAAAAACCCTAAGGATAGAGACTCCTATTCATGGTTAGTAACCCGTTACTAGCTAATGAACTGATAGACTCTTTACCCATAAAAAAAATAGCATTTGTCATATGGTATCAATCAATAATTGTAGTTAATTATCATGTACGTTGGAAAAACTCTAATCATGATTTTATGTATTTATTCTATCTTAATCAGGCATTTTGGGAAGACTAGAAGACCGGCTGGCCGTACTTAAAACTACCTCATATTTTAACTGGTGTATTAGTCAATGACGAAGTGCATCGAGCCAAGTTATTTGAATATTTGTCAATTGAGTATGATGATTGATTCTTCACAAGCTTATTGTTAATTACTACGTGTTTGTTTGGTTGACGCTAAAAAATATAAGAAGTTGAAATTCCTATTATTAGAAAAATGCAGTGTTGTTTGGTTAAAAAAAAAAACATGGAAAGTAAATTTTCATAAAAAGTTTAATCTTTCACAAGATAGAAGAACTTGTTTAGATAACGATAACCACTATAACTTTTTATAATTTTTTTTATTTTCTATGATTAACCAAACAACATTTAGCATTTTCTAGATAATATTACTTCTTACATTCAACCAAATAAACACGTACATAAATGTTATATAAATATCCATACGAAGTGATGGTTTTAAGTTTGAATTCCCCCCCCCCCCCACTTTTTCTTATTTTAGTTCTCCATCTTAATTAATATACACCATAAGAATGAAGGATGATAATTTGAATCTTTTTGGTAAATGGTTGCCGTTGTAAATGTTTGCTTTTCTTTGATTCATGTCCAAAAGTAAAATATCATTAAAAAAAACAAAAAAAAAAAAGCAAAGCCTTTTTTGTATTGTTTTTAATATTTACGTGTAATGGAGTTCAAGTATATTTATTATTTTATTTTTATGAGTGGGATGAGCGTACTTTTGCATGCAGCTTGTATTGGATTAATTTTTTTTTTTTTTTTTGGATGCAAATAATTTCTTTTTCTGGTAGTAAAATTCTTTCTTTTAGCACTTTTTTTGGTTGAAGTGTTGAACGAGTCTTGGTGCTTTTGGGTAAACATTAAGCTCGTGCTGGTCAGCAAAAGTTTTTATCAGATAAAGTTGTTTTGTGGTAAAATAGCTTTCACTTGAATGCTCATTGGTACTCGTGTAGTAAATTTTGGTTTTTTTTTTTTTAAAAAAAAATTATTGCAAGGAACTGAATAAGTTAAATGTTTAGGTTAGGGAAAAATCCCTCCAACAACCTAGTAGCACTAGTTAAGTCATTGATATTAATAATCTCATTACATTGATTTTAATTCAAATCTAAATTCACTAGGGGAATAATATATTAGCATCTCTAACAGCTCTTGCAAGTCGATCTGCATATCTAAGGTTCAATCTTGGCTTCCATTGAAGTTAAACATCCTGGTTGATCAGAGTCTTGCACTCCCTTTATAAGTTGATACAATAGTCAATTATCATAGGTGTTGCCAGAATATTGTCCACAACTGACTTGGCATTAGAGAAGATAGTGACATTTAGTAAATTTTGGTTTGATACCCATGAAACTGGATGCTTTTTTAACCCTTTCCCTTCTAATCATATCATAGTTCAAGAATTTTATCCCAATGATTATCGATCTATACGGGTTAGATTCTGCATTATATATATATATATATATATATATATATATAGAAGTAGGCTCATGTGAGAAATGTAGTTTTGGTGAGAAGGGTGAGAAGTAATCACAACCCTTTGATCACCAAATGAAGGGCTAAGATTAAATTTAATTTTCCCTCCTTACTTCTTTGATAGTTTGAAGTCAATGTATATATGGTATAAATTCAATGTATTTTTACTCAATGTATTTATAATGTATGGTGAATGTACCTATAGTTGGTGCTCAATGTACCTCTAGGTCATAGTTGATGTATTTATCTCTTCTCACTTTTCTCACCATAAGAAATTTCTCACCGGAACCCAACCCTATATATATATATATATAGAAAGCCCTTTGCTTTTCACGACTATAAAAATTTGATTTTTTGGCCTTTAGAATTAGAGGTTAATGTATGAATTTTGAACCATTTTGCGTCATCTCGATCTCTCTTATAAAAATTGCGAGGCATGTAGGTTAGGTTGTTTGCGCACAATTTGAGATGAACATTAGTGACTCGTTTTGCGCATAATCTAATTAATGATTAATAATTCTTATAAATGGCCGGTTGCACCATTTATAAAAGGAATGGCCGGTTGTACCATTTAAAAATGTGCGGCTGTTTTTGCATGCATAAGTAAGATTGTTCTAATTCCATCCTTGTAAGCCACGAACTAGCAAATCAACTACAGACCATCGCACACTTCCGCAAGTCCACCTGTGGCCGCTGCCGGAAGGTCGCACTGCCTAGAATCTGCTGACAACAGCCGACATCGAACACTTACCACAACTAACCTCCAGATTTCACTAAAATCAGAGCAACTTTTGCTCAATTTTAATCAAAAAATCAAAATCTAAACTCATTTAAAATATTATAAGTTATTGGGATTAATGTGATAAATTAGGGAGTAAATCAATTTGGGGAAAATAATAGGTTTATTCAATTAAAGGAATTCAATTACCCATTAATTTTTTGGGTTTTTTTTTATTTATTTTAAGTGGGTTATAATTTATAAGTTAATTAATTTTATAGGGGTTGCATGCTATTGAGATGTTGGGTGCTATGGTCTGTTATGATGGTATTTTAGTGGTCTGTTGGGATCATCTGGATGCTTGTTTTCTATGGGTTGGTTACTGACTTACTGTGTGCATTTTATGGAAACTTCAAGGCAAGTGAATGGAGATCGAACGCATGGAAAGGTTAGTTTATGCATAAGAGTAGCAATTTCTTTAGATTTTGGCGAGGAAACAAGCAAAGTGTCATACAAGGTAGAAGTTGTTGGTGGGTGATAGTCTAATGGTTTTTTTTTTGGTTTTTCTATGTAGTGCTCCTGTGGTATAGCGTTTTCTACGATGTACCCCTATATAATGAGACTTCTACATGGTACCCCCGAGGAAGTACTGTTCACCACATAGTACCCCCTATAAATTATTAATCGCGTAATTAACTCACTAAACATGATTATTAGTGCTCTAACCTTCATGATTAATATATAACAACTGCTAATTATTGCTATTTTAAAAAAATTCGGTAGTCTTTTTTGTTTTTTAATTGTATTTTTTGGTAATTCTTTGGTAATAATTAGTCATAATTAGTAATAATTAGCAGCAAATTATATTATGACGGTTAGTGCACTAATAATCAAGTTTAGATAGTTAATTACGCAATTAATAATTTAGAGGGGTACTAAGTGGTGAACAATAGTTTCTTAGGAGTACCATGTAGAAGTCTCAATTTGGAGGGGTACATAATAGAAAACGCTATATTACAGGGGCACTACATAGAAAAACCCTTTTTTTCCGCTGAGGTTTCTTGTGTTTCTCTTGAGGCTACTTACGTTTTTTTTATTGCTTTGTATACATTGTAAATGGGTATACAAAGTAATTGGCTTGTTGTGCTTCTTATTTTGTTTTGGTATATTGATTTGCACAACCTTTATAATTAATTGTTAAATACGGGTCATTAACTCTAAGTGAGTGGGTTACTAAAAGTGTGTCATTGACGTTATTATGTGTAACTCAATGAGGTTACTAACTCCGAGTTAGTGATGTTACTAGTATGGTATGGAGGGGTTACTAACTCTAAATGAACAGAGTTACTAAGAGTGAGATTATTAAATGTAAGTCAGTGGGGTTACTATTATGGTTTATAGGGGTTATTAACTCTGAATCAGTGGAGTTGCTAGTATGGTATAGAGGGGTTACTAACTTTGAACGAGGGGGGTTACTAACTCTGAATGAGCTGGGCTACTAATATAAGAATGAGTCTGTATATAGGGTTACTAAGTTTTTTCTTTTTATATGGGGCTGATTACTAAGTGTATATAAGTGTGTATATAGGGATTACTAAGTATTTTTTATATGGGGTTGGTTACTAAGTGTATATAACTACGTATTTATATAGGGGTTAATTATTACTTATTAATTATATGAGGTTACTAATTGGTTATATAGGGGTTATCAAGTATTTATGTAGGAGTTACTAAGTATTTTTATATGGAGTTAATAAATATTTTATAGAGATTACTAAGTATTTATATTGAGGTTATTATCATTGTTTAGAAGCTAAGGTTACTAACTTTAATTTGAGTATAGGGGCTACGAAGTGTTTAGAGGGGTTACCAAATATTTATATGGGATTATTACTAAGTGTTTATATAGGGCCGGGGTTACTAAGTGTTTAGGGGCTACTAAGTCTTTATATGGGATTACTAAGAATTTATATTAGGGTTACTATTATAGTTTATATGGGTTACTAACTCTAAGTTAGTGGGCTACTAATTATTTATATGCGGTTATTAAGTATTTTTTTCTTCGGATTACTAGTTTTTCTATTTAAAGTTACTTATGATTTTCATTAGGGGATACTTAGAGTATTCTTTGATTATTCTTTTTTTGGTATATTAAAAATGGGTTACTCGAACAACAATAAACTCAAGTATAATTGTAATAATTTGCTTGAAGGAGTATAGTACAACTTTTGATTAGAGAGATGAAAGGTTGATTATCATGTGTATTCATGTTAGGTAATGAAGTAGAAGTTAAATATTTAATTAGATAGACAATTACTAGGTTACTATATAGAGATTATTATTTCATGTTACATGAGTGAGCAGTTAATTTTGTAGATGTTAGTATCTAATTTTACTTGGTTTTATTTTAAGTTTTAGCTATTTAAATGTGGCCGGTTGTAATATTGGATTACTAAGAGATTACCAAGTATTATTAAGTGTAAGTCAGTGGGGTTACTATTATGGTTTAAAAGGGTTGCTAAGTATTTATAGGGGTACTAAGTATTTATATGGGGTCACGAAGTATTTATATGGGATTATTACGTGTTTATACAAGGGTTACTAAGTATTTATACAGGGGTTACTAATTATATTTATATGAGGTTACTAAGTATTTTTAGGGGCCACTAAGTATGTATATGGGTTTACTAGGTATTTATATTGAGGTTACTATTATGGTTTAGATTATATACTGACTGTGAGTTAGTGGGATTATTATGCGTGAGTCGGTGGGGGTTACTAGGGTTTAGTCTGTGGGTGGTTTACTTAGCCTGAATTGGTAGGGTTACCTAGTGTGAGTCAGTGGGGTTACCAAGTATGAATCAATGGGGTTACTTATTGTATTTTAATGGTTACTCCTTAATTTTATAGTATTACACTAAATAATATATGGGGTTAATAAGTATTTTATAGGGATCATTAAGTATATATATGGGGTTACTATTATGATTGAGAGGGGTTACTAACGCTAAGTCAGTGGGAGTATTATGTGTGACTCGGTAGAATTATTAGGCCTAAATCAGTGGGGTTACCAAGTTGAGTATGTGGGGTTACCAGTATGGTTTAGAGGGGTTACTAACTTTGAATGAGTGGTGTTAGTATAAGAGTGAGTCAATGGAGTAAGTAGTGTGATACAAAGAGGACACTAGTATGGTATAACCGGGTTACTTACTAAACGAGTAGGTTACTAATAACAAGTGAGGATACAATCATGGTTTAGAGGGGTTACTAATTATGGGTCAGTAAAGTTATTAAGTGTGGGTCAGTAAAGTTAATGTGGTCATACCACGTATATGTCATTGGGGTTTCTTATTATGGATTCCAGTTAATTTTTTATACTGAACTAAATTAATTATACGTAACCACCAAATACTTATATCGGGTAACAAGTATGTTTATAAGGGGTTACCAAATATTTATAATGAAATACTAAGTATTTTATGGGTTACTAATTTAAGTGTTTTAAAAGGGATAAAATTTAATGTTATAAAACTATATCAATATGGGTCTCTATTTGTAGATAATTAAAAAATATAAATTTTGGTTATTTTATTTTTTTTTAGTTGTATTTTTTGTAATATATGTATTTGAAAAAAAAAAAAAAACAAACAAACAACATATTTTCTCTCTCCTAGTATGATTTGGAAAAGTGAAAGAAGTATGAATTTATTGTGTTGGATTGCCAAGAGTATGCCCACTTGTTCTGTTGCTTCCATTACACCAAATTACAAATGAACTTATTGACGCGCGTGTGTTTTTTTAATAACTAACAACCACACAGATAAGATCTGTGTGGCTGGTTGTACCAGAGACCAACTCATTAATGATATCATACTTTTTTCTCATGAGAATAATGGTACTTTTTTTAGGGTCACCACTGGTATACATGAAAAGTTAACAATTTTTATTGGTATGCCTAAATTTTTTAAAATTTCAAAAATATATATGAGAGTTTGTCATAAGATTTCAAACGTGACTTTAGGAAGGTATCTTCCATTAAAAAAATACATTATTCCATTAAATTACTATTTATTTTAGTTTTTAGCACGCTTTTCGAGTGAATATGATCGGGGTTTTTTTTTTTTTTTTTTGCAAAATTTTGCCATCAAATTTGATCCATTAAGGGCTAAAATGACCCCAAAATCTTTGATCGGGTTTTTTATTTGTCATGTGAACCAATTGCACATAAATCGAGGTAAGTATTTCAAATAATACAAATAGAGATTGTGAGAAAATGCAATATTAATTTAATTCAACTATCTGGTTTCTACTTTCTACCACATTAATACATATATTTTATTTTATGTTTTTTTTAAAAAAATCTTTTATTTTGTAATTATATAACTATTTGTTTCCTTACCTTCTTTTGTATTAACCATGAGTTTTTTTTTTTTTTTTTTTTGGAAAACAAATTAGTTGTTTGTTTTCGATTACATTTCATTCATATTTTCCTAAACATATACTTTATATTAATTTTGTCAAGTATTTCAAATTTCAATTATTGTTATTACATAAGACAAGGGCAAAAGTGTCATTTCATGCGTCAGCAATATTCATTTTTCCTTTTTTTTATTTCTCTTATTTTCTCAACTAAATATATTATGCTCATGAGTCATGACACTTGAGTGTATAATTTATTAATTAGGATTCAACTCGTTTAAATGAATAGATTGACATAAATTCGATCCAAATTATAACAAGTTGTGCCCAAATCAAGCCGATAAAAAAAATGACTGATACATGACCCTTTACTTTCTGTTGCAAGTTCACCTTTCTTCCTCTCTTTTTTTTTCTCCTTTTTTTTAAAAAAAAAAGAAAAAAAAAAAACTTTATTTCTGGTTTTTTTTTTTAGTGGTGGAACGGTAGAAATTTCTTTACACTTTTGCTTGGTTTCCCTTTTGATTTTGATGGTTTCAAGAAGTGGAGGAAGACTGGTCTAAAAGGAAAGATGAAAATTTGAAGGTAAAGCCATTTTTGTTGCGAAAGGGAGACAAAAGCCTAAAACTCGTGCACCTATTATATATGCTTTGCACAAATTGATTCCAGTATATGTATTTTACTTACTTTACTATCCACTCATTTGACTCTACTAGAGTAGAGTACTAGTTAGAGATGTCAGTAGGTCGGATTAAGTAGGAGATCTGAAGGGTGGGGATGCGGCTAAATTTGGCGGGTGGTGGATTGGGATGATAATCATACATTCATATCCGCTATGTGGATGAGGATGGAGATGAATCATGAATATTAGGTTGTACCCAGGTGCAGAGCCAGTGGCTGGTGTGGGTCTTGACCTCCCTCTTGGTCTTCAATCTTGAATATGGACTTCAATACTATGAACTTTTATACTTACTACACAATCAACATGGTTAAGACATAACAAGTGTATAAATGATTATTGCAGTACAATCCAGGGACACACTAAAACTTGTTCTAGACCAATTATCTCAAGAAGATTCAAAACTTATCCCCTGCATCATAAACATTTTTTTAATCATGGATAAACTAAATCACACAAGATTCATAGAAAATGATATTAGCTGGTCCTGCCGACTACATAGCACCTGTACAATATAAATGTTTCATGTTACTGTTTGTCATTATTCAAAAACTAAGAGACTCAACAAACTACAAATTCTCAACAATAGGAACTGCAAAATAAAAATAAAATTTGTCTAAATGTACTTCACTAATTGAGTACTTGATGAGTTCACCAAGTTTTATAGTCAACAACAACAATATATTTTATTCTCTTTTTTCTTTTTTATTTAAATTGTGTATACTTCCCCCTCTTCCTTTGGGCTAGTAGCCTTTTACGACTGTACCAATCAATGAAATATTGGTTTACTTACCTAATAAAAAAAATAGTTGTGTATAGACAACATCATTGAAATTTGGGTAATGCTATTCATAGTCAAGTTGTGTTAGGTTTTTTCAAAAATATGCATTTCACCTAAAAAAATCAAAATGGCAAGTTGTTGTAATTTTAGTAAAACAGTGGTGTACAGACTTTGAATTCGACATTTTTGGTGACCGAATCGGAATAACACCAAAAAATTTCCAATTGATCTACTACATGTCGGAGTTGTCCTAATTGACTGACCACGAAAAAACCGAATAATAACGAATCTCATATTCTTTTTAGCGTTTTGACTCTAAAAAGTATGTTGGTGTAGCCAAAAACCTTACTAGGTGTGTTGCACGACCAAACGAAACCCATAAAAAAGCCTCAACCATTTTTGTTCCAATGTTCCAGAGCAGGTCTGGAAGCCCAAAAACGATGAATTAGCCTTTGAATTTGACATATTGGGTGACCGAATTGGAATAAACCAAAATTTTCCCAATTGATCAAGCATAAGTCATGGGTCAGGGGTGCCCTAAGGGGTACTCACATGGATTTTTCCCAAAATATGGAGTGCAGAGCCCGTATAAGTGATTGACCACAAAAACGTCTGATAATAACCAATGCCGTTTTTTTTAGCAAGTTTTGACTCTAAACCGTCTACAAATGTGGAAGTCTGGATGAAAACCTTATTAGGCGCGTTGCATAACCCTGAAAAAGCCCCAAAATATTTTTCTTTTGGTGGCCCCAGAGCAGGCCCGGAAGCATAAAAACAATGAATAGCCTTTGAATTCGACATTTTGGGTGACCGAATCAGAATACGACCAAATTTTTTCAAATTGATCTCCTACAAGTCAGAGGTGTCCTAAGAGTGCTCCCATAGGGATTTGGCAAAAAATATGGAGTGTAGAGCCCTTACAAGCGACTGGCCAAGAAAACGCCGAATAATAACAAATCTCGTATTATTTTTATAGGAATTTTGACTCTAAAATGCCCGCCAATGTAGCCGAAACCCTTATTAGGCTAATTGCGCGACCAAACAAAACCCCTAAAAAAATTTCTACAGTTTTTGTTCCGGGGCCCCAAAGCAAGTCTGGAAGCCTAAAATAGTGAATTATAGCATTTGAATTCGACATTTTGGGTGACCGGATCGAAATACCACCAAAATTTTCCCAATTGACCAGCCACAAGTCAAGAGTGTCCCAAGGGATTCCCACAGATTTAAGCCAAAATTTAAAGTACAGATCCCTTAGAAACGACTGACCACAAAAACATCGAACAATAACAAAACTCGTATTATTTTCTAAGAATTTTGCCTCTAAATTAAATATTTCAGATTGAGTTTCGAATCTCATAACTTTGCCAGGGCTAATAACGAGTACTCCCTTTATAACTTTCAACAATTCGTTTTGCACGCATTTTGAAGAAGTGATTTAAAGGTGTAAATGAAGGAATTAGTCAAAAAATTTTAATATTAGTAACTTATAATCACATTCTTGCTTGTATTAAAACCATTTTGACTAATCCTTTCGTTTACTCCCTCAAATCGCTTCCTCAAAATACGTGCAAAACCAATTGTTGAAAATTTTATATCAAATCACATTACTTAGGGGCTTATTGCGCCTAATGGGTGTAACGGGGGATTGTGGCGGGCTTCTGAAAAAAACCAAAAGGTAAAAATTAAAAATATCGCTGATTCCAAAGGGTGGGAATTGGGAAGGCGGAAATTGGTCTTGTGTCTCAAAATTCACTACAGTCTATCAATTGTCAAACGAATCCCAGGTAAGATTTCAATATTCTAATCATAATTCTCATACCATGTTACCAGTAATTTCTTTTCATCATTTTTTTTTTTTGGAATTTTCTCCTTGTTTTGATGGGTTTTTTTTTGGGGGTGTGAGATGAATAACGAGTTTTTTTTTTGTTTTTTTTTTTTTTTTGCGCAGATGAAAATGGAAGCAGTAACGAAAGCATATGCAGACATTGTATCGAACACTTGTAAAGAAGCATCTGCAAGAGTTATGGTGGCAGAATGTAAAGCTCGTTGCTTTGAGCAACAACTTGTTTCCTTGAAAGCGGAGTCTCTGTCTATGCTTCTTCGTTTAAAAGAACATTTCAATTCCATGGTAATTGTTAAATTCAGTAATTTCTCTCTTTTTAAACTGCAATTTCCTCTTTTGTGGATCAATTATTGTTTGTATTAAATTTCAACTAATCAATTTGTGTTATTGGAAACTGAATCATAATACTTGTGAAAATATATTGTTGTTAAAGCACTAAGCAGTTGAATGAAGGAAATTCTTATATGCCTGATATTCTTTTCTTACTTTTCAATTTTCCTTTTTTTTGGTCCTTAGTTTTGAATTGATTGAAATCATATATGCTTTGTAAGTTTCCTTTGCATTATTGGATATGGGATTAACGGTAGCTTAGAGCAAATTAGCAAAATATAATGGTTGAATCAGTTGAATGGAAGAAATCAATTGCCCTTTTGGTTTATGTATCACTTGGTTGTTACTTGTTAATAAATTTTCATATAAGCGAATGTAATGGGGATTATTTTGTGTATAAATTTGGAAGGAATATCAAAATTCATTCCCATGTTGGTGTTACTTTACCCCCAAATCCTGTAATTTTCTTCACAGATTTTCATTCCCAATTTCCCATACAATACCACCCTTTCAAGTGATAATTGATGGTAATAAAAAGTAAGGAGAAAATAGTAGTTTAGGAATGAGATTATGTTTTCATGGATATGATAGAGTAGTTTTCCTTCCTAAATTATACCTAAAATTTCATTCTTATTACCATTATTTATTACCAACTACCAAATGGACCGTTAATGCCATGTATCATGTATGTGTCATTGTAGTAGTAGTATACTAGTATGAGTAAATTGTTCAGTATCATTTATGCAGAAGCTTGGGTAGTAATTTAATTTGTAGGAGGCTTTTGGTTGTTTTGTCAAATGAACATGGATTTCAGTACTTGAACTATGCTATCTATTGTATACTAGGATTTCAACTATCATCAAAATAAAAGGAATGGATGTGTAATAGTGATTGATACTGAAGGGATGTTTAATACTTGTAGGTAGTTGTCAAGCTTTTTCCTATGGAGCAACTTTAGGTTGCAAGCTGATCATTTCAACCTTTTATAGTTTTATCATTGCTCATTGAATATTAGAAGGAGAAATGGCCATTGTAGGCAAAAGATATACCTAGGCAATGTGAGCTTTTTAAGGGCATAAATGACCGAGTGTTTAGCACTTACATTGCACAAAAATAGATATGATATAGACACGTGAAAATGTCAATCCAAAATTTAAAGACACCGGGACAAGGGAAAATAATATCAAAAAATATATTTATATATTTTTCCAATACTAAATATATACAATACTTGAGTGAAATGTTAGGTACATGTTTGCAACTTCATGAATGTTTTTTTTTAGGAGGAAAAAAAACCCGGTTTCCTCTAGAAGGGGAATAACTACAGGCGTCTTTGCGGACAATAAGGGAAATATTATGGTCACAGGGACCATACCGATAAGTCATAATAGGGTGACTATGGCCTTTATTGGCCAGATAATCAACAACGTAATTAGCTTGAGGGTTAAATTATGAATTTGCCAAAATTTTCTAATAGCATTAATAACTTAGAGGTTATCATCCTCAATTTGGAGATTACAAATACCCAAGGCAAGGGCATTAAAACCACATAACGGTTTGAGGGTGTAAAAACCCATGATCTAGAAAATATATGATAATGGGGAAATAACCCAAGAACATAAAAAAAATAACTAAAACAAAGATCAAACAGAGGATGACACATTAGGAATAGGGGAGAGGATGAGAATAAACCTTTAAGTGTTTCTAGTAGAAACCCTTGCTGAAGGGATGGACAAGATCTCATTATGAATAGCAAATGGGGTGAGAATAGGCTTGTATGTGCTTCAAAGTGAGAATTTTCTGCAAACAGAAGTTAGATATGCAAATGAAAAATATATAACAATCGAATAGACTGTTGGGAATGTGATGGACATATTCCTTTTCTTATAAGTCAATTTGAAAAATTGGTTGGTTCTTTCATGAGATGAATCTGTATCATAGATAACAGATTCGTTGTTTGAAGAGAGATAAAATCTCCCTAAAGTTTCACCCAAAGGTGAAAAAAAAGCCTAAAAAAGGCTGAGAAAAATAAATTGATGCAGTAATCGAGGTTGGAAGCATTGTGATTTAGGGAAGGCAACTGGATGGCAGGTTGATGGCAGATTTTCCCCCCAAATTTTCCCATATAAGGTTTTTTTGGACGTTAACGGATTTTATTGAGGTGAAATGCAATTGTATCAGCCCATTGTTCCCAATAGAACAATTTTTTTGAATTTGTAGTAGAAATAAAGCTTCATAAAAAGTTGTTGCTTGAGATTGCTTGTGGTTCTTTTTGTTTTCACCAGAATGGAAAGTTTGGAGTGAGAAATTTGGGGGGAATTTCATTGTAAAGAAGATAACACAATCTGGTAAAATTACATTAATAATTTGACTTTGAAAAGAAAAAATCCTTGGATGAAGGAGGTGTAATAATTACGAAGAGGATGAAGAATACTCTAGGGCTCATTTCTTGTTTGATGAATTTCTGTGGATATGGGTCTTGGGTTTCTCTCTCTAAAGTTAGAGAGATTTAACAGCAATCCTTGGGTCTTGACTCAGCTTCATAAAAATGTTAGTCTGAACATGAAAAGTATTTAACAGCAAATAATTAGTAGTATCCGCTAGTGAAACTTGCAATATATTATGTGGAGAAACATTTTGTTCTCTTCTTAATGATCATGAATTTCGAATCAGTGCTAGGAGGATTTAACTTTGATGTAGGTATGAATATGACTTCATGACAGATAGGCTTATGGCCTATTGGTTGATAATATTTTGAGATAAACCATAAACATCAACGTATTCATCTACCTTGAAGTTTGTTATCATCTTGTTGGACCTTTTTCTCTAGCATACTACTCATATTTTTCATGCGATGAGCAGTGCTTATAAAGAAGCGAATAATTAATGGGAGAATTAATCGTCTTTGCAGATTATAGAGGCAGAGGATAGATCACTTAAACAACAAATGAAAATTGAAGAGCTTGAAGCACAACTGGATGAGGCTGAGGGAATTATTGTAGACCTCAGGGGTGATTTAAAGCAGGTGCAGGAGCAATTGGAAATCACGAGGAATAACCAGAAAAAGTCTTTGAATCAACATATCCTTGTAACAGCTGAATCTGTTCAAGAATGTGTGTCTCAGGATTACATACAAAATGTCTCAGATTCAAAATCAGTTTTGGTAGATTATGAGGAGAAAATCGGATCTCTGCATCCAACAACGATAAGCAATAAGTCTTGTCATACTAGGAACAATACTAACTTATCTTTAAAGTCTCATTTGAATCATTCACACTTCCCTAATGATGATTTTACTTCCATGATCATGCAAAATGGGGAGACTAATCATTGCAGAAATGGATGTACTCACAGAATACGCGCATTGGAAGGAAACTTGTCAAAAGTGAGTCTGCCTAGTGTGCCTATTTCACAGTACAACGATAAGTTGCCGCATCATATCAGCCGTGACAAAGACCAAGCTATCAGATCTTGTCGCAGGTCTGCTCGGAAAAATTCCAGATACAGCGAATCCATTGCTTCCTTGAAAAGGTCTCGTAAAAAGTTTGGAAGAACAAAATTACAATCTTTGCGCGGTCCATTGAAGGGATGCTCTAGTTTTGTGAATGCGCAAACCGTTGAGACACCAATAGAATTAGCTGACATGGATCTTAAGAAGATTAAGATTAGCTACGTGTCAGAATATGCTGATTTGAGCTGTAATAGTGAGAATGCAACTTATGCTGAAGGTGAAGATGTTCTAATGGACTCTGTGCTTGTTGATGTACCTATCTCAGAGGGATTTGGCAGCAGTAAAAATTCCCAGTTAGCTGATTTACCTGAGGTAGAGGGATTTGGCAGCAGTCATTGTCAGCTAGCTGATGTACCTATCTCAGAAGAATTTGGCAGCAGTAAAAATTGTCGGTTAGCTGATTTACCTGTGCTGGAGGTATTTTGCAGCAGTCATTGTCAGTTAGCTGATGTTCCTATCGCAGAAGAATTCAGCACCAGTAAAAATTGTCGGTTAGCTGATTTACCTGTGCTGGAGCCATTTGGCAGCAATCATTGTCAGTTAGCTGATGTACCTGTCTCGGGAGGATTTGGCAGTAACAAATGTCAGTTAGCTGATGTACCTATCTCAGAAGAATTTGGCACCAGTAAAAATTGCCGGTTAGCTGATTTACCTTTACTGGAGGCATTTGGCAGCAGTCATTGTCAGTTAGCTGATATACCTGTCTCGGAAGGAATTGGCAGTAACAAATGTCAGTTAGGTACAGAAGACAGATTTCTGAAATTTAAATTTCATAGAAAGCGCCGGAAAAATGCTTTGGAAACAACTGATGAGAATGTTGTCCATAATAATGTCCCCTTAAAGAGGAAATTGGAGAATCCTGCTGATCTTGATGTCCTTGAAAACTGTATTTTGAAAGATCAAGCGCATGAAGATATTGAAAGTATGAAGCAAGTTGCTCATCAGGTTTGCTTTCCCTGCATTCAAGTTAATTTTCTTATTGCTTTATTTCGACAATTACATACTATTGCAGTATTGCCATAGATTTCCTCTGTTCTTCTATGATTGTAACATTTTGATTTTTACATTATTTGAACGTATTATATATAAAAATGGATAGATTCTTTGACTTATGTCAATATATATTTCTTACGCATCAATATTAAAATGGATAGATTCTTTTATTTATGTCAATATATATTTCTTACACATCAACTTTTGTAAAAAATTCAAACCGCTGATCATAGATTCTAATACAATTATTATTCATAGATGAGTAGGTTTAGCCATCTTTGTTTTCCATGTTGGTTTAAATTTATATTTAGCTATGAGATAGTATGATTGGATACCGAAGTAACCAGGTGAATGGAATCGAGTAAAAAAAACCAGTTCATTTGTGTATCCTGAAGTATGATTTAATTGGGTGTAACTTGCTACTCAGTCTTGCTCGAGCTTTGAGTAATTTCAGCTCGGTTAACTCTAGTTTATTTACAAGCTGAACCAAGCTTGAAGTTTCTAATAGTGAAACAATTAGTTGAGCTGATCCCAACTCAGCTAATGCGTGTCGCATGTTCTTTCAAATAATTTTGGCTCATTTCATCAGATTTACATTATTCTTCATTATCTTGCAGCTTATCTCATTGAATGGAGCAGGGTGTTGAAGCACAAGGGCAAACCAGTTTTGGCATTGATGTAAATCCTCTTTTCTCTCTTTTGCTGTTCTCTTGTTTTTCCCCATCCCCCATCCAGTTCCTTGAAGAAATTAGCTTAAAGTCTTAATTAGGGTTTGAAGGGGCTTAAAATGGATAGCCAAGATAAGCAAATTCTTGATGTTACTTTAATTTCTAGTGATGTAGAACTGTAATGGATGAGTTTGTGATGGAGAATGAATTTTGGTTTAGGCTATTCAGATGGAGTTAAATTTTGAACTGCGTAATATTTTCATTATACTCCCTCTATCTATATTTACCTGTGCCGCATGCATTGACACAATATCTTCGGAGGGTTGTGTTTTATTGTTTTGTTTTGTTTTGGTGTGACTCGTTAAAAATAAATAAATCAATAAAAAGTTTTTCTTTTAACTTTTATGATTTATAAATAGGGTATGTTGGGTCGGCCTACTGAAACAAGTGCAAAATCTAGATTGAAATTTATAAATTTTGTACTCCATCTGTTTCTTTTTGTGGTTTCAATTTGGAATTTGAACACTAACTAGAGAGATAATCTCTTAAATGAAGTGTAAGGAAAAATAGAATCATATGAGAACATGGTTGATTGGTCTAAATGACTACTCTATAAAATTGACTCTGTAATTTTTCACACTAAAATAGTTGCACAGTTAAATGGAGGAATGATAGCCCATTAATAGGTAGGGCCTTACCTAGTAAAATATTTGCACATTGGTCATCCGTAAAAGAACTTATTTGTAATATGTCAAAACTTAAAGAACCAATTTGTAAAATTATAAAAATATGATATAAGCCTATAAGGTGTCATTATCATCTAAAATCTAGTCTATGTTAATATATTATCTTGTCTGTGTAATATTAAAGACGAATATTTAATTAACTAAAATTTTAAGGATTAATATGCAAATAAAAATAAATTATTATTAGTGACTAATGTGCAAATATTTTTATCAAGTAGTGCCGTAATGGTAGTACTGCCCACTACCTGATAGGGGTTTATCATTTCCCGTCAATGTCAAGCTTGTATAATATCAAAATTACAAATGTGAACAACAAAAATGAAAATGAGTACTCCCTCTGTCCTAATTTACTTGTCCCAAGTTGACTTTGGGCACTGTTCACATGTGAAGTTTGACTTTATTTAATTTAATATACGTAAGAAAAAATATAGTCATGATAGATCTAGTTTAATTCGTCTCAACATGTACATTTTAAATATATAATTTTTATAATTTTTTATTATAAATATTTAAAGATATTTTTATTTAAAATTGTGTCTCGGAGGTGTAAAAAAAATGTAGCAAGTAAATTGGGACGGAGAGAGTATTAAATTGGGCCGTGTTGTCGAGCTGAATCATCTATCTGGTGGCCTGTGCCATCTACTATGCAAATATTTATGATCTTATTGACTTATTGTCATTGTCGTTGTCATTGTGTTCTTAAAAATGTATACAGTCCCCGCAAATCTCATTAATGATCATCAGCATCATAACTTCTCACTTCACTTGGTTGTCTATGAGTAAATTTTTGGATGATTTCCAACTTATTGGGGTGTCATTTAATGTTTCTGTTTTGTATTGTTTTTATTCATAGATTTCATCATTTGATTTGAGTATCTACAATGTATTATAGATTCCATAAAAAATTCATCTTTTTAGTTTGATAATATACGGGGTAAGCTAAGAAATCCTCACAAATGCGCGGTGACAATTGAATCTAAGATTTTATGTCTGAAATTATGAAGCCTTAACAACTTAACTAATACCTTATCCTCAAATTTCATAAAACTCCAAAATTATACATCTATGTTTTTAACCAACACACCTCGTTCGATTTCTATTATTTTTCTGAATTGATAATATTGAATGGTACTTGGCCATAAGTTGAGCTTTGACTGACTTAATCTTGTCGGCAAACATATGAAAAAAGAAGGATAATAATATGGTGATTTTCGAATCTAAATTCACCGTTAACGTTTGAAAGACTTATTCAAGTGCAAAACATGTTTGAAAGTGCTATGCACGCTATCCACTTCACTTTATATATTTGTGTGTTTTCACAAGTATTCCTTCAGCAACATAGAGTTGCACCTTACGGTCTCTACCCACAGCCCACAGGAATCACTTCAGTAGAGACAAGAAAAGCTCAAAAAGTGAACTCTTAATATACGAATATGAGTATTGACTATTGAGTTTTGAGTAGGGGTGATA
Source organism: Salicornia ramosissima (assembly GCA_951394345.1). NCBI lineage: Eukaryota > Viridiplantae > Streptophyta > Magnoliopsida > Caryophyllales > Amaranthaceae > Salicornia > Salicornia ramosissima. The sequence continues at coordinate 51,104,788 of OX596239.1, read as the reverse complement.
ATGAGCTCGGCCTTTTCGCGAACAGTTCTGGCTCGGCTCGGTCAAAGCTTGGCTCGTTTTAGCTCGGTTCGAGTTCGAGTTCGGCTCGAGACGTTAAAGAGCCAAGCTTGAATTGTGCCAAGCTTGGCTCGAAAAGCTCGTGAACAGGCTCGATTAACTGTTTATATATGTAAATAATATATTATGTTATATAAATAAATTTATTTATTCTAGTTATTATATATATGAATAAATTAATAGTCTTATTGTTAAATATTAACAAAAAAAACAAACATCTTCAGAAATTTTATAATAGAAAACACATATAAACTAAGAATAAGATTAGGTGAAACTGTTCGTGAATAGTTCGATAAGGGCTCGGTCAATGATTGGTCAAAGCTCGACTCGATTATGGCTCGGCTCGTCAAATTTCGAGCTCGGCTCGAGTTCGACTAAATTTAAATGAACACGAGCCGAGCTAAGCAGAGTTCGGGCTCGGCTCGTTCGATAATCACCCCTAGTTTTGAGTAGTACAGAGTATACAAAAAAGAAAGAGATCAAAATGAAGCAATTCAAAGCACAGATAGGTTTCTTGTGAACGTCAAACCCGATGTATTAGATTTATTACATTTTCAACACGCGTATTTGTAATGATTTCTTATCTTTCTCTGACTTGGTGATCTGCATTGAAATTCGATTCAAAGTCTAATATCACTCAAATTTTAAAAAAAAAAAAATATCCAATAAAATCAAGTAAATAACTGATGATGAAGGCAAATTTTCAGTAAGAGTGCAACCAGAAGTGCAGGAATATGTTTTTATGTCTCCCCATCTGATCCTTGATCATTACGGCTCACTGCCATCCCCAACATTCTTTTTTCTCACTTTTTTACATCCTTATATATTCCCTTCTAGCTTTGTACCATTAGCGACTAGCGAATATACTCCTCTTTTTACCCTTTTTTTTGTTTTTTTACTTTCTCCGTCCCAAATTAGTTTTTACATTCTGAAAAATGACCCTATTTATTTATAAATTTTGACTGCTTATAGTTACATTTACATAAGAAAAATATAGTCATGATAGATCTAGTTTGATTCGCTTCAATATGTACTTTTTAAACATATAATTTTTATAACTTTTTATTATGTGTAATTCAGGATATTTTAATTTAAAGTTGTGTATTGGAAGATATGAAAAAAAGAATGTAGTAAGTAATTTGGGACAGAGGAAATTTAGGGCCTCTTTACTCTAATTGAATACTAATGAACTGAACTGCACTATCTGAACTGAATATAGTTTAAAATAATATTTTATAAGAGAAGGAAATTGAGAGCTGAATTAAATCGAAATGAACTGAATTTAAGCTGAAGTAAACAAACCTTTACTCTGTATTTTAATTTACCAAATATTTTTTATATGTCTCAAATTATTTGTTACATTTACTACCTTCAATTCCAATTAGTTGCCGAAAGTGAAAAACTAAGAATGAGATAGAGAGAGAGAGAAATAATTAGTATAAATGAAAACAAAGAAAAAGATGAAAATAACATATCCTTACAAATGCATGCGTTGAGAATCAAACGTATGACCTCGTGCATGGAATTCTGAGACGTTAACTAGTGGTCTAAAACCTCATCATCTGGAGAAGTTAACGACTTACCTCATGAAAATTATGATAAAGTATAAGAATTTCAGTTTGTTTGCTACACATCAACTATTTATTACACACAAAAATATTGCAAACGCATGTACAAACAAAGTGAAATAGATGTGGCGTATAATTGTCTTCTTTCCTTTCACAATGTTTATTACATTTACTTTTTGCAAAATTTCTATTGCACTTGTTAAACATACAGAGTATGTATCTTCTACTATATTTTATAAAAAAAAAATTGATATATATATATAAAAAGTATGTATCTGGATAGATGAATCTAACAAGATCTCATATAAATATATATTTTTTGATCTATAATAATGATTTTTCATATTTAAAATTCATCCCTTTTTATTTCTAAAGTTTCAACCGAAACAAAGATTTCAAAATCCTAAACCCTAAACAAACATTCTCGAAAAGATGGAAGGTTTGTTCTCTTCAATTTACATGAACTTATGTGTTCAATTTATTGATACTTACTTGAACTTATGAGTACCTACACAAAAAATTCCGATAATAGACAAAAAAAGGGCAGTATTTTTTTTTAATGAGGTAAGTAATTCCGACTAGTCTCTATAATAGAGCCAATCTAAGGATCTTTTCTTAGGATTAAGGAAAGACTAAAAGAAAAGGGATGATGCCATTGAATCTTGCAAAAACGCATGCATGTATGCATCCTGAGGAAGATTCCTCATTTCCATCATTACTTCTTCACTCTTTCCAAGTTACCCCCCTATGGCTATTATAAATTATAATATAACCCCCACAAACGAACAACAAGCTAGCTAGCCAAACAAACAACACCTTTAAATTAAAAGTGCCTAACCTAAATTAACATAAAACATCTCCCCTTATTAAGCTTTACAAATGCTACACAAAACACAAATGAAAAAGAAAAGAGTAGAAGAAAAACTCCATCTTAACACGGCCGTGTTCACAATACTAATCACCTTCTTCTTCTCATTCCTTTTAATGTTTTTCTTTCAACCAACTCTCATTGTTACTTCTTTGACTTCTTTAGCCGAGCAATGTCGGTCTCTTATCTTTATCCTCCTCAACCTTGTTCTGTTATCCGTCTTCTTCACTTCTCTTCACTTCACACGGCCGTGCAACGACCTTGAAGACGAAGAAGACATCAGCCACGAAAAGAAGGAAACAAAAACAATGATAAGAATAAAAGAGAGAATGGGCAGCAGAAAACAGTACAGAAGACAGTGTAATTTGCATGGTGATGTAATAACAAAAAGAAGTAATAATAATGATGATGATGGTGAAAAATGTTGCAAGATTATTGAAGAAGATGTAGAGTTGTTGTCTGAAGAAGAGCTTAATAGAAGATCTGAAGCATTCATTGCTATGTTTAGACAACACTTGATCTCTGATTCTAAAAGGAAATCTACATTTGTTGCTAGCTGATCTGATAGATGGTAGCTAGCTAGTATGTAGATCATTTTATTTATTTTTTTTTGGTACATGATAGATGAGTTTTTTGAAAATTCTAGTGTGGTCGTATGTATCTGGTATGACTATAGATTACCGTAATGGATGACTAAGATTCTTGATTTTTGATTTATTTTTAATTTCTAAATCTAATTAAAAATCCTTTTAAAAATAATTTAATTAGATTTCTTATTTTAGGAAAATAAAACTGGTTTTAGGAAAAAGCATAAAATATTTTCCTTAAATTAGAAATCTAATTAAAATATTTAGAAAAAGATTTTTAATTAAATTTGGGAATAAAAAATAGATTAAAAATCAAGCGATCATAGTTATCTATTATGCTAGTCGGTAGTTATAAAACCATAATAGTAAGAGTTGTAGTTTTAAATTTTAGTATTACTTCCTATTATATATATAGGAGTAGCATTGAGGAGTGAGGCTAATCGGGGGATTTGAGGTAAAAGGTTCGAATCTTCGTACTAGTAAAGATTAATTTGCTTGCCCATATTGAAGTAATGCTTAATTGGGTAAGTACATTATTTTTTATAAAAAATAATATTAGCAGGATGTGAGGTTTTTTGTGAAGGATAAATATGGATGATTGATTAGTTTATTAGATTACATTATTCTTTATCTAATAATAAGTGTGTGCTTAATTATTAGTTAAGGGTTTACAATGGATCGGGTTTGACCCGTTTATTTTAGATCCATACCAGAAATAAACATGCTGGGCATAGAATTTTCATCAAACCCAAAACCACTAGGTTTAGCGGGTAATTAAATGAGTCTAAAATGAATCTTTTATTTTTATTTTAAGTTTTTAATCATCATTTTTGTATTTATTAGATTATTTTGTCATATTTTTACTCCATGCAACCAATATTATTTCACTATCTTAGCCAAATAAAGAAAAATAAGGCAAAAATTTAATTTAACATATAGAAAAATAGCGATATGTGTGTATATAATTATCAAAAATAATATAAAATCACGATTCAACATACATTGATAATTTTGATATGAAAACTAGAATTGGAAGAAAGGAAAATATTGTAACTATAATTTTAAGACAAATGTATGGTATCATTGGCAACATAGATTTGGGGGACAAAGTCACGATAAGTGAATTAATAAAATAAAAATAAAAAAAAAAACATTGATTTTAGTGAAAAAGATGAGGGCTAATTTAATTGGTATTTTTAACTGAAGATTAATATAAGATCCATTACCATGTAACATTATAAAATAAAAATCAATGATTAATTGAACAACATTGAGAAATAAAAATTGTAGTATGGTGAAAAAACTGGAGGACACATATATAATTGGAAAATAAAATCAGAAAAAATACTTACCGAATTATCTAAGGAACCAATTGAAATATTTAGGGTTTTAAGTAAGAAAGAGAAGAAGTAGGCATGTCGTAATTAAAAGGAAATTAAATCAAAAGAAGGAGATGAAACTCAAGAGTGCTTCAAGCCTTCAAGCCTTCAAGATTGAATGAATAAATGAAATTTATGGAAGTGCAAGAGACACTATTGGAGATTAAATTTGATGGGAAAAAGATTAAAATTGACATGTGTCCAAAGGTGAAAGAGGAAAATTTGTCGCCAGATTAAATGAAATGGTGACACATGTGTATTTGGGGGTTTGATTTTATTGACTAGATACTAGGTATAGTCGTATAGATATGGTTTGTTTTGGTTTTAAAAAAGTCACCAAATTGTATTATGGGTTTTGGTTTTGTTAGTTACTCAAACCATACCAAACTAAACCATGTATAAGCCTAATTAGAAAAATGAACCAAAGGGGGTGTTTGGCAATGAGAGTTTTGAGTGGAAAAGAGATTTTTCAACCCTTATTAGAGTTTTTGACTAGTCAAAACTCTAATAGTGGTGTTTGGTAAGTAGAGTTTCAAGAGAGAGTTTTGGGATGAAAACGCTCAAAACCAAAAAGCTCCTAATAGGAGCTTTTTTTTTAGAGGATTAGGTGAGAGAAAAAAGAAATGACTCTTAAGCCTACAATTTTAATACTAACAAATTATTAAACATGTACAATAACGTCATTTTACACCAATAAAAAGAACCAACTTTTAGTAATCAGCTAAGTTTTACCAAATACATTTTTGTGAAAAGCTAGTCAAATATGCAGTCAAATCTTCTAAACAAAAAGTTAAAACTCTATACTCTAACTCTAAACTCTAACCGCTAAACTCTAAATTCTATTTGCCAAATAGGGCCAATGTGGGTAGTGATTGACTGATTGCCCTTGAGCTAGATCATACTGCAAGTTATCCGACCTAATTTAGTCGACATATACATCTGAAATGGAGAAGATAATGAATCCTATCAGATGCGTGCGATGAAATTCAAACCCAAGAATTCCATGTATACCATACTAGGATTTCCCTATTTGGTGTACTTCATGCATTTCCCTATTTAGTGTAGTAGGATTTCCATGAATACCATAGTGAAAGCCCATTTAAATTAGTTGGATAGAAGCTCGTTGGGCTTACAAGAAACAAGAGTTTCTTTTGGCCCTGATAACAATATCTCCAAGTCTATATTCAAAAGCCCAAAATCAACCAACGCTAGGCTTAACAATTTAGTAGACTCCAATCTCCACTATAAACTCAAACTCTATTCATAAGTTACAATTAGGCTCGCTTAGTTGGGACATAAATATATTTACTTTGTTTTACTTTATTACAGCCCAAAAGAATATAAAAATACAAAAATTAATTTTACTTTTTTTTTGAAATATTAATTTTACTTTGTTTATTTCCTTGTAATAAAAATTAGTTTAAGGAAAATGAAAAAGGAATAAAATGATGAATAGGAACAGAGAAGAGGGGTGAAATAAAATAGGGATAAGAAATGTTGCATAGCTAGTTAACTACCTTATGAAAGGAAGTAGTTTTTCATCATTAAAAAATTTGTTATTGACCTATGAAAAAAATTATTATTGACCAATGAAAATCTTCAAATATAAACAAAAAAAAGGAAAATTACTTATGATAAATTGTTTTTCGTCAAAATAAACGGAGCTCTATGTGATTATTTTTTCAGATGTATGATTGATCCGTCCCAAAAAAAATTAGTACATGTTTCTTTTTTGGTTTCTTAAGATTGTTACACTTCCTTTAAAAGTCATACGATCCCACACATTCTCTATATTTTTGTATAACACAAATACTACCAAGTACTAATCCAGTATCCACCCAATACAATAGACACAAAAGTATATATATATATATATATATATATATATATAAAGCATTATATATGTAGCAAACATAAAGGGACCGATAAATGATAATGCATTGTTTCGGGATGTTTATAAAGGAGCCCAAGTCTTTAAAGAAAGACAAAGTAGATGTCAAAGCTTGATCTATTCGTAAATAAGGTAACATACGTTGAGTTTATTTGGGCCATTCAAAGTCCAATAATAATTAACTAATAATTACTCATACATACAATGAACTAATTTATAATCATTTGATGTTTGCATCTTAAGATTGACCTTACAATCAAAACGACAAAACTAATTTTCCAAGTAAATATAATGGATAGGATTGATATCTACCATATTTGTACTTATTATTGGACTTTAAGCATGTCCACATAGCAATGGTTGGTAAATCTACGACAAAAATTCTTATCATAGTTCATAGTTATTGTCTACTTTTCTAATATCTATTTAGCCAGTTGCAAACTACATTACAGTGTGTGTATGTATATATACACACACACATATATATATATATATATATTATTGAATCAAAAAGGTCACATAGTATTATATAGTTTTAATTTTGCACAATGTGCGAGAAAGATACAATAAAATATTGATAATAATAATAATAATAATAATAAAATTATATACTCACTCAACTTCATTTTGTTTATTGTGTTTTGACTTTTTTCACTCATAAAAATATTCTTAATGTAATAAACAAAGTGTTCGAAGTGGAGGGAATAATTAAGTTAAGTTAATTAAAATCATTTTTAAAATACTAGTCTTAATGAAAGATCGATCCATGTTAAAGAAAACCTTCGAAATTATTTGTACATTAAGATTAATTTATTGGAAAAATTCATATGAATAATCCCAACTATTTGAGATCTTCCAATATTAATCCCAATTATAGGTTATTACACTATAATCCAAACTATGGGGGTAGTTTTATGATATTAGTCCATACTAACTTTTGACCGGCTCCGTTTTCCTTCGTAAAAAGGGAGGGAGGTATAGTAAAGTATAATAAATAGGGAAAGAGGAAAGATAACAAATAATTTATGAATCGGTGACCGAATACAATAGAATAACTAAGTCAAATGACTAATATCATAAAACAACCCCCAAAGTTTGGATTACACTATAATAACTAATAGTTGGGATTAATATTGGAAGACATCCAATAGTTGGGATTATTCATATGAATTTTTCCTAATTTATTTTAATTAGTTGATGCTATATAGCTAGTCTAATGAGTAGAGAGGGGTGTCTGAGTGTGTATCTTAATTTCTCCTCACTATTCTTCTACAGAGTATTAGATAAAAAGAAATTAAAGGGTTGCATAAGTAATATGAGGTTGTGTTAAAGAATTTTCTGATTTGGGTATAAGTATGATCAAACAACAACGAACAATTTGAGGCGTGTACGAATAACACTTTCCCAAAAACAATATTCCTACCTAATACTAGCTAGTGTCGGGTTACAACGAATTCGTCTTCGATATACAACAAATTCAGTGATTATCAAGCCTAATTTTAATAATCACAAATAATAACAAGTTTGATGTATTGTGGTGATGTAACAATGGAGAAACTTAGAGAAGTTTATGCAAATTTTCTTTTGAAAGCAAGAGATAGGATGAATGTATCCTCTTTCATCATAACATATTTATAGCTAGCATATAGACGTTTGGTGCAGTTACTACGAAAAGGTACAAGATGAGGCAACGGAAATAATCCACACAAAGAAACACGCAACCACAACAAAGTCGCGGGTCGCGAGGCGCGGTCTCGGCTTTGCTTCTATCTCGTTCTGGTTCCTGCAGGCCTATGTTCACGAGTTGAGTAGAATTTGCACGAGTTGCGAAAACCCTTTTGTTTTCTAACTTAGTTTTCAATCATTTCAATGATTTATGATTTATCATCATTAATATATGCTATAAAATCATGAACTCACAACCCATAATACTACATCTAGTATTATAAATGTTCATACGCATTCACATTATACTCTAAATAATATAAATTCCAACAGGTTGTTAGGTTGCAACTTATTTTTCTTGAAATAAATTTTCTTAGGAAATATCCAAATGCTTTTTTTTGTTTGATTTACAATGACATGAGAAATTATAATCTCAAGGAAATGAAAACTCTTACAAAGTCAATCAAAGAGTTTATTAACCAACTTCATTCCCTTTTGGTAAATTGCAAAATCTGGGCCAATTACAAATTCTCATGCTCAACAAAACAGATATACTTATCATATGACTCACATTTATTGATTACACTTGATATGATAAGAAGACTATCTATCAAGAATTTGTCATTTTATTCTACTGAACAAGAATACAACCAAATCTTGGCGAGCAATTTACTTTTTCATGACTTTCTTTATTAATTTTGTGTGTAAACTGTTTAATATGATTTAACCGTCAAAATAATTATTTGATTAACAATGGGTTTGGCTTGTAAACCAAAACAAAAAGTTGTTTAGTCCTTTTGGGGTTAGACTTTTGGTTTTTTAGTCCATAATATATCATTATATCTCATACGCAGCACAGTTATAAAAATTATTGGCGGGGTCCTTGAATAGAAAGAAGTCTATAAGATGATGAAATCAAAAATTCCAAATAAAACACCTCATAATTCAATATAAAGGATCCTTCCATAGGACACAATAATTCATTATACGGAATCAAAATAATGATCTTCCTTGTAAGACTAAGACTATAGGAACAAGACTAAAATATGGCCTCTACAAAGTTAGACAATGGCTTCAGAAGGCCAAAAACATCGCACAACTAAACGCCAAAAAGCTTTCAATGGACATTATAGAAACTTAAACAATATGATGATCCTACCGAGACAATAAAGAAAAAACAGAATTATCTATATATATAATATTAGTAAAACTTATAAAAAAAATTAATATTCATGAAACTCATTGAAATTGGTCAATCAATACCCCTACATAACTGTGTTTTTTCTTTTTTATGTGTCATAAATAATTTAGAAGAACCCATGTGTGTCTAAATTGTTGCAAGATTCCAAAGAGGAACAACAAAGAAAACGATTATTTATTTTGATTATCAAGTGGTTCAGTCTTATAAGTTATATAAGCCATACGTAAGCAAATTTGGAATGTAGATAAGCCCGACTTACAAACTTCAATTCAAATGTTCAATTAACCTTGTGACACCATTGACTAACAACTCAATTTAGCCATATCAAAATCAAATATAAGATGCTTTTTTTGCCATTATACATAACAAAGATTCCCATTGCTGCTGACTAAAAAAATGAGATGACAAAAATCCATACTAAATTATACGAAGTAGCTACTAACAGAGTACGTGATAATTGACAAGTTGTTTGTTTTAATCTCTCCCTATATATATTAGTCTCTCCGTCCTAATTTACTTGCTACATTCTTTTTTTCACACCTTCCGAAATACAACTTTAAATAAAAATATCTTTAACTATATATAATAAAAAATTATAAAAATTATATATTTGAAAAGTACATGTTGAGACGAATTAAACTAGATCCATCATGACTATATTTTTCCTTATATATATTAAATTAAATAAAATCAAAATTCACATGTGAACAGTGTCCAAAGTCAACTTAGGGCAAGTAAATTGGGACAGATGGAATATACTGAAATTCACATCCATGTTGATGTTGTTGTTTAATTGATTGAAAGTTAGAAACTTCGTTAGCTGCAGCACGTAATTAAGCACCAGAGACCATACGGAGGATGACAATTGACAAGAATTATAGAGCACTGTCTTCTCTCCACACACACACACACACACACACACACACAAAAAAGAAGAAGAAAAATAAAAAGAAAACAAAGGTTTGTTCTTTTTCAATAAATCCAGATGCAAATTGTTGACGTAGAAGTAGAGAATTATACACGGTAATTGATAACCCAATATCACAGATTCACAATGTATATCCATCAAAAGTAATCAATGATGTGACTATCACTCTGTCAGAAGTACGGATTTATGGTCTTAGATCATTTTCATTCATACTTGATATTTGATACTTGATACTCGAACTGAAATGGTTGATATGAGATCCTAAACATGATCCGAAATATCCGACCCGAGACATGACTTCGGTCTGAAAGAACATTTGAAACAAGATTCGTATCTTGATCCGAAACTAATCCGACTAGGTCCAATTCAAACTTGCTCGATCCGTACTCGCTCGATCTGAAATGTTTTCAATTCGATTTGGTCCGAAATCCAATCCGAATCAGGTGAAATGGTCCAATCCAATTTAAAGGGATATGAAATGATTCGCTTCTAACGGACCGATTGCCAACTCTACTTATATTGCATATAAATTATAAAATATTATGCATACTTGATAATTTACCGTGGCAGATCTAGGAATTCAACCACATTGGTTTGAAATGTAATGTAATATATCATCCTAATATTAGGAGAATAATTTCACAATATAGCAGTTGGGGTGAATTTCGCTACATGTATAAAAATGGGTAGAAATTTTATCAAACGAACAAATTGTTTGAACAAGTGGCCGTAAATCAATAATGACAAAGGAAAAGTGATAGAAAAAAAGGGAAAAAAAAGAGAAAGTCTAAAGTCAAAATAAAACTGAACTCTGAACCCATGATCGATGGGGCTAAATAACATTTAGTACGTGCGCTCTAATAACATGATTTTCATAGATCAATTAAATCAATTTTGGCCCAAACTATCATTCTTGGTCCTGATTGTGCTCAAAGGACGTGACATGATTTCCATAGTTATTTGCTAGTTATTTGCCCAAACTATACACTAGCTAATTATAATAATAATGGCGTTTTCATTATTTTGTTGTATTTTAGTAATAAGGGTAGTTTAGTCTTTTAATAATTGTTTGTTAGTTGTTTGTTAGTTTTAGAGTTGTCATTAGTCTATAAATAAGGGATTAGTGTGTGTAATATGGGATATGTTGGAAATTAATAAGAGTTTAGTAACTTTTCAGGAGTGAATTTGTCCACTCGAAAGGCAAATTAGGAGAGAACTTGGCCTCTCGAAAGCCAAGAACAGCCACGTGGTGGTCCGGAGCTAGCGTGCAGCATTATTGTCACGGTTGTTTTGGTAAAAAAATTTAATATCATTTCACTTTAAAATTTGAATGATGCTTAGTAATTTGATGATGAATATCATTTCAGTTTTTGAAATCTTGATAACATATGTGGTATGAGAATACTAGAACTTTTTATACACACTTTGACTCGTATAAGAATTCCTTAAAATAATCTAAAAAAGAAATAAAAATATAAATTGCTTCCAAAAATGAATTGACAAATGATGTTAATTAATCCCGAACAAAACAAAAGAAAAATGAAATAAGTACAGCTAGGCAGACACTACGTGACAACCACAATGAGAGCGCATAAGAATTGTAATTTGTAACAAACAAAAGAACAAAGCTGGAGAATTGAGAGGGTGTCAACTAATTCCTATTTGATTGTAAAATCTGTAACAAGTAAACTGCTTATTAGAATAGATTAGATGCTTTCAGAAATTATAAACTACGTAGTCAATAAACTTGCAAGATGAGATTAAAATAATACCATCCTTCGTAATGTTCAACCAATGCAAAGCCTGCTTTGACCTTTTAAATTTGTCATTAACACATAATTTATAAACACAAACATTAGCTCTATTAAGCTCATCACGTCTCTAATCAGCCAGCTCGGTACGTGATTAGTTTATTCCTTCACAATTTCATGACTGAATCTTCTTCCTTGGAAGAAAACAGAAGTTTCTTCACATTTCTGCAGAATTTTTTTTTAATCAAAAATGCTAACAAAAGCTACCAAGAAGAATACTACTAACTTGTGATTGTTGCATGGCGACGTGTTCTGGTTGCGAAATGGGTAGCGAAATTCAAAGGTCAGCATCATCAGGAAGGTCTCAGAGATGGTTCAGAAAGAAATCTAAGAAATCTGAGCCCACAAGTCCAGCTGAAGTTTCAGGTGTGGAACTACAACATTTTCCCCCTTACATCTTATCTGCATTTGCTTTTTTAATATGGTTGATTTGATGTCATTCTCCTTAGACTGATTGCTTCTAAGTAACTCAAATGTGATTAACATCAAGTTCCTTACAGATAGCGAACGTGAACCAGAGGAATACCTGAGCCATAGTTTTGTCACCTCAAGAGATATACAATCGTCAGGTGTAAACCATGAACTAAGGTGAAAGTCGTCAATATAATAAACTTCAAATATACTAACTAATAAGACATTGGTTGAATTTAGTTAAAATTCGAATTAAAATTGCAGTCACATATAGTAATTTACCGATACTATAAAATCATGCGTTGTTGTATTACTATTGACAAACATCTTTTATAATACTATCAACTGGTCACTAAGAAAACTTGGTGGATAATATGTTTGAAACAGGGTATTTGTAGGAACATGGAATGTAGGGGGAAAGTCACCAGTGGGGAGCTTAGCTGCAGATTTGGATGAATGGCTAAATTTGAAGAACTCAGTGGACATTTACGTTCTTGGGTGGGTAATTGTTTGGTGCAAAAGAAGAAGATTGCTAAATTTTCAAATGGAGCAAAAGTTGACCTTGTATATTTGCCAACATGCAGGTTTCAAGAGGTTGTACCTCTTAATACAATGACAGTAATTGGAATGGAAGATTATACAGATGCAAGAAAATGGAACTTGATGATAGGGAAAACACTCAACAACAAAGACGGGGATGTTTGGTTGGCCCCTACAACCACAACAATAACTGACGATTACCAGTATGCAAAGCCTTCAGATTCTAGAGAAAAGACGGGATTGAAAAGATGCATAACACCAATGAGAGATAGGTGGAAAACTAAGCATGGTGGGGAAGAGTCTGCAAATCCTACGTATAAATTGATGGCTAGTAAGAAGATGGTAGGAATTTTTATAAGTATATGGATGAAAAGGGAGGTTATAAGGAAATATAGAGTTTCAAATGTCAAGGCATGTACTATTGCTTGTGGTTTAATGGGTTGTTTGGGAAACAAAGGTGCAGTCTCAGTAAGTATGTCAATAGAAGGAACTAGTTTTTGTTTTGTTACGGCTCATTTGGCTTCTGGCCAGAAAAGGGGGGATGAAATGCGAAGGAATCAACAAGTTGGGGAGATCTTCAAGCGAACCACCTTCCCTCGACTTCCTCAAGAGTTCGATGATCCTCTTCCACCTATCATATCTGGACATGAGTAAGCATTCTACACTTCAGCTCTCCCTCCACACCGCACACACAGCTGCACCCCCCCCCCCTCCCCCTCCCCCTCCCCAAGAAAAAAAATTGCTTTAAAAAATGCAACTTTTTAAATAAAGCTGATTAGTTATGTAAAAAGCTACAACATTATGGGTAGAAAGTTACACTTGTTTAGTTAAAAGTCATGTGAGAAGATATGACATAAGATTTGTAAATTTTTAGATTTTTAGAAAGTAAATGACATTAGCTGAACTCAAGAATTCGATGCGAGCTGTAAAGGACAAAACTCTTCATGAAATATTGCATTGTGATGTGTTTAAATTCAACTAATTGCCATATTTACCACCAAGTTTTCCTAGTGACCGATTGATAGTATTAGACTATTAGGAAATCTAATACGGTATTAAAAAAGAAAACCTAAAAAAATTATATGATTAGAACCAGGAGCAATGGTATGGGCTATGGCTAATAGAAGTATAAGTAGTATTTATGCTAAAATTCAAATGTATATGTTGTGAAACAGCCGAATATTCTGGTTTGGGGACCTGAACTACCGACTATACATGGATGATGAAGCAGCCCGAGAGCTGATAAGAAAGAAGAAATGGAAAGAACTGCAGAAATTTGACCAGCTAAAGAAAGAACAACAGCAAGGAGTATTCCAAGGCTGGAAAGAAGGAGATGTAGAGTTTGCACCCACCTACAAGTACTGTGCGGAACTTGGCAATCGATATACAGGAGACAAGCACGCCCCATTCAATCCCAGTACAGGAGAAAAAAGAAGAACTCCTGCATGGTACAGCCATAGTTTCATAAATACTATATCCATGTGTCAGCAGATATCTTTAGCTTCCTAGCTTAAAGTATATTTGAATTTGACACTATACAAAAAACTGCACTAAGACCTTGGTTTATGATAGTGAATTAAATAGAGTTTTATTTATTTCAGGTGTGACAGGATTATGTGGTTTGGGAAAGGGATACAACAACTATCATATTATCGTGGAGAAAGCAAATTCTCTGATCATAGGCCTGTCTCTGCCCTTTTCACTGCAGAAATTGATGTCTTGGGGCCTCCAAATTCAAAGACAGTTGCACTAAGCAAGTTTCTTAACTCAATGAATCTATCTAGATTTGTTGTAACTAATGTAAGTGTCCTAAACCTAAAATTTATCATCACTAAATGTATGTTCATGTCCAAGTTATGCAGAAGAGTGGCTCTTTTTCTAGTTTTTCATCTCATGGGTTACATAACAAAACACATTAATTTTGGTGATGCTTAGCCATTCTCAAGTAGTTCCAGATAATTATGAAATAAAAAAGTCCCAACTGCTGAACAGTAGCCTCTTTAATCCTAGTTTCTTACTGTCATGCAGGGACCAACAACCACCACCCCTAAACGTACTTTATTATCACTGATCAAGGCAGAAGCAGAAGAATCAGAAAATGAAACTGAGTTAACTGTAGATAACGCTCATAATAGGTCTTAGCACTAAGCTGGTGTTTGACTTCGCAGATCCTTGCAGCATACTTGAAATTGATAGGTGAAGATAGCTAATATAAATCCCCAATCAGTATAATTGCTTTTTTTTTTTAATTCTTTCATCCTCTCTTTTATGGGACCATCTCAGGGATGGAACTGCAAAAGCCTGGATATCAGTTGTCATTTTTTCTCCTGTTCATTTTTATGATCATCTAAAAAGATAAGCAGAACAAAATACAGCAAAATTATAGTAGAAGCCAGTTCTGTCAAACAGGAGGCCACCCATCATAAATTTGTATATTGTTGATTTTATCATTTGAGAGGCAATGTTAGCACAAAAGCTTTTAGGGAAAAAAGTTTCACATACATTGTTCAACAAAAAATTTCTCGGTTCTTTAGCACCACTTGCTTATCACATCAAACTCATACAAGGAAAAATGATTTGGAAGTCCAGATCCTCTATCTTAGACTATTAGGTAATAAGTTTTATCTAATAAAGGGACAGGGTTGTGAGCATGAATGTATGACAAAAACAAATGCACTACTTACAGAAAATCAATTTAGCTCCATTGCTTGTATTAGTTCGGCCAAGGCTTCTGAATTGTCAAGATGACAAGTAGGGCAGATACACTTTTTCTGCAATTCCTCGCTGAATAAAGCACATTTCTCCTCCATCGTAGAAGTCTGCTTGTATCCAGTCAAAGGACAACATGACATAGTAGAAATTTTAATTCAGAGTTAACGCACAAATATACTAGTTATGTTTCCAAATATATAAGCATTACCCTCCATAAACATGTATTGCGCAACCAAACTTCTTAACAAGTACCTTAAAAAAGTTGAGTTTTTGTTTTCCTATCATGCAGGCTAACTCCATGTCACATAATTGAATTCTTGCATTCACCCAAAAAAAAAAAAATTTGAATTCTTGCACATTCAAAATCGAAGCATGTAGTTCGACCATTGATTATGCAGGTAGGTTTAGGCCAAACTGAGAAAATCGTGTAAAAGTTTGGACTATTATGAGAATACTCAAAGTTGGGACCAAAATGAGCAAACCACCTAAAGGTGGGATTATCCTGTCAACTTTTACTAAACAAAAATTGAGTGCAGATTAGAGAAACATTGATCTGGTACAGAAAATTTTGGAACTTGGCATTCATCCCAAATAGTTATGTAATCAGCTAGAATTGTGAGTGGCCAGCAAAGAGACTCTGGTATGCAGATATTACAGGAAGAAAAGACAAAATTGCTTATAAAATGAGCTAAAAGACATGATAGTTTCCATAGATGTCAAACATTAAATGGGGACATTACTGTAAAATATGTAGTTGAAAATTTTATCCTTTTTGTTTCGGATTTACATTTCTCCAAATCTAATTGCTGGATCATAAATAGAAACTAACAAAATCAGAAAGGATATCTTGTCAAGTTCTGCAACTCTTGGACATCCTTCATAATTGCCTTAATTAGCTCCAGTCTCCTCTTAAAGTCCAGCACATCTTGCTGTAGCTGTAGAGTTCCAGAAGCACACCATTAGACAGTCATAATAACCCCCCAACATATAGGGTCCGTTTACTTGGGTGTAAAAAGTTTTCGATGTAAAATGATTTTCTATGGAAAAACATTTTACGATGAAAAACTCATTTTCATAGAAATTTTCAAATGTTTACTTGAACGGAAAATACGTTTTACACCCAAATTTGGGGGAAAATGTTTTCAATATGGTGTAAAATGAGTTTTCAGCCCAAGTTTTACATTTTAATTTTTCACCCAAAGTAAACGATGTAAAATGGGGAAAAGTATTTTCAGAGAAAACATTTTTCGTTCTAGTAAACGGAGCCATAATACAGGCTGCATCTATTAAACTCTAGTTTGGACAGAGTTCCATGTAAAGATTTCCTAATTAAAAATAATATTGACATATGTGTAATAGGAAGATTCTAGTATCCATCTCTGATACCTGAGCTATACCTGATTATGAAGATTCTGTTCTCTTTCATACTCTTCTTCTTCTGCTGAGGTCTGAGCAACCATGAAAGACACTTTCTTATCAAGACCAATTAATTCTGCATCTGTATTGCCTGCTCATCACAGATAATATCAAAAAATTCAACTCATAGGAAAGGGTTGAATGACATAACACCAGAAAGCAAACATATGCCTATGTGAGCTTATATAATGAAAAGAAATCATTTGTGAATTGGAAAGATCTTTGGGTTTGTACAAGACTACAAGTGTACAAAATCAGAGTAGATCAAAATAACTGTTTTGGAAATGAACTAAGGCCATATACAATTGATCCATTGCAGCAATCATGTTTTGATGGATCCCACCCTTAACTGTCCCAAACTTTGATGGTAATATCCACTTGAGAGTTAGAACTTAAGACTTAGGACATAAGATTTTGTTCAACCAAAATTCAGATGGTAATGTCTGGCAGGTTCTTTAATCTCAATGCTTTAAGCCAGCGATGCATTTGACAAAATGTTCGCAATACCAGAAACTACTAAATCCCCCCTTTACCATAGGCAAGAAGAAATAAACCAGTAGACCATACACTAGAAACATGACCTATCTGCCTAAACTTGCCATACTTCAAGGCATATGCAAATCCTGATGAAATTGATGTTTATTATTGCTTCGTTTCATCCATGTGATACTTGCACAGTTGTATACACCCAACACACCAATTGTACCAATATGAGGTTCCAAACTACTCTTTCCCAAAAAAAAACTTATCAAATTATCTTCGTAAAATCGTGCATTAATACTTGTTCATTGTTGGCATCTCATCTATTTTACGGAAATCTGAAATATAGATAGTAGCTCGTAGACTCATATATCCATTCTTAAATTTGGCGAAGTGTTTGAGGGCTTAGTTTATGTTTTTTTGGCGCAACAGCCTACAACAACATCAATTACAGCATCACTAAAAAATGCTGGACTAACGTGAGATAGACAAAACCAATGACGAAAATGCAGCACACGTGTCACAGAAAATGCACCAGCATATTTTTTGCATGTATCCAGGAGCCAAAGGCACACGTTACTGCACATGCATGGAATCTGATCACCTGATAATGAGCTTTACGATCAGCATATCAAATCAGTCCTTGGAAATGGATAATCACCTGATAAAGTTCTCAAGCAACTACTTTGTTGCAGATTGAGAGCAAAGTCTTGGAATTTTCTGCAGTAGGCATATGATGTACTTGTCACTAATCAGTTAAGTTGGGACTGAAACATATTCACTAGCAATAACAATGGAACAACTTTGAACAAGGATGCACTACAAAGTAGTTTATGATTGTAAATTATGAATCCGATTCAATAAGTTAAGCTCGATCTGATTATTCTAATCTATGTACAAAATTTAAAAAGCACGCCAGGTGTTAAAAAAAAAAAACATTGGAATTATACGCAGACTGCAAAACAAACCTTATCTCAGCTTTGAACGTGAGCATTTGACTGATAAATTCATCTCTGTACAAAACAACAGCAAATTTAACAAACTTTAACTAATCAGAATTGCAAGATTATTGCCAGAAGACAATGAATAAAATATCTCATCAAATATAGGTAAACTGTGAATATTACCTAAGCGTAGCTTCTTCATTCTTCCCAACGATTTCAACACCGAAGTTCACATTCATTCAATATCAAAATGAGACCAAAAGAATTTTAAAATGTAAACTAAAAGAAATGTCAAGAGATTACCTTCAAACCGTCAACATCAGATCCTATGTTAGAAATTTCTTCCTGAATCGAAGCAATTCTTGTCTAAAACGCATCAAATGAAACAAACAATGATACAAATTCTCAATCATATGAAAATCATTCCTTAATTTCTGTAAATTCAAATATACATATAGACTATATAGCTCAAAGTTGATCGTATTCCGTCAATCAATAGATAGAAACTAAACCTCTAGGGTTTGTTTTGAAGCTTCGCTCATCGATAATTCAACCTCGAAACCTTTGAGCTCTTGATCTGTAGTATCCTTTAGTCGTTTTCCATTATCAAGCTCTGTGTTTGCTAGATCTAGTTCTGATTGAAGCTCCTCAATACGTTTCTTCAAGCTGAAGACTCTTCTTTCTGCAAAACAAATTGTAAACAAATACTTACATAACGAAAAAATTGATCAAAGTACATACAGAGAAGAGAGAGAAACCTCCGTGAGACTTCTCGGCAGAACAATCTCGAATTAAAGTAAGCAGTTGTTTCTGAGAATCAGTTGCCGCCATGGTTGCAACTTGCGAACTCAATAGAATTTATTTTTTTTTGAATTTGGCGCTTCTTTTATCCTATATATAAATGGAATATACCAATTAGGCTCTTTTGGACTTAAAAGTTATTGTAATTAGATCAGATCAGTTCAGCTTTGTTTAAATATTATACTCTCACAAAATTATACCACACCTAATCAAATTAGATCAGTCATAAAGAACAGAGCCTAGTCAACTCTAGTTTGAACTCTATAAATTTCAACAAATTCTAATCTTTCAAAAAAAATTGTGGCTAATATTGATCTCAATGAAATTACAAATTAAAAACAAAAGTATAATAAAAAATATTAAAAAACTCTTACTCTTACAACTCCCATTCTAGAGGATCCCAACTCGTAGCAAATATATCTGACGAATCAGTGGGTCAGGTCAGTATCGATCGGTCAATATTAGGTTTTGGTCAATTCAGGGTCGGTCATTTTTCAGTTTTGGGTCGAAATTCTTTGTTCATGACCTAAAGTTTCCGGTAACAGGTCGGTCGGTCGGTCAACTTTTTAAAACAAATGAATTTTACAATCCAATAATTTGAAATGGCAATTGTTTCCCGTCTTCTGTGAAATTAGGCAATTCACGGCGACAACAATGAAGTTCGTAATGAACATATCATTAGGTTCTTCATCTCTCGGCTCCGTAGTGTAGCGTGTGACAATATTAGTCACTGTCGAACTACCTCAATCAATCCCCCAAAAATTCATCCAATTTGCAAGAAATGCGATGAATTCAGTAGTATACATTTCGTAGCTTGGTTCTATGAATGGAATATCAGGCGGAAAAAGTTTGTCTTACCCACCGAGTAGACTGCCCCATCATTAATAATGTGTGGGTGCACTTTGATTAATTGGAATTGTAATAGAAGTTTATGAAATGAGAAATTAATAGTAAAGAACACAAATCAAAATTGGAAGGTGGGAAAATCCTTCAATCAAATGATTGAACACTATAAAACCCTTCCAGAGAAGGAAAAATGTTTTATTGCAAATTAATTAGTGTTTTCAATCACTAATTCCACTTGAGCACAAGAATCTCTAATTCAAGCTCTAATGTAGTGTTTATGTGTTTGTCTAATATGAATCTTATCAACCATACAAGAGTACGTAGGTAGTTATAACCCTACGATCGGGAACTTAATATGTCAGGTCGCGAGTTGCGAGCCACCTCAAAAGCCATGTCGCGAGTCGCGACTTATTTCTCGCGACTAGCGGAAAGTTACTGCCTCGAATTTGCACTTTTGCACCCAGCTTCAGAACCACTCGCGACCTAAGCTCGCGACTCGCGACTTTTCCCCTGGTATGAGCTTCCTCCTGACGTAATTACCAAACACATCCTCAAGTCCAATCAAGTTGATTTTGAGTCAATACATAACATTATGTATTGTTGTTAATGTTATAATTAATAATATTTTAATATATCTATTAGTAGTGAGTAGTCTACTCACCGGATAGATGCAACAATGTCCATATGGTACACCAGTAGTATCCCAATAAAAAAAGTACTCCCTCCGTAACATAAAACTTTCAACAATTGGTTTTACACGCATTTTGAGAAAGCGATTTAAGAGTGTAAACGAATTAATTAGTCAAAATAATTTTAATATCAGTAACTTATAATCACATTCTTGTTTGTATTAAAACCATTTTAACTAATTTCTCTATTTACACCCTTAAACCGCTTCCTCAAAATACGTGCAAAATTTATTGTAAAGTTTTATGTTAGGGAAGGAGTAGTATGGTCAGTGAAATTAGAAGGACTCGTATATATTACTATAATTAGGGCCCCTCTTAACACGTCATATAAACTCATCTATCTATCTTCTATAACTATTACTAAAACAAAAACCCCTAACCTCACCAATTGCCACATGTCAATTCCTCATTAAAATTTTCCCTCCAAACTTTCATTTGATTTTTTTTCTTTTTAAAAACTTACTCACTACTTATTGTTTTTTTTTTCCCCAATATTATCTTTTCTAAAGTTTTTTCTCCATATATTATTGAAAAGTTGATACTTAAAGTCTGTATGATTCGTCAAAAATTTTTATATCTAATCTGAACTTAACTATTTTGATTTTATCTGATCTGAACTTTTCTGATCTGATTTGAACTTTTCTAATTTGATCTAATCTTATTTGATTTTTTTTTGAGTTTTTTTAATTGTTATTTTAACTATTCTGATCTGATCTGAATTTTTCAAATCTTATCTTATCTAGTCTAAATTTTTTTTATCTGATCGGAACTTTTCTAAAATAAGTACTGTATGTCTATATTGCTTAATAAGTTGAATTAAAACACACTTATTTTTTCTTAAATCTAAATATTTTTTAGTTACAACTTATTAATAAGAATATTCAACCTTACTAAAATTTTCATAAGTTAAAGTTGTTGTACTAATCTTTTTAAAATAAAGTATATATATATAATTTCATTACAATTAAATTAAAATTATATAAGTGTAATAAAAATAAAATATTTTTGTGAAGATTGTACTGATTCAAGTGTAACCTTGCTACAAAATAAAACCGAAACTACTAATAATTATAATATTTATCTATACATATGGACATTGTTGTTCATTTTACTTAATTTCAACTTTTTCTTACAAATTATAGATTATAATTATTAAAATAAATTTTAACAATTATTTTTTTAAAAGCCGGGCATTCGCACGGGTGCTAACCTAGTAATAATAATAATAATCCTGGAAAGAAAAAGAAATTTGTATTAATAATTGGGTAGACGTTGACGAATGTTCAATATTCTTCCCCGTGAGTCCAAGATTAAATGACTTGGTTTTCAGAAGATCCTAACTACCAATTTCCAACACTTATTTATAATTCTTTGCTTCTTTCCTTACTACTCAAGTAAGTTTAAAATCCCTTCACTGACAGTCCCACCATCATCCATTTTTCTTTAATTTCTCAGTGTTTCCCTTCAAATGATCTTGCAACACTAATCTTTGTTTCTGGGCAACA
Source organism: Salicornia ramosissima (assembly GCA_951394345.1). NCBI lineage: Eukaryota > Viridiplantae > Streptophyta > Magnoliopsida > Caryophyllales > Amaranthaceae > Salicornia > Salicornia ramosissima. The sequence goes on along the minus strand of OX596239.1, from coordinate 51,082,489 downwards.
ACTGTAATTAAGGTGATCATTCTTTCTCTTTTGATTGATGATCTCTTTACTTTTTGGTTTTGCAGTTTTAATGGTAAATTTTAATGTTCAAGTTCATTTTTACATGTTCTTTACATTATTGTTTTAATTACTTTTCAGCAATGCACTCTTTTCTGTTTATAGTTTAAAACCTAAACTATGATCTGTTGTTACTTGAACTTTCTTAAATGTTTGGAAAACTTTTGGGGGGTTGTGGGGTGGGGGGTGTTTGGTATACGATTGGAAAAAGAAAGGGAAATAAAACAAATTAGAAGGGGGAAATGTTTGGTAGAAGGGATTTAGAAGGAAATGCCAAAAAAAGGGTAATGTTTGGTTGAAATTATAATGTTGGATTATACTTTCCTTTTTCTTGCATTATTGGAGGAAATTTGGAAAGCAAGAGAAAATTTAATGTTTTTTTCTCTGTTTTGACCAGACATTAGAAATAGAATTATTCCTTTTATTGCCTTTTATTTTCTTCCTTCTTCTTTCTTTTCACTTTCTTTCCTTAATAAAAAAAACCCAAACAAGTTGTTATCTTGTTAATTGATTGATGTAGATGATTGTTTTATGGATCAAACAATGTTAGAGGGTGTTTGGTATAGAAATTTGTGGTGTAGAAATGGAAACAATCAAATGTTATAGTTTACAAAGGGTAACAAAATCCCCTCAATTGTTCAGGGCGTGTTCTCTTCAACTTATTTCATAACTTATCAAGTCAGGTTTAATAAGGGCAATTCCTCTCACAAAATAAGGGCAAATCAGGTTAGGTCCAATAAGTTTAAGTAAACACACCCTTAATCTATCAAAAACTCTTCAAATTTTTTCTAATCCATTAGGATACTGGACATGTAATAAAGATAATGTTTATCATTGCCCTTTCCCCTTCTTATTTAAATCCTTTCCATTACATTTACTGTATTTATACCAAACAACCCCTTAGTCTGAACAGTGCAGCATTTTACCAGTTCTAAAATTCCAATGCAAGTGTTTAACAGTTACATGAATCCGACATATCCGTGTACGCTAATTTGCTATGTTAATCCAAGATATTTGTGCAGAATTCTGTTATGTTAATGATTTTGACTCCAAAAAAATTGGACCTAATAGTTAAATGAATGCTATAATGGGATATTTGTTGTAACATACATGTTCTGAGGTTGGTTCTGAATATTCATTTGTAATCCCTGGCTTGGCATTTTGCAGTTGAGTTACTATAATTTACTTCAACTCTATGGGCAAGACAATTCAGTTGTCTGGTTTTCCTTCTACTGTATCCAAGGAAGCAGTCAGAACATATTTGGAAGAGAAAACCGGTGAAAATACTGTTTATGCTCTGAAAATAAGGCAGTACAAATCTGGTGGGACAAGATGTTATGTTATTGTACAATTCACTACTGCTAAGATGGCTAACCTTATTTTGAGTCTCGCTACACCTCCTAAGAAACTTTGGTATGGTTCCAACTTCTTAAGGGGACGACTGATGGAGAAAGATATTGTGCCCAAGCCTAAAGAATATCTCCATAATATCAGCAACATAACACTCCATGTTGGATGTCAGAAATCTCAAGACAAGTTCCTAGCATTTTGGGCACAACCAAATGTTTCTCTATCATTCGGCTCAGGACTGAGAAAATTACACTTTCACTTAAACTATAAATTGAAGGATTATAAACTTGAGCTTTCTTATGAGAGTATTTGGCAGATTGAACTCCGAAATCCACGTGCTGATTATGTGAAGTACCTACTAATTCAGGTCTAATATTAAACCTTGTACTTCCTCCGCTCCATATTAATTGCAACACTTGGACCAAAAAACTCTCACATATTTGGTCAAAGTGTTGCAACTATTATAGAGCGGGGGAAGTAATTTTTAAACTCTATATTTTCATGCTTGTAATATCTGTAAAAAATTGATCTTTAACGTTGTTATATATGTTTTGTGTAGTTGGTAAACAATCAGCTCTTATGAGGTACATTTGGAAGAATTTTCTCTTACTGGTTCTTCCTGTATCATCTAGGTCGCCATGCTGGTTGCCACATTTGATATGAGCAAATGGTCACTGGTAAAACTATAAGAAGCTAATAATAGAAACATTAAAAGTTAAATAAACATTGATAAAACCAATCAACACATGATTTTGTCATTTACTTCTAAAATAAGACCTAATGTAGTACTAGGTGTAGAGGAAATGGGTTAGTTTTCCGAACACTAACAGTAATTCTGAAGTGGTTGATTTCAGAAAATTTAATCTATTGACCAATCATTAAAAGTAATAAAATGATTTTGTTCTATTTAATGTTTACCTAATAAGACTAATGTTTAATCACTTCAGAAGTATTAACATTCTGAAGTATTTAAACTAAAAATAAGACTTATGTATTTGATGTTTAGTGATTAACATTCAGAATCATTAAACATTAAATCAAAGCTAATGTTTAATGTTTAGTGTATTACATCAGAATGTACAATCTTCATTTAATAGATTAACTAATGTGTCATCCAAGGCGTTGCCGCGGGTGTTACTTTTCTTTAATTGATATGCATTTATTTGCTACTCTTGTGGAATAGTCTAACCTCTAATTTACGTAATAAATGAAAGAAATACAATCAAATTATATGGATATTTAAACCACCAATAAAAGTTAGGTGAGATGGTAAGTGTATAGCGTTGATTTGTAAGTAGTAATGGGTTTGAATCTAGCTCTAAGCATTTCTTATATTAAATGATGAATGATAAATGATGTGGCATGCTTATGTAACATACATGCTTTGAAGAATGCCACTTGTACAATCTTGCGTGGCACAATATGGTGTCAAGAACACCTCTTAATATATTGTATAGATGTTTAGTGTTGATTAAACATCAGTATTACTTCAGAATGTTTAATGTTTAGTGTTGATTTAATGTTTAATCAACACTAATGTTTAGTGATTAACATCAGTATTAATTCAGAATACAATTATTGATTTTGTCATTTTTTTAAAAGAGTATGTCACTCTTGTTAGTCTTCTTCTTGCGCTGCACCTTAATCCCAAAGCGATAGCTCGAGGACTTCCTAAGAGGTCACCCATCCTAGTACTATTCTCGGCCAACCACAGGGTCGGCGACATGGCAATACAATGACTTCCCAGGAGGTCACCCATCCTAGTACTATTTTCGTCCAACCATGCACGGATGCACCTAGACGTGACACATTTTTACGCTAGCTGTCACAAGCCTACCAGAATCTTCTCATTCTCCTTTATCCAGGCTTAATAGAGTATGTCACTTTTGTTAGTGTTCTGAAATAATTAAGACTAATCACTTCAGAATTATTGTACTATAGGCAACTTTAGACTCTTAGTTAAAGTTGAGGAAATCAACCACAGACTTATACATTATTACCTCTAGGCTCTAGCAAATGGGTGAGACGATAACAACTAAACACGTTGATGAGTCTTTCCCTTGGGATGAAACAGTTTGGCAAGAGGTTATGATATCGAGCACAAGTTTGTAATTCGTTGTCTAAGCATTTTTGGGAAGCTGATGTACTAAATTGTTAGTCCCATTCATGTCATTTTTTTTTGACATTTTAGGAATCCTAGATAATGACTAGGAAATCCAAGCTTACATCCCAAGCATTTTAAGGAGTTACTGGAAATCCTTGATTAAATGCTATGGACCCAGCTCGTCCACCCTTGATCCTACAGGTACTCAAGGAAATGTAAGAAGGGGGAGTTTGAAGGAGGAAATGTTGCTGAGTCGGCTGTTTCTGTTGAGGAGAAGGGCTAAAATCCTCTTTTGTATTGAGTTAGTTATGCTAGCAAGGAATCTTGTAACTAGCAAGTGAGAAAGAAATTAACTCACTAACTCTACATAAGGTTTAAGGGAGATTATCCAGAAAAATGTAAAAATGGCACTCTCAAAAGTTGCAGTGCCGTTTTTACATTTTTGTTATTTTGATTCTTAACACAAACTTGAATATGAATCTTTTTAACAACCACTTGTTATTTTTCAATTGATTGTGTTGTATGCTATATAATTTAGTTAGCCTATATAAAAATACATGGAGCGCACTTTGTATGAAGGGTCAGGTTTGCCAGTATATGAAGCCTCAGGTTGCCTAAGCAAAGTTCATAACCTAGCTTCTTGCAGGTTATGTCATACTTGATCAATGTTACAGATTTATGTAGCCTTTATTACTTTTTAGCTAATCAGAGCACACTTTGTATATAGGTTTGAGATTCCTTTATTATTTGTTACCTGTAAGTAGTAGGTTTACATCTGTTAAGAAATCATGACATTTTAGATGAACTTTTCAGCTGCTTGAGGTTCCTCGTATTTTTGAGAAGGTTGCACCTGTTGGATTGCTTTTTGAAAATGATTATTTCATGGATGCTCAAGATGATCAATGGATCAGGACAACAGATTTCACCTCCACAAGTTGTATAGGACAATCTTCAGTTTTATGTTTAAAGCTTCCATATAATTGCGAACTCCCAGACTTCAGAGCTAACTTTGCATATTTTAAGGAGGGCGATGGCCAATTTACTTTAGAAAGTAGCAGAACATTCTCCTGCGACATGGAACTTGTTCCAATGGTGGCTCTCCCTAGAGGAGTTGAGTTACCATTTCATATCTTGTTCAAAGTAAATTATTTGGTTCAAGTTGGATGCCTTCCTGCCCCAAATCTTGACCGTAATTTCTATCAGTTGGTTGATCCAAGGAGAGTTGATAAGGCGTGCATTGAATATGCTCTTGAAAAACTGTATTATATGAAGGAGTGTTGCTACAGTCCTGTTGAGTGGCTAAAACAGCAGTACAGAACATACCTTGCGTCTAAGAGACGTCCTGAAAAGGCAATTATTTCATTGGATTCGGGATTGGTTTATGTGCGCAGAGTTCAAGTAACTCCTTGTAGAGTTTATTTTTGCGGTCCAGAGGTGAATGTTTCTAATCGGGTGCTGAGACAGTATCCTCAAGACATTGACAACTTCCTTCGCATTTCTTTTGTTGACGAGAACCTGGAGAAATTATATGCAACAGATCTAGCTCCACGCTCCTCTGAACCTGGTACACGAACTAACATTGACAGAAGGATCCGTTCTGTTCTCAGGAACGGAATAAGTATTGGTGATAAGAAATATGAGTTTTTGGCATTTTCATCAAGTCAATTGAGGGAAAGCTCTGCCTGGATGTTTGCTTCAAGGCCCGGATTGTCTGCCACTGACATCAGAAATTGGATGGGTGACTTTAGTGAAATAAGGAATGTAGCAAAATATGCTGCTAGACTTGGTCAATCATTCAGCTCATCTACAGAATCTCTAATTGTTCCAAGAGAGGAAATTGAGATGATACCTGATGTAACAGTAGTAAAAGGGAGAAACACATACACTTTCTCGGATGGAATTGGAAAAATATCAGCTAATTTTGCTTCCAAAGTGGCGAAAAAATGTGGTTACAACTCCACGCCATCTGCTTTCCAGATAAGATATGGTGGATTCAAGGGTGTTGTTGCTGTGGATCCCGTATCATCTAAGAAGTTATCGTTGCGAGGGAGCATGTGTAAATATAAATCAGACAACGATAAACTTGATGTGCTTGCATACAGCAAATATCAACCTTGTTACCTGAATCGTCAGTTGATTACTCTCCTGTCCACTCTTGGTGTTCAAGATCGTGTATTTGAGAAGAAGCAAAAACAAGCCTTGAATCAACTGGATGCTATCTTAAGTGATCCGGTGAAAGCACAAGAGGCACTGGAGCTTATGTGTCCAGGGGAGGTTACAAATATCCTTCAGGAAATGCTGAAATGTGGTTACAAGCCTGATGCTGAACCATTCCTTTCAATGATGTTGCAAACTTTCCGGGCTTCAAAACTGCAGGAATTGCTGAAAAAATCAAGAATATTTGTCCCGCGTGGTAGAGCAATGATGGGTTGTCTCGATGAAACTAAAACCTTGGAATATGGTGAGGTGTTTGTGCAAGTTTCTGGCTCTAGATTTAGGAACGTCGGCAATGATCTCCTTAACCCAACTACTGACTATGATTTTAGACCAAATAACTTTGTTGTGAAAGGAAAAGTAGTTGTGGCTAAGAATCCTTGTTTGCATCCTGGCGATGTTCGTGTCCTGATGGCAATAGATGCTCCTGCTCTGCATCACATGGTTGACTGTGTTGTTTTTCCCCAAAAGGGAAAGAGGTATATATATGTATTATTACTTGAATATTATCCTTGTTTTCTAGACATATCTGTTCGGTCATTGTTATCTTTTTTTTTTATTTCATTTCCAATAGATGCATATGATACCACAATTTTGGGTAACTTGCCAATAATTTTAATTCCAGGCCTCATCCAAATGAATGCTCTGGGAGTGATTTGGATGGAGATATTTATTTCGTGTGTTGGGACTCTGAGCTGGTGCCACCTCGCCAAGAGCAACCCATGGATTACATTACAACAGAAAGTAAGGTGTTGGATCATGAGGTTACCATTGAGGTTGTTTTCTCTGCCTTCAATTCTTTCTATTCTTTGTGTTTCTTTATGGATTTGTTAAATTTGATTAGAATATTAGAAACGGGCCCTGGGCAACCCAATATGGAAGAGGAGAGTTTGGTCACTTACAAGCCATAGGAGGTTCCATCCTAAAACCAATTGGTAATAGGAGGAGTAACTCATAGACTTATAAGCTAGTTCGGACTCTCCTCATCTTCCGATGTGGGACACTCACTAGTGTAGTATATGGGCTCAACAGGATTTTAGAATTTTATTAGGGTGTTGGATTATGAAGAGTCTGTAATACTCTTGTCTGTGTTGGTCTCGTGAATGATTAACCTATATGTTGCTTGTTTGTCCGATCATGGGAAAAACATCCTTTCAGGTTTAACTATTGATCGATTTACATATAGGGTCTGTTTACTTGGATGTAAAACGTTTTCGATGTAAAAATGATTTTCCATGAAAAACATTTTACCCTGGAAAACTCATTTTCATATAAATTTTCCAATGTATGGAAAATAGTTTTACTCCCAAATTTGGGGGGAAATATTTCCAATAGGGTGCAAAATGAGTTTTTACCCAAGTTTTACATTTTATTTTTTTTCTCTCAAAGTAAACGATGTAAAATGAGAAAATTGTTTTCAATGAAAATATTTTTCGCTCTAGTAAACACAGCCATAATACTTGCAGCATGTAATTGTTGACATGTATGTATTGATGGAAATTATGATAATACAACTAGTTGATCCATCAATCAATCATGAACATCATGGATAATACAAGCATGTATGACCGATGTGAATATGTGATGTGTTTCATACTTTCATGTATACCATGAGGCTTGCTGTCATCCAAATGTCTCAATGTTTTATTTTTTCACAATTACATCTGTATTTTTTTTACTAATAGTTAATTAAAGATAATTGTAAAAGTTGTTTTTTGTACCAATTAATCGAGAACAAAGGAATTATGTAATTACGTAGACAACGAATCCACGATGGATTATGAAAATTTTGAGAATCCTACTGGTCTATGTTGTTGTACTTTAGTGGATGGAGTTTGAACTTTAGATAGAGATCTTGCACCAATTTTTCCTATGATATATGGATATGCATCTTTTTGTTATTTTTTCCTTTTCTGGGACATCTTAGTGTATAAAATAGTTTTCTCCGGGTAAAAGGGTGCTTCTGAGATCTTTTGCACCAGGACTAGTTGGTTATTAATAAACTGTAGTAATGGGATTGGATTAAAATAGGTACTCCCTCCGTAACAAAATAATTGCAACGATATGACATAAAGTAAAGAGATAAAAGATGTTAAATCGTTGCAGTTAATATGTTACGGAGGGAATTATAACTTAGCAAAGAAAGAAACCTTGAAATCCCCACGCAAAACCATACATTACTATTGGGAAGGGTGGTATTGGATGTGAAATTATGAATAGATATTTGTGAAGAAAATTTGATGAATTGGAGGTAATCTAGCACTATTATGGACATTGATTAGCTCTATTTTTCATGAAAATGTTGATGAATGGTAGATGGATGCTTCAGGTATAATCTAGTTTTCAGATCTCATACATACATACATACACACTTTTTTTGCTGATAATTCTGCACGTACTCTTGCAGGAAGTGATGGACTATTTCACAAACTATATGGTGAATGACGGTCTAGGCATCATTGCCAATGCACACACTGCTTTTGCAGATAGTCAGCCTATGAAAGCAATGAGCGAACCGTGCATACAGCTCGCTCAACTTTTCTCCATTGCTGTCGACTTCCCCAAAACCGGCATCCCAGCCGTAACACCACCTAGACTCTATGTTAAAGAGTACCCTGATTTCATGGAAAAGCCGGACAAGCCTACCTATGTATCTACCAACATCATAGGCAAGCTCTTTCGGGAAGTCAAAGAAAAATCCCCGAGCTCAACCTCCATTCGAAAGTTCACCCAAGCAATTGCTAGCCGTGCTTATGATCCTGACATGGAATACGATGGATTCGAGGATTACATTCCTGATGCTTCCTATTACAAAACCCAATATGATTATAAGCTTGGTAATTTGATGGATTACTACGGGATCACTACTGAAGCCGAGATTATGAGTGGGAATATTATGAGAATGTCCAAGTCTTTCGATAAGAGGAAGGACGCTGAGGCTATTACTTTGGCCGTTAGGTCCTTAAGGAAGGAAGCTCGGGCATGGTTTAAGGAAAGGGAGAGTGATAACGATTCCGATGGTGATGACTTGTATGCAAAAGCTTCAGCTTGGTATCATGTGACATATCATCCTGAATATTTCGGGACATATAATGAGGGCATGAATCGCGATCACTTCCTTAGCTTTCCGTGGTGTGTGTATGACAGGCTGATCACCATCAAGAAGAACAAGAGGGCTAATAGTGATGTTTCATTGCTTGGATACCAAATCAAATATGGACTTAGCCTTAAATAATGATGTTTGGTGTATTGTTTGTGATTGAGCCTTATTAATATCATCCATATGTAAATTTTCTTTGGTATCTCTATGTCTTTGCTGTTTTGTGTAATTATTATTAATTTTGTTAGAGTGTATGGTTCAATGAAAATTAAAGAAATTCTGAATTGAATTTAGTTTTCAATTGAAATTTTACAAGTATTTCAGTGGAAGTCATGGGTTGAAGTAGGGATGAGAAAACACTACAAAAAATTAGTCCATTAACGACGAGTACACATTAATAACGGACCTAAATTCCGTCGTAAATGTAGATTTTTTGTGACAGTTTTTAAGCCTGTCGCAATACCTAACCCAAACTTAATTAGAAATGACTCATTTATGATAGGAAAAATCATTTGCGACCCCCTTTTGCAACGGGTCATATTTTTATGACAGGTAAAATCATTTGCGACGGGATTTTTCATGGTAAATACTAAATAACACCTATTCTAGTAGTCAAAGGAGAATTTTGGGATTTCATTTTTTAAAAAAAATTCTTACAAACTACTTAATAAATGTCAAGTTTTGAAAAAAAAAAACAATCAAATAAATTTTGTTGGTGAAAAAAAAAATGTCGTTTAGTGGTGTGAGATAGTGGCGCAATATAGGATAGGATAAAATTTGAGCAATGATGGGTAGATACCTGATATCAATTAAGTTTGTTGATACCATGACATTTTGGTAAATAAACTGAACTTTAAAGCAAAGACACAAACAAAAAGACATGGGAATTTGCCATTATTTTTGTCATAAATTACATCATGTGCCATTGTATCAATATAACTTATTGATACCTGGTATCCACTAGCACTTTCTTATAAAATTTAGTGAGGATATGATAAAACTTTGTTGAGATATAATAAACAAATGATGTATGAGCCCTACTCTTTTTTTCACTCTCATTTTCAAGTAATTACGCATATTCATATTATCATATCTTAGCAAAGTGTTATCATATCCTTATAAAATTTTATTATATCTTAGATTGCGAATGAGAAATGTGAGTTTAGGGTTTAGGGTGATTTTTTTTTAATTTTTTATTTTAAAAAATTGTCGTTTTGTAGAGTGTGATAGATTCCCAAATATCACACTGTGATAGATTTATAATTTCTGGATGTGGTCCTTGAAGTTTAGCTCTTGGGAATGCTCGAATAAGTAACACATGTTAGTAGTGTCAATACTCAAACTCTCAAGATCTTACGACAGACCCAATTATACACAATATAATATATATCTGCCAAAGAAAAGGAAGAAGATCATCGATCATTGGTCTCTACAATTAAGATATCGTTTGGGTTTTTTTAACCTCAACAACATTGCTATTTGATATAGCGATTTTGTTAAAGAAATCGCTATCAGGAATAGTGATTTATGTTGCGTAAAAAAATTAAAAACAAGACTGACGTGGATAATATTTTGGTAAATATTATTCGTTTGGAAGTATTTTGGTAAATACTTTTGCTTCCAACATTATTTTGGTAAAACGCTCAACAAACTAAATAAATTGTGCATCGCACGAGACTTATCTAGTTGGATACATACAAAATGTCCAAGTCATTTCATTTCTATTATTTTGTGTCGGTTTGATTTATTAGTAGACTATCATCCGAATCGTCGAAATAAGATTGAGGACAATCATTTATGATCAATTTAATTATTTTCGGATTGTATTATTTCTGAAATGTTCAGATCATTTCATATTTTGTTCAAATCGTCAAGCTTTTTGATCGAATTGTTTTTCGAATTGGGATGGGTTTCGAACCAAAATTGAATTGTGCTATTTTGGTTCAGATAGTTTCAAATCAGGGTCATTGATTGGTGATATACGTACTATTATTGTTTTTCAATCATTTTTAATAAATATGTATAGTAGGATTTTTATTAATTTTTGAATTGTTAACTTTATTTTTCACTTAATACATTTTTATGAAAGGATATACTAGAATTTAATTCAATAATATTAACATATGTAATTTAATTTATCATTACTTTTTATAGACTATTAATTGTTACACATTATATAATAGAATATGATTTCTATAAAAGTCTGCATATAAATATTAACTTTAGTAGCTAACACGTGTTCAATTAACTTGACAAATCGGTTATTTATCGTTAGCAGCAGGTAAACCCTAGGTAGCATGGACACACCTCCAACTTGCCGCATTCCGTTTCCGACACCGACACGACACCGACATACGTTGGACACACATACCCACATTGAGTCATTGAAACAATTCATTAAAGCTTATTCAAGTACTCGTACATCATAACTTTGGAGTTATTTTTCTTGCTTTAATTGTTTATGTCCTTTAGGTTTTGTACTCCATACAATTTATATAGTGAATAACCATATTATCATCACAAAATTTGATATTTACATCATTGTTCTATTGACATTTTGTAGAAATAATTTATGGCACTGTTTGGGAGTTAGCTGATAGCTGTTAGAGGTTAGCTGACTGAGTTAGCTGTTTTGACTAACTGATTGTGATAGCTGATTTGACTAACTGATTACATTAGTTGTTTGTATAAAAGTGTTTGGTAAATAGTGGATAGCTGTTAGATGTTTAAGAGTTAAAAAAAAACTAAAAAGCTATAAGCTCTTCCAAAAAGCTTCTCATATGAGCTTTTTGAAAAAGAGCTTTTTCACCCCAAAACTCTCTTCCGAACCTCTAACTACCAAACACCCAAAAATAGCTTTTTGAGTTGATCAAACCTCTCTTTCCTCTCAAACCTCTCTTTTTGCCTCAAACCGCTAACTCCCAAACACCACCATATATATTTCCGTATTGTTTTCTTTCATGTACCCGTATCCTCAAATTTTTCATTGACGTTTTCCCTTACCCGATTTGTGTCCGTACTCGTACCAGTATTCATTTTTGTGCAACTTAGGATAAATGTCCATTTTAAGAAGATAATGTGTGAAGGTGGTACGTAGTATTATTTTTGAAATAAATAAAATGTGAGATTATTATGAGCAGACCAACCAAAGATGGGATTATTGTTTTACATTTTTATAAATATTAATGGGTTATATATATATATATATATATATATATATATATATATATATATATATAACACATAAGGGTTTCTCACAAAAAAAAAAAAAAAAAAGTTAAGGGGGTAACTGAAAAAATTTCTTATTTTAAATTGACATATAAAACCCATGTATTCATAAAAATGGAGGGAAAAAAGAGTGAAATCTTTTCATTAACGGTAAAGCCGCCAGTGCACCAAAATTATTATTTATTTTTTTTGTTGGCAAGGAACAAAATTAAATTGATCACTATTAAAATTGAGTTAATTAATTACCAAAGAACCATGTATAAACCCATATATACATATATAAATAACCGAAAGCAATCCATTTTTCTAACATAAACCAAGAATCCCATAAACACATCAAACTCCATTTAATTTGTTCTCTAAAAAAAAAAAAAAGAAATCAAGAATTGAACTAACTAACCAAACAGCATTAATTCAAAGAATGGATAACGATAATTCAGCAGGTGGTGGTGCTGTAATGTTATGGAGGTTCATATTTGTTATGTTGTATGTTATGTCGTTTATTGTCATCATGTTTGACGACGATCCTACCTTTAGTGTTGTCATGTTTCACATTTTTGAAACCTTTTTATTGCTATGGTATTTGTTATCCTTGTTACTTTATTATACTAACAACAACAACAACAATAATAATAATAATGATAACAACAACAACAACAACGACAACAACGACAACAACGACGACGACATTGGCGTTTTTGACAATTCAAGAAAGAGGATTAAAGATGAATAATGGATAATAAAGGGGTGATTTCATTTGGTTTTCAAGAATGAATTAATGAAGATGGTGCAAATTCAAGCTAGGGTAAGGGATTTTTTAGTACTAATTAGTAAGTTCTTTTTCATGTTTAGGTTACTATATATGGAATTAATAATGATTAGTAGTTTTTTTTAGTTTGTATTAGTACTACCAAGATTGAATAAAGATTAGGTTTATTTTAAAGATGATGTTGAATGTATAAGTCTTTTAGGAGTGATTAATAATAGTTTAAATTTTGGATTCTTATATAAAAGCAATTTGGATATATGTTTTATTGTTTGTTTGGAATTGCTTTGCTTGATTGCTTGTCTTAACATACAATTTGTCTTAATAATTTTTCAATTTCTGGAGCAATTGCTAAGTAATTTCCACATTAAGATGTAAACGAACAAACATTATTTTTTCAAGGAAGATTTACAAGAAACAATTAGCTTTAATTTTAATAATCTTTTCTTTTTTCGATCTTTTTGGCATTAAACAAATATAAGAAAATTTCTTGAGATATCAGAACTCAAGAGTTGGTTAAGACATTATATTGAACCTCTCTCATAACGTAGGTTGTACATAGAAAACACCTTAATCAACATCTAGAAACAAAAATCAATGCTGAAAAATAGTACAGTCTTAAGATTTGATATCACAAGATTTTTTTTTTCCCCCAAAGGTATATGTTAAATGCCAAAGAAATAGAAGGCTTATTTCTCATAAAAAGCAACAAGTGGTTGTTTCTCACAAACCTTCAAATTTTCAAAGAACAACATTAATTATATAGATAGCATACCATCAATCTTCCATTTTCAATTTTGATTTGTAAATTAAGGATATGGAATCAATCAATCTAATAACCAATAGTAATTATTAGTAACTGATTTGGGATGCCTTGTCAACAATTGCATTGAATGTCTTAACTTATGCGGCTTGTTTGGTAGTGTAATAACCCGGAATTTTGGGCCAGAAAATTTCGCGGTTATTAATGTGATTTCCCTAGAATATTATCTCATAACCGGCAGCTCATGAAGTAAAACCGGCAGCATAGAACCGGCAGCTTGTGAAGTAAAACCGGCAGTATAGAACCGGCAGCTTGTGATGTAAAACCGGCAGTATAGAACCGGCAGCTTGTGAAGTCCAAGACCGGCAGTTTATGAAGTTCAAACCGGCAGCTTTGAAGCCTCATCTTCAAAACTGGCAGCTTCATCTTGAATTCTCAAATTGGGCCAAGGACCCAACCTTTTCCTTTTTATTGCCCTTGGCCGGCCTCCCTCCTTCTTTTGGGCCAATGGGTATTTGTTTTTGTTAGCTAGTTGGTAAGGTATGATTAGGTTAATTAAGACCCATTAATTTAAACCTAGTCTAACTAATTAACTAGGTCTTCCATATTTTGCTCAACCTCCCCCTCTTTTCTCTTGGCTCACGGCCCTTGTGGTTTTTATGGGGATTGTTTTCTCTTCTTTTTCTATAAATAGGACCTAATGCACTCACTTGATTCCTAATTGCTAATATTTTCATAAACCCTAAATAAAACTCTTTCTTCCTCCCTTACCTTCAAAAAGTCGAACCATTCTTATACCTTGGATTAATTTAGCGTTTAAGGTAACTTCGCTATCTCCTTTAATCTATGGGTAGAAAAACACATAGTTAATTAGGAATTAAATATGAAAATTGTAGGGAATTTGATCTTGTTTTAGTTGAAATTGTCGAGCATGATGATATATTATTCTTGATTTATTTTCATGATTTTTCTTGATTTCTATGTATGATTTATGCATGTTTTAATAATTAAATTTGTATAATTTAATTCATAATATTTATGTAAAGTTCGAAATATATTATGAAATCGATGATTTATATTTCTGATTTTTAGACTAAGTTTGTCGAGTGATGGGAAATTGTAAAGAAAGGTTAAAAATCTAATTTTTATGTTAATCTTGATCTCTTTGAGTTAATTATGTAAATCTTTGATTAAATCTTTAATTAGTTCTTTAGATTGTATCATGTTGTATTGTATTCTTGAATTTGCAAATTTTATTTCTTGATTAATATATGAATGCCGTGTATATTATGAAAGAATTAAAGCATGAATTTTGATCTTGTTTCTTTAATTTAATCTTGATAATTGTATGCTAAAAATACGATTTTTACTAATGTTGTTTAATTAATTTAATTAATCTTGTTGGTTGGATTTAATTAGATTAATTGATAAAATTGATATTTTGAGGTAAAATGTCGAGTGGGTAAAAAAATAAGGAAAATATGATTTTTATCTTATTTTGGTAATTTTTGTAATTATATTGATTAATTAAATTAATTCTAGAAAATAATTAATTATTGTTGTATTTTTTTTTTAATAATGCCGTGTGAATAGGTAGAATTAGTCAATTTTGTTTGATTTGAATTATTATTAATTTAGGGAATAATTGATAATAAAAGTTACGATAAAATAATTATTAGGGATAAGTTGTAAAGTAAAGGGATAGATAATATGACTATTATTATTACTAATAGTATTCGGCTATTACAATTATTAATAATAATATCTACAAGTTAGTATATGATATTAAGGTTAGTATCCGAAAGGATAGGTTATAAGTATATGATAAGATATCAAGGACAGTATAAGATAAGATTTAAAGTTGCATAAGATACTACTAGGGATAAGAAAGGAAACAGAGTAATAGCTATACATATTATGTTTCGGTCTCTGGCTAGGAAAGACTTGGTATTTAAGGTGGCCAATACACGTGCCGCACCTCTCTTTCCTGGGACTCCGAACATTTCATTTCCTATTACGGTCACCTAGTATTTCCCAATATATGATATGATATGATTAAATAAAGATATACGATGTAATATAAAGAATTGAAAGATAATAAGTTAAGATCGCCCCTGCGATGACGCAAAGGTCATCAATCGGGTTAATAAGATAGGACGCCCCTGCGATAACGCAAAGGTTGTCAATTGGGTTTAGTCGATGCCACTGCTCACATGGGACGAACGCAAAGGTTCCCCCGCCCAGTTCTTGGTTCTAGAATATGGAGTCGTCTAGGTAGTTCTCGCAAAGGAGGGCTACTTAGGGGTTATGGCCATAGCTTAGGCTTAGTTCTCGCAAAGGAGGGTTACGGGTGGGACGCAAAGGTTCACCCCGACATGTTTTAGGAAAGTTGCGAACGCAAAGGTTCGCTACGAGCTGAAGAAGACAGTCCGCAAAGATGATAAGATAAGATGATATAATAAGTACATATGTAAAGCTAAGAAGATATTATGTTCTTATTATAAGTTTGATGTTATGGTATAAGATAAGATATGATTATTGATGATAAGATACGTTACATTTTATGAAGAGAACATGTTAAGTATGAACATGAAATACGAAAGTATAGTATATGACGAGTATAAGTATTTGAATATCTAAGTCTTCCGCTGTGTATGAATCTGTATTTAAGTAAGTATATATGCGTATGTATGTACATGGATGGTTTGTGTATTTTTGTACGTATTCTAACCGTATTTGCAGGGTTGTTTGTACGTACATTATACGTAAAGTATACGTATTCTAACCGTATCTCTGCAGGTGTATTTATACGTATTTTTATACATACATGTATACGTATTCCTATACGTACTTTTATACGTATTTTATACGCACATTTATACGTATATTTATACGTACTTTCATACGTATTTTTGTATGTTTGTATAAAGCATGTATTAAATTCTTTACAGTTTTTATGTGTATTTCTATGCTATTATGTGTTTGGTGGTCCCTCGGTTAAATGGGACAGCCTAGTTACTCGCCACTGATGGTGGACCCCCCCTCAGTTTCAGGTGACGATGCAGCAGAGTAGAGCGGGCTTCGCTGGATGGGCTTGAGTAGATTAGTATCTTATTTTGAGTATTTAGTTTTCCCAGAACATTTTGAGACATTTATTAGTTTATTTCATGTTCCCAGCATGTTGGGACAATATTCTCAGGTTTTTTTTATGTAGTAACGATTGTTGGATTATTATGGATAGTTAGTAGTTTACTTAATAAAAGATAATTTATTCTTTCAATTAAGTTGATTTATTGTTATTTAAATTATTAATGATCCGAATGTCGATTTCCCTTCGTAAAACGACAAGTTAAAAAGTCGGGTCATTACAGGTAGCCGGTTATAAATTATGGTAATGGGAATGAATTTATAACTAAATTTGGAAGGGAAATCAAAATCCATTCCCATGGTGGTGCTACCTTAGCTCCAATTTATCTAATTTTCTTCACAAATATCCATTCCCATCAAATACCACCCTCTCCAATGGTAATGGATGAGAATGAAAAATGAGAAGAAAATTGAAGCTTGGGAATGAAAATTTGTTTTCCATAGAGATTAAAAGGTTCCTCCTTAACAAAATTACACTATAAATTCATTACCATTACCACGATTTATTACCAACAACCGAACGGGCCGATGGTGCATTTGATTCAACTTATTTAAGCATTGTAGTGTTTATTTTTAAAAAGTATCAAATCAAAAAGGTTCATATCAGATAAGATCAGATTAGAAAAATCTAGATCAGATCAGGATAATTCAAATTAGATCAGAAAAGTTATAATTATAAAAATAATTACAATGAAAAAAATCAGATCGGATCAGAATTTTTTTGATAACATCGACCATATTAGATCAAAAAAATTATATAAGATCAGACGAATCAAATACACTCTTAGTGTTGTTGACTTAATTCATAAGAATTAACAAAAGTTAGACTCAATATATTTGATTTATTCGGCCAAACATATATTTATAGAAGGTTAGAAAAATCATGTAACTCGCCCAAAAACCACACGCATAACTATAAAAAAAAATTAAAATTAAATCTATCTAATCTAGATCTCATGCCTGAAACTCGATAAAATTAAATTAGTAATCAAATATAAACTATATATAAATAACAACCTACACACCCATGACCAATTCAATTAAAGGTGTGTTTAATTTAGTATGATTAACATAAATGTAATGGAAATGAATTTGATAAGGAGTGGAAAGGATAGATAATAAAAAGTGTTACATAGGATATGTGTTTAGTGATGGCAATTGATTGGATATTGGATCCGCCCCCGGATCCAGATCTGTTTTTGAGGATCTGGATCTTTATATTTTGGATCCGCGCGGATCCGGGTCGGATATGAATCCTGGAAAAATGCGGATATCGATCTTGTTTATAGATACGCAAGATCTGCAGATCTGTTTTTTAATAAAACATATACTAAATTAATGATAGTCTTGTAAGTTATATGACCCAAATGCCAAATACTTCAAAAGTCGAAATAGTCCACCACGCATGTTGATTATGTAATGTATGGATTTTAGGATGTTGGTGATGTTAGTTTGTTAATACTTACTACTTAGGGCTTATTTACTTCAGCTTAAATTCAGTTCAGTTCAACTCAGCTCAGTTCAGTACAGTTCTCAATTTCCTTCTCTTATAAAATATTACTTTCATCTGTATTCAGTTCAGTTCAGTTCAGCTATATTCAGCTAAAATAAACGAGCCCTTAGTAGTAGGTTTTAATTTGCATATTAATTGTGTATGTGATTAAATGACAAGTTTTAATGCATTAAAAGTTTTAATTATATCATTTAGTATGTATAATATAAGAGGATCTACAAGGTCTGTAGGATATGGATCTGGATATGTTAATATTTGTGCTAGCTACATTAATTGATATGGCTTTATCATATTTTACTTATAAACTATAGTATTCTGACCTAGACGATGCCCCGAGTCATAATTTTTAATTTTATTTTCTTTGTCATTGATCTATTGGCATCTAAATTATTATAAATGAAAATTGTTTATAATAATTGAAATAATCTTTCTATATACAAGCTAGATTGCACCAAAACGAGTACGGGTACGAGTACAGATAAGAAACAGGCACGGAAAAACGTCACAGACAAATTAAGAATTCTGGTATGTGAAAGAAAAAAATAAAAGAATATATAAATTTATACCTAGTTTCAACAAAACATTGCGGTAAATATCATATTCAGTGATGATAATACTGATATTCATTATATATATTCAAAACCTGAAAGATATATATTAACAATTAATCAAAGCGAAATAAATAACTTAGAGTTTATGAGATACTTGAGTAAGCTTAATCATTTGTTTCAATGTGGGTATGTGTGTGCAACTTATATCGGTGTCGTATCGGTGTCGGCCAAGGGGTATGACAGGTTGGAAGTGTGTCCGTGCTTCGTTCCTAGTATACAAGGAGAAGATGTAAACTACTGGTAAAAAGCCTTGCTACATGCATGGAATTGGGGTGTTGTTCATCATTAGAAGACTAATGACATGGCACAAACACATAGACTAATGAAATGGCATAAAGACTTAGCGCTTGCATAGCGCAATACGGTGCAAGGAACGCCTTTTAATATATTGTATAGATATTAAACCAAAAAATTAGGGTAGACACCAGGATTTTACATTCTATTGTAAAGGTTATGAGTTTGATTTATTTGTATTCTATGCAATGTTTATAATTTTAATTAAGATCTAAAACCCCTTGTTTTTCCTACATGGGTAATCATACATCATATATGTGTGATGTAACACGTACGGTATTAATTTACGAGCACCTCTTAATTATACGTATTGATAAAATTGGAGGGAAAAACAATTAAATCTTTTCATAAACGGTAAAGCCAATATATAATGCAACAAAATGGTTTTTTTTTTTTTTTGAGCAAACAAAATGAAATTGATCACTAATAAATTTGAGCTAATTAATTAATTAGCAACCATAGTCCATATTTAAGTCACAGCATTACCAGAGTAACAAATAACCGAAAGCAATCCATTTTCTAACCAAGAATCATCCATCCAATTCAAGAACCACCTATACAAATTAAACATTTCAAATTATAAATTTTAATGGTAATAAATTTTATTAATAGTCTGAGTATATATTGAAGGTTCACATTCAAAAATTTCAAGTAGGAAATTAAATAATGGAGGATGATACTTCTTTAGGTGGTGCAGTACGTTTATGGTTGATATTTTATTTCCTTTACGTTATGTCTATTATTATCATTTATAAT
The DNA here is from genome assembly GCA_951394345.1 of Salicornia ramosissima. NCBI lineage: Eukaryota > Viridiplantae > Streptophyta > Magnoliopsida > Caryophyllales > Amaranthaceae > Salicornia > Salicornia ramosissima. The sequence goes on along the minus strand of OX596239.1, from coordinate 51,062,586 downwards.
GATAATGCCATTGGTCTTGCCATGATGCACGTTTTTGAAACCTATGTTGCTATTGCATTTGTTATATCATTATTACTTTCTTTTTGTAATTACAATAACAATAACAATAACAATAATAATAATAATAATAATAATAATAATGACGACGAGACTGTTGGCGTTGTTTCTGACAAGAAAAAGGATGAAGGATGATGATGAATGACAGAAGCACAAAGATGATAATAAAGGGGTGATTTCATTTGGTGTTCAAGAATGAAGATGATGTCAATTCAAGCTAGGGTACGTAATTACATACTCCTTTATTTTAGGGATTATTTTTTAGTACTAATTAAGTTGTTTAATAGCTTCAAGTTTAGGTGATTATGGAATGGTTAGTAGTGATTAGTAGTTTTAGTTTAGTACTTCCTTCGTAACATTTTAATTGCAACAATTTGACATAAAGTATAGAGAAAAATATGTCAAATCGTTGCGCGCAATTAATATATTACAGAGGGAGTACGTACTACCAAGATGGAATAATGATTAGGTTTATATAGATGATGTTGGATTCTTAATTATGTACTAATAAAAACAATTTGGATATGTTTTATTGTTTCTTTTGAATTATATTGCTTGCTTGTCCAAACAATTTGTCTACTTTGCTCGCTTAAGCATTTCTTTAATTTATCAATTAACCCAATGCATAGAAACGACAGGAATTATATATTGATTGAATGGAAAATTTGTTGCCTGTTTAATATGCAACACAAAAGGCCTAATATATAGCAAGAACAATTTCTCAATTTCTGGAGCAATTGCTAAGTAATTTCATTAAGATGTGAACGATCATATTTTTTTGAAGGAAAATTTACTAGAAGCAACTTTTTTATTTATTGCGAGATTTTTCTAGGTTTAGACGGGCCGTGACAAAACAAGGTTGGAAGCAACTTTTTATTTACTAGAAGCAACTTTTTAAGTAATTGATTTTACTGATGCAAAGAATTAGGGTTACTGTTAGTGACAAAACAAGGTTACTTATATAATTGATTGTGAATTATTTCTTTAATAAGCAAATATGGTCCTAATGCTATGGACTAGTCCGGCTAAGCCAAATCAAGACGGTTGAACCAATGAATCAAAATTTTTTATTTTCTTGTACTAAGAACCAGATTGGAACTATATATTTTTTTTACCTAGTCCAATCTTGGTTGGCTCGATTTTTTGGTCCGGACTAGTTTGGACCAAATTCTTGATTATTATTTTATTTTTTAAAAAAAGCAAAACTTATTCTTATCTTTTTTAAAAAAAAAAATTATTTGCATTTTTTATATACTTCTGTATTCAAAATATAAAAAAAAATGTTAATAAATTTCTTTAGAAATATATGTATTAATTTTAAACATATAATCATAACAACAATCTATTTTATATTTTTCACCTCCTATAATGAAGGAAAGTCTTTTTCCCCTTCAGAATTATTGTTCCTTCATTCTCGGATCTGAAAAACAAAACCTTTTTTATGTGGATACCAATTTTCTAAACGCAAGTTTTTAAAACTAAATTATAAAAAAAAATAAGGGAAATATACTCGAGTTTTTTTTACCTAATGTTAAACATAATTCCCAAAAGTAACCTTTTTTTGTTTAAAAATTGTTAAAAACACTAACCATGGTTAATAAATTGAAAAAAAAAACAAAAAAAATAAATAAAGGAAAAACAACCACAAATTGGGGGCAATCGGATCATTTTTTGTAAAATCCGACCTCAAATCGGAACCCTTAAGGATAAAAATGACCCGTAAAACCTAAAGCGGACTATTTTTTTCACATAAATCAATGCGCGCAAAACGTGGCGAATTGGGAACGCAAACTGGGGGCATTCAAATCATTTTTTGCAAAATCCGACCTCAAATCAGATCTCGTAAGGAAAAAATGACCCGTAAAACCATGAGCGGACTATTTTTTTCACGTAGATCAATGCGCGCAAATAGATGCAAATCAGAAACGCAAATTGGGGGCAATCGGATCATTTTTTGCAAAAACCCATTAATTTAATATATTACTTGGTTTAATTTTTATTTTTTTAAAAAAGAAAATTAAAAAAATTGTTAACCAAAGTTAAATCTAACCTTAAAATAGGTATATTCCAATACATTTAACGGAATATACCTTCTAAATGTAACGGATGGGAATTAGACGTAATTTTAGGTATACCACTGGGATTAAAATAAACTCGGGTATACCAGTGGGATTTCGAAAAAGCTCGGGTATACCACTGAGAATTTTCCAAAAAATAATGAAATGAAATTATTTCTTTTATAATAATTGCAATTATTTATAAAAGAAATAGTGGAGAAGATGAAGTCTGAAATTGCACCAAAAAATAAGGGAATTTCATGGAAGAACAAGAACAGAAAAAAGGAAGAAGAAAATGCTGGAAATTATCAAGTTGAAGAAAAAATTAAAAAGATAGGTAACTTGCCTATGAATGAAGAAAATAAGAAATTGGAAAATCAAAGAGATGTTAATGATGAACAAGAAAATATACGTTTGGATAAATTAGGTAATTTTACATGCAGGAAAAGAAACCGAAAAGGCACTCCTTATAGAGCCCCGACACTCTCTTTTGAGGGTTATTTTTAGAATTTTAGGGTAAGTATTCCCTTTTTTTCGGGTTTAAATTTCTTAGATCATGTTAAAGTTTCAATTTACATGAATTCTATATAATTAATGTTGATTTGATTTTATTTTTGTTTAATAACTACTTAGTGATAGATTTTGCTTATCTCTATACAAATGCAATTTAGAAAGTTAATGTTTATTATGCTGATGATAAATGTTCAGTTGGTTTAATTTTGAGATTTGAGTAATGTTTATTAATCAAGTGTTCTAGTAATGTTTATTCAAATTTGAAACCGGTGGAATTGTTTTTTTGTGCGGATGTTGAGCATGCAATACTTGACATTACAATGGATGAAAAAGCAATGAACATGGGAGATGGTAAAGTGAAATATTTTTTGGCAAGTAATAAATGGTTAGAGTTGATAGATATATGTTTTTTCTTTAAGTGGTAAACAATGTTTAGTTCGCCTGAAAAGCTGATGAGAATTCCCAAAAAGTTAACAAAAAAACTTTAAGGTCCTAAAAGATGAAAAAAATAATATCCACATCTTTTTACTTAACTTAATAGGATTCTCCTTATCATCTAGCAATGATGAAATGCTTTTCAAGATCCAAGTAGATTAGAACTCCTCTCATTGCCCACAAACTACGACGCATTTTTTTGGAATTTCTAGTAAAACTCTCCTCATTGTCCATCAATGTTAAGGTCTTGTGTTAATATATAGTTGTGTAAAAAAAATAAGAGGAAAAATAAGTTATCTTGATGCCGAGGCAAACTATGGATGCTACTTGAATCTTCCATTGAAAAGAGGAAAAATTTGTTATCCATGGTTCTTTTTATGGTAACTCAGCCTCAGTCGGTATCGTCCTTCATTATCATCGTGGTGATTACACAGTAGCTTAATATTTTTTCTTAAGCAATACTTCTCCTCTCATTGCTGAAGCTATGACTGTATGTAAAGGTTTTACTTCTTGCTTGTCAACATATATAGTTTTTCTTTTATTTTTATTGAAGTTAACAACCTAAGAATTATCAATGTTTTTCAGAGTAAATTCTACTAACTTTGGAAATTTCAACTGCTTATGGAGGATATCCAAACTTTGCTCAGCTCCTAGATTTCACTTTGGCTTTTTCAGCTCACATCTTGTAAATTTTTTCTAATACTTAGTATAAAAGAAAAAATTATATAATCATGTAAGGTTTTAAAAAATAGGATATTTATATTCAACCATTATAATTTTTACTAGTATATAATTAAAGAAATAAATAATATAAAACGGTAAGAGTGAAAATCACAAGAATTTTATGGCTTAGAGTAAAATAAATAAAAGGAGAAATAATTTGTTATTACAAGTTAGAGTACAAAATAAACACACGACAAAAAGAAGAAGTGGATAAATGCAATAATCAGATAAGAGTAGAATGAAAAATATCTTCAACATGACACTCATAATTTCATTTCATCCAAAAAGAGAAGTGGATAAATGCAATAATCACTCGAATATATAGTTCATAAATAGGAAATCAAGGATGAATTACTCCTAGTAAACTGAATGGTAGTTTTCACACAATTGCATCGCATATAATATATTTCTGGGCCTCAACCTTCAGTCCGTCAGCTTAAACTTTTGGTTGAAATGATCCTCTAACATGGTATCAAGAGCTAACGTGATATAAAGGTCACGAGTTCGAATCTTTCCTCCCTCTCTCTTCTAAGTGGAATTAATTCGCGTCGGGTATGATAGGGCCTGTGCTGCGTCCATATTTCAAGCCCAAAGGGTCTTTCATGTAAGGGGGAGTGATAGAGTATATAACATATTCATGGGCATCAACTATTAGCTAAATTGGGCTCAATCCAAATTTTTGTACCTATCCCATTTTACTCACCATAACATCACCTTACATATAAACAAAAGTGAAGTGCTTATAAAAATTTGGAGTGCGTAATTCGGCACCCGATAAATTGACCCACTTTATTACTCCCTCAGTTTAGTGTTTAGAAAGAAATTGTTATATTTGAAATCTAACGCGGTGATTAAGAAAAGTAGTAACGAAGTATAAAAAACATTGAAAGTATTATGATTCATGGGGTAGTAATTGAAATTAATTAATTTTTTTTTGATTTAAAATTTTTATTATTAATTATAAAAGATATTTTATTCCATAGTAGTAATTGCATTGGAAAGACTAAGTAAAGTAACATTAGCAAGTGATGCATGATACTAATTGCAACCAATGAAATGATAATTATAAAAAACAATTATTCCAAGAGTGTGTTCTCTTCAAGGGTTTACAATCTTGATTCTAATCTAATTCAATTCAATCCAATTCAATTTAATCCAATTCAGTCTCGCAAAGAAAACACGCACATTAGAATACATAATATATAACGATTATAAATGGAATATTGTACTCCCTCCGTTCACAAATAAGTGCTCCATTTTGACCAAAATTATGAGAGTTTTTTGGTCAAAATAGAGCACTTATTTGTGTACAGATCGAGGGAGTACAAGTTTGGTAAAAAAAAATTAAGTGCTGTAAAAAGTTATTAAACTTTTGACTAATAACAAAATTAAATCATAAACATCTTTTTATTGTTTTGTCAATATCAGAATTGCTTAATTGGCTTATCATCCCTTTGATTTGAGGACACATGATATGACAAAAACTAGTTAGTGGGTGGAATGAAAGGACTGAAGAGGTTAGTGCCATTTTTACGTTTTGTTTCCCATTTTCTTTTGTTTGGGAAGTGGGCTTTGCTTCTCATTAATGAACAGTTTTTTTTTTTTTTTTTCATTATGAATTACTTAATCAGCAAGCACATGGTACGATTTTATTGACATTTTGGTTAATCCTTCCCTCTCTATCAACAAGGAACTCTCAAATCTCAATAATCTTTGTCGTTGGTTACCCTTTTACTGTTTTACATGATCAACTACGCGCATATATATATATATGTATATATATATTTATGGTGCGTTTGATTCGTCTGAAATAGACTGACCTGATATGATCTTAAATTTTCTAGTCTGATCTGATTTTTCATATTGTAGTTATTATTATAATTATAATTTTTTTGATCTGATGTGAACTTTTCTAATCTGATGTGAACTTTTCTGTCCTGATCTGAAATTTTAAAAAATACGCACAATAATGCTTATTTAAGTTAAATCAAACGCACCCATACTCCATCAATTTGTCTCTTTTTATTGTTCATATATACGTTCATACCATTATTTAGTATTAGACAGAGTTAAGGTATACTTGGTTTAAAAAAGTAGAATAACAGAATGGTATGAGAATGATAATCTCCTAGCCCCTAGGTGTGGATTGAAAATTCAGTACTTTCATATAGTTGTTTGGTCCATTCTATTAATAAAGGGGAGGTATAAGATTCATGAGGTTGAGAAACCATTAGGTATGAGGTTCCATACCCAAATACCCCGAGCAAACACCCTATTGTTTATTAATAGTACGTATCACATCCATTCCATTCCATCCTAAAATCTTGCAACCAAACATGCTCTATCTTCTAATTATTTTTAAAATACATTGCAAAAAACTGGCCCAATAGTGACGGGTACTAATTAATGACGGACTTAAATCCTGTTTCAAATGTAGATGTTTTATGGCAAGTTTTGACCCCATCGTTAAAATTCATCTAATATGTAACCCAAACCCTATTAAAATTGACTCATTTACGACGGGATTGCGGTGGAAAAAATCATTTACGACTCCCCTTTTCTAGGACGAGGTCACATTTTTACAACGAAAAATATCTTTTACGACCACCATTTCTACCACGGGCAATGGCAGGTCCACCTTATAACAAGTGGGGTCCGTTGACCCCACTTGAACCTAAATGTGTAAATTTTTCTCTTGTAAAATTTAGAAAATTTTCAAATTTTCCCTATAATTTGGAATTATTGACCCCTATTAAATTTATCAAATGCATTTTGACCCCACTAAACATTTTTTTTAGATCCGCCACTAACCACGGTCACATTTTTGCGATGAGAATTCCCGTCGTAAATATCATCGTTTCGAGTACCATAAGAAAATATGATTATGTAAGTATTTTATTTTTTGATTCATCTCAATAATTATTTTAATAGTTTATTTGATGACCTAAGGGGAATATATACATATTCAGGGGAATTGGTCGATAAGCTGCGCACAACGTTTGGTTAGCAAAAGTAATCCCTTCTTACCTCATTTAAGAATTCACGAGAATTCCAAATTTTTATTCAACAACCGAATAAGTTAAGAAAATTCCTATAGAATTAGTAAGGGATATAACTTTACATTGAATATAATAAAAAAAATCATATAGGAATTTAATTCCCAAATCGTCCAAATAATTAACAAAGCCAAATATTTATATTTTTACTAACATGTAATTCAAAATATTTATATTCAACAACCAAATGGAAACAATAAAATAATTTTTTTAAAGGGGTCCTTATCCGGTTTTCGAAATCAATTTTGAATCCGACTAATCCAGATTCGAGCAGGGTCAGACCCCAATTGGGGGAAAAGCTCTCCCAACACAAACTGCTGCATTCCCAAAGCTCGAACCCGAGACCTTGATTAAGCTAGAACAGCTTCCTTATCAGCTGATCTAAGAATCTGTTGGTTAAAATGATGAAGAGGTTATTGTAAATTTATGCATGTATACATACTTAACATTTAGTTCATGATACTTATAAATCTATGCATGGAGTAGTACAGTGGAGTACTTATATATAGATCTATAATGATATCAACTTAAAGATTAGAAAGAATAAGGATCGAACACCCCCAATTTTATAGGTGGAGAGACCATGAGTGTTCCACTACTTGATTCTTGATAAATTGATTATTTTTAAATTCACCTCTATATATAAGTGATCTGCTAATTTTTGCCCTAATTTTTTTTCTTTTTTCTAAGCCTCATATATAGACCTAGTTATTGGACAAATCGAGTCATGATGGGAGTGGGGAACTTTGCTTTTTGGTTGGGAAGTGTCTCTATAAGCAGGCTCATTACTGGTTCACAAGTTAGTTGTGGTCGGACCAATAAACAATTAAAAAATAAATAAAATTCAAGATACCCAAAAGTAAAAACTAGTGTATAGAAATCTGATCAGTAGATGTAATTAGTTTTGCCGAAACATTTTTTGGCAAAATTATGAGGAAGGTATTTTTTTTAATCATGTATTGACCCTGACCAATAAGGCCCTTTGGCCATGTCCATTAATTAAGCGGCATGTCCGTTAAATATACTATTAACTTGACCCTAACGGTCCATTTGGTAGCCGGTCATAAATAGAGGTAATGAGAATGAATTTTTAACTAAATTTGGAAGGGAAATCAAAATTCATTCCCATGGTGGTGCTAGATTAACTCTAATTTATCTAATTTTCTTCACAAATATCATTCACATCTAGTACCACCTTTCCACATAATAATAAATGATAATATAAAATTTAAAAAAAAAATTCAAGTTTGGGAATGAAAAATATGATTTTCATGGCGATCATGAAGTTGTTCCTTAATAAATTACACTTTAAATTCATTATCATTACCACAATGTATTACCAACAACTAAACGGGCCGTAAGTGCATTCTGATTGGGTTACTCTGACTCTATGTAATAATCAAGGGTCTAAGACTATTCCCGCATATAAATATAAACTAGTTTTCTCCCGTGCAATGCACGGGTTTTATTTGATTTTAAAATATTGAATTCATTTTAATTAGTTTAACCTTTTCCTTTTCTTAGTATTTTTGAAAAATCTATTTTGATTTTGATTCAATTTTCTATATGACCTATAAAAGTCAAATTAGAATAATAATAGAGTAAAGATTTAAAAAAATCTCAATAAAGCAAAAATAGTGATCTTAATAAATAACTAAAATTACAAAAAAAAAAAAAAACAACTTGTAACGTTTTTACTCTTTGTTTTTTAATTGAAGAATGATAATCAGTAATTATTTGGAGTAAAAAGGTAAAAAAAAAAACAAAATAGAATCATATGCGTTTAGGTAAAAAACTAATATAAATAATCATGAAGGCATTGAGTAGTATTCATATTACCTTAATAGTAGTAGAGTATCAAAAGTGACACATGGCAAAGAATGTATTAGAGGTGGACACGTGGCACATAAAACATCCTGTTTTAAATATTTAAGTTTAGATTAGATTAGGTTAGTACAATAGTACTCAAGCCTTAATTAACCCTATTCCAGTATACCTACATGATTATAAAATTAATCAACTTTATTTATCCTTGCCATCCACACAAAATTGATTAGATTTGTTACTTTTATCCAATTATCCATGCTACTTTATAATTACTTTGATATAAAAATCTCTAGTAAAAAGGAATGTGTGACTTTCTTAATTGGGTGCGATAAAATCTTTAATATAATAGGGGGATCAAAGCTTTGGTCTATCCGATTCACAAGCCTTGCATTTTCAAGAGGCTTATATTACGATAAGACTTTTAATTGGTTGTTGGAAAACCATGCTTTTAGATGAATATGTTTCTCACTAAAATGAGTTTCAAAAATAAACACAAGCTCTTAAATCTACGTGTACAATCAATTGGATTAAGTTGTATTCAATTTAAAAATTACAACAAATTGCAAGACCCTCTTGTAGAAAGCTATAAAGGACAACGATCGTTGTGAAAGACGAATGAATTCATCAATTTTATTTAATTCAATTTTATTTGTATCTGTTGGATTTAATCTCTTTTGTAGATGTCTTATGACTTTTTATTAATGAATCGATCTTTATTTATAAAAAAAAATCGCAAACTCTTAAATTCTGTTTATGAAATGTATGAGGTTGATAATTTAAATTTTGTAAACATACTAGTAGAGTATGGACAATTCAAACTATGTAGTACATAAATACACTATATAAATCAAAGAAATACCGAGATATAGCATATATAGAAGAACCCAAAAATATTTTAGTTGATGCTTTGATGTTGGCTCTTTTTAGGCCTAGTTTTATGGACTTAATTTTTGAAATTTCACTTCTGACAAATTTAATTTTGTTTAATTAAATTTAGATTAATTCAATTCAAAACAACTGGTTCTTAATGCCCGGCGTTTTTATTAATTCCATCTTACTTGCACCATGTTGAATGTCAAAATAAAATATGTTACTACCAAATTGCTAACAGCTTGTGTAAGTAATCTTTCTTGAATGGTTTTACGTGTCGATTTTGTAAAAATGTAAAATATTAAGCAATTCGCAGAGAACTAATTAAAAAAATAGTATTTTCCCACAGTTTTTGTGAGTTGTTCTCGTTCAAAATGTTACAATATTTTAAAAGAGAAAGTATTGGATCAGACCGTCTGTCCCAATGTTACTGTCAGACGGGCTGGCCTTCTTCTGTACTTGCATATCGTAAAAAAGATCCAATTTCTCTTCGAATTCTCTCAACAAAAATGGCAACTTCCTCTCTCATCTTCCTTCTCCTTCCTCTCTTCCTAACAATCAAAACCCCTTCACCTACCTCAGACCCCATCTCTGAAACCTTCAATACCAGTCCTCCCATGGTGTCGTCAGTCTCACTCCCTCGCCGACCCGACGATATGAATAGCAGTATTAGAATTTGGGCAACAAAAATTCAGTCGAAAATTAAAGGGCCAAACTTGTGCAATTAGGGAGTGGGGTCCCCGACCTACGTTTCTTTAATCAAAGCATAAAATAACTCTATAAAGATGAAGGTAGTGGCCATTGATAAGGTAGCAGATGAACTTGTCCAGGGAGAAGATGAACTTTCAATTTTCAATTTTCAGTCAGGGAGAATGAAGTTACTGTCTCCATGTCTCCAACTTTCATTTTTGGAGAAGACGAACTTGGACCTGGATGGTTCAATTTGTTGTCCAGATCTTAAAATCAATATCCACGTTATTCCTTTTTTATCTAGGTACTCACATTTTTGTCCATATCTTCAATTTGTTATCTCTTTAATTTGTCCAGGTCTCAAAATTTTTGTTTAGGTCTTTCCTTTTTTTTTTACCAGGTTTTAATTTTTTGGTCAGGTTTTAATTTGTTCTGTCCAGGTTTTAAAGTGTTTTGGCCAGGTTTTAAATTTTTTGACGAGGTTTTAAAGTTTTTTTATCAGGTTTTAATTTTGGCCAGATTTTAATTTTTTTTTGTCCAGATTTTAAAGTGTTTTGGCCAAGTTTTAAATTTTTTGACCAGGTCAATGGGTCTTTTGTCCAGGTACATAAATCTTTAGTCTAGCTTGTTTGGACTCGTCTGACAGTAACATTACTGTCAGACAAGTCTGACACAATACATTCTCATTTTAAAAATAGATAATTTTTTAAATAATACTTAAAACGGTAGCAGTGGGGTATTTTTTATTTGGCCCAATTTGTAATTTGAAAATATCAATTTTTATAATTTTTAATAAAACATACTCAACTAATCACCTATATATTAGGGGTCAAATAATATATTGATGAACGTGCATCGTCAAAACAAGATTAACAAAAATAAACAGATTAATTAATATATGTGGAACCCTTATGACCGCATATAACTCCCCATGACGTTGGACATACAAGGTGGCTAAAATTTAAAGTTTTATATTGAAATGAACATTGATTACACGTCTACATACCAACAAGCAAATTGGGAAGCACTGTAAATCTTATAGGAAGTAACGTTTTAGAAAATAATTCACCCGATGTAATATGTATGTTACTTACGTTTGAAATATTAATTACGTACCAAGAGATAGATAAGCTTTAACTATGAAGAATTTTTATTATAAATAAAGTATTTGATGTCGTGCTAGATTTATCTCAATGCATACTTTTTAAATATCTATGACTTTTTTAAATTTTTATTAAGCATAGTAAAAGAAGTTAAATTAGTGTTTAAATTAACAAGTAAATGGAAAAACTATGCAAAAAGAAAACATAAATAGCATTTTGCAACGAACATAGTATATTGACTCATACGAACATAGTATATTGACTCACCTAATTCTCAGGGGACACAGGTGTCAATTAGCAATACCTAATTTTAAATTGGGCACGCATAATTTAAGATACATGCCAAAGTTACGTGTCGTTCGGTGTGATAGATCTTGGATTTCACGTAGACTCTGTTTGGTCGGATGTACTCCCCGTATTCCAAATTACTTGCTACAGTTTTCTTATTTAGATGTCTCAATAGATATTTGCTACATTTCCTTTATAGTTTATGGGCCCTACATATATTTTACACTTTTACCCTCTTTTTTGTCAATTTTATCCTCTTTAAGCCATCTTTTTCTTCTAATTACCTTTACCAATGGTGGATCCCACATGAAGATTGGTTTGCATAAAAAAATTGTATCATAATGGAATGTAGCAACTAAAATGGGACGAAGGGAGTAAAATGTTTTCAGACGAAAATGTTACATTTGAAAATTCAATTTCACGAAGGTATTCCGTTGTTTGGTTGAATGTAAAAGGATTTTTCCATTTTAAGCATTTTTTGTTGTTTGATTGAACTGAAAATCATCAATTGCTTCAATTGTGACGAAAAATGATTTTCTTCGACTTATGATGTAAAATGTTTTCCTTCCAATTTGAGGGGAAAATGTTTTCAATAGGGTAGAAAATGATTTTCCACCACAAATTACATATTCATGGGCTTCAACTAACATCATAAGCTTTTGCTCTGATACCATGTTAAAGAACCATCTCAACCAAAAACTTAATTAAGTTAATAGTTGAGACCCAAGAATATGTTATATACTCTATCAGAGTTGTACAAGTATATTTATTTATAAAAAAAAATTCCTAATAAAATATAAATTGTGAGATAATGCAATGCAAAGTTGAAGGAACCATAATCAGAATTAACTGGGAAAATGATAAAGGCAAAACTAAAATTGATATGAACACAACCCATTGTGAGAGCACATCTTTCTATGCTCCTCTCACAAAAGTTGTGCTCATATCAATTTTAATTGTGCCAATATCAATTCCCAATTAACTGAGGTGATGATGTTGCATTACACAGAAGCAGTGGCTATAGGATGGAGAATCCAGCAGTAATTAGGGGGGGGGGGGGCACTACCTGATTAAGAAAACAAATTAAATATAATATCATCTTACAAAATCAACAAGAATTATCTGAAACTCAGAAAACTAAGCTAGATTATTGCTACAATATTCAATTCAAATTCAAATTAAATAATAAAATAAAATACTTTCTCCGTTTAAAAAAAACGCAACAGTCAAATTTCTGCACTATTCACGTTATATACTTTGACCAAGTTTTGAGCTTTACACATAATAAAAAACATAGTCAAGTGGAATCTTGTTAGATTCGTCTCGTTAAATACTATATTAATATCAACTTTTTATATTTTTTAATTATTCATAATTATAAATATTAATGGTCAAAGTTTCGTTTCGGGATGTGTGAAATGTTGACTGTTGCGTTTTTTTAAAACGGATGAAGTAAAATAAAATAAAATTTGGGATTATATGGTGTAATGTGTATTACTGTATTAGTAAAAGGCAGTGTATCATAGTTAGCAAAGTAAAGAAATCGTCACTAATGACGATAACCAAAGAATAAGCGTCATGCAATGGGTAAGACTTCTACCCGTTCAGGCGTTCACATGTCTTTGCTTCATTCATGGAAACTCCAAACGGGCGGCGCTTTTTATTTAATAATGCTTTGCTAAAATGTCCCCTTTTTTATATTTTTTGAGGGGGGCAATTGCAAGGTGTCTTATACTCCATCCGTAACGAATTAATTTCACCATTTATTTTTTTCACGCATTTTGAGAAAGTGATTTAAGGGTGTAAACGGTCAAATTAATCAAAATAATTTTGATATTAGTAACTTATAATCACATTGTTGTTTGTCCTAAAATCATTTTGATTAATTCCTTCACATGAGAATTTTCAAGTTGAATTCAAAATTAATGCACAAAACATTAGAAATTGGAGGAGGTATGATAATTGATGAATAGTTAATCAAAAGGGGTATAAATAATATTGTAAGGAAAAAGAAAAGGGTTAAAAAACAATTATCTTAAAAAGATGGCACTTGGCAAAAAAGTTCTTGTATTAATTTTTAAAAAAAATTGAGAGAGAATATTATTTATTGAATCAAATTGAAAGAGATCAATTAAGAAATAGTGAACGAATTCTAGAGATCTAATGATAAAATTGTCTTTAGAAAAAAAAGGGATAAAAAGAAGTCATTAAGCGTAAAAATGACACATGATATTGAAGCAATGATTAACAAATGGATGACACGTGACACTTAAAACTTTCTGTTTTAAATATTTAAATAATTATAGATTATAGATTACATATTATAAACATGTAGCTAGATAATACTAACATAACACAAACCGTATTAAACTTCTATAAAATCTTAATTGAAATAAAAATAAAAAATTCTCCGACCGATAATCCACTACAAGAAAATTGACATTGGACATTATTAACATAATCACATCATGCAATGCAATGCAATGTAATGGAGTTATAAGAATTCTGAACAAAAGTTTATATTTCTCTTGGACGTAACACTATAAATGTTTATACGTGCGCATATACATATGAATATTTTTTAAAAATCACAAACCTTTGCAAACCCCGAAGATATCTCTATCTCGTATGCATATATGCACAACATATTGACATGTATTTGCTACAATTTATTAAATTATGCAAATATTTCAAAAAATCCCAATTTTTTTAGATGTTATTTTTAATATTTATATTAATTTTAAATATATATATTTTTTTATTTTAAAAATAAAAAACTAGTTTAAAAGTTTGAAAAGACCAGTCAAAGCCATGTTCTATGTGCGTCACGGCGCAAGTCAAGTTGAGTCATGGCGCAAGCCCATTGAATCAACTACTTTTTGACCAAATAGGCTTGCGCCATGACGCAAGTCAAGAACGTGGATAACCCACATTTTAGTGTGCTATGGCGTATTGTTAGGGGCTCTATAAATAGGGCCCCACAACCAGTCAAAAAGGGTCTTTTGATGTTTTGACGAACTTTTTGCACTTAAGTTGTTTTTGCTCTGAAAAATTAGTTTTCAAGCCTGACTTTGATTTTTTTTTTTGTTTTTTTTTTTTTTGTGTGTTAAGCTTTTTAATCAAAATTTCTTGTAGTAGTTTTACTTATGTTTTTACTATATGCATAAAAATCCCAAAACATTTTTGTAATGTTTAAGCATGGTTTCGAATCAGATCTTTACAAGTTGTCAGTTTTTCGTCCAAATCTAGATATATCAACTTTAAACACTCATAACTCCCTGCATACTGCATACTTATCGTAATCGCATGATTCTTTTTACATATCGCTCACGGACATCGAGGCTACACATAGGAGGTAAAATTTATGAGTTCCTCCAAAAATTCATCATTTTATGCAATTTCAAAGTCATTATGTAACTTGTATGCATGTGGTGTTCTTTTTAAACACCAAACTTGTTTTTTTAGTGCTTTTCTTCATGTCCTTCATCATGCCATTGTATAGTTATATTTTGGTCAGTTTCATGCTTAGATCTCATGTTTTAGGCTTGCTTTAGTTTTTATTTCATGTTCTTCAAGTTAGTTTTCATGCCTTTAGTCTTGCTTTATGTTCCCATATTGCTGGTTTTTCAAGTTCATGTCCCTTTACTTACTGTATATACATGCTATCATGCTTTAAGTTTTTTTTTTTTCTTTTTTTTTTATAATTTATTTATTTCATGCAAGTTCACGCTTTAATTTTCCATTTTATGTTAGTTATTTGCATAGCCTTTTATGTGTGATTTTATGCTTAACGATAGTATGATTATATTATTAATATTAAAAATCAGAAAATATTTAATAAAACTTCCCTTTGAATTTTGAAAACCCATTCCCCTTTTTTTTATCTTATTTTGTTTCATGGTTATGCATGTGTTTAATTTAATTATATGTGTTATTATTATATATTTTCAAAAATATATATTTTCTAAAAATCCCCTAGCTTGTTATTTTTGTAATTTTTGAAAATTGGTGTGAAGTCCATGTCCTTTTTATGTGTTTTATTTCAAGTTATTTCATGTCTTTATGCTTTGATTTTATGTTTCATTTTATTTATTATGCATGCACTAACCTCTTATTTTATAGCACTTTAGGTTAAAAAGACCGGTATTTGTTAATCATGCCTAAAAAGATAAAACATGTAATTAATTAACCTGATTTAGTAATTAATATGATCTTAATTCAAAGGGTTCACTAAAATGCTTAGGCTTTTTGTGTACATTGAATTATAATCGGCTAGATTAGTCTTACGTGCTTTCTAAGGATTAAAACGAAAACATTTTTGCTAATTCAGATCTAATTAAATATGCAAATTATAGAGGCATGCGCAAGCGGACGTGATACGCTTCAAGACCCGATTCCCGTAACCTCACTCCATTATCCATAACCCCGATTTACAATCAATTTGCTACCGTAAGGTTTGTGTTCTTGACAATAGTAACGGTACAAAAATATAACAGGAGTGTAGACCCTCCTAAAATTTGGCCTGCTGGCGACTTCCAAATGCATATATATTCCAGATTTATATACATATGTCATATACCCCCCTCGCTAACATGTACTCACACTACATGCATGGCATCAAACACTTTGCGTTGAGCATTCAATCAATAGCCTCGTTTGTTTCGAACACTAGGCGACTTCGGAGAACGGTGCACGCATATACTTAGCACGGGTTGGACGCATGTTCTCCCCGATCCTCTAGCGATGCCCCTCCACCAAACCAGGAGAACCCGGTGGCGGCCAGGGGTGCACGTGACAGTGAGGTTTAGCAGTTCACATTAAAAAGGGCTTACTTTGTCGTGAACTTGTTAGTGTATGACTGCATCTAGGATTGTCAATTCAGATTATCGGTACAGGTTTGGGTTGACTCAATCAAGTTAGGATCACTTCAGTTTAGTTAACCTAACGGTTCCAAACCCAAACTCCCTTCATGTATAATGTATTAGCATATCAAAGTATCAATAGTTCAATACATTAAAAAAAATCAACCTTTTCCCCTTTGTCAAATTTAAAAACAACCCCACCTCCCCCCAACCCCACCCCCCCCCCCCAAAAAAAAAAAAAAAAAAAAAAACTCCCCAGCTGTATATATACATATATATATACAAGTAAGGATTCTCCTTTGTTTCACACGTTCCATATGAAATCCAAAAACTTCATTTTCGAAAACAATACAACATTATTATTTTAATCCTAAGATATATTATATAGTTTAATTTACTTTGAAGATCATATATATATATATATATACTTCAGTGTCTCTTAGCTTCTTCATTCCCTAGCTCCTCAAACTCTCTCCTCTCTATCTCCTCAAATAATGATAGAAAAAAACAAGAAGACGAAAATAAGAAGCAAAAAAGAAAGCGGTTCATTATTATTATTAAGTAAAAAAAAGAGTTCATCATCATCATCATCAATTCAACAAATATGGACAATATTCATGCATGCGGACGGTGTAGATTTAATATTGATGGTCCTTGGATTCATCGGAGCCGTTGGTGATGGTTTTACATTGCCTTTGACTTTGGTTGTCACTAGTAAGCTTATGAATGATATTGGTGATCTTTCCAATTTCACTTCCTCTGCTTCTTTTACTACTATTATTAACCAGGTTTTCTTTTTCTTCTTTTTTTTTTTTTAAAATTTATTTATTGTTAATCCTCTTTTAATTTTATTTTCCCATTCACTTTTTTTTTTTTTTGGTGTATCCACCGGTTCACCTTTTGGGCTAATTCGGATTCGGAGCGCATCCTGAGGTTAATGTTTTAAACTCCTCCCAACATACTTGCGGGGGATTGATGAAATAGTGCACAAGCAGGAATAATGTGCTCATTTTGACAAATTAAAAAGCAAGTGCTACTACAAGACTAACAAAAGTGGATTTGAATTTAATTAGAGGTAGCAAAAACGACGTGACCCGATCCGAAATATGTTCGAATTTACATAATATTATTGGTCGGAGTTTAACCCGATCTGATCATTCGACCATTCGACCATTAATATATATGTAATCTTGATTATTATGCTCTATCCATACTAATAGTCATTGAACACGAATTGACTTGAATATAATCAACCCGATCCGTACCCAATCCAAACGACTGGCCACCTCTAAGTGCAAATATGTGTTTATTAATTAGGTGTATCCAACATATAGTGTTTGTAGATTATTCCATTCACAACTTGTATGTGCAGTGGTTTATATCATGCATCATAAATTACTCAGGATATACATAGCTCTTATTCTTATATATATATTAAAAATGATACTCCCAATTTTTAGAAATGCATGTTAGAATCAGGTGAAGATCGATGTAATAAATCGTTGATTTAGGGTACATTTGGTGTCGTTTTTTGTTTTCAGTTTTTAATTATTTTTTTTAAAACAAAATACAAATAGTTTTCATTTTTTAGTTGTCCGTTTTCATTTTAAATATTTGCAGTACGTTTGATTAATTTTTTTATGATTATATAATTAATGTCATATAACTTTGAAAAACAAAACTAGAAAATCATAGGGTTATCAAATACCATTTTTAACTCTTTAAACCTACCCTAAACGCAATGTATATTAGTTTTTTTGGGCAGTTATTTTCACAACCCTTGAATTAATATCCCATTCCATTTTTCTACTATTCATCTTTCACATTAAAAAATGCCGATATCAATTTAGGAGTGCCAAAAAAAAAAAATGGCCCAATCCAATGTTTAGCAAACTCATTGATGGTTTTTTTTCTTCCACCCAAACCCCAAAAAACACCCTTGTTGTTCTCATCCCTTCCCTAAGCTTTTTATAGTTTTTTTTAAGTATGAACTACTGATAATTTGTGATGCGAGGAAATTGTCTAAGGGCTCATTTACATTAACTGAATAGAGATAAACTGAATTGAACTGAATAGAAGTGTATTAATTGAACTTAATAGAGATGAACTGAATTGAACTGAATAGATATGAACTGAACTGAATATAATCTGAAGTAAACAAGCCTAACTCTTTGTTATCTTACTTTAAAAAATTTTAAAAAATTTGCATAAAGAAGTCAACAACAAAAATAATAAATTAAATCAAAAGTTAATTTCACTAATCAATTCGTAGTTTCTGATACTTATTTCTAAATACTTGATCCGCATTCTATATATTAGTCACAACATACATTTTTTACATGCTTTTTAAGTAAGAGATTTGACCATGACAAAATAATAATAATTAATTAACAAAAACAAAAGAAAACTATACATTACAGAAATTAAAATTATTTTACTATATGCTCAAACTTTTCTTTTAAAAACATGGGTCAAAACTCAAAAGTAGTATCTATCTATATTTATAACCTATATATTATTTATTATATGATAAAACAAAATATGCTGATGTTATCATGAGTTACATATCGAATTCTCATGAAAAATATTTTCTTTAAAATTAATGATCAATGACATTACTTTCCTTTTATTTCTTATTCTTTTAAGTTTTAAGACTAGGTAATAAATAATATTTTTTTTATAAGAACAAATTATATAAATCATACATCACGCGACTATAATCTACTCCATGGTATTCATTTTACTAATATAAAAAAAAAATTAAAAATATGTTACACGAATTGGGGTGTTTGGTCAAAGAGGGTTTTAAAGAGAGTTTCGTCAAAACTCTTTTTTGAAAAAGCTAAAGTAAGGAGCTTTTAGTATAGAGTTTTAGAGTGAGAAAAATCAAATCATTAAAGTATAATACTCTAATCAATCAATTAATTATTACCAAACACCTTTACACAACAACAAATCAAAATCACCAATCAAATAATTTAAACAAAAATATAATCCTTTATAATTTAAACAAATCAAATAATTCTTATGCATAGCCCTTAGGGCTATGAATAACAAAACCCATCATTTACCCACAAACTCGAAACTTTAACATCTAAATTATAATCATCAAACAGGGCCAGACTTTGTATATTATCTACCCAATTTAGAAATAATGACACCTTGCCTAATAGAGAGATGCGTAGGTTCCCAATGAATTGCGTATTTGCGTTGGTACTTGACCCGTAGACATTTATGATACACTGTTAATATTTACACCACTTTTATTCCATTTTGTTGTCCCCCCCCCCCCCCTCCCCCGACGTTCCACAATTACTCCGTCTGTTCCCATTTGTTTGTCCTGTTTGATTTTGTACATATGTCAATACATTTGTTTGACCTTAAATATCTTTTGTTGTAAATGTATAAAAATTATAATAATTGGTTATTAATAACGTATTTATTGAGACAAATTAAACAAAACCCTACATGACTATATTATGTTTTATATGTTGAGAGTAATTTAAAAGATTCTTCGACCTTATGAATAGTGTCAAGATTTCATACAGGAAAAACAAATGGGAACGGAGGGAGTATTAATCACATTTAGCACCAGCATGGCCTCGTGAAGGTGGTCTATGGTGGCGTGGTGAATAGGGGCGTTTATCGAGCTAGTCGATCTCAAGATGGGATTGCTTGACTCGTGCTCGATAGTTTTCGAATTGATCACGAGTTGCTCGTTTAATGTTTTGATCTTATTGAATTTCAATTTTTAAAAGAAAATTATTGATTATATTCTCATTTCTTTAACCTATGTTTCTAACTCACCTTTGTTAATTAAATTTAATTAGAAAATTAATATTAAGGGTGCGTTTGATTCATCTGAAATTTTCTGATATGATCTGATTTTTTTTTATTTGGTCTTAATTTTGCTAATTGTAGTTATTATTAAAGTTACTCCGTATAATTTTTCTGATCATGATCTAAAATTTTCTGGTCTGATCTGATATGAATTTATCTGATCTGAAATTTTCTGAAAATAAGCACATGAATACTTATTTAAGTTGAATCTAACGCACCCTAAGTCCCAAACAGTGAAAAAAGATCCCAGGTCCTTAACGTTGAAAATGTTTATAGTTTGGGTCGTTTAAGTATGTGTTTAGGAAGGTTAACAACTACCCTCAAGGTTGTTGAAACATTTTTCAATATTAAATCAAAATCAACATTAATTATACTGACCGATTTATAATATTGTCATGCATTTTAAAATCCATACCATATCGATAACCTATATACTAAAACAAAATATGTTGATGTCATCATAAACCACGTGTCAAATTCTCATTAAAAAATTTCTCTCCAAAACTATTGTTGACATCATCACTTTCCTTCTAATTCTAATTCTTTCATGTTTAAAGACTAATTAATAAATGTTTTCATACCAATTTAATGAGAATATGACTACACTTTCTTTAATGAATTAATAAATACCATTTTTTTTACAAGAACAAAATAAATAAATCGTGTATCGCACTAGGCTAATCTAGTTAGGGAGTATAGTAACTTCTTACCTATTGTCTAGAAGTGCCAAGTGGCAAGAACCTAAGGCATGCAAAAACTAACGAGCACCATGTAAGATGGAACACTAGATAAGGTCATTAGAAGTGAAGATAGTAAATTATAAAAAGATATTATTAATTAATTAAACCGAACAATGTTTGATTTTGGCCTGCAATATAAAATTATTTTCAATTTAAGAAATAGTAGTTTATAGCAATTTAAATGTTCATTTTTTTTGGTTGTTGTGCTATGTAACACCCGTCGTTATTTGTTTGCTACATAAGAATTTTTTTTACTATTTACCATGTAATTTACACTTTAGACGTATAAAACAAATATAGTTAAATGGGAGCTTGCTTAGTTCGGCATGATGTGTGCTTTGTATTTTGACAAATTTAAAAAAGCAAATGTAGCATTTTTTTTTTAAAAAAAAAAAAAGAAATATTCATTTGTAGTAATTTTTTTACACAATTTGATTAAAAAAAGTTCCCACAGAAAATGTATGTGAATCATGGTCCAGAGAAGGAAAATGAGACACCTAGCCCAATACTCGATTCGTTGACAATGCATCCGTTAACAGTCCAACAGTTGAATTATATCTTTAATTTATACCCCCAAAAAACCTGTTCTCTGTGAATTAAATTAAGATTGATTGGGTTTATATAGGCGGGATGGAATTGATCCCAGAATTTTTTTAAAATTGGAAGGAAAGCTTTAACCACTTGAATAAACTATGAATACAAATAATAAATTATAATTAACGTCAATTGTATAGATCGACACATAATTTTGACGTAAATTCAAAAATTATTTCCCCTTTAAGAAATTTGTAAAACTATAGTTTTGGTCATCATAACTCATAAGAATTATAAATGCTTAAAGTGGCCACCATAGACTAACGCCGCATTGGCAGTCGTCAATAATATCCAATACACTATGAGAGATTATTATTAGCATATACTAAATGTGGGTACGGGCCGTGTCGTGTCAAGCCTAGCTACATGCCTCGTGCGGTCATGCCATAAGCCCATAATGTGTCATACCTATAATTGGCTAAAAGAAGTTTGTGCCTCTCTAATGCCAATTTATAAAATATAAGACTAACGCAAGATCCGATCCATCCCATGTTTCATAACAGGTCAGCTCGCGTCGTGTCATCGTGTCTTATATAAATTTTTAATCAAAATAAACGCGTCAACGTCATATTCGTGTCGGATTCATGTCAAAGCCAAACCTTTAAATTGTGCAATGCTGACTTGACCTTGTGTCAGCCCGGCCCATGTCCAGAGCTAGCAATCTAGTATATATTTACGAGTTATTGATTTTATTAGCCCGGCCTCCTATGTTCATAACACATGTCGATCTTTGCTTGTGGAATGTTAACATCGCCGTCTGTTTTAATTTTTCTGAAATTGGTTGGCAGAATGCAAAAGCTCTGTGCATGGTGGCAGCAGGAGCATGGATTCTTTGTTTCCTTGGTGCGTATTACTGTTTTTTACTTTTTTTTTTCACTTTTATTTTTCTATGTTATGAAATAATGACATGTTTTGACTTTTCTATATTCTACTTCCATTTTTAGTTGGAGCAAACTCTAAGAAAATGTAACCAAATAGGCAAATATATACATCACGTCATTAAAAAAAAATATAGTCAAATGAGATCGTTACTCTTAGGGTGTATAATGAATGTGAGTGAATAACTTGAATTGAACGTGCGTGCTCTCTCCTATTAATGTGAATATTCGTAACGTTTATTTTATACTCCCTCTTTATCAGTTTATTTTATATTCGTAATATGTTAGCGCTATTTCATAAGGACTTCTTCTACTAAAAGTAAGTTTAGGAGAATGTTGAAAGTTAAAGTAAAAAAGAGAAAAAATGATGTGTAAAATACTTAGGAGGGTATAATGTTTGTTTAATTTTTTAGATTAAAGATATTTTTGTCATTTTATTATTAAAAAAATATTAATGTTTAAAATTGAATGAATAACACCAATTAAATAGAAATAACACGTCTTGTGTTTTGTCAGAATGTGTCATGGTCTACCGCATAACTTTTTTAATACGGAGTACTATATATAAAGTTTTACAAACTATATACAAGTAAAAAAATTACTCATAATTTTTAAATTTATACTAAAAAGTTACTTGTGTACGTACGTACGTAGCTAAAATTTGAACCGAGGGACCATCTTATTAAATTATTTTAGTGTGAAATAATCACAACTTGACTTTTTATTTTAGTTGGAGGAACCAACTAGCAAGCAAATTAAAAAATGAAATCATATTTAGAAACAACGTCACCAATAATGTGGATTATTTAATATTATTTGTGATAAATAATCTATAGTATGGTTATTTAATTAAATTAATCGTCCAATTAAAATTGATTGATTAATAATATGTTTGATTAATTATATCAGAGGGATTTAGTTGGACAAGGACAGCTGAAAGACAAGCAGCAAGAATGAGACACAGATATTTGAAAGCAGTTTTAAGGCAAGATGTGAGCTACTTTGATTTGCATGTTGGAAGTACTTCTGAAGTTATCATTAGTGTTTCTAGTGATAGCCTTACCATTCAAGATGTTATCAGTGAAAAGGTATGTTAATTAATTAATAATTAACCTTCCACAAATAGCTAAGCATACTGGTCATAAATGTCGGTACGTACTGAGAATGAGTTTATAGGTAAATATATTTCAGTAATGGTGGTGCTTGCTGTTCTTTAAGTTATCTAATTTTGTTCACAAATAACAATTCCCCTTATCTTAATTTATTACCAATAATCAAACAACCCTCAAGTACTGTGTATATATTCTCCAAAATTATATATATTCTCCAAAATTAATCCTCTCCTTCTCAAATCCTTCTAAATCTCATTGACTTGTGTATGTAGGGATCACATAAGACAAGTGTATAATTGTATATGTATTATCTCTGATTGCTCCATAGTCCAATTTGTTTTAGCATAGAATTCATTACTCCCTCCATTTCATTTAGATTATTTAGATGTAACATTTCATTTTTCATACCTATCTGAGTCACATTTTTTTTCAAGTCATAACTTTATTATGTTTTTTCAAAAGCGTAAAAATTAGATATTAATAAACCATGACAAAGCAAATGATATATTCTCTTTTGTAAAAATGATTTAGAGGCAGTTAAAGTATGAGAAGTGAATTAGTGAATAGTATCAAACTAAATCAGCTGCGAAACTTGCAAGTTTTTAAACAGTTGAAGTATCTAGTGAGTGCTAGAAAAGTAAATGTGTGGCTATCAAGGATGCATGGATACTTCAATTAGGTAGTTGTACTTGTGTCGGATATTGAAACAATACCGATGCTTCACGGATACCCGATATTTTTTTACTATATTTTTTATTATATTTTTTTAAAGATATATATTTACCCTATTTAAGCCATTTTTTCCATCATTCTATTATTCTTTTAAAAGGGCTTCATCATTTTACTTTATTATTTATGTTTTTACAAATATAATTTCCATGTTACATTGAAGATTTCCATAAAATTTCATATTATTATATATTTTATGTATTATTTTCTTATTCGTAACCGTATCCATAATTTTAAAAGTGACTTTTTTTGTACCCGTTTTATATATAGACGTTCTCAAACCCTACCCACTTTCATGCAACCTAGCTAGGACTGTCTGTGAGGAGCTCATTTAGTTTTGTGAATGAAAAATAAAAAGACAACATGGCATGCATCTTAACTCTTAAGTTGTGGAGCTAACATTTTGGAATAACACAATGTAAAGTGTAGCAAACATTATGAGAAAGAATTTTATTAGAACTGGCAAAAATTGACACGACACGATAATAATATGATATATGAGTCAAGGACTTTGATGCTATTAATTAAAGAGGGTGACATGACACAACACAATTATTAAACGGGCTGGGTTTGGGTCAAGGGTTTCAAGTTTCAACCCGTTTATGTATGGAGGCTAATACATTATTATCATTATCATAATTGTTAAGTATCCCAAGCACTTATGTTTGTTTTGATCATGCAACCAATTCAATTCAATTAGGTACCAAATTTTGTGATGAACACATCAACATTCATAGGAAGCTATATAGCAGCATTTGTGTTGTTATGGAGGCTAGCAATAGTAGGATTCCCTTTCATAGTATTCTTGATAATCCCGGGTTTGCTCTACGGCCGAATATTGATGGGGTTAGCTAGGAAGCTAAGTGTTGAGTACAAGAAAGCAGGAGGGATAGCAGAGCAAGCAATATCTTCGATACGAACCGTGTATGCTTTTGTAGGTGAGACCAAAACAATGGCAAATTTCTCAGCTTCTTTGGAAGGTTCAGTGAAGTTAGGGCTCAAGCAAGGCTTGGCAAAAGGTGTTGCTATTGGTAGCAATGGTGTAAGTTTTGCTGTTTGGGCTTTTACTACTTGGTATGGTAGCAAGCTTGTTATGTACCATGGTGCTAAGGGTGGTACTGTCTTTGTTGTTGGTGCTGCCCTCTCTGTTGGAGGACTGTAAGTTCCCCTTTTCCATCACTTTTATATTATACTATATCTCATCTTTATATGTATGTATGTATATCGATCAGAAAGTCTTGGTTGCATCCGGTAACAATTAACTTTACTATTATTAACATATGACAACATCTATGCTTTGCATATATAGTCACCTTTATGTTTTAGTATATATATAGTAAGAACCTTTGGATATATATATGCCTCTGTCCGATACTTCTAGCAAAGTCTGAGTAGCAAAGATCAATTTAGTGACCTTCATTAGTGTAACTAAGAACTTTACTAATATAGTGACTTTTATTATCTAATTAGATCAGTTGTGTCACAGGCTGCACCCAATTGAAAAGATTGTGTTACCTTTCCCAATTCCCATCGGTGTACACAACTTTACAATGAATCTCCCGTGCTACCCAACTCAAAAGATTGTGCTACCCCTTGCACCGCTTTAGGTGGTGTTGTTTCTTGCACTCAACCAAAAGGTTGTTCTGGTTGAGCCAATTTTTCTTCCAAGAATCATTAAGGTGGACTAAATATGCATAACTTTGTTAGAGGTCACTAATAAACATTGCCTTTTATGGCCAAATGGAAGCTAGGAGAATCATAGTGTGTACATTGTGTTGAGCACATCCACATGACATTGTTGAGTGGCATCATAGCTCCTATTCATGCATCTAGAAAAGTTGTTAAAATTTTCCTCCCTCTTTAATTTGTTGTTACAGAAAACTTCTTAATATGATAAAATCTAGACCTCAAAATGTGATTCTGATCTAAAAAGTCAATACTTTGTGCTTAAATGCCTAACCAGCAAAGTGCCACAGGAATCTTGTTTAAAGTGCAATTATGATTGACAAAAAGGAGAGGAAGCTAAGATAGAAGAACAAAAATAAAGGAAAAAAAGGAGCATTAGCATTATGGATGGCAGAAATGAAAGAATTGAAAAGAGCAACATGAATGTCTAACTCCAAAATATTGTATAGTCTTTGAGACAATCACAATCACTTATTAGTAACTGTAGCAAAATAATATTGAACTCCACAACATGGATGATAAATAATTAATCTGGTGAATTGTGATGTTACTTGTGGTTAAATTTCAGTTCGGGTTGGGTTAGGGTCAGTGTCGGTGCGGGTTAGGTCACTTACAAGAGTATCAATAGTGGGTCGAGTCAAAATGGGTCGGGGGTCACAGGTCATTAGTGGTTTATTGACTTTATTCAATAAAAATATTAAAAATAAATAAAATTTAAGGTAGTCAGGCCAAAAGTGGAATAAGGTGTATACAAATCCATAAATGTAATATATTTATTTTTGTCAAAATTATGAGGCTATCATTTTTTACCCTGTATTGAACCTAAGTGATAAGACTATGTCTATTAAAAGCCATGTTCATTAAATATCCTATTAGCTTGATTCTAATTGTATGCTTATTAGGCTCCCTTGTACAATAGCCAGGTCTACTTGTGGTAAATTAATTAGCCTGGGAAAAATTATTTCCTTGTTTGGCTTCCACAAGAAAATAAATAAAGCCTGAATGTTCAACAAATCAATCTAAATTGTGAAAGATTTATATCCTTCACCCAGGTCTATGTAAATTCATGTTTATATTTTGCTCAGATTATTTAATATATTGTCTTAGAAATTGAGCAAAATATAAAACTGGGTGCTCGTAGCTTTACATTGTGTTCGTAGTATAGGAACTCGAATTATCTTCAACCATCTACAGTTACATATGCATGGATCTCAACTAACTTAACTGTCACAATGACAACTTAGGTTTCATTTCTTACTGTATTGATGTCATTGTTACAGAGCTCTAGGTTCTGGTCTATCAAACATCAAGTACTTCTCAGAAGCAGCTTCAGCTGGAGAGAAAATAATGGAAGTGATAAAGAGGGTGCCAGAAATTGACTCTGAAAACACAGATGGACTAACATTTGATAACATTTCTGGAGAGGTTGAATTTCGGGATGTCGAATTTGCTTACCCTTCGAGACCAGATTCGAAAATTTTCCGGGATTTTTCACTGCGAATTCCTGCAGGGAAGACAGTAGCATTAGTCGGGGGAAGTGGTTCGGGAAAATCGACAGCAGTAGCTTTGCTTCAAAGGTTTTATAATCCAACAGGTGGAGAAATTTTCCTAGATGGAGTATCAATTGATAAGCTCCAACTTAAGTGGTTGAGATCACAAATGGGGCTAGTGAGTCAAGAACCAGCACTTTTTGCTACTACAATTAAGGAGAATATACTTTTTGGTAAAGAAGATGCTACTATGGAAGAGGTTATTGAAGCTACAACAGCATCTAATGCTCATAATTTTATTAGTCAGTTGCCCCTGGGATATGATACACAGGTATATTTATACTATATACACTATCACTTGCACATATTCTTAGTGTTAATATGATAGTTGTCATGTTAACTTGAGTAATGCATAATATAATTAATTTGATTTGTTACAAGACTATGTTTCTTGCACTCTTCATGTACCCTCAAACACCTGTGTGGCTGTGTTAGATCCTCGACACTTGGACATGGGTACGACACCTGATGGCTATTTTGTTTTGGGTTAAAATTATGAATTTTTTTTATTTTTTTTCCACAAATTTGTCGAGTTAGACACTTGGAGGTAGACGTGTGAATTGGGTTGAGTCTAGTTGGGTTCGTGTTGACCTGCTTATATAAACGAGTCAAACCCCTCAACCTAAAACCGTTAATAACGGGTCGATTTCGTTTCGGGTTGACGGGTCGTGTGTATTTTATATTATGCTGACAATTTAGATGTAATCGTGTCGCGTCGTGTCCTATCAACCCATCTACTTCAACGGGTTGAAACCCCTAACCGGACCCGTTTAATAAATGTGTCGTGTTAACTCGTATACTTAAACGGATCGAACCCCTTGACCCAAACCCATTAATAACAGGTCGATTTCGTGTCGTGTAAGATAGTAAAATTTCCCACCTCTACTTGGAGACACAACCATGTTGGACATGGGTACCCGAGTCTGGATAACATAGTTTGTAAGAAACAGGGTAAGATAGCTGGCAATGATTCTCTTAGAGACAATATAACAGAAGAACTTATTTGAAGCTGTAAATTTGAAGTTATTTTGAGCATTTTTAATGTACTATCACTTGCACATATTCTTAGACTATATATTCTAGTGAAGTAGGAATTGAATGTTCTAATGTATGTAGTAACATACTTGTTGTAGGTTGGAGAAAGAGGAGTACAAATGTCAGGAGGACAAAAGCAGAGAATAGCAATAGCAAGAGCCATAATAAAGAAACCGCGGGTGCTTCTTCTAGATGAAGCAACCAGTGCGTTAGATTCTGAGTCAGAAAGGGTTGTCCAAGAAGCGCTTGACAAGGCCGCTGTGGGCCAGACAACAATAGTGATCGCCCACCGGCTCTCCACTATTCGAAATGCCGACACTATTGCTGTCATACACAATGGTCAGGTGATCGAGACTGGGTCCCACGATGACCTCATCCAACACCAAGACGGGTTGTACACTTCACTACTCCAATTACAACAAATGGAGAATTCTTCTAAAGATGATCAAAGAAATACTTCATCATCATCATCATCGTCGATTTTGAACAATTTGCAAGACTCGAAATATAGCATGAGTCATTCAAGTTCAGCTAGCTCGGTCCATGACTCGACTAATGAGCCTGATGTTGTGTCCAAGGGTGAAGATAAGGCCATTCTAGTCCCGTCATTTAAAAGATTGTTGGCTTTGAACTTACCCGAGTGGAAACAAGCCCTTCTTGGGTGTTTTGGTGCTATGCTATTTGGGGCGATCCAACCACTTTATGCATTCGCAATGGGATCCATGATATCGGCGTATTTCTTGCAAGATAATGAAGAGCTTAAGAGGCAAACTAGGATTTATGCATCATCTTTTTTGGGATTGGCTGTTTTTTCATTGATAGTCAATATTGTTCAACATTATTATTTTGCATACATGGGGGAGTTCCTTACTAAGAGGGTACGAGAGCGGATGCTTTCCAAGATGCTTAGTTTCGAGGTTGGGTGGTTCGATTGTGACAAAAATAGTACTGGTACTATTTGCTCTAGGCTTGCCAAGGATGCCAATGTGGTAAGATATATTATACCCACTTAATTGCCTTTTCAAACTAGTTCTATGTGAATTGTGATATTGTTTTCTCTTGTCTATATTTTTTGCTCTTAGTTTTACGTGCTTTTTTCATGAATAGACTTAGATTTTCTTGTTTCTTGACTGATTTAGACATTAGACTAATGTTAATGCCATGTGGTAGAATTTGGCTAATTGAATGCCTAAACAGTTGGGTAACTAACGTCTCGTTTGGTTGCTGGTAATAATAAATTGTATTAATGCAAATGATTTAAAGTATAATTTAATCCCAAAGATTGAATTCTCTTCATATAGTCTGTTACCATCTGCTACCATTGGGAATGATGGTATTTGATAGGAATGTTAAGAAAAATAGATGAATTGGAGGTAATATAGGCTAAAAGTACCATGGGAATGGATATTGTTTTTCATTCTAAATTTCTAATTTATATATAAATTCAATCTAGTACTGCCATTTATAACCAGTAACCAAATGGGTTGTGAATGTCAAGAATGTGCTTATTGAATTGTTTTCATAATTTTTGCAATAGCAATTTTATTTTTTTTTTGAGGGGAAGAATTTTGCACTAGGATTGTTCACCAACAAACACAAACCTCAAAAAAATTAAAGAAAAGTGTTATTTTGTTTTACTAATGAATTGAACTAACTCATCTATGTATTTTGGACTACTTTTGATAGGTAAGATCTTTGGTGGGAGACCGGATGGCTTTGTTAGTCCAAACCATATCAGCAGTTGTAATTGCATTCACAATGGGGTTAATAATTGCTTGGAGGCTAGCCATTGTCATGATTGCAATCCAACCCATTATTGTAATCAGTTTCTACACAAGAAGAGTTTTACTTAAAAGCATGTCTAAGAAAGCAATAAAGTCCCAAGATGAGAGTAGCAAGCTAGCTGCTGAGGCTGTATCGAACCTCCGGACTGTCACTTCTTTCTCATCCCAAGCCCGAATCCTAGCGATGCTTGAGAAGGCCCAGGAAGGCCCAAGAAGGGAGAGTGTTAGGCAGTCGTGGTATGCGGGCTTTGGGCTTGGAGCCTCTCAGGGCATAAACATTTGTGCTTGGGCCATGGACTTTTGGTATGGTGGTAAGCTAATTGCTCAAGGTCACCTCACTGCTAAGGAATTGTTTGAAACTTTCTTGATCTTAGTGAGCACAGGCCGTGTCATTGCTGAAGCGGGGAGCATGACCACAGACCTTGTTAAGGGTGCGGATGCTGTTAAGTCAGTTTTTGCGGTCCTAGATCGTACTACTAAGATCGACCCTGATAATCCTGACGGGTACATTCCTGAGAAAATAACGGGTCGTATTGAGATACGAGATGTAGACTTCTCATACCCAACTAGGCCCGATATGGCGGTCTTCAAGGGCTTCTCAATTAATATCGAGGCTGGAAAATCAACGGCCTTGGTGGGTCAGAGTGGGTCGGGTAAGTCAACAATAATTGGTTTGGTTGAAAGGTTCTATGATCCTCTAAAGGGATGTGTCAAAATTGATGGACGTGACATACGGACGTACAACCTTAGATCCCTAAGGAATCATATAGCATTGGTGAGCCAAGAGCCTACATTGTTTGCCGGTACTATAACCGAGAACATAATGTACGGAGCGAGTGATGAAATCGATGAGTCGGAAATCATTGAGGCATCGAAGGCAGCGAATGCACATGGTTTTATATCGGGGCTAAAAGACGGGTACGACACGTGGTGTGGCGACCGAGGGGTTCAATTATCAGGAGGGCAAAAGCAAAGAGTAGCAATAGCAAGGGCTATATTGAGGGACCCAACAATACTTTTGCTAGATGAGGCAACAAGTGCACTAGATAGCCAATCAGAAAAAATAGTACAAGATGCACTTGAAAGAATGATGGTTGGAAGAACAAGTGTTGTAGTGGCTCATAGGTTGAGCACTATACAAAATTGTGATATCATTGCTGTTTTGGATAAAGGGAAAGTTGTAGAGAAAGGAACACATTCATCCCTTTTGGCTAAAGGCCCTAAAGGAGCTTATTATTCATTAGTAACTCTTCAAAGAACACCCCCTTCCTTTGAATGAACTATTATAATTATAATAATTAAGGTAATAAACAAAACAAAAACAATGTTATTAAATGAATAGAGTTTCAATGCTAATTACTAATTAATTGTATGCCGTAAGCTTGTACATTTTTGGGTATATAAGGGTTATTCAATGATTTATCTAAATGTTTTTAATCCTTTTTTTTTTTTTTTTTGAAACGGTTTTTAATCCTATTTATTATCTTATTTATACAAAAAAAAAAATCATGATTACAAAAAGGGAAACCTAAGTTCTAACCCATAATAATTTGATGTTTTACTAGACAGTGGTTTGTCTATAATCAATGCTCTTAGCCTGAAGATTATATTTTTTTTTGGTGTACCCACCCGGTTCACCCTTTTTGGGCTAATAATCCGGATTCGGAGCGCATCCTGGGTTTAAGGTTTTAAACTCCTCCCAACGTGCTTGTGGGAGATCGAACCGTGGTTCTCCCTACCAAGTCTAGCCCCTGGCACCACTAGACCAAGACAACATTGGTTGAAGATTATATTTTTGGTAGTGAATGGTTGAGGATTTTTGGTTAATAATTATATGATTATTGTAGCATTTTACAAGTACTTGATAATGATAATGAGTACCTCTAAATTATATACTCTATGTTACTGCTAGGCCCGATAATCAGAACGTTAGGATTTGTTCAGATTGGACCGATTTTGTTAGGCCCTTATAGTGTAGTGGGTAAATATATTGATTGGGCTATTGTTATTTAGGGCCTTAGATTGTTTATACTAGGTTGTATATATATACTTTACACGCATGATCAATGAAAACTAAAGAAGATTATTTCGTATCAGAGCCTAGATTAGGTTTGAATTGATATGGGCCAAGATTATGCACAATTTAGTGTGAAAAGAATTAGGAATTAAGGTGAAGTGTTGGGAATAAATCCCACATTGGTAAAATAATAAAGTTGTTTCCGCTTTCTACTATATAGTTTTGAGGTGGAACATCCTTAGTCCTTACTGCCACATTTTTTACCCCTAAGAGCAAATTTATCCGCTTTTGCCTTTTGATTGTGAGCAAAACAAAGACCCCCAAAGACTTTTATTTCATCAAAATTTGGTGCCACATTAAATAAAAACTCATACGATGTCTTATTGTGCAATAAACGGGATGGAGTATGATTTATCAAATACACCACACCAAGGACACACTCACCCCAAAACCCAATCGGTAAATTTTCTTGGAACCTCATCAAAGCACAGGCTACATTCAAAATATGTTGGTTTTTACGCTCTACCCTACCATTTTGTTAACGGGTTCCAACACAAGTAGTTTGGAAAATGATAAAATTTTGATCAAAATAAATATGGAAGCATACATTTAAACTCGTTCCATTGTCACTCCGTACTAATTTAACAGACACTTCAAATCGCCTCTCAATCATAGCAAAAAATGAGCAAAAAACAGAATAACCATACAAAAGGTCCAACTTACTACACTCATCCGAATAGAACTTGAAACAAAAAGAGGGGGGACGAGGAATCTGATTGATTACATTGATATAGCTAATGGTGATTCTACTCCTTACAATTGAGTCAGCAAGGGTGTTCTCCTCACGCGTCAAATACTGAATCTGAAAGTTCCAGAACTGTGCCCACTTTTCCCTGCACATGTTAACTACATTCGAATATATACTTTGAAAGGTAACCGGCTTACAGATGAGGTTAACTGCATTTTTACAGTTCGTGAATAGCATGATATTATCAAAATTATGTTGGTGGCAAATATTGATAGCCTCGCTAATGCTCAGAATTTCCGCGTGAAGAGCATCGTAAGCAAAGGTTTTTTTGTGGAAACCTTGGATCCATCTACCCTTGTAATTATGAATAATTCCACCAATGTCGCAAGGTTCAATGCCAGAAATAAAGGATGCATCTACATGGATCATAATCATGTTGGGCTCGATGAGAAGGGTAGTTCCTTGGCAAGTCGGGTTAGTGAAGTTCGGAGTTGGTAAAATATTAACCTGGTGTTGGCAAAGATCCATAGCCATGGTATGGGTTGCTAGTATCACCTCTTGATCACTAATTGTAGAATTAGTAAAGATTAAATTGTTACGGGCCTTCCAAATCTCAAAACATAATGGTGGAAAGATATCTTTCCGTTTCATGCTTTGAAATGTAGAAGTGGAGGACAGGTTCTTATGGAACCACGCTTCACAATTACCTAACAGAATGTCGGGAGAAGGGATGATAAAGAGCCAAAGAGCCATGGAGATGGAACAATCTCGAAGGAGATGAAGAGAGTTTTTGGGGTGAGTTACACCTAGGACAAATAGAGCTAACAGTGATTCCTCTAGTGTGTAGCAATTGCTTTTGAGGAACTCTATCCTTCCAAACAAGCCAAAGGAAAAATTTTACTTTAGGAAAAGCATTACACCTCCAAAGCCAATTAACATTAATGTCAGGGTTACGAGTGTTTTACAAAAATAATGTTGGGAGCAAAAGTATTTACCAAAATACTGCCAAAATAACAATATTTACCAAAATACTGTCCACGTCAATCTTATTTTTTTTTTTTTTTTTACGCAACATAAATCGCTATTTCAGATAGCGATTTTTTTAACAAAATCGCTATCTCAAATAGCGATGTTGTTGAGGTTAAAAAAACTCAAACAATGCCTGTATTGTAGAGAATAATGAACAAAGTTGGGATGTTATTAAGTTACAGAGGAAATCGCTATCTGAGATAGTGATTTACCATATATAACAAAATCGCTATTTCAAATAGCGATTTAGCTACAAATTTTTTTTTTAAAAAAAAAACATGAACACTCTCTCTCCTACGTGGCTACGTGGACATCATTCTTGTAATTATTTTTTTATTGACAGTATTTTGGTAAATACTTTTGGCCTCAATATTATTTTGGTAAAAGACTCTTATAATTAAGGGTGAGGTCATAGGCTTTGGCGTGGCTAAAACCTTGCTGGGTTACAAGAGAGGAGCAAGGTTGGTTTTAGTTGTTCTTTTTTTTTTTTTTTTTTCCTTTAGGTCTTTGTTTTATGGTTTAATAAAATTTCCTCAGTGCCTCAATTCCTAAAATTAAAAAAAAAAAAATATATTTCACTTTTTTTAATAATCTTTTATTTTTTTTTATCTATATAGTATCTCTTAGTTTCTCCCAAATAGTAACATACACACACACACTTCTTCTGCTCAATATTGATTGCAACAATTTAACCAAATATTTTACCTTTACGTTCTTTTCACGTTAGAAAAATAAGTTTCAGGTTTAGTAAGTTCAGATAAGTTCAGGTCTAATAAGTTGGAAATATATCTTAAAAGAATAAGGTTCATGCTTAATAAGTTCAGATAAGTTTCAATAAGTTTAGCTAAATTCAGGTTTAATAAGTTGAAGAGAATGCACCCTTACTCAAACAATTGCAAATAATATGAAACCCAACATTTTCAACCTTAAAACCCCTACATTAGACAACAAAAGAGATCAACTAAAAACGTTTTCAACCATAAAACCCTTACATTAGACAACAAAAGAGATCAATCATTATGGCATTTTTGTAAATACTAAAAACTTAAATCTAAAATGATCCAAAAAATGGTGTATTATTGGCCAACCATGGTCAAGACTATATGTTTTTTTTACCACAGGAAGGGATCTCCTAACCAGATTTGCTTTGACTCGAATTGTTATGAACTCGATCTGCATTGGGTTTTGTCTAAAATGGAATAAAATTTATTACTTTCATAAATTTTGGGGTGTACATAAGGGCCAACTAACCTGAAAAACTGACATCAGATAAGAAGCTTTGAATCGACTGATTGTATTGTAAGTGATCGTTTAATTAGTTCATCGTAATCGACCGATTATGGCCAGTATACTGATTACGACCCGCAAAAAACCGCTTGTGACCGACCGAATGTGACAAGTTTTCGACAACGACCGGACTAATAAGTACCAGACCAATACCGACCGACACTCGCGAAGGAAAATAGTCTAAAATATCAAATAAGACCGACCAAATAAAACGACTGATACTGAAGGACTCACACACAACGTGTTTTTGACCGTCCGCTTTTCACCAAACCCATTTTTTTACCGACATGTTACCGAGAGTTTCACCATGTTTTACTATCTCTATATTATATATATCTAGCTCCCTAAACAAATTACTTATAGTATATTTAAAAGAAACAGCTATACATACACTTGTTATCATTGTTATTACAATTTACAAGTTATTAAATTAAGAAGAAAGAAAGTGACAGTTTTGCAAGGCAGGAAAAAGTTTCATGCACGAAGCTTTAAATAAGCTATCAAACTCATCCTACAATCAAGGGAATTAGGTGGAATCAGATTACGCCTCATAAACAGTGATTGCTTATAATTTAAATTAAACAACCATGCATGGATGTGGAAATTCGTTCACATTAATTCTTAATTTTTGAAATATTTTTATGCTGAGTGACCTTAGGGGCAATCAAAAAGATTGTCAACGTGATGATTCCTTAAAAAAGTAGTGTGTGAAACTACTATAGCCTATAGGGGCTTATGATGCAAATTGAGTTCTACTATTGGGTTGTTCGATTCGACTCGTTAGCGTCTTGAATTGATCTGAGTGCAGACCAATTAGGTGTTGACCGGATCGAACTTTGACTAGGTTGAGTTTTAACCGACTTTGACAAGTATGACCAAGTTTTTGACAAGAAATTTTCTAGAGTAACTTGCAAATTATCTCATCTTTGTAACATTTTACTTTCAAATATTATTTTATTTCAATTTATTAATGATCAAGATATGATTTCATGGAATGACATATTAAATCATTTCAAAAAGTTGATAATTCAGTTATGTTTTAAAGATATTATATGAGATTTAATATATCAAACTTCTCGCGAGTTTTTTGGGTCGAGTGATGTGTTATTTGACTCAACTCGTGATGAAACTGAGTCGAGCTCGAACTCAAGTTAAGCTTGCCCGAGTCGAGCTTTGGTCGAGCATTGATCAAGTTGAGCTACATTAGCTCGCAGGTTGTCTAGTCTCATAAGTAGCTCTACAAACAAGTTTAAATGTCTAAAAATGGAAAACAATTTATGGAATATTTTTATACTTGAAAGTCTTTTTTACCTCAACAACAAATTACTCCCTCCATAACATAAAACTTGCAACAATTGATTTTGCACGCATTTTGAGGAAGCGATTTAAGGGGGTAAACGAAGGAAGTAATTATAAGTTACTAATATTGAAATTATTTTGACTAATTCCTTCATTTACAATCTGAAGTCGCTTCCTCAAAATGCATGCAAAACTAATTGTTGAAAGTTTTATGTTACGGAGGGAGTATCTATTACAAATTAATATACAATTTGGGTCTAGAGGGGACTTTCAACATTTTCTTAGACCTTCAAGAGGCATGTAGTAACCATCCTAAGGCCCAATCATGGTCAAAGAAACCTCTCAAATTTTTATTGGACATTTTTATAATTTAGCTCTTAATTGCCAAAAAAATATGGATTGTAACCTTTGATTTTGGTTCGTAAATAGTGCATTTGAATGTCATTCTAATTTTCAACTAATACAAGGTGACACCTTATCCACTTCCAATGTCATCCCTCGCATTCTGTAGTATTAGTTAGCTCTCTGATGATTTATCACGATGCAAAGATATCTCTAGAATTATTTTCAAACATTTTCAGTATCGAACCTCAAAAGCATGGATTTGGGGTCATGTGATGTCATCTGAAGCCTTTTGTTTGCATTGAATGAATAAACACCTTTTATAAATAATTTCCCATAATTTGTAAGATTTCACATTTCTTATGAATTCGAATTTCCCACATCTTTCTCATTTCAATGTAACCAAACACATTTAGTTTGGACATAGTTTCAACATATAATTCCTTCCGATTCAAATGTTAAATGTAGGTGTCAAAATATTTTATTTATGCATATATAGCTTATATATACTTCCTAATTTATTTATGCATAGACACAACTACACAAGTCTCCTCTTTGAGTCATTTACAACCTAACAACAATACACCACCTTACCTCAATAAATTAAATGAAAGATAAGATTTTTATTGGTCTCAACATAAACCCAAATTTAATCTACATCTCTGTCCCCTTTTTTTGCCATATCCTGACTTTTTCTACTGTTTATCGGGCAACTTTGACTCTTTCTAATTTTATATATATAAGAAAAAATATAGTCAAATAGGATATCGTTTGATTCAACTCGATATATACTTTTTAATATGCAATTTTTATAATTTTTTACTATATATGTCTAAAGATATTTTTAATTAAAATTATGTATTTGAAGATGTGAAAAAGTAAATGTTGCAAATAAAAGGGGAGTGAGGGAATAATTTACTTCTAATCATAAGACTATCAGCAATATGTTGTCAACTTATATTCCCTATATAGCAATTTTTTTTGGAAAAATAAATCACCTGAACCATTTCATCACTCTTTCTGTCACTTCCTCCAATAATTGCGGTTGATGGGCCCATTAAAAACTTATGTAATTTTGAAAGATTGTGATTTTGTGCATATACATTAATCAAATTGTTTGTACTCAACCACCCAGCTAGGCACCCAATAGATATAATTTCAAATGAAAAGGTAGATTATATATTACAAAATCTAAAGTTTAGTTGCTTGGTTTGAATGCTATCACCAAATACAGAAAGACAAATACAAGTAGTAGCATTTATATTAGGTTATGATAGAGTATATAACATAATTTTAGGTATAATAGGTATATGCTGAATCTATATTATTCAAATCTGATAAGTATGATAGGTATAATATAATCTTGTGCTTCAACCATCAACTTAAATTTTTGGTTGAGAAAGTCCTTCCTATCTATAAGTTTGTTTTTTCTCTATCTAATCTCTTTTTTTTCTCCAATGTGGGATAGGGTTCAACACCCCCTCCTCCCAATAGTGAGTGTTCTTAGAATTGAGATAACTGAAAAGACAATCAGAAACAATTCTCTTAGGGTTTGATACAAAATATTTCTAGTTGCTTAATAAGACCCTGTGAGGAAGAGACCACAAACTAGACTCGAATACAAACCAAGTTGAATTTGATAAAATATTACAAATGGATCTGGGTAACCCAATACAGAATAAGAGAGTTCGTTCACTTTCA
Source organism: Salicornia ramosissima (assembly GCA_951394345.1). NCBI lineage: Eukaryota > Viridiplantae > Streptophyta > Magnoliopsida > Caryophyllales > Amaranthaceae > Salicornia > Salicornia ramosissima. Next base: position 51,023,734 of record OX596239.1, on the reverse strand, counting down.
AGTCTAAGCAGACTCCTTCAATTCCCAAAACCAATTAGTAATGGGAGGAGTAATTACTAAATCAATAAATTGTTTATTCCATCCACTTTCTCCAATATGAGAGAGTCACTTAAGTACACATACATGGGTTCAACATGTTATTAGAGATCACTGTGCTCAAGTTCTTAAGATATGAATAAGAATCGAAGTACAATATATTTATTATTAATATTCATCGCACTCATTCAAACAAATTTTGTTATTGAATGTTTGTATACCCTTATGGGAATCAATTTTACAATTCTTTTAAAATAATTAACAATTTATAAAATTCGAGACAATGACTCTTATTTCAGACAATGGTGACTGTCTGACTGACAGTATGTTATTGGCATTGCACAAATTAAACATATTTATTTTCTAATGAAAGATGATGTCAGCGTATGAAATTATACTACCTCGATTTCAAAGTATGTACATAATTGGGTATCATTTATGAGGTATAAAATATTTAATTCTTGTAGTGACACATGGCAGCATCTTGTCAAAATATAGGCAATGATCCATCTTTCCTCCTTTAATAACTATTACCACTATAAAAGGGAGAAATTTGATAAGAAAATGGAGCTCTGTCTCCCCTACCTTTCTAGCTCCCTCCCCACTCCTCTCTCCTTGTTTTCCCCTCTACAATTACTATCCAAACATTGCGAGTTTCATTTATTTCTCGGAATTGGAGCTAATCAAGTTTGATAATTTTCAATAAGTTTAATCAATGTTAATTTGTAACATAAAGTTTGATAAATTCAAATAACTACATTGTGATAAAATGAAGAGAAAAGAAGTGCGAGTGATCTTAGCCTGAGATCTTGAGTTCGAATCTCACCGGTTGTATTTGCGAGAATTTTTTATTTTTAGGCTCTGGAGTTAAGAAATGAATAGAAAACACTACATATGACATATTTGAAGTTTTTAAACATGCCATAATGCCATATCATTCCAATTAACCAATATATTTTTGCAATCTTTGAAGAAATTGACTATCCTATAAAATACTTGTGAATTGCTTTTAACTTTATGTGGAAATTTCTAGGGACCATTTCTGAACTTTCCTCTACTAGCAGTTTTATGAATACAGAATACATACAAATAGTTATTCAAAAGCACAGGTAAATCTCGTTTGATTCGGTTTGATGTGTATTTTTTTAAGATATAGTTGTCATAATTTTTTATTTTACGTGTCTAAAGAGTTACATTTCGTAAAATTTTATTAAATGTATATTCAAATATATTTAGTTACATTTTACCAAAAATTACAAAATTTATATCATAAAACAAAAAATACACATTGTGACATTTCCAAAGAGGTGACACATGACTATATTTGTTTATACGGAATATAATACAAAGCACAAAAGCTAGCTATATGACTAATTGTGAATAATACCAAATTACACATGTTGCAATTATATAGGAGAGGGTGAAATATTAAACAAACTTTTCAAATAAAAGATGGAAGAGGAGAGTTAGGTTACTTACAAGTATAGAAGGTTCCTTCCTAAAACCAATTGGTAATAAGAGGTGTAACTCCTAAACTTATAAGTTAGTTTAGTCTCTTCTCATCTTCCGATGTGGGATACTCACTAGTGCTGTAGTGCACTATATTGGGTTCAAGAGGCCTTAATTTAATTTTTTACTTGCTACATCATGTGTATGTATGTTTCTCATTTTTAGATGAAAAAAAAAACTCAAATGCACAAAAACACAATACACAGTGCCCTAAAGATTCTTGCAAGTTGCAATCGTGCACTTTGTCGTGCGTGTGGCATCACACATTTACACATAAACCTACTCTTTTATCCTTTTTTTGTTTTCTTTTATACACGCACTGTTCCAATTTAATTACTATATATTTTGACTCGTAGCACTGTTCCAATTTAATTACTATATATTTTGATTCGTAGCACTGTTCATATGTGGTATTTAACTGCTTCTAGTTTTATAAGTGTAAGGAAAAACATAGTTATGATGAATCTAGTTTAATTCATCTTAACATATACTTTTCAAATATATAATATTTATAATTTTTTTTATTATGTGTAATTCAAGATATTTTTATATAAAGTCGTGTCTTGATAGATGTGAAAAAGTGAATATAGCAATTAAAATAGGACGGAGAAAGTACTTTATCCGTTATTTTTTAATGTAACGATTTGACATAACATAAACAAGGGAAAATATATAATCATTGCATTTGAAAAAACCGAAGGTAATATATATAAAGTATAATAGAAACTTGATGCGTAGTACTCCGAAGACAATCTAAATATTAACTTTAAAAATTAAATTTGGGGCAATTGAATAAGGCCTTGTTTAATTCACAATTAGATTAGATGCCCGTGAAATGCATAGTTGACATAAAAAAATTATAAATTTTATAAATAATAACTCATTTTGATCATACTAATTTTAAAACTTTTTAAAAAATAAAATAAAACAATAGTCATAACTATAATTTAAATTATACACATATAAAGAACATTGATAATTCAAAAGAATATTTTTCGAATATTAAAAGATGGTAGGAGTGTGTTTTAATATATTATGTATAGATATATAGATTAGCCAGTCCATTACCGCAATTCTTTCTTATTTTGTTAAATTAACATCAAACATATCACGTACAAGGTAAATTTCAAACATCCGTGGTTCTATTTATGATTTTTGAATTTGTAGGTTTTTTTTAAAAAAATCCGACCTTTTATTCTCATCTACAATTCGTCCTATTTGATTGCAAATTGGGGAAAATGTTCATCCATTTGGAACATGTTGCCATGTTGATCTCATGTTAATCTTGATGTTATTAAATTCGCATATAAACCATAAAAATGTAAGTTGAAAATACATCAAACTAAAAATGTAAGATCTGAACTAAAAAAAAAAGACTCGTGCTTAGCATACCACCAAACTAAATGAACACTAACAAAAACAAAAACCAATTTTAATTTGATAAAAAAAAAAAAAAACAAAAACAAAAAAAACTTGTTGATTGCACTTTTGAGAATTGATGGCGACAACATTGAGACTTTACCTTTCTTAGGTATTGTCCTTTAACCCAATGTTAAATTGCATTTTTTACCGCAAATTCTTCACCATTACACCCCCTAAAATCTTAATTTGATTAATGATAAAACAAATTTTAATTAGATTAAAAAATATTTTTTTAATACGAATTTTGTACCTATTTTTATTGAAAATTCGGATTGAAAAATTGAATTTTTATCGAAAATCCGGATCGAAAAATCACATACTCAAAAATCCAAATAATCATGTTTTTTAATTTGAATATTCATTTTTTAATCCGGGTGTCCAATTTTTTTTATTTGAATTTTTTAATAATTTGAATTTCCTTGTTTCTAATCGGTATCCAATCTAGTGCCTGATTTTAACAGCCAATCATTCGATCCGAATTTCATAATTGATATACTAAATTTATTTTATGATTCATATTATTTATAACGAGGAGAAATTTGATGAATTAGTATTGTTTATATATTTTATAAATATTGAAGTTTTAGGAGAAATATTTTGAATTAAAAAAAATTAAGTGTAAGTAAAAAGGAGTGAATGAAACATATGAAAAGTGATATCCATACCCCTAAAATTTATATGCGCAATATTCATTTTCATAGTAAGGACTAAGGAGTATGGATAAATTAGGCCATGTTTGGCAATTGACTCTTAGCTGTTGGCCTTTGACTGGTTTAATTGGTTTGTTTGACTGGTTAGAAGTATTAGTTGTGTGTATTGATTTTTTAAGCCAGTTGTTTGGAATAGTGTTTGATAAAATTAATTGTGGTTGTTAGCTATTTATTAGAGAGTTTGTGGGCGAACAAGCCAAAAGCCAACCAAACACTATTTTGGCTTAACAAGCCAACCAAAGCCAACCGGACAGTTTTTTCATTTTGAGCCAATCAAAAAGCTAGTAATCAAACATATTTTTTGACTATGACCATATTTAAATGTCAAAAACTAGAAGCTAACCAAAAAACCATTTTCCAAACAGGGTCTTAATCAAAAAAGTGTCAAACATATTATTTCATTCGTAACATATTAATTGATAATTGCAATAATTATTCCATTCTTTTCATGTTATATCAAATTGTTGTAATTAATATATTGCAGATAAAGTACATTAAAAAATGTCTTTTCCTGTCAGTAGTGAGTGCCAAAAAGAGAGAGAAAACAAGACAGAAAAAAGAGAGTGGAACCCACAATTGAAGTGATGAAATTGTTTGGGTTATAATGGGGAGTGGCATCACTCACATGGGGGGCGTTGGTGGATGGGTCTCACTCTCACTATCAAACAATTTAATGGACCCATTTTTTTTCTTCTTTTTTTTAAAATCTTTTTTGCCACTTTCTTTTTTTTTTTCACTCTCTTTATAAAAAGGGAAAAAAAAAATAAATAAATAAATAAATAAATAATGTAATAATATAAGGTGTAATATGAGACCCCACATGCACTGTATAAGTCCACCCATGTGACTCTGCTCTGTTTTCTTTAAAACCCCCTCTTCTCTCCTCTCCCTTTCTTTGACATTATTATTTCCATTATCAACAATCATAGGTTTTTCATTCTCCATTTGCTTTGTTACAATACCCTAAACACAATACTCATATCATGTTTTATTGGGAGTCTAATTGCTCGATCGACTACATCGCATTATTAGGCCATTGAATTCTTTCTTATCAGGACATATATAGTTATGTGAGAAGACGCCGAGATTAACTTGTTAGAATGCAAGGTTCTATATTTAATTGTTCGCTACCCTTTCTAATCACATCATTGAGTCTATAACATATACTAAGATAGGACATTCTTTATTTTGTTAGAATTTTTTTAACTTGCTTACGTAGACAGTATCTCGATTTATAGTTCTTCTCATTGGAATATCACCACGCCATCATTGCCTGGGTCTTAAAGGAATTCGTCATTGGTAAAAATCAAACCCAACACATTTGAGCTCGAGTCTCTCATCGATAAATAAAATTGCAACTATCAACAAATAATGACACTCCCCGTTTCAAAAAGTTTGTTAGTGCTTTTTTAATATCAATTTTTATACTCCCTTCATTTCCAAAAAAAAAAAAATTATTTTCCTTTTCACATCTCCCAAGACATAATTTTAATAATTAATATTTCTAATTACTCTGTATATATATGCAAAATTATATATTTGAAAACTATATATATTTCAAAACGAATTTTCATATTATTACGCAAAGTGAATAGGAGTTTAGATCCAGCGAAGTTTGAAATAGCTCTAGCATGTGGAGTTTGTACAATATCAGCCAGTGATTTTTGAATCAACGGTTGGAAATTTAATTTTTGTCATTAAAATCCACTCCTTAATTTTTCCTTCAAACCAATTCGAACCTTTGATTTAAAATTGTATTGTTGAGATACAACCTTATATGATAGAATTATTTAAAAACTCTATTGAATCTAAACAATATGATCTACATCAAAAATCAAAATGGAGCAATTTTTTGAGACGGAAAGAGTATTTTTTTAACAAAGCACATCATGAAATATTACTCCCTCTATTTCAAACTAATTACTCCACTTTAACCAAAAAAGCTCTAACAATTTTGATCAAAGTGAAACAGTTATTTTGAAACGGAAGTAATAATAATATTTAAACATATATGTCGAAAACCGTGCAAATAATAAAAAAAATAGAGTAATTAATGTAGGAAGACAACTTTTCTACTTGTGTACTATTCAAAAATAGAGTGCTGCAACAAAGAGACAAATTACTTTGACAACAACAAGAGAAAAAAAAACACAACAGTAATCTGAAATATTCATAGAAAGAGACACTTTCCATAATATAATCTATTTTCTTTCAATCATCTGTTTGGAATTGTCTACAAACATCCATAAATATTCATTTCTTTTCCAAAAGTATTACAATAATAATAATAATACATCTCTCATCAAACTCATAAAAAAAAAAGTAATTAAAAACCCTAATTTTAAAATTAAAAAAACACAAAATACACTATTATTTATACTTGTGCTGAAAATAAGCTTGAGAGCTTTTTCAATCTTTTTAGCTTCACACCTTCCCTTTGAAACAAACAAACCTTCAAACTCCAATCCTATTTTTTTTTTTTGTTAATAATAATAATAATAAGCTATTTTTTGTTCAGACTTTGTGATTTCTTTGCTGTACAATAAACAAGGAATGTTTTCCTACTAACAAAGACTAAAAACCTATACTTTTTTTTTAAAGGGCTTAGCTTGTTTTGTCTCTTAATTATAAAAAAAAATTACAGAAAATTAACTAAGCCCTTTTGAATAGAGGAAGGTTAAAAAGGAAGGGGAAGGATTAAAAATTACAGTGTTTTGATTTTTTTTTTTTTTTTTTTACTATTAGTCACTACACACTAATTAATGATTCACTTTTTTTTGTTCTTCTTTACTTTGGGTTGTAGTACAACAAACAAACAGGGCTTAAATAGCTTACCCCACTTCTTTCTTTGTCTCTTTTTTCCTTCTAATCTGCCTTTTTTCTTTCCATTCATGTACTTTGTATTGCATTTTTTTGTATGGTAAATAGATATCATGTTTCTACCATTTCTACCTCTTATACTACTAGGAAAATGGTTCAATATTTGGTGATGATGGATGTATGGATGATGATAGATGGGTGATGATGATGGATGGGTGATGATGATGATGATATAAAATGTTTTATATTTTTTTGTTGCTAAAAAACTGGACTTTTGGCTAGTATAGAAATTGGGTTGGTAAAACTTCACAATCTTTCCCTGTAAGAAGAAGGGAAAACACATAAACAAAACATAACATAAACAAAGTTTCCATTTTGTAGTGATGTAACAAGCAAATATTATGATTAGATTTAATGAAAACGACGTACCTGTATTAATAATGATGATTAATAATGCCAAAAATCCGTCGTTAAGCCGCGCAACCTACATACCGATAGCACCATGACCAGGGGAAAACCTGAGCCAATTGTCCGACAATGAGTTCTTGGTTAATAACCTTCTATTAATCTACACACTGTATCTTTTTGTGCATGTCAAGACAAAGCTTTAAATTTAAAATTTTTAAAAAAATGACGAGATGAATCCAACGAGACTTTACATGAATATTTTCACGTACATATAAATCACAAACGATGATTAAAGCCTCAAAGGATACTTTGTGAATAGTGACAAAAGTCAAACTGTGTAAACTGGTTATAAAAAATGGAGAGAGTACTAGAGATAGATGCATGAACCAATTAGTCTTGATTGGAAAGAATATACAAAAAGCATTCAAATTATTTTGGGATGATAGATTTAGCATAATCTTAAGGCTTTTTTTATCAATCTAGTGACCCCAACTTTCAATTATGGTGGAGCCCTTTTTCCCATGAATTGATGATTCATTATCATTCAAAAATAGGCATGAGTCTTTTTCTCAAGGGAAAAAATAATAATAAAGATGTTCAATGATTTCCTTAATGGAGAATAACTTTTTTACCAGCTCATTGCATCAATAACATAGATCACTCAGAAATCAGAAGAAAAAAAGTTAATAAAATAGAGAAAAAGATAAACTTTGCATGATTGGTACCTAGGCATTTGGAAATAGCATGAAGACTTGAAAGGAGCCATGTCTAATGTAGTTGTGGCTTGAAAGAGAGAAGCCTTGGAGTTGTAGTTAGCAGAAGCCGAGCCAAGATTTGATAACGCCTCCACACCGCCCCCAACAGTGCTACCGGCAAAGGCGGTCATGTACTGGCTCGCTCCTTTCTTAGGGGACGCAAACGGGCTATCCGGGAGATTATGCTCCAAACTACACATGCCGCCACCAAATTTTAAAGGAGATAAACGTGATTAGAGGATTAGTACAAGAAACCGAGTCTATAGTAAGTAATTAAGCTATGAATCAAAACAAGTTGCAAGCTTTATGCAAGAGTTCTCATCAAATTCAATTTCCCAACAATGACAAGGACTAGTAAACGATATTAATTGATTTTGATATATACGCATTTATAATATATTTCCTAAGATGATAAAATAATTACAAACTCTTTAATGAGACAGTTTCACCATAAGACCAAGTCTTACCATGTAAATAGTTGGGGAAAAAGTTGCAAAAGTTACCAAAAACATTTTAAAACCCTACATGTACAAAAATTATTCGTTAACTTTCATATATTTTCAATAACTTTTGCTGATTGCTCCTCAATTTTTTCTCCCGTGAGATTGTCTCACAAGAGAATTTCTAATCACATTTCAATGAGCGTTAGTTTCTTGGATTTTTTTTTTGGCAAGGGGTTTGTTGGATTTTATTGTTTCTACTTTAAGATTCTTACACTAAGGCTCTGTTCTTTAGGACTGATCTGATCTGATTAGGTGGGGGTATTATTTTGTGAGAGTATAATATTAAAACAAAGCTGAACTGAACTGATCTGATTACTGTAGCTTTTAAGTCCAAAAGAACAGGGCCAAAGCCCATAACATTTTCCTTATATATACTATTGCATGACATATATATATGGATGTATGTATATGTATAATAATAGTATATGTGTATATTATAGTACTCCCTCCGCAACATATTACCTGCAACGATTTGACATTTTCTCTGTCTACTTTATGTCAAATCATTGCAGTTATTTTATTACGGAGGGAGTATATTATAATAAAAAAAGGGAGGTACCTTTCAGGTAAACTGATGAGGTTATCTACCAGAGAGGGATTCTCCTTGACATTGGCATTGTTGCTATTATCCTCCCCAACAACAGATACTTCTTTTTCTCTGTCAGATGCCTCATTAATAGCCTGTTGCATCGTTTGTTTGGTCTCATTAAGTGGAGGACTGGTACAGTTTTCTGGGGCACAAAAATAATGCAATTCAGTTCAACTACTTTGACATATCATTCCAATTAATGCTCCCCCACACATTTTTATTACTCCAAAATAAATATGACACTGAATTTTAAGTTGAATGAAGGTGTAAATGTACTACCATCTGAAGCATCTGGACTGCTACAATCTGAGCTAAGAAGATTTTGATTGAATATGCTGTTTGGAGACTGTGTTGGCGAGTGCATCGGCGGAGCGCCCGTAGAGAGCGAACGGTGGTGATGGTTTCGCTTTACATCGAGAAGTTGTAGTCCCATTAGCCTTCGACTTTGAAGCTCCAAAGCTTGCTGCAAATCTGCTTGCTCTTCTAGCTTCCTCTTCCACAATATGTATTGTGTATCATACATCATTCTTGTTCCTATTTTTTTTCCCAACAAAACAAGATTATTTTCTCGAACGCAATATTTTTATTTTTATTCCATAGAGAACCATTACAGATTGTTTGGTAACTAGTATAAATGAAACTGATAAGAATGAATAACAATACCGAGTTTTTATGCAAATTTTGAAGGAATAACAATACCGAGTTTCATGGTGGTGCTAGCTTACCTCCAATTCATTTAAGTTTCTTTCTGGGTAATAAATACTTTAATTTATTCTTATTACTATAATTTATTACAAACAACCAAACAAAGCATAAATGCAATAACGCAGAAGGGATTCGATCCCAAGTCTAGGGTACAATCAAATAAAATAAACTAATCAACTACTACTAATCTTGTTGGAATCCACTCAAAAAGAAACAAATCAAAACACTACAATTTTCAAGAAATGTTTGATTCTTACCAAGTGGGAGGTCAAAAGGGTCCCTAGAATCAAGAGCAGTGGGAGAATTACAAGATGAAAACTCCCCTCTTTCCATCTGCTGCTGCTGCTTCCTGCAGTTCATAAACCAATAATCTAAGCAAAATTGGTCCATGAAATCTTTAAACTTATTATGAGCAAAAATGCAAATCATATCAAAAAAATCACCTGAATTTATCTGGGACTTTGCCCTTCTCCTTGTAAGGTTTGACCAAAACTCGAGCGTCGCATACAAAGTGAGGATTACCCTTAGCTAGTATAATCTTTACAGTCTCAGCATAAACAAAGGTTACAAATCCAAACATTCGCTTCTGCTGATATGGTATCCTCACATCTTGAACTGGTCCATATATGCTACAAAATCCAACATTTAACAAATCCCCACCAATGATCAACTTTTGCTTCTTTTTTTTTTTCATCATACACATAGATTATCAAAGAAAACCAACTACAACAATCAAGAAAACAAAACTAATCCTTCTGTCTCAAAATAATTGCTCCATTTTTGTACTTCTAGTAAACAATTAATTTGTTGTTAATATTTTGTATGAAAAAAAGGTAAAATAGAGCATTTATTATGAGACAGATGAAGGAAGTAATGAATCAAATGTTTATGAATAATTACCTGAAATAGCTGGACACATCCTCCTCCCTAAACGTACTATCAGCTGGAAAGGTCAAGTAGATCTGCCTTGAAGCCGGGCTAGAATCAGCCCGGCCGCCATTCTCGAGCCCTCTCGGCGATCGGCTAAACTTTTGCAAGTCATCCCCCATCATCAAAGCCACCGCTGCTGCCGCTCTACTAACAAAATGACAATCACATAAACAATCAACACACACACCCTATCACCACTAACTAGTATTTATCCCCTCTTCTTTTAGACTAAATTCGTCTGAACTGAACTGAATCTTAGACTCAAAAAGCTAACTAAACTGAATTTGTTTGAATTGAACTAAATACTAGACTCTGTTAAAGAATCGTCTAAACCAAAAACTTATAGTTGAGGCCCATGAATATGTTATATACTCCATCAGACTCAACATGAGCCAATTGAACTAAATTTGTCTAGACTAAACTAAATCATAGACTCAGCAGGAGCTGAATTGAGCTGAAATTAGTACAAAAGAACAAGATGTATACATTAAAACAACCAAAAGAAAAGAAAGAAATTACCTAGGAGAGTCAATTTGTTGTTGCTGAGCAAACAAGCTCAAACCCTTATTGTTATTGACAGAGTAAGCAGCAGCAGAGGTAGGAGAAGAAGAACCAGAAGCAGAAGCCATAGCAGCAGCAGCAGCTAAAAGCTTATGGTGTTGGTGTTGCATAGACTTAGATCTAAAAAGCTCATGACAATGCTCCATCATCTCAAGCTTATCAGAATCATGAACAAATCTACAAGTAGACCCATTCTTACAAAACCCTCTTGCATAGTACAAGCAAGGCTTCCACCCTGGTCCACTGATGTCATTCTCCGGCGCCATTGACCCTATGCTGATGTCACTCACCGAGCAACTCCGCCTGTGAGGGTGGCAAGCGCCACCCCCACCTCCCATCTCCATCTCCGAGAAGTACGACAGCTGCTCTTGCAGCTGTCGTTCTCGTTCATCAATCATCTCACCACCACCACCACCGCCGCCGCCGCTACGATTAATATAAAAAGGAGGGGTTGATGGGTTAAGAGTTGAATTAGTAGTAGTGGTGGTGGTGGTGTTATCATCAGAGAAAACCCAAGTGGGAGAAGAAGAGGATGAGGTTGAATTAGGGCTAAGGAGAGTAGGAAGAGTGAGTGAAGAAGGAATCTTGATGCCATTAGGAAGGAATCTAGAGGAATTTTGCCTGTTACTTAATTGAGTGTTTGGGGAAACACCTAATTCTTGCCTAGCTTTAACTACTACAGAGTGTAAAAGATTCTCCGGTCCAAACGCCAACCTAATCATTTCTTTCTCACCATGGTCTTGAATTAGTAAAAGACCCATTATTTTCGACGCATTTTCTGGATCCAAAGTTTGTACTCTTGTAAACACTACCTTTGTTGCTTCATATGAATCCATTACTTCAATTCAAACCCAAAAAACGTAAAGTTTTCTACTTTCTTAATCTTTGAAAAAAACCCAGAAAAAACCCACCTAACAGTTTTTGCTAATTCTTAATGTTCCTGCAAAATAAGAAATTCAAACATAATTAGGGTAAACATGAAGTTAAACTACGACTTGTTAAAAACAAACCCAGAAAATGTTAAGTTTTCTACTTTCTTAATCTTTGAAAAAAAAAACCAGAAAACCCCACCTAGCAGTTTTTGCTAATTCTTAATGTTCCTGCAAAATAAGAAATTCAAACATAATTAGGATAAACATGAAGTTGAAGTTGAAGTTGAAGCAGGAAGAAGAAGACTTGTTAAAAAAAAAAAGTGGGAGTGAGGTAAATGAAAGTCAAGCTTAAAAGCATTTAAAAGCTGTATTCTCGTGGGAAGTGATTTTTAAAAAAAGGAAAAAAAAAAGGATAAATATTGAAGACCTTTACCAAAAGGTAATAAGAATACAGAGAAAAATTGAAAAAGCTACAGCATAATCTTAGTGACCCTATAAAGTTTTTGCAGAACACCCATGCATTTCCCACTTTCTGGGTTTTTTTTTTTTTTTTGTTTTTTTTTTCCTTTTTGAAATTTTCACAGCATAATTATAAAAAAAGAAAAAAAGGGAAATTTGTAGCAGAAGTAGTAATTACCCCATAAAATTTGGGCAGAGTATCATTAAATTTTTTTCCCTGATAAAATACACTATACAGTTATGTATTCACTGAATGAGTGTAATCATAATGATTTTTACTGCAATAAACCACCGCCTTCTTCTTCTGTTACAGAATAAACAGCACCTTGAAAACCCATTAACTAAAAAAGATTCAATTTTTTTTCTTGAACTCTCACTCTCAAAAAACAGAGATGGAGTTTCTTTCTTAAAGAGGGTGAGGTAGAAGATGAAGAAGATGGGTGTTTGGGTTTGGGTTTGGATTTGGGTATGATTATACAAGTGGATTGTTAAAATAATAGTAGTAATGGTAATAATCAAGGCTGAAAATAAGGGAGAGTTTAATTCAAGTGTCAAAGGAAGAGGGAGTGAGTTGGGGAAGTTATAATTGAGGAGGTCTGATAAAGAAGACAGCGGATTTAGATCTGGTTACAAATAAGAGCACGTTCTCAATCTCTTTCCTTTTGCCCTACTTCCTCTATCTTTTTCCTCTTGTTCTTTTCCCCCCTCTCTCTTTACTTGTATTATTATTATTACTTGTATTCTTTTAGCCCTAGTAGTTTAGAGTACATTTGTTTTAATTCTGAAAAAAAGGTGTACTAGGGCTTAGCATGTGTGTGAGGGTATCGAGGATGAAATCATAGCCCAGTGGTTAGGGCTTCAGAATTACAGGCACGAGTTCCTTGGTTTAATTCTCACCGCACTAATTTGCGAGAATTTTTTATTATTCCCCCTTACAAATGTGTGTGTAAGTGTGTTGGCTAAAAATTGGGTCAGATGACCTGCAATAGGGCCGGTTCAAATGCCTAGTATTCCACACATTATCCTTAAAATATGTGTGTGAGGGTGTATGTCGTAGACGACAGTATTGATGAGTCGGGTGATTTATGAATTCTCCCGAACCAAGCTTGTGCTCTCTGGAGAGGGAGGTATGTAGTGCGGAAATCAGTACTCCGTTGATGGGTATCAATCTTGCTCCACACTGAGAGATGAATCTTAATTAGTGTCATCTGCACTGAAGTCTGAGGATGATGCTCCTATTTTAGTTTAAAACTTGTCGACGACATGTATGATGTATACTTTAGCGTTCAGGATTAGGAGACAATGATTTTATTATTATGATGGTCGGTGAGAAATCCCTTTTCCTTGTGACAGGTATTAATTTCCATTATTCACCATTTTACTACCTAGATGATTGGGGATTAGTAGGAACTAATATAAGCAAAAATTAGATAAAACATATACTCAATTTTTTTTTTCAAAAAAAAAAGGTTATACAATATACCATAAAATTTTAAGTTGGACCAAATAATTACAAATATGAAATAAACAGGTACAAAATGTATGTTGCTGGATAATTATAATTTATATCATCTAATAAAAAAAACAGTTCATTGGTCAATAATATAATATTACCAATTTTCTGCATTTTTAAACTTAACTTTGTTTGTTTTTTTTATTAATTTTTTATAATGTTAAATTTTGTCTATAATTATGTATGTATAACAAATGATTATGAAAAATATGCATTTGGAAAGTATAACTCATGAGATTGTACTTTTCTTTATATAAAACAAACCTTTATAGGCGAGGGTAATAATATTTGGTCCTAATACCCAAATTTTTTTAATCCCCCCATTTATTTGGTCCTATCAAATGTTTTGTAAGAGTATGTGTTTTTATATATAAACAAACCTTTTATAGGCGACTGCAATAATATTTTTGGTGTTTGAAAAATAACACGTGCTAATGAGGTTATGTCCTTTTCATCGAGTTTGATATGAAAATTTATATTATATTTTTTTCAATTTTTTTTTTTTTATCTAATATGAAATTTCAACAAAATTTTAACCTTTTTTATAAAATAAATTATTATAAGAACAAAAATTATCAGATGAGATATCATGATATTTGTATTGATGAGTGGTTTCCAAGTGCGTAATTTTCATTATTTATTTTAATAATAATACAAAATTAAGTATATTTAGTAATAAATAAAGCAAATAAGAATATCTGATCTAATTGTTTTATCCAATATGATTTTTTCTTCAATAAGAAAAAGAGTGCTTACAAAAGTCGAGGATAACATAGACTAATTCGATGACCTATTTATAAATAAAAAACATTTTAACAAAGATTTAGGTTATCTCAAAAGAATTTTAGTAATTTTATCTCAATTTTGTTGTAATTATTTGTCTTTAAAATTGTGTTTGGTTAAGTTAAAATTTTATACGAAGTATCTTTTTTAAAAATGAAAGGAAAAATTCACAACAATAATCTCACCTTCAACAATTCTTCTCAAAATACTCCAACTTTTCAAAAAACTGGGAATAATTCCATTTTTTAAGGCAATCTTTCCAAAATGGCCCAAGTAACCTACAACCTAAAGAACCGGTAATTTATTTGCATTAAATTATAAAAAAAAAAAACGGAATTACATCTCCAATGTTTCTCATTAGTTATTTTATGGTAACCCGATGATCTTAGTGGGGCGAAATTAAATTAATATGAAAGTGTAGCAGATACTTTGCCTTTGAGTGAATATCCGGTTCCCACTTACATTTATCCTAACATAAAAGATCTAATATAACTCTTTTTCTTTATCAATGTGTGACACTCGCATATTTTGGTTGGAATGACAATATTAGCTTCAACACTCCCTTACACATGTGAAGTACAATCCTTTTTTTAGTCTGGACAATGTGTGATGTTTTATATGCCAGAGCGGATTCATCAACAAACTAACCCAATTTTCACCTGAAAATTCAAATTTGAGGAAAACCTAAAAATGACCGCCACCAATCTATTTGACTTACCCCCAACTTGAATGATTGATTTGCCGCCCCTAGAGGGGAAATATACTTATATGTACTTCAAAAACTTGGCTTCATTTTAGTTGTAATATTGACCCAATTTGTTTGATCTGAAATTGACATACATGATACATATAGGACATTGCCTAGTAGTAATTTCCTGGAGACTAATTGCATATCTCTCCTACTTCTTTTTTCCTTCAAAAAACTAGGTTAAAAACATCAATGCCATAGCTAGCTAACAACATTAACCTGTTTTCTATAGATCGAGTATTATGACATTGAAACCAGTAAATAATACATATAAATAAAAATGTGGTCACATAATTAAAAGACAAGAACAGATTTGGAAAATGCTTATAAAACTGACTAATATAGTAGGGTAAACCATTAAACCATGAAAAAATTCTTTTAAAAAAATTAAGTAAAAGTGGATAATAATTAATAAATTATATAAAAGCGGCTATATATATATATATATATAGAATGAAAATGGATAAAAATTTATGTAACATGGAAAGTACCTATATATGGGTGTAACGTCAATGTTCAAATGGAGATGAAATTAATTTTCAAGATTTGTCATGTGCTTTTTCTTTTTTTTATATGGAAAACCAACCACATATATATTCATCATGACATAGCATTTCAAAGAAGATGTGATAATATATATGACTATGTCATTGGATAAATATTATTGTTTGAGTGGTGTAAAATTGCGGAGACTAATATTTTAAAAAAATTTATAAAGTTGTGACTTGTATAATATGATAATATGAATATTATTGTTTGATTTAGAAACATGATATGATAATATGAATTGGACTTGTATAATTGACTTCAACAAAGTCTAAACTTATTTCAAAATTGAATCCAAATCTTCATAAGCAGTTCCAAAATGAAGTGACCCTAACATTATCTTAAAGTTCCAAATAAAGCTTGGCATGGCTTAAGACAAAGAAAGAAAAAAAGCACCATGCATACATAGTGTGCCAAGTCATGGCTGGTGTTTAGGTCATATATGCTTTAGTTTTGAAATCGCCACCTAACATAATACACTACAAAAAATTAATCCAATAACGACGAGTACATATAAATGACGGACCTAAATCCCGTCACAAATGTAAATCTTTTGCGTTGGTTTTTGAGTCCGTCACTAAAATTTACTGAATATCAACTCAAACTCTATTAGAATGAAAGGGCTCATTTACGACGGAAAAAATTATTTGCGACCTTCCCCTTTTTTTGCGACGGAAAAAATCATTTGCGGCCATCCTTTTTCTACGACGGGATCACATTTTTGCGACGAAAATCCGGTCGCAAATAACATCTTTTCTAGTAGTGGTATGAAGTATAACATTACTAAAATTTGAATGGATGGCGGATTTAGCCATCGTATATAAGTCAATCTAGTGAAACTTTAAAACTTAATTACGTACTCAATAACACAACACGATACAAATATGTGCGTGATCTATGAAACATTGTCTTTTATTAGGTACTCCATCCGTTACAAAAACTAGCAACATTTGGGTTAGTATAGACTCCTATGTGGAATTTGTAAATTGTAGAATTATGTGGTATGATGATAAAAGTAAGAAAGAGAAAATTAGAGAAAAAAAATGAGGTAATGAGAAAGGACAAAAAAGAAGATGGAAACATTTGAATTAGATCGGACTACTAGGTAGAATGTGATTTTTTTTAACCCAAAATAGAATAAAATGAATAATTGCGAAAAGTTATGGCTAGTATTGTGTAACACCCTAAATAAAATTGCTAATATCGTGTCACTTTCTACTTAATTAATGACAATTTTTCTTAACTTTAAGTAAGTCCAAAAATAACTTTGTTTAGTGATTCCCACTATGTTTCCAACTATTTTCTTTTTTCAATTCCCACAATTTGAAAACTTATTTTTACATATGATTTGTTGATCTTTATTTTAGAATTAAATTCCATTCCGAATTATTTGATACATTTTTTTTAGAAATTAAAATTCACTTACTTTTACGACATACATTTGACAAATATAAATTTTCATCATCAAACTGTACTGTATTATTGGATACATTTGGACTATTATATTATTTTTTATCTCAATTTTAACTAGCTTTGAACATAAGAAAAAAATAGTTATATGCAATTTTGTTAGATTTGTATTTAATGCGCGTTTTACTAAAATCTCTTTTTTTTTTAATTTTTATAAATCCGAAAGCATTTATAATTAAAATTATTCAATGAGAAGCATCGTCAAGCATGCATGAAACTACAAATATGAAATATAGCAACAAATGATAAAATGGAAGAAGAGGAAAATATAGTCATATAACGTGGTGTATTACTGTATTAGTATAGTCCTCGACAAAAAAAAAGTATAGTCAAATAAGAACTAATTAGGGTGCATTATCTTCAACGTATTTGACATAATCTGACCTAATCTGATTAAATCTATTAAAGCTGACTTGATTATAACTTATTTGATTTGATCTGACCTAACCGGATTAAACCTGATAAATTTTGAGACCTGATAAAAAAAGTTGAAGATAATGAACCCTAAATAAATTCGGCTTAAATTAATAATACCATAATATATCACGTGGCGTGTTATTATTTTGCATGGTAGGAACTAGGAAGGATGACAATCCTCTAGGTCTCAAAATGGTGTAGTTAAAGTAGAGTTGGCCAAATTAGAGCTGATTTTATTTATTTATTTATTTAGATTTACTCTTATTTGTTTAAGTAACACCATATTGTTTTGGACTTATTTCCAATTTAATTCAGTTTTACTCGATCCAAACTAACGGGCCTTAAAACAATTTGGCACCCATAATTCATTGTATGTTACCTTTTAATCCGCCTTTTATAAACTCTCAATAATTTATTTGATATATTTCATGCTGTTTAAATTAAAATTTATCTAAAATTGATTATTAGCCCGTATTTTTTAGATTTATTTCCAATTCAATTCAGTTTTACTATCAAAAAATCTTGGCCTAAGACTAGAGGAGAGACATATAAGGGCCTACTACAAACTTCATGATCAATATATGGTCCCAACCCTTTTTATAAAAATAATTTCTCACTTGATTTGGTGAATTTGCATTACTAAATTCTTTATTTTCTATCATATGTCATATGCCCAATGCAATGGGTCTACAAGCTTACTCATTAATCCTTATTTGTGATCATGATAGCAATCGTATATTCGTTTGACGTCATTTTTTCTATATAATATATATTTTTAATATTTATAAATATTTTTGTTCTTATATAAACAATTTGTTAGTTTTTTTTAGTTGTTTATTCATCATATTGAAATAAGAATGAAGTATGTTAAGAGAAAGAAATATAAAGTTAGAAAAACAATAGTAATATAGATTACCAAATGATTTTTTCAATTTAAATCTTTTTGCTAGAGTTTATTATATATGCATGTTTCATTGCTAACCTAGGAAGCACGGACACACCTCCAACCTGCCGTACCCCGTGTCCGACACCGACACCGACCCACGTACCCACACTGAACTAATTAATGAAGCGTACTCAAGTACCTGCTGAGTTATTTTTCACACTTTAATTGTTTGTGTTTTTTAGGTTTTGAATAATTTATATAGTTATTAACCATATTATCTTCACCAAATTTGATATTTACCTTAGTGTTTTATTGAAAACATGTTGAAATTTATAGAATCTCTTATTGTTTTCTTTCACGTACCCGTATCCTCAATTTTTTCAATGATGTTTTCCCGTACCCGTTTTGTTTTCGTACCCGAACCAGTATTCGTTTTAGTGCGACCTAGTTGCTAACATGTTTAGTATGGTAAGTGTTGAGCCCCATATGCTACACTAGTGAGTGTCCCACATCGGAAGATGAGGAGAGACTGAACTAGCTTATAAGTCTAGGAGTTACTCCTCCTATTACCAATTGGTTTTAGGATGGAACCTCCTATGGCTTGTAAGTGACCTAACTCTCCTCATCCATATTGGGTTGCCCAGACCCGTTTCTAATATTCTAATCAAATTTAACAGTAAGAAGAGAAAATTACTCTAAAGCTCTAATTTAATTACCATTTAGTTGAAATTTCTAATGCAATTTTTTTAACTTATTCTATATTTAAATATATTAAGGGCATGGTAGAATTTTGATAGGGGATATCATCCTCCTCCTTCTGTGTGTAATATAAAAAAAATTGTTAAAAATAACTCAACATTTTATCCGATATTTTCAAATTAAGTCAACCTTTTAAGTAACTCATAATAAGTCAACCTATTACCCATATCCGCTCAAATTAAGTTTTTTAGTGTTTAAAATATTGGATATGTTTCTAAAAAATGAATAAAGGAATGTATGTATTAATAATATTAATGTTTGGGTTTTTTTTAAGCTATATACCCGTGAGTTTTTCGCTTTTCTAAGCTGTGCATGCGCCTGTGCTCATGCGGCCATGCCTTTTCAAACTTTTAAGCTGTGCCCCCTCAACTTAGGTTTTTTAATTAATAGTGTCAACTCCGTTAACCCATCGTTAATAGATCCGTTAAAATGAGTTGCATTTCGAGGGAGCGAAATTTTCCCTCAAAAATTCTATGGGGTTTTAAGTGATTTTCACCCTTTATAGTGAAATTCCAACATACAATATCCGCTAAAATAAATGATTTCGACGACCATAGAAGAATTTTCTTGTTGTTGCAGCTTAACTTTTGACACTATTCACCAAACTTTTGAGATCCAACATTCAGTTCCAAGACTCGATACCGAGACGCAATATCCTTTTCTTTTTTTTTTTTTTAATAAAAAACATTTGAGTGAAGGAGAACAAAAAACTCGGTTGCTTCATGGAAACTTCGTCACCTCATTAAGCTGCAATTCCATGTGAGTTTAGAGATTGAAACTAATTAATTAATAATATTAATATTAATATTAATATTAATAAGAAAGATTATCAATCAAATCAAATTGGACAGCATTAAAATGTTTCTGTTAGCTTAGGCAGCTCTTCATTCTATGAATTGCTCAGAGATTATGTTCCAAATGTTGTTCATTACTCCTTATTTAATTTCTTGTCACATGCTTTTCTGTATTTTATTACATTTTCTATGTTTTGATTTTGAAAACTTGTCAAAAATATTATTCTATACTCCAATATCTAATCTAATCTATCTATATATAAATCTTATTAACAAGTAGCAACAAGTTTTAAATAAAAAATTAAAATTGATTTTGGCAACGTTTGAGAAGCAATCTTACCCAATTTTCGAAGTGTTTGAAAATAGAGAAATACAATAGTTGAGAAACAAAGTACGTCGTTTAAATGTTTCCAATATTTTTAGATTGTGTTTCTCACAAAAAGAAGCGTCCAAAATTATTAGAAATTCTTATATACATGTTATCGGGATATATGGTACATTCATGGATAATTTTGCTCATTTTTATAAGAAGTAATTTTTTTTGCTCAATTTAAAATTTAAAATAAGCAATAAAACACATTGGATATACATAACTCTACGTATATTCAGATGTATAATAGACTCATCGCAAAAATCTTGTTTTTGACATATTGCCAAAAAAAAGTGAAATATATTACATAAACATTAAAAAATTATCCAATCTATTAAATTTATTATAACTTTGAAAACTAATAGGCTTCTAATTTAACATAAAAAGGATATATATTACCTCAGTTGATTTTTATGTACAACAAACTACACACATTTGAAGGAAAAGATTGAAAGATGTAAACGAAAAAATTAATTAACATAATTTAAATACAATCAACATGGTGATCATATGTGCCGGTGTAATTTTTATAAATAACTGATTTGATTGTTTATATCTTAGGATTTTTGACTTAAAATGTGAGCAAAATGATTTATTGCACATAAAATTAACTTAGGTAGAATAAATTAAAGTTGTAACAAAATCCAAATATACTCTCCTCCGTTCTTTAAAGAATGTCTCATTCGCATTTTCTCATCTTCTGAGATACATTTTAAATGAAAATGTTTAGAAATCTCTAGGTATTTTCTACTCTTCACAATCATTCATTCACTATGATATATCAGCGTCAGATATCTTTTCAAATTTTGATGATCTTGTACCCATAGCACTGATGATGTCTTACTGGGTATCATTAAGAGGAAAAAACGTTGTTCAATCAAATTTATTAATTAATCACATATAATGAAATAAATATAAAAATCTGATCATTTCAACTGGGTGATATCTTGTACACCATGAGTGTTCTTTTCGTGTTGGTCCAGGCCCAAACCGTGTATTGTGTCAACCTGGTCCTCATGCTGGCCCGGCTCATACACTTCTCTATTTATTAAAAATGCCACCGAAACTGTAATTTTGGATAGAAAAACAAGAAAAAAAAAACTTTATTAGACAAATGAATTATTGTATTATTACAGAAAACACGAGGAAGAAGAAGCTCTATTTATAGAGCAAAAAGATAGTAGCAGGGGCCAGCAGAGGAAGAAAAATGAAACCAAAAGGAAAAGAAAAGAAAGAAAGAAAGAAAAGGAAAATAAAAGTCTAAAAAAAACTAACCAACTTGCCAGCTAACCAAATAAAATAAAATAAAAAGAAATTAATTACATATTTCTACACTCCCCCCTCAAGCTTGACTTGGGAACAAGGCAAAGCTTGGAACAAAGAAATGTATGTTGTGATGAACATAGAGCTTTTGTTAGTATATCTGCATATTGATGATGAGTAGAAACATGTGAAGTCTCAAGGAAACCAGCCTCTATTTGTTCTCGAATATAATGCCTTGAGATGCTTGGTGCGCTCATGGAACTTAGGGTTATGAGCTGAGCTAGGGCCTCAGCAGATTTATTATCACAATATAGGGTAAAAGGCAGTGGAGTTTGGACTCTTAGATCCTGGAGCAAACCTTCCAACCAAACTAACTCACTAGCTGTATAGGACATGCTCCTATATTCAGCCTCAGCAGAGGACTTGCTGACAGTGGGCTGCTTCTTGGTCTTCCAAGATACAAGGTGAGAACCCAAGAATATGGCATAGGCATTTAGGGATCTTGAATTGAATTGACATGATCCCCAATCTGAATCACTGAAACCACTGACTGTAAGATTGTTTGCTGCTGCATAGTACAGACCATAGTCTGCTGTCCCTTTTAAATATTTTAATGTGTGTATTGCAGCTTGAAGATGAGGTTCTCTTGGCTTGTTCATGAACTGGCTAAGATGATGAACTGTATAGGAAAGATCAGGGCGTGTAATGCTGAGATAAATAAGCCTTCCAACCAATCTTCTATAAACTTCTGGTTGCTGTAGCTCAGTTCCATGATCTATAGACAACTTCAAACCAACAGTTAGAGGGGTATTTACAGAAACACAGTTAGTCATACCTGCATCCTCTAAAATATCCTCAAGATATTTCTTTTGTGATAGAAATAACCCCTTTGAATCTCTTTTAATTTCAATTCCAAGAAAGTAATTTAATTCTACCAAATCTTTAATAGTAAAAGCATGATCAAAAGCTATTTTAATATCATTAATTTGAGAGTTAGAAGTACCTGTGAGAAACCTGTGAGAAGAATATCATCCACATAGACCAAGATAACTATGAATTCTCCATTCTTGGTTCTTGTATATAATGAATAGTCTTGTTTAGATTGTTTAAAACCAATGGACTTTAGGAATTTATTCAATTCCTTATTCCATTGCCTGGATGCCTGCTTCAAACCATATAAAGATTTGACTAGCTTACAAACTTGGCCTTCTTTGGCCTTAGTATACCCTGCAGGAGGTCTCATATATACATCATTATCAAGATAGCCATGTAAGAAAGCATTATTTACATCTAATTGATGTAAGTCCCAATTCTTAGAAGTTGCAAGAGAAATAACAAGTCTAACTGTGGCCAATTTGGCTACAGGTGAAAAGGTTTGGTCAAAATCTATTCCCTCTTTTTGTTGATATCCAACAGCAACTAGCCTAGCTTTGTGTCTTTCTACAGTCCCATCTGGTCTTAATTTGGTTTTGTATACCCATTTAGAATTAATAGCCTTTTTCCCTATAGGTAAATCTGTTAAGAACCAAGTTCCATTAGACTCTAAAGCTGTAATTTCTTCATTCATAGCATCTATCCATTTTTGGGAATTCTTAGCTTGATTATAAGTACTAGGTTCATAATTAGTGTTAATAGCAAAGGATTTAGATTCACTTGAACTATGGTCATAATCATTTCTGTGAGGAACATAGGAAAGAATGAAATCATTAAATTTGGATGGCTTTTGTATATGTCTATGATGATGAGCAGTATTACTAAGATCTGTGCTGTTGTTAGACTGAACTGAAGGTTCAGCAATGTGTTCTGTATTCTGATATGAAGAAGAGTCAGTTTCAGAAAATAGATCATGGTTTGAACCATATTCTGAACCTGAATTATGGAACAATTGCTCACCATCATTGTTTGAATCATTATGTAAATCAGGGGTTCTTGGAGAAGAATTTAAATCTGTTCTGACAATATTTTCATAATTCACTGTCCTTTTGTCAAGAATATGATCAGCTCCAAAATTCACCATATTTGGTTGCATAGGAAAATCCATATGTTTATTATTTTCTTTATCAAAAGGAAAATAAGTCTCATAAAAAATAACATCTCTAGACACAAATATTTTCTTAGTTTCTAAATCATATAGTTTATAGGCCTTTTGTCAAACTTGTCTCTTCCCTTTTCATTATTATAAGCATAGGCTAAACAACCAAAAACTCTTAGATTTTCATAAGTAGGGAATTTTTTAAATAAAACCTCATAAGGAGATTTCCATTCCAAAATCTTGGTTGGCATTCTATTAATTAAGTAGGTAGCAGCAACTAAGCATTCACCCCAAAACCTTTTTGGTAATTTAGCTTGAAATCTTAAGCATCTAGATACTTCCAATAAATGCTTATGTTTTCTTTCAACCCTACTATTTTGTTGAGGAACACCAGGAACACTTCTTTGATGATATATTCCTTTTTCTCTAAAAGTTTTCAAACATAGATTATTTATGATTTCTGTTCCATTATCTGTTCTAATAGTCTTAATCTTGGTGCTGAAATGTGTTTCTACCATAGCAAAGAAACCAATGATACATGCTAAAACTTGTTCCTTGTTATTTATTTTTTTATGTCCATGTTACTCTACTATGATCATCTAAAATGGTCAGAAAATATTTTACACCTCCAATAGAAGAGACTTTATAAGGTCCCCCCATAAATCCATATGAACTAGATCAAAGCATTTATCAGCTCTTTTTGTGCTATTAAAGAAGGGCAATTTATGAAATTTTGAAATAGAACAAACATGACAATTATATTCCTTCAAACCATTACATTTACAATCAGCAATGTGTATCATTTTTGACAAAGAAACATGGCCAAGTCTAGCATGTATAATATCTAATCCTACTACATTTCTATACTTTTTATCAACACTAGTAGAAGTTTTTGATGGTAAAACAGAATCACCAAAACACACTATTTTATTCTTGTCTAAACCAACAGCCTTATTATTCTTGCTAGCAAAACAGAACAGATTGCCTTGTTTCTCCCCATCACCAAGCAATTTTCCATTAGATTGGTCCTGAAACCAACATTTCTTATCATCAAAAATTACTTTAATTCCCATATTTTTAATGAGTTTCCCTATGGAAATAAGATTATATTTAAATCCTTCAACTAATAACACATTTTCAAGAATCAAGTGATCATTCAAAATAGCATTACCTATGGTATGGACTAGTTTAAAATTTCCATCAGGTAAACCAAATTTTATAGGTTTAACTAAGCTCCTTTTATTAATTAATAAATCAGGATTAAAGGTCACATGATCAGAAGCACCACTATCAATTATCCATATATTTTTAGCATTTTCTTTCAAATTCTTGCTATTAAAAGCAATTAAATCCATACCTGCACAGTTCACTACTGCTCCATAATCAACATCAGCATTAGATTCTTCCTTTATTGCTTTCAGAACTTCTTGCTTAATTGAATTCAAGATAGCAGGATTCATCTTGCTTCCATTAGACTTGATCTCCTCAGCATCATCCATTTGAATATCAAATGGACTATCATCATGGTCTTCATTGATATGTGCTGCAATTCTTGGTCCTTTATTTCCAGCTCCATTTTTCTTCATTTCTAAGTACCATTCTGGATATCCAATTAGCTTGAAACAACCATCCTTTGTATGACCCTTTCCACCACAATGATCACGCTTCTTATCAAATTTGTCCTTCTTCCAATCCTTCTTATTTTGTCCTGCTGCATATGTTTTTGGGGGCAGCTTACTCATGGAATTTCTATTGTACTTCTGCACTGCTAACACGGCATTACTTCCAGAAATATCAACATCAGCAGCCACTTCCTTTTGTGCCTCAATTTGGAGTGTAATGGAGTAGGCTTTGTTAATATTGGGTAGTGGCTCCATGGAAAGAATGTTAGTAACTGTATTGTCATATGCTTGGTTTAGTCCAAGCAAAAATTGCATAAGCTTGTCTTCAGATTCTAAATCATCCGATTTCTTGACATATCCACACACACATTTTGCCAATGCTCCACAAGTACACACGGGCATTTTTCTTAAATTTTGCAATTCATCCCACATATTCTTGATTTTGCTATAATAACTCAAGATTGATAAATTTTATTGTTTAAGAGCAGCCAACTCCTTCTTGAGTTGATACACCAAGGGTCCATTACTTTGTCCAAATCTTTCATTAATGTCAGCCCAAAGCTCAAAAGAAGTTTGATCATCTGATTCGAAGTCTTCAGCCAAATCTCCTTGCATTGAACTCAAGATCCAACTAGCCACCATGAAGTCAGCTCTCTGCCAACGAGCATGGTCCTTGTTCGTTTCATCTGGTTCCTTCAATTTACCAGTGATGAAACCCAATTTATTTTTCGCAGCTAGTGCCCTTCTAATTCATTTTCTCCATTTATTAAAATTCTTCCCATTGAACACCATTCCCACGAGTGAACAATTGGGATTATCTGAATTAGTTACACATAGAGGATCTGCAAATGCTTCATTCGAGATCCCAGAATTATCAGAAGATTGAACTGACATTTTTGTAAAGTTAGGTTAAAATGGCGAAAATCGAATTAATTGAAAACCAATCTCAAATTGAGATGGGCTCTGATACCATGTAATTTTGGATAAAAAACAAGAAAAAAAAACTTTATTAGACAAATGAATTATTGTATTATTACAGAAAACACAAGGAGGAAGAAGAAGCTCTATTTATAGAGCAAAAAGACAGTAGCAGGGGCCAGCAGAGGAAGAAAAACGAAACCAAAAGGAAAAGAAAAGAAAGAAAAGGAAAATAAAAGTCTAAAAAAAACTAACCAACCTGCCAGCTAACCAAATAAAATAAAATAAAAAGAAATTAATTACATATTTCTACAGAAACAATATATGCTAATCATGCTATACATATAACATCATGTCAAGAATGAGTACTTATTGCCTTACATATGGTATAATAAAATTTAATTTTTACTAGGTGATATCTTGTATAGTTCTATACCACGAGTGTCTTTTGTGTTCGGCCCAAACCATGTACCGTGTTAATTTGGCCCTTATACTGGCCTGATCATTCATCTATTTGTTAGTTACTCCCTTTATCTCTTTTTTATATGTGGGGCTCACTTAATTTCTACCTATTTTACCTCATTTTTGTTTGCTTTTTTACTTTTATTTTTTAATGTTCGATCCCTAATTCCCTACTAGGCTACTACTTTACATGTTTCTAAAAAAGTACTAAAAGGAATATAACAAGTAATTAAAGACGAAGAGAGTATGTATTGCCTTACTTGTTGTATAATAAAGTTGCCTCAAATTACTACCTATAAATATGTCATAAAAACCATGCTATATATAGAATTTGCTACCTAGAAAAACAAAAACTCACGGTTAAAAATTAAAATCTTTATCCAATGAATAAAAAACACGTACAACAACATCATATCAAGAACGAGTACCGATAAAATTAGGATTCATCATCCTCCATCGAAAGGAAGAGATCGATCCTAATTTCCTGTATACATTTCCTTAAAAAAATAAAAATAAAAATAAAAATACTAACACTACAAGTTTAGGCCAATTGTGGACCGCTAGGCAGCGCTTCATAACCATCATGGTGCTTAGTAGTAGCAATATGGCTAAGAATATCAACTGGTACACATTTCAATAAAGCTCCCTCTAAAAAGCTTATTGATCCAAAAACAACACTTAAGAGCCACAAATTCCAGTTCAATGGGACTGTATCTGCGAAAGTGCCTAGAAATTGGACGATTATAAACTGAAAGATCACAGTTGAGGCTATCACTGACAAGAAAACCCAGTTTCTCATTATTCCCTTTACAACATTGATCTTCTCCATGTCTCTACTGTTGATTTCATTGAATACCTGTGTAATCATGAATTTATATTAAGTAACACCCACCAGCATTTTATTAGAGTTTTTTTTTGCCATGCCATGTCTTAGCTAGGTCCTCTTCTTTTGGATTAAGATTGAATTAATTTGAAGTGAAGTGAAATGAAATGAACTGAAATTTCATTAATTAAGTCTACAAGGAAAGTGCCGAAATGAATAATCTGAATTGAAACGGATATAAACTAAATTGAATAGAACTGAACTGAGCAAAATTAAAATAAAAAATTGACCCGAAAGAATGGAAAATTATGTCCAAAAGAAGATAGAAGTACTTACAAAATCTCATGTCAAATCATCTGATGGTTTGATAACACCTTTAATTAAAAATTTAAAAGTCAAATTTTACCATAAATCTACAACTTTTTACTTAACTCATTAAAATTCATACAATGAGTTTGCTACACACGGGTGCGTGCATGCACGTAGAGGTAGGTGTATTCAAAGGTATTTGATTGCTCATTTAATATAATTTTGCTCATTTTCAATTTTAAAATAAGCAAAAAAAAAAAAAAAGCAAAATTACCATAGAGTGCACCTTACACGTGGGTGTATATAAGTATTTCTAAGATTTATATAAAAACTTGTGGTTTTATACTAAAACATTACAATTTTTTTACTGAAAAGTGATTTGTGGTTTTATAGTAAAACGTTAACACATGCATTTGAGTATGAATGGTATCAAGTCCTTTTTTCTTTTGGAGTAAACGAATCTAATAAATTGAATTAAATTGGAGTGTGTTGGAGTGGCCCAAATCTTAAGGCCCAATCCTACATACTTTCTAAGGTGAATGAATATTCTAGAATGTTGTGATGATTATTCTATCATCACCCTTATTAATCTAGAGTGTTCTATCTAGACTATTCTTGTCTAGATATTTCTATTCTAGACCCCCCTCACTCTAGATTTCTCCATTCTAGATCTTTCCTCTCTAGATTATTCTACCACCTACATCACCCTACCATCTTCACCTATAAATAGAGGATGACACTCTACCTCCAATCTATCCACAAAAAAAAAATATTCTCCAAAAAGCATTCACAAAATACTCTCAAGCCTTCCACATCAAAGTAGCCTTTCTACTACCAAACCACTCTTAAATACTCTCCTCCTTATTCCACTATTCCCTTTTGTTTACATACTCTTTTGAGAGTTGTATTGTGAGAGTTTCATTGTAATTTTTCTACCCTAATATTTAGGGTCTATCTTGTACTCTAATATTTTATATAGTGGAATTTTGGTGCTCGTCGTCCGTGGGTTTTTGCCTCTATTGAGGATTTTTCCCACGTTAAATATTGTGCGTCTTTTTATTGTTTATCTTGCATATTTTATATTCGATTAATTTCTCGATTTATTTACGTTTCCGCTACGCTCATATACCCTAACAAGTGGTATCAGAGCCAGGTTGACAATGTCGACTGTTACAAAATTCGACATCGAGAAATTTGATGGCAAGATAAGCTTTAGCATCTGGAAGGTTCAGATGCAAGCCGTTCTTGTTCAGAACGGATTAAAAAGGGCTCTCGATAGGAAGCCTTCAACCATGTCCGATGAGCAATGGCAGGAGTTGGACGAAAAAGCCATGTCGGCAATCCAACTATGCTTAACGAAGGAGGTGTTACGCGAGGTCATACACGAAAAGACTACCGCTGCTTTATGGACGAAGCTTGAGTCTCTTTACATGACCAAAAGCCTAGCAAACAAGCTTCGCTTGAAGGAACGACTTTACACAATTCGTATGGCTGAAGGTACTTCTCTCCAAACCCATCTCAATGAATTTAATTCTATTCTTATCGATCTTGAAAACTTGGATGTCAAAATTGAGGATGAAGATAAAGCTGTCCTATTAATCGTCTCCTTACCTCCCTCTTACAAGCACTTCAAGGAAATCATGCTATATGGCTCCAATGATTCTCTTTCTTTTGAAGATGTAAAATCAAATTTACTCTCAAAAGAAAAATTTGACCTTGAAGTTCATTCGGAAGACAAAGCCGAGGGATTAAATGTAAGTGGGAGATCTCGTGAAAAGAAAAATACACATAAGAAAAAATTTCGATCAAAATCGAGGGGACGAAAACAGAATGTCACCTGTCGTTATTGTAAGAAAACAGGGCATGAAGTCTCAGATTGCTACAAGTTAAAGAATAAAAAGGAGAAAGAAGAGAAATCAAAGCTACCTCAAAATTCTGCCGAAGCTAGAGTTGTTGACACTGATTTCGAAAGTGACTCAGTGTTACTTGCAATCTCCGAAAAGAGGAGTTTCAATGAATGGATTCTTGATTCTGGTTGTACCTATCATGTTTGTCCTCATAGGGACTGGTTTACCACATATGAATCTGTCGATTGTGGTACTATCTTGTTAGGAAATGATATTTCCTGCAAGGCTGTTGGTATTGGTTCAATCAAAATCAAGTCTCATGATGGCGTTGTCAGGACCTTAACAAAGGTTCGTCATGTTCCTGACTTAAAACGCAATCTGATTTCTTTGGGTACCCTGGATTCTCTTGGGTACAAATTCTCAGCTCAAGGTGGAGTTTTGAAGGTCTCTAAAGGTGCCCTGGTGGTCATGAAAGCCAACAAACGTGGCAGCCTTTATGTCCTAGAAGGACATACAGTGACAGGTGAAGTCGCTGTCTCATCTTCAATTTCTGATTCCGATCACACTCAAGTGTGGCATATGCGCCTTGGCCACATGAGTGAAAAGGGCATGGAAATCCTGAGCAAACGTGGTCTCCTTGGTTCACCTGGAACGGGCAAGCTGCCATTTTGTGAACATTGTGTCTATGGGAAGCAAAAGAAAGTAAGCTTCTCCACAGCTACTCATCGAACGAAGGGTATTCTTGACTATGTTCACTCTGATCTGTGGGGACCATCAAGGATTAACTCTTACAATGGCAAACGCTACATGATGACCATCATCGATGACTTCTCCCGCAAGGTCTGGACATATTTCTTACAGCAAAAAAATGAGGCATTTACCACTTTCAAAAGGTGGAAATCTCTAGTTGAGAACCAGACTGGGAAGAAAGTTAAGAAGCTAAGGACAGATCGAGGTTTGGAGTTCTGCGAAAAGGAATTTGGAGAGTTCTGCTCTCAAGCAGGTATTGGAAGGCATAAAACATTACCTTACAAGCCTCAACAAAACGGTGTTGCAGAACGGATGAATAGAACTCTTCTTGAGAGAGCTCGCTGCATGATCTCAAATGCTAGACTGTGGCATCGCCGTGATTTATGGACAGAAGCTCTCTCCACAGCTGCATATGTTGTCAACCGCTCCCCGCACTCTTCGATTGACTTCAAAATACCAGAGGAAGTGTGGTCAGGTACAACAGTTAACTATTCTCCTCTTAAAGTTTTTGGTTGTACCGCTTATGCTCATGTTAATGACGGAAAATTAGCTCCTAGAGCTGTAAAATGCATTTTCGTTGGCTATTCCTCTGAATCTAAAGGTTACAGATTGTGGTGTCTCGAATCTAAGAAAATCATTCTTAGTCGAGATGTTACCTTTAACGAAAATGCTATGATAAAATCCTCTGGTTCGGATGTTGTTGTTTCTCCCAACATAGATCAGGATGGAACTGGTGAGAAGGTGGAGTGGGAAACTAGTAGTCAATCTCCAAGCATGGAGGTTGAATCTCCTTCAAGTCCACAGTCTAGCCAAGACATACATCATGATGATGATGCTCCAGCTACCACTGCTTCAAGCCAGCCTCAAAGTTCTCAGCAGCAAGCTGGTTACAATCTCACAAGGGATCGTTCAAAGAGGCCAATTATAAAATCCTCAAAATACAAGGACGATGAATATGTTCTTGCTTATGCATTATCAGTTGCAGAAGAAACTCCAACCGGAGTTGAGCCATCATCTTACTCAGAGGCCATCACATGTCTGAATTCTTCTAAATGGCTTGTGGCAATGAACGAGGAGATTGAGAGTCTCCACAAGAATGAGACTTGGGACCTAGTTGAGCTTCCTCAAGGTCGAAAGCCGCTCACATGCAAATGGATCTACAAGCAGAAGGAAGGAATCCCCGGTGTTGAATCTGCAAGATGGAAGGCTCGTCTCGTAGTCAAAGGATGCAATCAAAGAGAAGGCATTGACTTTAATGAGATTTTTTCTCCCGTTGTTCGTCATACCTCTATTCGAGTCCTTCTTGCAATAGTTGCTATGTTTGACATGGAGTTAGAACAACTCGATGTCAAAACTGCTTTTCTGCATGGAGATCTTGAAGAAGAAATTTACATGAAGCAACCCGAGGGATTTATTGTTCCTGGAAAGGAAAACCATGTTTGTCGCTTAAAGAAATCCTTGTACGGTCTCAAGCAAGCTCCGCGGCAGTGGTACAAGCGCTTTGACTCATTCATGAGTAAACAAGGCTACATACGCAGTCAGTATGATCACTGCGTCTACTTCCGACAATATGGTGGAGTTTATATCTATCTGTTGCTATATGTAGATGATATGCTCATAGCATCTCGTGACAAGTCATTGATTGATAAATTGAAGTCTCAACTTAACAAGGAGTTCGAGATGAAGGATCTTGGTGCAGCAAAGAAAATTCTTGGCATGGAGATACACAGGGACCGACAAGCTGGGAAATTATTTCTAACTCAGAAGAAATACATTGAGAAAATCCTTGACAAATTTGGCATGAGGAACTGTAAGTCCGTTTCTACACCTCTTGCTGCTCATTTCAAACTATCATCTGCATATTGTCCTCAAACAGAGGAAGATATAGAGAAAATGTCTAGCATTCCATATGCTAGTGCAGTCGGAAGTCTCATGTATGCTATGGTCTGTACTAGACCAGATTTAGCACATGCAGTAAGCTTGGTAAGCAGGTATATGCACAACCCTGGAAAGGAGCATTGGGATGCTATTAAATGGATATTTCGTTACCTAAATGGTACTACAGATCTGGGGTTGGTCTTTGATAAGCACTCGACAAAATCTACTGACGTTGTTGGGTTTGTCGACTCTGACTATGGTGGTGATCTCGACCGTCGAAGGTCTCTCTCCGGCTATATCTTCACACTTTGTTCTGGAGCAATCAGTTGGAAAGCTCAATTACAACCGATTGCTGCTCTCTCCACAACCGAAGCAGAGTATGTTGCAGCAACTGAAGGTATAAAGGAGGCTACATGGTTGCGTGGTCTTGTCACGGATCTTGGTATACCACAAGGAGTCACTGTGGTATTCTCTGATAGCCAGAGTGCTATCTTCCTCACTAAGAATGATGCATATCATTCCAAGACCAAGCACGTTTCAGTCAAATATCACTATGTCAGAGATACAATAGCTGAGGGTGAAATTGTGGTAAAGAAGGTTCACACTTCCGAAAATCCAGCAGACATGCTTACCAAGCCACTTCCTACCACTAAGTTCGATCATTGTTTGGACTTAGTGGGCATGCATTCTTGCTAGGCCCTTCAGGCTTCGACGACGAGTTGCCCAAAGATTTGGTCCAAGGTGGAGATTGTTGGAGTGGCCCAAATCTTAAGGCCCAATCCTACATACTTTCTAAGGTGAATGAATATTCTAGAATGTTGTGATGATTATTCTATCATCACCCTTATTAATCTAGAGTGTTCTATCTAGACTATTCTTGTCTAGATATTTCTATTCTAGACCCCCCTCACTCTAGATTTCTCCATTCTAGATCTTTCCTCTCTAGATTATTCTACCACCTACATCACCCTACCATCTTCACCTATAAATAGAGGATGACACTCTACCTCCAATCTATCCACAAAAAAAAAATATTCTCCAAAAAGCATTCACAAAATACTCTCAAGCCTTCCACATCAAAGTAGCCTTTCTACTACCAAACCACTCTTAAATACTCTCCTCCTTATTCCACTATTCCCTTTTGTTTACATACTCTTTTGAGAGTTGTATTGTGAGAGTTTCATTGTAATTTTTCTACCCTAATATTTAGGGTCTATCTTGTACTCTAATATTTTATATAGTGGAATTTTGGTGCTCGTCGTCCGTGGGTTTTTGCCTCTATTGAGGATTTTTCCCACGTTAAATATTGTGCGTCTTTTTATTGTTTATCTTGCATATTTTATATTCGATTAATTTCTCGATTTATTTACGTTTCCGCTACGCTCATATACCCTAACAGAGTGAATTGAACTAATTAAACTAAACTGAACAGAACCAGCTAAACTATTGTGCGCAAATTAAAGACGCTGTTATTGAACTGAATTGAAATTAA
Source organism: Salicornia ramosissima (assembly GCA_951394345.1). NCBI lineage: Eukaryota > Viridiplantae > Streptophyta > Magnoliopsida > Caryophyllales > Amaranthaceae > Salicornia > Salicornia ramosissima. Next base: position 50,989,773 of record OX596239.1, on the reverse strand, counting down.
CTAAATTGAATTGAACTAAACTAAACTAAACTAAACTCTTCTGTGTAAGTGTGTTCATTTTTCATATCCATGGAAATGGAAAGCAAAATGGACTGCAAGTGTGTTAAGTTTTTAGTAAGCAAAGACAGTGTAAATTAGTTAGTTAGTTAGTTAATTAAATTACCTGAAAGAAGACAAAGACGTTGAAAATAAAGGTGTTAAGAGTTTTAGTAGCATTTGGTCCATTGAGATTTAGAAGCTCCTTCCCATAGAATTGGAGAAATGCAAGGGATGCCAACTGGAAGAGGCTTTGGCCAATGATGTTCCTCCACATGGTGTTGGTTATAAAATTGTCGTCTCTTCTGACCGGTGGCCGTTTCATGAGCTCATCATTAGGTGGCTCAGTGGCTAATGCTAAGGCTCCTAAGGTGTCCATTATCATGTTCACCCATAGTAACTGTACTGCTGTAAGTGGAGCTGAACCTGTTAGTTGCAATTGCAAAAGAGTATATATTATTATACATTGAAATCAAAAAAGTTTGCATTATTTATAGCTAGTAGCTAGACCTGGTTATTGGACGGATTGGTCAGGGTTGGTGTGGGACAGATCATTAGCAAATAACTTTAAAAGGGTCAATAATTGAAAATTCTTTTATGGTCGTCGAAAAAATGACCACCGATCCGAATTCAAAATAATCTAAACCGTTGATTTACTATGTTAATTAAGTTGATTTTGGTAATTAAATTTGACTACATTTTAAAATTATTTTTTTTTGTAATATTAATTCATTTTATATATTTTTTTGGATTTACCTAAATTAATATTCGATTTTTACAATTTAAAAATTAAATTAAAAATCTGAAATGAATTTATATAAATCCAAAAAAAATAAAAATGAATTAATAAAATAAAAAATAATTTACAAATGTTGTTTATATTTTTTAAAAAGTCATATCTAATTACCAAGATTGGCGATTTAGATTATTTTTACTTTGTTGGTGGTCGTTTTTTTGACGATCATAGAAGAAAATCCATAATTTATAATTATTAAATATTTAAAACAGGAAGTTTAAGCTGCCATATGTCATTGCGCCATATCATCCAGTCATTGCGCCATATCATCAAGCCCAAATTTGTTTTATATAAAAAAAGGTATAACAAGCCCAAGCCTTGAACTCGCAACCTCATTTTCACACACTAATGATTTAAACCATTAGTCTATCTCTCATCTTTGTACTTAAAAAGAAGATTTTAATAATTATAAACTAGCTGAAGTTGATGTATAATATAACAAATTAAACAAGCGCCCATTTGGTTTCTGTTGAATATTTTTGGTGATCATCATATACAATGTATTATTGCAAATTCTTTATCCTCTTAGTTCTGTTCTTCGATTATATTTTACACTACGCTATATTAAACTACTATTATTTAATATTTATCTATATCTATAATCTATATCTATACTTTTTTTAAAAAAAATATTTATAACAGGATTTGTTAATCCATGTGGCATTCGTTCAAAACATATTGAATTTATAATTTCTAAAAAAAAATAAAATAAGAAATTAATTAATGATAAATTACCTAATCATCTTTTTAATCTCTTTAACTTCCTTAAATTGGCTATTTTTTTATATCTTAATTTAATATTAAATGCATACTTTTAAACTCTTATATACGAAGTACATGCTCTTATTTACATACATGTTCAATTTCTTTATTTTTTTTAATATACATTTTGGTGTATATGAATAGATGTTTCTTATATATTTATGGTAAAATATTGTAATTTTTCTCTTATATAGTCAATTTATAAGTCAAACAAAATCCCGTGCAAGGCACGGGGCTAAAACTAGTTAATATATATATGTGGGGCCAAAGTCGGTTGTTGGTAAATGGCAGGCGGACTAATGAAAAAACAATAATTAAAAAAAAAACAAGGTTAAAAAAGTGAAAATAAGTGTATACAAGTCTATAACAACCAGTTTAGTACCCGATTATATATATGATGGTGGTGCACTGGTGCTAACTTATCTCAAATCTATCTATATTTTTTTTTCACAAATATATATTATCAACTAATAACACCTTTTCCAATAATAATTGGTACATTGATGAAAAATATGAAGAAAATTAAAGTTTAGGAATGAAAAAGATTCCTTGGAAATTATAAGGTTTCTTCCCTAACTAAATTATATCTTAAATTCATTTTTATTACTATATATGATTTATCGTCAACATCCAAATTAAAAGGGTTGTTAATTTTATTTTTTTTGGTCATTTTTGGCCTTGTATTGACCGTCACCGATATGACCTTTCCATTAAGTCTTTGCCCAATAAATATACTCGATTAGCTTCATCCTAACCACATTCTTATCAGATCACCCTGTCAAATAACCAGGTCTATTATATTTATAGCCAAAATTTCAAAATGAAGTGGTAAGGAAAAAGATGTTAGATTTTACCTGAAATACAAGCAGAAGTAAAGTTGATAACCAGAGCAACTATGTTAACTGTCAACTGGAATTGCACAAACTTCTGGATATTTACAAAAACTGAACGCCCCCAACGAATTACTTTAACTATGGTTTCAAAATTGTCATCCATAATCACAATATCTGCATTCTCTTTAGCAACCTTTGCAAACAATGTAATGAAAAGCATATAAATTTTACTGAAGATCATACAACTAACCACAACTATAATATATATATGATCAACTAAAAACGTTTTCAACGATATTAGACAACAAAAGGAGCTAGTATATATGCGTCTGATTATTGATGACATTTTGGTAATTACTGACAATACTGATCTGAAAATCATGCTTACCCCTTTAGGGTCCATTTTGGAAAACTTTTTACATTGGAAAATTCACTTTAACGAAGGTTTTTCGTTGTTTGGTTGCATGTTTAATAATTTTCTATTTTAAGCATTTTTCGTCGTTTGGTTGAAGTGAAAATCAAATGCTTCAATTGTGACGGAAAATGTTTTCCTTCCGATTGTGATGTAAGATGTTTTCCTTTCAATAAGTTTTACATTTTAAGATTTTACTCCAAACCAAACAATGTAAAATGGGAAAATAGTTTTCAAGAAAAACGTTTTTTTTTAAATATTTTATCAAACGGACCATTACCCCTTAATGTGTATGTACGCCTTTTATTTGATTTTCAATAGTTTTTACTTTTTAGCAACTTTGTCAAAATAGTGAAATCTAGGTACCTCAGTTCCTGTTAATCCCATGGCAAGTCCTATGTCTGCTTCATGCAAAGCTGGAGCATCATTAGTCCCATCTCCGGTGACTGCCACGACTTCTCTGAAACCTTGTCTCAAATGGTTCACTAGTGAGTGTTTGTCCAATGGCATTGAACGAGCCAAAACCTGCAAAATTCATAGTGTAATTTAAGCCCAAAGTTTCTAAGCTTGGTTTTCTCTTATATGGTTTCATTTTTAGTTTTAGTTTCTAGCTTTATGTGCAAAATAATTATACAACACCACAAGGTTGGTGGTATAAAATAAGAAGTATTTAATTTTGGAGTTGTTTGGCAAACGGTTGTTGGATGGTAGCTGGTTTACTTGGCTTGTTTGACTTGCTGGTAGTATTGACTTGTTTCATTGGCTGCTAAAGCTAGCTGTATAAGAAGATGTTTGGTAATAAAATTATTTGTTAGCTATAGGTTCGTTGTTTATTAGATAAAATATGGGCCAACATGCCAATGAAAAGAGTTGCTTCTCAATTCATAACTGTTTTAGCCGGCCCTAGTTTTTTCTCTCCTCTTTTCTCTCTCAATTCTCTTGCTCCATTGGTGATTTTGAGGGGGCTTCCATCGATTTAATCAGTGCAAAGCCCCAATTTAATTCTAATTTCTTATTTTCTCTAGTTTTCTTTAGTTTTTTTCCTTGAATAATTACTCTCCATCTCTAATGATGGTTATTGGTTTATTTTTTTGGTAGATTGATTTCTCCCATCTTGTGTGGGTTCTTATTTCCCATCTCTAGTTTTCTACTTTTTTTTGGTATGTAGGTTATTTTTCCTCAAATGAGTTACATCCAATCATTGGGTTGGAGAGTTATGGCTATCGTCAACAAAGATTTAGGCCGGGCTTCGAATATATAATTTCTTCCTCGGATTTATACAGGAGGTGGTTGCAGTTGGATAAGACATAGTACCTGCAAATTTGGTATAATATCTTGGAGTTCTTCAGGGCTTTTATTGCGAATATAGGAGCCATCAAATGCCAATCCATCACTAGTTAAGATGCCACATTCTGTAGCAATGGCTTGAGCAGTATGAATATTATCCCCTGTAACCATCCTAACATGAATCCCAGCAGCCAGACAAGTTTGGACAGCTTCCTTAACTCCTGGACGAACAGGATCTTTGATCCCAACAACTGCAATCAGGGTTAAATTATCCTCAGGAATATTGTGATCATCATCATCAATAATAATATCTTTGTAAGCTAAGCATAAAGTCCTTAATGCCTCAGAAGCAAACATGTCTATGACTTGAGAAATCTCCCTTTTCTTTACTTCAGACAGTGCTATCGACTCTCCGTTTGGGTCTAATACGTTGTCACACATTTTCAGAATTATTTCCGATGCACCTTTGATGTAGGCTCGAAGACCACCTTGAGGAAGTTGAACAAGAACCGACATCTTTTTTCTTAATGAATTAAACGGCTCAAATTTCACTACATTTGATTCCTTTTGTAGAGTGTTATAATAAGAATCGCCGCCTCCTAAAAACATCCCCAACTCTAAGATTGCTGTTTCAGTTGGACTTCCTAATACCACCACCTTGGCCTTATTCCCTTTCTCATCACCTTTCACCACTTCACAGCTAGTGTTGAGAAAGATGGCTTCTAAAAGAACATCCAACACTTTATTACAACAAATAGAAGATGGTTTCAATGAGTCTTTCTTGGATACATCCTCAACATTCCCACTCACCCATAACTTAGTAACTACCATATGATTTGTTGTTAAAGTTCCTGTTTTGTCAGTGCATATACAAGTAGCAGATCCCATTGTTTCACAAGCAGAAAGATGCCTAACAAGTGCTTTGTCATTCATCAACTTGTTCATTGCAAAAGCAAGACTTAGAGTCACAGCTAATGGTAGTCCCTCAGGAACAGCAACCACAATGATTGTAACAGCAGTAGCAAAGTAGTTGAGTAACACCAAAGCGTCATCTGAAGTCCAATAATATCTACTAGTCGTCTCATGTTGAACCATTATTTTTTGAACCACATACCGGCCTACTAACACAAAAAATGTGACGACTGCAAATCCCAAACCAATCTTGCCAATGATAGTTGCAACCCCATTTAGCTTAACTTGTAAAGGGGTCTCTTCTCCATCTCCATCTCCGTCACTAAGTGTTTCCATTAAAGAACCCCACTCTGTCTTCATACCAACAGCAGTGACAAGCATTTTAGCAGAACCATCTTTAACTTTACTCCCAGAGAGAAGAAAAGGTTTGTCCTTTGTTACTTGAACGGGCTCACTCTCACCAGATAAGCTCGATTCATCAATGGATAAGTTAAAGCCGGATATAAAAAGCCCATCAGCCGGAACTTGATCTCCTATAGACAAGATCACAATGTCTCCAACAACCAAATCATTGATTGAAATCTGATTATTCCTCTGACCATCTCTTGTAACATTAACCTTAATGTTCTTCTTCTTTTCATTGTCTAAGACATTGAATTGTAAGGACTGTTTGTAGTCACTAACAGCAGTTACCATAACAACTAAAATGATGCTGAATATTATTCCTAAACCATCATACATTCCTTTAGGCCAACCTTGAGTTGGTATTCCTACAAATATGGATACAATAGCACATACCATCAAGATCAGTAAGGTCAAGTCTTGAAACGAATCCCATACAAACTTCCATAAGGTTTTAACAGGCTTTTCTGCAAACCGATTCAACCCAAAGACTATTTCTCTTTGTTTCGTATCACTTGATTTAACCCCATTTTTAAAGCACGCCGCTATCTTGTTTGCAATGCCATTAAGTCCACCATGTGCTTTCAAGTTTTGCAAATTGTGATCTCGAACAATGGATGCTAAGTCGTCTGGATGAATGTTGAATCCGGCTTTCCTAGCTTCCTCTGGCACTATGTATTTATCTTTCTTACCAGCTGTAAGTATATGCATATTACATAATAATAAACCACAAAATTTCATGAGATTTAGTTTACAAGTGCTAGCTAGCTAGTTAGCTTAAAAGAAGATATATAATATATGTGAATGCATTTATCATCTAGAACCCTGTACATAAGCTATGGCAGGGGAATTGATATTGGCACAACTAAAATTGATATGGGCACAACTTTTGTGAGAGGAGCATAGAATGATGTTCTCTCACAATGGGTTGTGCCCATATCAATTTAGTTGTGCCTTTATCATTTCCCTTATGGTAGGGGTGCTTATTGAGCTGAGCAGCTCGCGAGCTACTCAAGCTCGACTCGATATGGCTCGTGCTAGCTTGAATTAGCTCGAAACTCGATAATTTTACAGGTTAGTTAATAATTTTCAATCATTGAAAATAATTAAATATAATAAATAAAGAAAAATTTGTTTGTCACTTAATATAATAAATTAATACACTTTAAGAATAAATAATTTATCTAAAGAAAAAAGAATATAATAATCATTAATTTTCTTTAAAAAAATTGAAATTCAATAGGACAAAAACATTAAACGAGCAACTCGTTATCGACTCGAGCTCCCAGCTCGACTCGAAACCTGAGGAGCATGAGTCGAGCAACCCCCAGCTCGAGATCGACTCGCTCGATAAGCACCCCTAAGTTATGGATGTGTTTTTTTTTTGTACCATCAATAAAATGTAGAGCGGCTTTTTGCACATACAACGCAACTCGAATTTTTTCCTGGAAGATCAAAGGAGAAAGAAATTCAACAATTAGACAATAGAATTTAAAATTTGCCAAAAAAAATCGAGTAAATGAAAAGACAAAGAATGATGATAGGGTTTTTTCCCATTTTATTGGGATTACTATAAGGTTTTTTCTTTGGGTTTTGATTTTAGAGCGTAACAGCAGAGCAAATGAAATAGGAATATGAGTATGTATCAACGGCCAAATATATGAACTGGGTTAACTTAAGGGGTGTAATAGTTAAACAATTTGACACCCAATTAACGCTAGTTACCCATTAAGGGCATTAAGTGCATTTTGTTAGTTACTCAAGCGCATTTGGTGCATTCCTAAAAACATACATTTTGAAATTAGTTAGGGTACCCGGTGAAAAAACTGTAACAATTATACTGTTTATACTATTAACACTATTATATGAGTCCAGTGATTAGCTCTGCAATAAGTAGTATATGATATAAGAGAGATTTAATCTTTGTTTTCTCTGTTTTTTTTTAGTTTTCTTCTGGGCTAAGGCCCTCATTAACATTAGAGAAAATGATATAAGAAAGATTCAATGCAATTTTACGCGTCGGTTCAAAAGCAAAATATGAAGGCTTTTTTGCAATAATTAATAATGATTTATAATTCTTTCACAATGAAGTATATATACTACATTGATTGGGAAGAAAATTTCACATTATTTGGAAAACATAATATTAATATCATCTGTCCTACATTGATTGTGAAGTAACTAAGTGAACCAAATCATTTGCTCGTCATATAAAAATTGAATGAATGAAAATTTTACTTGAATTGGTTAGAAAATAAAATACATTTGTTCAGCATATAGGAGGCAATGAGATTAATTAGTTTTTAAAATTGTGTCGAAGACAAAAAAATGTTTGATCCTTATAAATTGCAATGAATAATTTGTTGGGTAATGTGGCCCAAATTTCTTGGCCTTAAACAAATAATAGATAGCCCAACTTAATGCATGGAAATTATTAAATAAAAAGAATGACGGTGCATTAGAATCACCTAGAAACTACAGAGACCAGACCATGCATGAGAATTCTAGATGATCAAAACATACAAAGCCGTAATACAACATCAAGCCAAATTAAACACACAAGAAGCCACAAAACACATAAGCCTTTCACCTTGTAATCCTCTACCCAAATATATCCACTAATTGTAATACTCTATTGTGAGTAATTATAGAGAGAGTCTTATTGTAATACAAACACCCTCAAAAGGGATAATTGTACTCTCCTATATTTCATATAGTGGAATAAAAGGCTCGTCGTCAAGTGGGTGTTCCCACACAAAATCATCCGTTTTTTTTTTATCTTAATAGTAGTCTTGTCTATTATAGCCCTTATTATATTTCTCGATCAATACATCTTCACTTCCGCTGCGCACTCTCGACCCCTAACATAATTTTATTTTATTTTTACAATTAATTTGTGCCTCACATTAGTTGAAAATTAAATGCAAAAGTTTTGATTATTGATATATGAATTAGTTAAATAGTATAAATAAGATGGAGCGCAATAGTGTCGAATCAGAGTCTAATGTTATGAATAGTAGAAGAGTCAAGATTGGATTTTTCGGAGTTAGACTGAAGGGTCGAAGTAGGATATTGGAAATTTGGATCAGAATCTGACTACTAGATAGTCAGAGTTGAATTATTCTTAATATGATCTAAATTCTATATATATATATATATATATATATCTATTTCCACGAGCTGTTTACAAATTACAAAGTACATCAAATTCATATTTATTTATTTATATTATAATTACAATATTAATAGATAGATTAACTTATATTCTTACATATATTTATACAAACTTAGACCTAATTATTAATTAATATTGTAATTAAATTTTTTTCAATTATTTTTATCATCCATCAAGATTCAAAGATATATTTCCAAAAAAATAAATAAATTGAGTATTAAAGTTGATTAGAAAAATCTTTCAAATCTTTCCATGCATGATCAATTAGAAGAAGAAACCTGAATTTTGACGCGTTTACGCGCAACTTCTTGACGCTTAGCAAGATTGGCGACCATACGAAAGCGTCGTCGGGGATTTTTGACAAGCCAAACAGATGATCTCCATCGTCTTAACGCTTCTTCAGAAGGTCTCTTAGAATCAACCTCAAAATTTTCTTTCAAATATTTCTCCATCTTATTAATTAAGATTCATTATTTTTTTATTATATATTATTGCAGATGAATAATAATATAATGAATATTTTTGAAGGGAATAATATTAAAAAAAAAAAAATGCAACTTGATATACATTTTTTTTTTAATTACTTAGGACAAAATTGAGTTTATGTTATTGCTATAATTAAATTCAATGTGTACTTGATTAAGTATCAACCACAAAAAAGGTAAGAAAAAAAAAAAGAAACACAAATTAAAATAATTATTGTCCGTTAATTCAATACTAGTGGGGTGAATAAAATTTTTATTAGATCCTATTGTTAGGGGTGAAGTAACTATATATGGAATTTTCATTTTATTCTCATTCTTAAAAAGATTTTTTTGTTGTGTAAAATGGGGAAAAGTGTTCCATTTCATTGATCACGGTAGATATATATACAAGCAGTTAGGGTTTTGTAGTCTAGAATATTCCTAGAATATTACCAGGGGTATAATGGGCATCCACTACTATATATTACATAACACTCCCCCTTGATGTCCATTATACACAACAACAATTTAAAATACAATATTTCATAACATTCATTTACAATGCTCATTAACTCCCCCTAATGATGTCATCTATCAAGATCCTTGAGTCGACGTAACCTAATTGCTGAATAAATTTCTTGAATGTAGCCGAATAGTGTGCCTCGTTAAAACCTTTACTAAGAAAACCCTGTGGGATAAAAACCTAGTGAAGGAAAAAGAGTACACCACTTTCGTAATACGCTTTGAATTGCTGCCTCATTAAAAACCTTACCAGGAAAACCTAATGTGGGACAAAACCTTGGTTAAGGGAAAAAGAGTGCAACGCGTATTGTCTCCCCCTAATGAATACATAACTTGAGATCTTCAAATGTCATAAATCCACCGCTGAGTAACTTCACATTTGTATCATAATAACATTCTTCGATGATAGGTCCTCTTGGACTGGTCTTGAATCTTCAAGTCTTCCCTTGAACATAGTGAGACATCTATCTTCATTTATCAATACTTATGAAGACACTGCATGAGTCTATTATCAAGTTGTCTTAATTATTAAAATTGATGCCTTGTTTTGGAGGTCATAAGTATAAATTCATGATCAATGATTGATCATACATTCTCCAATCACAATATCATGGCAACACTTTATATATTCACATATTATTGTCTAATCATTCATTTCTCATGGTTCTTCTAGACCATAACAACTATTCTCATTGAGAGATTGTTATTTCTATTCTTTAGACATTTCATATATGCGAGAATTTTCCATTGTGTATAAAAATTGGTTATCTATCACATGCTCAAGCTTCAGGTTGAGATATAAAAAATTAAGTCGCATGGACTATTTAGGAGTTCAATAGTAATATTAACTAACATTGCTAAACTACAGGTATATAACTTGTAGAATCAAATATTAAAATACGTAATGTATACGTTTTTCAAGAACCCTTCTTGCATGATTCACAACATGCTATTAAATCAATGTTATATATACATATATGGTCTCGTGAGAGCTATAATCCCATTGGAGTATAAATATCTCATGCAAACTTATAAATTTCATTCTCACTATATTTTGAACAAACATTTAAAAACACCACAATTGTAAAGTATAAATAGTGCGTGTAATATGAGATGCAAAATTCATGATAAGGTACAAAACCAAATAACTATGATGACTAATGAGTACAATAATGCATCTACCTATGACCCAAACTACATCTTATATATATAATAAGAATTGCATTTAACATATGACTCAAAACATGCATATAAAATTAAGACTCAAAAATACTAAACACTGTACAGTGTGGATTGTAGAAATCCATGTTTCTAGTTGGACTTCTGGTCCATGATAAACTATTGATCATCGCTAATATTTCTTTGGACTTTTGGTCCATGACAAAATATTGATCATTATTTTAGTTTCACGTCGACATTAAAATGAACATATATTTCTGATCCTTTGTTCATATGTCCACTCTTGCATATGCATATTATTTATCGGTTCCATCATATACCGGTATCATCCATATAATTTCTCAAAATATAATTTTAATTTGCATGCTATTTTACAATGATATCTGAATAAATTTCCCATTGGTACCATCACAACTATGTTTACATCATAGGCCATCTATTCTAATAATTCAGATATCTATACCTCTTTTAAGATATTCACACTATGATATTAATATATTATTGCACTATTAAAAGTGTCAACTGCACCATCTTGCCATGTATCATATCTTCATTTTGGAACCGATCATGTAATCTACACTTCTAGTATAGTCATTTAAGTATAATTGGCAAGATTTATCCCACACATATAATATATAGACAAAAGTTGGCATAAAACTTTTCAAACTACCATTATAGGGATCGTCAAATATTTATTTTATTTTTTATTTTGCCAACTTATGCTAATTCTCCCCCTAAGTTGGTAAAATGTTTCGTTTATAGGGGCATCGAATTCTATACCAACTTAGCATACTATTTCTTGTGCAAAATGCCTCATCACATAGGCAAAATATATTCAACATATTTCATCTCTCAGAAGAATTATATTAAGTGTTATTTATCTCTCCTGGAGAACCACTTAAAGCAAAATTAGTTTTTTTTTCACTATTTATTATGAACTCTTTCATAATTCATTCGCTTCTGAAAATAATATCAATGGGGAGACATGTATTGTGCAGTCGTCTCTCTTCTTTTCTTTATCTTTTGTGTTGACAGACAATAGCCCCAATAATCAAGAGATTGTTGTATAAATATAAATAACTTGTATGTAATTCCACTAGATGATGATCTTCTGGATCAACAAAGATTTTAATAAATAGATACTAGTTACACAAAAATTTCTACATACAAGTAGCTTTGGTGAGCTCCCAGTCACCCAATATGGTGAGCTTCTAGTCACCCCATACTGAACAACTTATAAGTTATCATGGTGAGCTTTTGGCCACCTATTACATATGCCCATACAAAGTTGTTAGAAACTATTTTATAATCTCTTGAAATTTCTCAAACAAACTATTAAAATCATAATTCAAATATGGCTCAATCTCAATGTTATGTCTTGCCATTCCGTTCACTTCATATATCTAATCATGAGAGAGCGTCAACACATTAAATGAAACTTCGGGTTTCTATAACATGTTGTGTAAAATGGGGAAAAGTGTTCAATTTCATTGATCACGGTAGATATATATACAAGCAGTTAGGGTTTTGTAGTCTAGAATATTCCTAGAATATTACCAGGGGTATAATGGGCATCCACTACTATATAGTACATAACATTTTTTTTATTATATACTTTCTAAATTGGTAACAATTTATGAATATCATAATTAAGTTATTACTGTTACGACCAGAATTTTGTAGAGGTTTAAATAAAGTAGTAGCTTATTTAAAATTAACAAGTTATTTTAGCATTATATTATAACTTTTTATATAAATCTTAACAAATTACGCAAAAATTATAAATTTATATTAAAAAGTTACAATTTTAAACTAAAACAAGTGTCAGATCGCCAGACGGTCTGACAAGAAATTTTGTATTTTTTTTTTATATAATAAGAGATTTGAAAATGTAATGGAATAACATGCTTAAAAGACAGTAGCGTGATTTTAGTTACTCATATAGATAATTTTTACTCCCACAAGTTATTTTTTCCATTCCTAAAAAAAAAATTCCATAATTGATGTTAAAAAATCCTTTCATTACAAGATGTCATACATGTATACAACACGCCTAAAAGCCACTTTCTAATTCGATTTTCGGGGCTACCTTGGGAAAGTCGTAGTGCAAATTAGCATAAGAGATAAAAAGTCCCTATCTTATCAGTTAAATCATATTATGTGTCTATGTATAATATATTTTGTGTCAATGTTCAACTAATAACATACCTATGTTCCACCTAACTCAAGGCAGTGTTAGCTCAACCTGAAGTCATTAATATTTTTTTATTGTTGTTACTTATTTTACATAGCTGCCCCTCTCGCCAATTAAATCACATTACATGTCTATGTGTAATATATTATGTGTTAATGTTCAACTAGTAAGATGACTATGTTTCACCTAACAAATATCTGTCTTTGTCCTTCCTCAAGTCATTTTACATAACTACCCATCTCGCCAATTAAATTACATTACATGTCTAAGTAGAATATATTTTGTGTCAATGTGTAATTAGTAGTAACATGCCTATGTTCCACATACTCTTGACCCTCATGTCTGTCTTACCTCGTCTTAACTCATTATTACCTTTATTGTTGCAATTGCAGTTCATTTTACATAATTGTCCCTCTTTTATGTAAAATTGCATATCTACCCCTGAGATTGGGACATTTATCCTAACCCTTGTTCAACATTTATTATTCCTCAATTTGCCCGTATGAGTTGTTCTGAAGGAAAGGCAAAACTAATATAGAAAGAACAGAACGGCATACAGGGTATAGTTTTTTTTTGTTTTTTTATTTTTAGGGAAATGGTCAAAAAAGTTAAGCTCCCCTCCAAAAGGGGAAAAAAAAAAGTTAAGCTTTGGCTTATTTAATTTCTCAAAATAAATTATGCTTTTAATTAACTAAGAATAAGTTAATCATGTACCCAATTCTGCTTTAAATGAGTTAATCACTTAAATAAGGACGCAAGATAGTTTAATAATTTAACTCATTTAAAGCAAAAGCGGATATATGTTCATAAAAAGCAATAACTTATTTTAATTGTATTAGGATCCTCTCAAACCAGTTAATGATTAGCATATTTTAAACATCTTTTTCCACATTCTAATGTAGACTGACCTACTAAGCCCATGGCCCATGGGAGGAGACTCAAGTGTCAAGTCCCATTGAACTAGAGCCCATCCTCAACACACAGAGTACATTACTGCCCTTTTTTTATATTAAAAAAAAAACCTCATCAAAATATGCAAAGTACTCCCTATGCAAACTCCTCCCTATGTTAGATTGCTGCATTTACTTTTTTACATCTACTAAAATAAAATTTTAAATTAAAAAATCGTTAGACACATGAATGAAAAAAATTTATAAAAACTAATATAATAAAAAAAAATACGCCGAATCAAATGAGAATCCATTTAACTTGAAGTCTTTTTTTTCCTTATGCATATAAGGTTAAAAAAAAGTCAAAGTTAATAAATAAACTTTTATAAAAGTTAATTTGTGGAAAAAAAAAGAGACGGAGGGAGTATATGTTAAATACTTAAATGCCAACTATCCAAGACTTGGAAATGACATTTGTCTTGAAGCTTTACACGAACATGATTTTCCACCATTTGTTAATGTTAAGTGGGGGTTTATCAAGTGTTTAGTATAGACCAGAGACCACAAAAACAATGATTTTTCTCGTTACATGATATATTCCATTACTAATGCGTTTTTAAAGGTCGTCTGATTAGATACTTCGCTTTGATTTCACAGTTCCCACTTCCCAGTTCCCACAATTCGCAATAGGCTAATTCACTCTAACTTTTACTTTCATTTCTCACTCAAAACATCGGATATGATAAAATTTTGTGAGGATATGATAAAAATTTTGTGAGGATATAATAGAATTTTGCTGAGATATAATAACCAAATATTTCATGGGCCCTACCTTTTTTTTTTCAATCTCATGTTCAAGTGATTATGCAAATTTAATTTATCATATATAATGTGTTTTCATATCCTCACACAAAATTTTATAATATTCTATGTTGAGAGTGAGAAATGAGAGTAAAAAATGAAAGTAAAAGTTAAGAGTAAATTTAGCATTTCTCTTATATGTTTAGCCTTTAGCCCTCCTTACAAAAAATCTGTTATAACCCCACCATATATATTTTTTTTCCTTGTTCCGCCCAAGGTGAGAATCATTACAAAATTTGCGAAGAGGCAAATTGCACTGTTTTTTGGACAAATGAAAGAAAAAAGACAGGTTACCATTAAGTCCATTGTATACATTATTCCAATTTCAATCCATTAAAAGCAATTCCTAATCAAATAATTGAGCAAATCATCAACCTACACAGCCGGCACTGAACAATGTATAGGAGAGAAATTCAGCGAACTACTGCTGGAAAAATCTATTCTATTATATCATTCACAAATCCTAGAAAATACATTGTTATGGTACGATTCCGAAGGAGAAGATGAACTATTGACTAAAGCAGATTAATACAGGCGGTTGGATAGGCGTTGAACTGACGAGTCCTAGAGAGTTAAAAGTTTTGTTACCCCAGGAGCAGAATTTATCAAAACACTTGAATGCTATAAACTTATACTATGGCATGACAAAGAAAAATCCCTTTACAACATGCTATGACTTTCCTTGAGAATTTTTCTGAACAAAAAGCTTCTTGATATCTTCTGTGACAACGTTGCTCCTGCAAAATTCAGCCAAGCACTAAACAAGGACTTCGAGCAAAATTTTCGACAAAGAGGAAAAAAAGGAAGGAAATTGATGCCAAAAGATTGTGGATATTTTCCAAATTGCCATAAACAAAATCATCCAACCACTCCAAGTTGTATGATACTGTAATAATGAAGTTCATATGGGCCTAATTTCAAGTTGTGATAAATAATGTGTCAAGTTCTATGAATAATGGCAGTCTTATTTCAACCTGCTAACTACCCACAACTCAATTCAAACCATGGGTTATAAAGCTACTGAATTTTTTGCAAAGCTCTACTATATATGGCCTGACTTTAGGAGGATAACATGCAGCGGGACAACTGTTGGTGCATACACATGTGCTCGTTGATAAAGCAATGACAGGGAGAGTAAAAAAATAGGGTTTTAGACAATTTTCTCTTTGATGGTGGTTGTTGAGGGGAAGGGGGGTTGGAAAGATTGTGTCAAAAGGCTAAAAAAACATGAGAAAAAGAAGAGGCAAGAAACATTGTTTCGAAAATGCTTTGCCAATAACTCAGTACTTTAAAAAAAAAATGAATTGAAAAGGCCCAACCTTCTTTAGCTATTGGAACTGATAGTAGTTAACTAATGAGCAATAAAAATGAGATTAATTGATTCATCGCAACACCAAAAAACAATTGCATGCTCAATATAAGTTGGGAATTTGGGATAGCCTGCTAATTTGAATGGTTTCATTTCATTTCAAATTAGGGAATTGGCCCAATTAACTTGTTGGGAAATAAATACAAAATACATTTGGATTTGACACAATTCCATAGCCACCAATAAAGTAGCTCGATCCAAACTATTTCAATTGTCATCTAAAATGACGGAATTTGAAATCTCACTTCGTGTCTCTCCTTGGGATCCTCTTGTCTTACGTTCCCACTCTTTCCCTCTGATCCCCAATTGCCGAAGCATCCATGCATCACTAAGCTTGATTTCTATAGCTTCTTCCACTAAAATTTGAAGCTCCTCTCTTAAAGGCATTTCCTTATAGTTCAATTTCTATGGCTGCATGTTTTTTCATTGTTTTTTTTTGGCAATTTAATCATAATTTTATTTTCCACATCTTCCTACCATATCTCTTCTTGGTCACTTCATTGTCAACCTCAAATCATCTCCTTTTTACTTCTCTCTTGTTCTTACTCTTTTCTCATTCTGCATTATCTTGTCATACTAGATTTTCATCTTAATGAATCATAAAGACTTTTAATGCCTAACTAATTTTGATTAATATTTTTTGTTTCATCCCAAAATGAGGATAAACACCCAAAATGATAATTAGCAATTAGCACATTAGATAAACACATTTTTTGTTTCATCCCACGATGAAACTTCTTTTGCAAAATGAAATTTAAAATTATTTGCCACTGGCAACCGCAAGTCCACAATTTGGCTTGTGAAGATAATTTAGGCAATAAATATAATTACTGCAATGCCCTTAATAATGTTCTCTCTAAGGATAGACTAGCAATGTCATACCTAGTTAACAAATCGCAAGTATAATGCATCCCGCCTTCCCTAAGACTACAGAGGAATTAGGGGTATACTATAAAGTCCTATCTCCAACCGCCCCCACTTTTTCCCAACAAATCAAGCAAATCAAGGCATTTGCACTTTTCAAGTCTTATCCTCTTGTACCTATTACCTCAAAAGAAAATCCCATAAACACCTATGAATTCAACCTATCCACAAAGCATATCTTAGTGTCTTGGAAGGTTCAATTTCTCCATGAATACCCATGTATCCAGAATAGGCAAAGTATTTTATACTAAGATAGAGCAAACAAACAATTCACAGACTTTGAGTGACTCTTGGAAAAGGCATCAGTCATCACTTCAACATTTCATTTAATCAATGCCATAATGGAAGCAAACAACAACACAAAGAAGCTCTCCCAAATCAACTCAAGAATCGATAAGGTTTCCACAGATCAAAATAAACAAGGACGATGATGTTGTAAATCACTTTATGATGTTTTTAAAAAAAAAAAGTAGTCAGTCTGAAACCTATTCGTGCCAAACTCTAGTGATATCCCCAGGACACAATGTTCTTAGAAGCATGGTCTGTGTACACCCAATGAGGAATCTCAAGACCCAAGCACTAGAAGGAAGGGAATAGAAGATAGAGTTCCATACTTTGACCATCCTGATTTTGTGTTTTATCCTTTGTAAGCATAATTGCTACTATTTTCTTGTTTATGATGCAATAATCAATAAAACTGCCACTCAAGTCAAGCAAATGAACAATGACTGAAGTAATCCAAACAAAGTACTCACCAACATAGAAAAAGGCAAAGTAATGAACTAACCATAAACAAAAGATTTCTACAAGAAGAGACGGATGAAATCCACAAACTAGAAAACTCACCTTCCACGAAGCTGTGGTGGTGTCAACAACCCAGTGCTAGTATCTGGAATATTTTTTGAGTGAGGCAAATCTCCTCTTGGGATTTTACTACGTATACTCGAAGAACTTGACCCATTTGCTTCTCGTTTGCGTGATGCATTCTCTACCATAGCAGCTGCGACTCGAGAAGAATGATCGCTTCCAATCGTCTGAGATGAAACAGGAGAGCTTAAGAGCAATGAAGCATCGGGGAGTTTCTCAATCGGTGCACTAGGTGAAACATCTTTTGATTGCTGATCAGATGATGATTTGCTTGAACTAAAACAACAACCAAAAAGCTTAGGATGGTTTGCTGGAATTAAAGTTAAACACTCGACAAATACAGTACTAACACCAATAGTTTAAGGTCGAATCAACAACCTAGACTTAAAAAGGACAATAAAACTTGTATCTATTACTACATTAATTTTTCTAACTCTTGACATGTTTTCATCAACCTATTCATTTCAGAGAAGATAAATTCCATAATCGAATTGAATCAATGAAAAATTCAAAATCGAGGCTCGAACAAAGAGATAATGCGAAACTGACACCTCTTTCTACTCGTTATTGGAAGCTAGAACATCACACTAAATTCCAAGATGACAACCAAGAACAGAACATGATATCAAACAAACCTTTTTGAACAATTAAAACCAAATTAAACATATGTAAAATTTCTTAAACAACAACAATCAATCCAAACATTCCAGAACCTAAACACTCCTAAATTTCACATTTTTCTGAAAGCCAGGGGGCACCATTTCCCTATCAATTGATTGTATACGTTGTACATTCAAAAGAATCAAACAAAAGTTCACCAGAATCACCACCATAACAAGTAAAAGAAGAAGACCGATTGTAAGCCATTTCCAACCAAAAAAAAAAACCTAGAAATTAGTGAAATGCCGCACTGTCAAATGGAAACGTAAAAGAAAGGAAAAATTAAAGCATAAACTACGCACAGGAAAGAAAAACCTAGTGAAAAATAGCATGAACAGTATGTGTTAATTAAATTATAACTAAAAATCGAAGAAAAATCTGGAAGAGAGAGAGATAATTACTTGGAATAAATGCCGGAAGATTGAGATGAAGAAAGTGTTGGATGATGCTGAACGTTGTAAGATGGTTGCAGAGAAGTAGTAGAAGGTTGAGGAAGGTTGTCGTTAATGGATGCTGCTGCTGCTTCTTCTTCTTCGTCGGATGATGCGTAATCAACTAGCGACATTTCTCGCAACTTTCGTCACTGGGTCTTCGACTATTCCTCTTTTACTCTCCCTGACTTTGAGGAACTTTGCCTGCTCTCAAATTTTTATCCCACCAGTGAAAGTAAAACATTTTTTTTTTGGTGTTTTATTGACAGAAGGTCGAAATGAGAATCGATCTTTAGATTTTCGAAATCGGAAGAAAAACTCTTACTATATGAGCTATTCTTCACCCTATAAAAGTAAAAATATATTAAGGTTAATTTGTGATCGCAAATTCTTATACATGTAAATTGTTATATTGTAAAAAAATTGTGTGGTTTGTAAGAACGGTTTACAAAGTTGTTGGAGGGTTACAAAGTTTATGTGTATAAAAATTACAAGGTTATTATATTGGGGGTCACAAGGTTACTATGGGGGTATAATGTTATTGTGGCCTTGTGGGGTACAATGTTAATATGTTATAATGAGGGTTATAGTGTTTTTTTGGCAAGGAGGGGTTACAGTGTTATTCTAGGAGTTACAAACTTATTGTTAGGGTTTGCAAAGTTATTTTATAGGGAGTTACAAAGTTATTGTTGGGGGTTACAAAGTTAGACATGTTCTTTTGGATTAAGTAAAACTATATGGAACTGAACTAACAAAAGAACAAGGTCTGATAATAAATTTAAGATAAATTTCAAACCGCATGGAATATATCAACTAAATTATTGACGTTTAGAAAACGAGTTGAAAAATAACATATGATGAATTATGAATGTCAAGTTGTTCTAAGCCCCCATTCTTTTGGACAGAGTATAATTAAATCGAACTGAAAATAAGTCCAAAA